>JBAJMU010000001.1:11968288-11993389 GCA_037952995.1 Hyposoter didymator | reverse complement strand
TAAGAGAGAAATGTAAAAGCTACGTCGGTTCAAAACGCCGCGTAAACACCGAGAACCAAAATACTGTTTCAAATTCATTAACAATTTCCTTATGAATATTAAGTCCTTTTATTTTCACCATGGAAAGCAGGCGAAATCTTTTAATTTGACGGAAAATAGCGCCAAATCAAAATCCAGTTGAACAGTGCGAAAAATAAATTTCCAACTTTATTTTTGGGGACAATGTTATCCGATAAGAAAAAAAAAGAAAAATAGTCGGTGGTACGATGATTTATTGGAAACGTTTATTTAACAGGGCACGAGATTTCGCAGAACGTAAATACAAAGAAATCTCTAAGGATTACGAGTTGCTGCAGAACAAGTTGCGTCAAGCTCAGAGCGAGAGAACAAGAATTTGCAATATTCTCGATACAAAGTGTCGAGAGTTAACGGATTCGCAAAAAGAAGTAGAGAGGCTAAAGGAGGAGGTTAACGTGCGTGATGTCAAACTAAAGTGGACGCAAACGAAACTAAAAACAGAGATGGAGACCCATAAAGAAACGCAGCAAAAATTGGACAAGACCACGGTAAATCGTTGAGCTATCTTGTTACTTTTCATTCGTAATGGATCGACAATCGTAACTTGATTTCGTGTTTTTTTTTTCAGGCAAGAATAAACGACATGCGAGAAGAATGCGAGCAAATACGTCGAGAGTCGCAAGAGATGATACGGCAATTTCAACACTCGGAGGAAAACAAAGCCGTCACGCTCGATCACCAGCTAAAAGAGCAGCAGGCTCGTCTAATCCTCGAAAGGCATGTAACCGAAGACAAAGAACTACTACGAGTTCAGCTGCAAAAAGAAGTTGATCAATTAAAAAATCGACAACTTGCTCTTATCGAAGAAAATAATACTCTGAGCTTGAAGATTCAAGATTTGGAGAAAAGTCGTTTGGCTTATGAGAGTAAAATCAGCGATTTCAAGAATACGGCCGATCAACGACAGAAGGAAATCGTCGATCTTTCAGCCAAAGTTTCACACTTGGAAACTCTCAAACTTCAATTAATTCAGTTAGTAGTCCGATATATTCTTTCTCGACACTCAATCGATCATGTTGAAGTTTCCATCGTTGGAATGCAACGAAATTCTCCTTTTTTTCAGCAGAGCTCATAATTATTATTCAATATTTCGTTTGGACTATAAAACGATCCTCTCTTGCGATCGTAAGAGAAATGCGGGGAAATTTATATCACAAATTACTATGCCACCATAGTTTTCTGCTGACAGATTCGTCCCTCTCAGAAAGTTTAGCAAAAACATAATAATTTTTATTGAAATTCTATCGGAAATAGCGGAAATTTGACATTTTTCGCCCAATTTCAGATGAAAAATTGCTATGTTTTTGTTAAAATTTCTCAGAGGGACGAAACTGTCACCAGAAACATATGGGGCATAGTAATTTTTCATATAAATATCTCCGCGTTTCTCTCCGCGGACCTAAAAATTCAATCGACACGAAAAATTGCCACGATTTTTAAAGTTTAATAAATAATGAAGAGAAAAAAAATATTAATCGTTGAATCTCAACGTTGCAAACTTCAGAGTCATTCTTAATTGCCATTCCTGACTACGATTCTAAGTTTTGAAAAATGTTGTACGTAGCAAGGAACAGTGTTTGATGTCGAACGAGGCCGAGGTCGAACGTCTCCGTCAAGTGAATCAGGAGCTTCAAGCGGACATGGACTGCTGTCGTCAACGAGAAGCTCACATGTTGGATTTCACACAAAAACTAACGGACAAGAACGTGCGGCTGCAGTCGGAATTTACTGCGATTGAGGCTAAAACGGCGCAGTTGGAACAGGAACAAGGTCCGCTACGCGAAAGCATCATCGAATTCAAGAAAAAAATCAAAACTTTAGAAGAAAGTTTGGAATATGAAAAAAACAAGAGAATCGAAGAGTGTGAAATTCTTGCGAGACATTTGGCCGAGCAGACCCAAGTTGCTCAAAACCTTACGCAAAAACTGGAGGAAAGTCAAGGTGAAGTTGCTGTTCTCAAACGTAAACAACAAATATCTGTGAAAGAAATGGCCCGGGAATTGCAACAATGCCGGAAGAGATTAGAAACTTACGAGAACGCGTCTCCGAGCAATTCCTTGGATCCAACGTCTCGAGCGGGATCGAATAACTCCCTAAACGCAGGTACGAATTCACTCTTCTGAACTTTGGAATAATAAATGTTGAAAAAAATTTCTAGAATGGCGAAAATTTCATGATTCGGGCCAATAAGAAAAATTATTTATTGCGGGACACTTACGAATTGCAATCGTTAAACTCTCTTAGCGACCGAATCAGCGTTTGGAAAATTTTCCTGACCCTGATCGAAACTTTTGGTGAAAAAGAATAAATTTTAAGAAACACCAGTGCCTCAATTTTACGGATTATTAAACTTATAAACTTCGACCGAAAACAACCGACGTAACTTTCGTAAAAAATGATTTTTATTCGAGGAAGAGATAATTTTCATTTCCTGGGATTTTCCTACGAACCTTCCTCCGATGTTGTGAATTCGTTATTTATTGTTTTCAGGAGAGACAGTGAACGGAGCGTCATCGGATCACAGTGGAACCAGCGACACAACCCGACAAGCCACCGAACTCGATCGCCAGTCCTTAATCGATCGAATCCTCAAAATGCAAAAGGTCAATGTCCGCAGAGCAGAAAAACTGGATTTCCTCGAAGAGCACACGCGAACGCTCGTTGCTGAGTTGCAGAAGAAGACAAAAATAATCCAAAATTATATACTCCATGAGAACTTCGATGCGATGGGGAGCAACGAGAGAGATCGTCATAAAGTAAGGAAAACATGAAATTCTCAAAATACTCAATAAACTAACGATTTTTCTGTCACTAATAAAGATTAATTATTCGCTTTTTCCATGCCAGCATATAAAGAGCAAAAGGAATCCGGTGAGATAAATGTTCGAACAAATGAATGTGTCTATATGCTGAAAGATCTTGAGAAGTTGATTAAATTTTAATTCAGAAAACATGATCGTTTGGGCGAATTTCCACGAATTTTCAAATGATTTCGAAAGAATTTTTTTTTTTTATTTCGGCCTATTTTTTCGATTTGCATTTATGTCTTGATATCTTGAACGCTCGAGAATTGATCTCGAAGTTGAAGTTTCAATGATGCGCTATTGGACGATCTTTGAAAATAAACTGGTATTTATTTCCTGAACCAGGCGGAGTTGGCGAGATACGGTGGAATAATGGCATCGGTTTACAGTCAACGGGTATCGGACGACAATATGACGCTCGAGTTGTCATTGGAAATAAACCAGAAACTGCAGGCTGTTCTGGAAGATGCTCTTTTGAAAAATATAACCCTTAAGGTAAAGAACTGACCTCGAGGACATTGAAAAGACGAATTGCCAAGAGATTTACAGGTTTTTTTGTCCCTCAGGATAATATCGATACTCTGGGCGAAGAAATAGCGAGGCTGACGATAAAAAATCAGCAGTTGCTGCAACAAAAGGGAAAATAAAATAAAAAAAATCGAAGAAGGTCCGTAACTGTCGTACTTAAGATGCGGAGCGAGTCTTGGCGCATGAAAAACCTGAAAGCTCTCACTTATTTAACCAACTCAAAGAGGATACTTAACGTTAAATCCGATGAAACTAAACCGTGACGCATTATTTTTCTTTAACTCTATATAACGTCATAATTTTTCCATCGTTCTTAACATTTGGAGTATTTTTTTTTTTAGTCCAGTACCTTTACTTTTCTTAGCACTTTATTTATATTCCAACTTTACCTTTTATCACGTTTACCTGTGACGGACGACGTAGCAAGAATGAAAAAGAACTAGCGACAATTGATGAGCCGCTAAAGCGAAATTCCGGCGTCCGAGAAAGTCGATTATTATGTACATAATAAACGCAATTATCGCGGTGCTTGTAAGTCGCAGCGAATTCGAGAGAAGCCGAAGAAAAAACTTGCCGATATGTATTAAAAGAAAACTGTATATTATACGTAAAATATTTATATTTATATATACATTTACGTATGTACTCATGTATATGCACAAATAACGCTATACATGGATACGTACGTATGTATATATATGCAATATATATAGAGCATCATTCATACAACGGGCATATGAGCATATATACGAAGAGAGAAATAAATTTTATGTCTAACAGTCTATCGAGCATTCTTCAGCATTATTACAATTACTTGTTTAATTTTTCAAAAAGATCCTCGACTTTCTACAAAAAATGTCATCGAGTCACTTTATCTTGGAATTTATCTCCCATTTTCGTTTTTTTTTTCTTCCTTTTTCAACCTTTCGCACGTAACTTAGTTTTGCGGACAGTGGCGAGTAAGTAGAGAATCCGCTGGACCCCGTGGTGTGAAGGACACAGCGAGCACACTTCCGGTTCGTGAATTTGATGCATTCTTATGCTGTCAAAACACACCAAACATTTACGAACGGGTAGGTTACATTTTTATTAATCACTATCGCTCTAATTTAGTTTTATTGAATTATTTGTATTTTGGGTTTTTTCTCGATTGCTCTCAATCGGAAATGGTCAGTGTCCAGGGTTCACGGATACTTGGGTGAATTTTTTTATTGCGTCAACTAGATTTATTTATCCATAGAAACTAGAAGATATTGCTTCTTTGTACATTGAATTTATAATACATATACATATACCTACATATTTATTCACATATGTACGTAATCTACATTCTCGGAATTATCTTTGGCCACTATATAAAACTTTGGATGCTCAATAGTGGCGTATGAGTATTACGAGAAGTTTACTGTATTTAGAGGAAACGATTAGTTCTTTTGAAAATTTTAACATTTTTTTCTTGTCCCACTCGAAATTCTCGGTGATTTATTTTTACAATTCGAATAACGAGTCTCGGGGGGGTTTTTTCCTATTTTTTCCTCCCTGATATCGAATCCATTGGCGACTCTGTTGCAACGTTCCCTTCAACGAACGCAATATCTTTGATTTCATTCAAATACATCAAATTTTTTTATAAGGACCGAAAAATGCAAATTTACCGTGCTCGACTTGTGACACTTCACTTTTAGCCCAACACGATGGACCAAAATCGTCGGTCCATTGCCTTAAATACCTCACTATTTTATTCACACGGATAATAAAAAAAAATGGAACTGTAAAATGAAATCTTGACCGAAATCAATAACTCGTCCTAGGAGTTTGTGTATTTTCAGAAATAGTACAGCGTGAGCAGGGATAAGATCATGAGGCTCTATCGATTTAGGAAAAAAAAATAGTATCCAAGCAAACGTTTGATCTAGAGAGCAAAGGAAAAATGTGAAAATGTACGATACAAGGAAATTGAAGCTTCTTCAAAAATGGATAGGCCCTACGTTAATTTTAGCGAAAAGCTTTGGGGATTCGGTGTCGGAGGGAATTGATTTCGGCTCGGTCCAAACCCTCGTCGACTCCCTCGTGCATCTAGACTCCAATGACTATACGTACTGTACAACGAGAGGGTCGTGAATCCCGACAGCCTCAGGGGAAACTTTAAAGGCGATAGATCGAGCGAGGCTTCACGTTGCTTCAGATTGTTCCATGCTTGAAAACGTGCTGATATTGAAGACAAAAAGCAATGACAATCTAAAGAGGATAAAGAAATTCATTCACATTTTATCATAAAGACAAAAAATCTCCATCGTATACTTTATTCTTTACACTACTTTTTCGATGTATCATATAAAAATTGTGAAAAATTGTGAAAACTGCATGAGCGACCAATACATTTCTGCTTTCACTTTTCACCCACAAATAGGAATCCATCGCAAAAAAAAATAAAGTGCATACTGTTGAGATTCTAAGATGAGCAATTGTTCTTCCTATCACTGTAGCAACGTACAGAAACAAGGAAAATGCGTTTCTAAAAACTTGGAATTCTAGAAAAATGTACTCTTCTTCTTTTTCTTTTCATGCAAATAATTGAGTAACTGTATTTTCACCAAAAGGCATTATTTTTGTAATTTCCTAATTACAGCAACAGTATTAAAAAAAAAAAAACATGAAAATCAAGGGAAAAATCTGAGATTTGAAATTTTAGAAAAATTGGAGCTCGTCATTTTCAATAGATTTTGCAGAATTCTTTTTTTTCCATGCCACAGCGAGAAGGACCAACTTTTTTATAATTCCATCGAGAAAGCCAGTCTCTTGCGGCGGCAACAAATAAACATTGAGATATTGTATTTTTATGAGAGAATTTCATTCTCTCATAATTTACGAGGTGGATTATTCGAGTGTTTTGGAAAAAAATCACTTTTAAAAATACAATGGCTCCTTCTTGCTCTCTCTCTCTCGCTCTCTCTGCGGCACGACTTAAAGAGGAGCTGTCATTTCATCTTCATGAATGTCAGCAGCTTTAAAGAGCAACAGCGAATTATTCCTCGTATGACGAAAACTCCCTCTTTGCCAGGAGAAAGATCTTTTTTTTACCCTCTGCACTCGAATTGGTTGAAAGAGAGAAAGAACGCTGGAGACCGAATAGTCTCCGGGGTTTCGGACCCTTTTCCATAGGGGAGAGCCACGCCAAGTATGGATATTGCAACTCGAGGAATATTTAGCCGAACGTTTCAGGTTCACAGCGTCACTTGTTTTTCCCCTCAGAGAAATTGAACTGAAGTCAAGAATTTCGCTCGTGTATGAAGATAAAAAAGAGGAGAATGGCTTTCCCTCGATAATGGAACTGGAAGCTCTTCCACAGCATCTACTGGCTAATTAATTCATAAAACGAAATAAGTCTAAAGAGTGAAAATTACAGAACGAGCATTCGAAGCATTCCACAACTTAGTCTCCCAACTTTTGCATGAAAGCAAACTTATTAAATTTTCTACGATATGAAAAAATTATGTGTATTTGTTGATAAAATATTTTCTTTATTTAAAATGATTCACTCACGACCCAGCTACGAAATAATTTTGAAAATAATTGAAAAAGGTTTGAAAAAGTTGAAAATGTTCTTCGAGAGCATACGGAAGGAATATCAAGTCCAGTTGTTGACGTAGAATCAAATTTGTTCCTTTTTTTCGACGACAGTCTCGAGAACAAAAAAACAAGTTACAAAATTGCATGACATGTCTCGTACAACTGCGTGCGCGAGAGATTGAGAGAAATAGCAGACACATTGAACGTAATATGAAAAAAAAATTGTGTAATTCATATTTTTTTCCTTTTTTTGTTTATAATAATAGTAGCGATTAATGATAATTAATAGTGACATTAATAATAACATGTAATGTTTGGCATCGTTATGGTTGCGTCTGTACAATCGTTACACTGCTGCAAGATATTGGGACGAGTGAGAGAAGTGAGTACGGATGTTTTATGTCTGTTTAGGGCCTATCGGCGAATATAACTAAGAACTGAAACAATAAGTCAGCGTGAGCGCTCTCTCGTCAATCTGAATGAATGTGCCGTGAATGTCTGGCTGGTGAAAACGATTTTTTTTTTCCGTGTCGAACTTTCCATTTGGCTGATATTTCAATGAAGCAATTGATAATCGTAATAAAACGCCTAACGGCTATGCGCCAACTCAATTCGCAATATCCCTACGATAATAACTGCGATAACCACGTCAACTAATGAAAAAGAACAAAAAAAAATATTTCAGCCCACGCTCGTTGACAATGGTTGAAGATTAAATGAAAAAAAAAACAGTAACAACTACGAATCACGTAATATACATTCGCACTAATCATAAGTAATCAATTCGTAGTAATATAGTAGTAATAGTAATAGTCTGTAATTGTAGTAATAGTTTATAGTAGAATCGTTATAGTAATTAATAATAGTAGCAGCAGTTGTAAGTGTAATTTAGCAATAGTAGCGATAATTCATTCGTAGTTATTAATCGACATCGATACTCAATCATTTACAATATAACGATAATGACGATGGTAATGAAATTTTATATAATTTACAGATAAATTGTCTGAGAATTACATTTTTATGTATATCAAGTTTTGACAGAGGGACGCCTTTTTGCAGTAAAAATATCTTTTTTCAATTGCGACATTTACAAGTTCACTAATTTATATATATATATATATATATTTACTTCCTACTTTTTGTTTCTCCTTCGTCTCTCAAACACTAAGTTCATTCGGATTAGCAATCCCTCGCCCATCCAAGAGAGCATCACATTGTAAACAAATACCGTTCACCGAAAAGTCATTGTTAGTCTTTTTTTTTCTTTATCCAAATCTTATCGTTCGATCATATGCACAAAGAAAATACGTACGTCAAAAGAATCCGCCTAATTTTATTCGTTTGTTTCGCAGTAACCTTTCAGAATGAGAGAACGAAGCACCATTAGGAAAGAGAGAGAGAGAGAGAGAAAGAGAGAGAGAGAATCAGAATAAAATGGAATTCAACGTCGTGTCGAAAATTGTCTCGAAGACCTCGTCAGAATATTAACATATTCTAAAAAACACTCGGGTAAGAAAAAACTAATAAGGCAGTAAAAAGTAAATTTTTAAACAAAACGCATAGAACGATGAAGGAGGCTTTTTGCTGTTCTGATTGATAGTGCGATCGGAGAAAAATAGCACGTGTATCGTGCGATTTGTTAGCTCGAATAATGTGAGGATGAAAAAACGTTTGAAAAGGGTACAAATACGCGTGAAATCAGTTTTGATAAAATTTAAGGCCTAGATTTTTATTTATTAACGTTTCATTAATGGCAAAAACAGTTTTACGAAATGCAGACCTGTCGATATTTTTCTTCTATTGCTATGTAGGTAATATTAGTAAAACCCTTTTTCCGATATTCGAAGCCCGCTGCAAGAGACAAAATGGAAACAAAATATCAATGAAAGCGGAACGATGCAATGTTGTGGCCAAAACTAATTGAATGAATGACGAATTGATTTGGTCTTTTACATGCTTGTATTATTGCGATGTACTATTTATAATTTTCCTAACAAAATCACGAAAATCCGAGCATGCAATCTGATAGAAATGATTGTTTCCCATTGCCATCGGACGCATCGCCTTACAGCTCGTCTCAGAGATAATAATTGCTTAAATCGATAAGAAGAGCTCGAAAACGTTGTTTGGTTTTTCATCATTGGTGCTCGTGTCGCAATTCGTTGGTTTTCTTGAATTTCAACGATTTCTCTAATTCATTAACGACGGATAGGTTTTTTTTTTTTTCATTACCCATTTTAATAATAAATCACAAAAAATCACTCTACTCCACATTGAGACGAAAAAAAATATATATTTATGTATATTTTTTTCGAAAGACGATTATAAGCCAATGTATTATACAAATGAACGAAGGTTGCCCTTAATCGTGACGTGCCAATGAGATTTGTATAATTTCGATTACGCAAATTTCATTATAAAGAACGTAAGCATTAGTATATACAAAATAGCTAGAGCACGTGTAATTCATTGCTAAAATAAAACGAACCAAATCTACGAGCAATTTGTCAACAAAAACGAGGATATTATTAGCAATTTATAGGAAAAACTGGTGCAAAGCGTCAAGCTTTCCACGAGTTTTCAGCACCCAAATGGAAAAGAAAAAAAAAACAAAAAGAAAAAGCACTCGTTACTTTTGTCATTTCTTATGGACGTTCGTAACCGTCATAAAAAAGCTATCATACGTTTCCTCGTTAAAATGTTGGTTCGGAGAGGTAGATTGACACAGGAAACCAAAACATAAATAAAACGACTCTAAAATCCATACGAATAAAAACGATTTTGTCTCGCCTTTTCCAGGGGCGATTTGCAACGTATTTTTCATTCAGTCTGCCCGGAGCACCTCAGAGATTTTATTTTTCTTCTTCGTCCCTTTTCTCATTCCTACAATCTATCCATATTATTGCAACAGAATTATTGTATATTACGTCGTATGTTTATACAAACGATTCTAGCGTGCCCCAGAATTAAATGAAAACAGAACAAAATCCAACTAACAATCGCGATTTAGTAGAACAATAGCTCGACACACGTCATTTTCGGTGTGGCAAATGTGCACTCGCGCTAACGATTGACAGTGTCAACCAATAGTTATAATCATTTTAATAATGACAATAATAATAATAATAATGTTAATAACATTAATATCGATACTATCAAAATACGCTTCAATAATATGAATATTAATATTATTAATAATGATAATCAAGTGAAAAAGAAATAAAAATTCGTTAATACGTGAATAAACTACGAAGGCGGTACAACTTAGGAGATTAATGGAAAGTGACGTTAACAACGAACTTGTCATACACAGAAATATGCACGACGATCAATACATATATACACATTAGGGCTTGAATTTCGTGCACAAGAATCGAGTTAAACGTGTGAGGCCCACTGTTTTTCTTGTTATCAAAGATTCTCCTAAAAACGGCATTAATATTGTTTTTCTCGTTTTCTCGAAACCGTTCTAGAAATCTACTCACGAGACTCCAAAGTGTTTTATGTACGTGTAGGTTTTTTTTTTATGTGTGTATGTCTGTGTATATATATTTATTTATAACTATTTTTTTCTTTTGTATTTTGTATTTCCCTCTCGATCAAAGGGTGGGCCCCTTTCTTTGGCTCGATATCCGTCCTGCGCGAACGCTCGATATAAGGAACAATCATTCATCCTGGTCTGTCTGACTTTTCCCATTTGTTGGTTTGTTTGTTTCGATGGATCTGAGAAATCGTGACGTCTCAACGGCACATGTTAGTTGCGCATATGACGAGGGTTACGGCAGGCATTTGAGTGCGAATTGACGCTCGCGTCTCTCTCGTTATCTGGCGCTAGTGAACTTGGACGACCTGGCGTCAGTCACTGCCGGTACTTCCATTTCCAAAATATTCGCCGGCGTCACCGCGACAGATAGGGCACGTTCGGTTGGACTGTGAAAATCGAGTAACGCAATTGTTAATCACTTGCTTTTCATCCGAGGAAATCAAAGAGAAATGCTACGAAACTGTAAATTTTAATTTTTCGATTTTCAGAAATAAATGTTTAAAGTGAAGATTCGCGATTGAAGGCAACGGAATGTTCGTTTGGAGTGGCAAATAAATTACCTTGAGCCATTTGTCAATGCATTTGGCGTGGAACTCGTGAGAACAAGGCAAAACACGCAAAGATTGAAGAGCTTCGAAATCGCACATGCAAACGACGCAGTTGGTTTGATCGCCTTGATGTGTTTCAGCGTTGAATTTGTAAGAGGGTAGTTGTTCAACCTCAGCTCTCGTTAAGCCACGTGGTTTAGCTTCGCCGAGTCTTTCAGCGAGTGACAAGAGAGCCTCGTAATTTTCGGTTTCCGCTGACTCGGGGGACGATAATTCTGCTTGACTGTATGGAGACAATGGCGGATTGCTGAACATCGCTCTGGATGTGAAAAAGACAAATAAAATAGATTTTTTAAACTGAAGAATTGCGAAATACAAAACATTAAAAAAAAAAAACAATGAATCACAATCGTAAATAAACTCACAGGAAATGCAACAATAGTCCCGGATAAGGTGTCGGCGGTATTGGCGGCGTCGCGCGCCATCTGTTTGTTCTTTGTCGACGTAAAGTCGAAACTATTCTTCGGGTTCTCGATAACATGTCCATCTGACTACTTCGTGCGTCAGGTATGAAGTTCGGCGGTGGTGTCGGTACTTGAGCGATAGCCGGAGGAGAATAAGAGTGTGGCATTGGTATTGGTGGACCTCCACTACCAACGCGATGGTGGTGATGTGATTCCATAAGTTCGAGCTCGACGTCTCTCTGCAATGATTAACGAAAACACGTTGCAACTTGTTCTCTTGCTGTTTTTCATAAGTTCAACCAACATTTTCCGAGAGAGTTTTTCGCTTTTTCAAATTCCATTCCTTGCGGTCCAGGGAGAGTTGACACCAAGTCGAATCTGAGAAAACTGTTGATCATACCTGCTGCGACAGCTGATGATGAGCCACATAGTGAGTTGTGTGGACGGGAGGAGGTGGTGGATGTGCGTGAAGAGCTGCAACCGGTCCACCTGCCGGAGCTGGATATCCTCGTGGCGCTGCTCCGACCAAACTATGACCCGGATGAGCCGCCGAATAATGACTGTGGTGATGGTGATGAGCAACCTGCAGCACAAAATTCCCAATGGAACATTATCATCGGAAGATCGAGCTAAAAAGCATTTGAATTTATACAATAAATGAATAATATTTATATCGAATAAAAAAAAATGATCTGGCTGCTGTTTTGGGTGAACGACGAAGAAGAGTGAATGTTTGAATCTCATTTTTCCTCCATGATGCTCAAGAAAAATGAGAGTAAAATAGAGAAAACTATTGAAAATGAAAGCAAAAATCTTTTACGTATTCTTGGGAAAAAAATATTTCAAGAAGTTTTCGTACGAAGACGAGAGAGTAATATAGTTGTGAAAAAAATTGGACACCAAGACTGAAGTGAGTATTTCTCAAAGGGAGCCAAGGTGTGTGTACGGTCAGTGAACAGGTGTCATTGCTCCCTGGAACCTCGTGTTTGCAAAACCCAAAGAATTGGGGTTCATGAAATACGAGAGAGAGAGAGAGAGAGAGAGAGGACGAGTTGTTCTTTCTCCCCTGAGTAGTAACGTGAAATACTCATGAAAACAGGTGTAAAAGGGGCGACAGCTCGGAGAGACAAAGATCGGGGAAGAGTAAGAGGGAAAAAAAGGCACGATGGCAACAGTGAGTCTGGGGGTTAGGGTTGCCATGGGCTGCGAGTGTAAAGCGTTCTTTTAGCCCCACGGTGAGATATCCACAAAGCATTCGGGTGGCATCTGTCACTCACACATGCATGAGCTCTCTGGGAACTTGGTTGACGCCTCATTTTTTATTTCCCCACTTTTATCGTTCGCGTATGGGTCTCTATGTTACCCCACAAACCTCCCGACTCTCTGAGTATAATACGAATGCTAATGAGACGCGATAATCAAATGCTGCGCTCGTACACGCGCTTCCTTGCTGAAGAATACGAGGCGTGTCCGGTGTGGCTGTAGCACGTTCAACGCGCGTAGGTGCATCGAACTTTCACCCGAGAAAGTGCTAACGGCACGATATGGAGTTTAAAGTTTCGAAAAAAATAGAGAAAAACAGAAAAACCCGGCACGATACTTGACGTCATTTAATGTTTCGTATGCAAATTAAACAGAATATAACTTGAAACGTCGGGCTGTCACGAAAGACATGAGAGCTGAGAGCAAAAACGATGAAACTTGGAATTTCCCTTTATCCCCAATTTTTGATGGCTCTGCCATTTTTCTCTGCCAAATAACTATCGATTGAGAATTACCGAAAAGAAGACTTCAGAGACTTGAGACTTTTGACTGCCTCGTGCAGTAATTTTCCAAGGTTTTTGTAATTCGAATAAAATAATGAGAAGAAAAATGTTGTCGATTCCGTAACGATGAAAATAACGCGGACGAGTTTTCGTAAAATATAGAAAAGTGACGTAAATCGCGTGGAAAGTGAGATCTGGAGATTTATCATGATTTGTTAATTTACCTGACAAGAGTGAGCAAAAGCATGTGCGCCCGTGGGAGTATAGATTCCATGCAGTTGACACGGGATTCTGTAGCCAGTGGCCTGCGGATGCCAAAGTGGTTCACCGCTAACGGTGACACCCAGACCGGAAACGCCGACCTGTCCAACCTCGACGACGACCGGTCCGTTAGCTCCCTGCGTCGGATGGTGACCCGTACCAACCGGATGATGCGGATGCGTTGGATGCGCGTTGTGCATATTGTGATGGGGGTTGTGAATATTGTGATGAGGGTTGTGAAGACCGTGGTGGGAATTGTGGTTGTTATGATGGGAATTGTGAAGGCTGTGATGTGAATTGTGTATCATCGGATGGGAATTATGCATTCCGGTTATAAAGGGATATGAGAGAGCAAAGGAATCGGTGTAACGTGGATAACGATTTCTAATCGGTGGGGATCCTCTCGTGGACATATGATTTCTGGGTGATCGACGTTGCGGTGTAGGCGGCAATTCCCATGGCGCGGGAGTCGTATGTAACGGTGGAGTAGGCGCTGCCGGAGTTGGTTCCTGCACTTCCATCCCTGGTACAGCACCATTTCGCGATATTCTACGACGTTTCCTCGATGGCGATTCGCTCTGAGATTCAAAAATGACAAACAATTTTGTTAAAAAGATTGTCCAATGGATATAAACCTTTTTATGATTTTCTAGACGTTTTTTTTCATACGTTACACATTTTACGAGGTTTCTTTTCAATGCAAAATAAAAATTTGAACCTTTACAAGATTTTTTTTTCTCGTTGACGATAAAAATGAAATTTATTCTGCATTCGCCTTACGGATCGAACGAGCTTTTCAGTGTCTAATCGTCCCTCGAAAATTCGAAATGAAAAAAACTCAAACTAAAAACATAAATATGTGTGTAGGTTTGTAGTTTTCTTTGCACGTTCTACGTTTTTGAACATCGAACGATACAAATACTTACCTTTCTTCCATCATCCTGACTAGTCTGCCTGTAGTACGGTGGTGATGGTTGAATCTGCACTGGACTCAGAGGTAACTGGTTCGTTGCTACTAATGCAAGACAAGAATATTATTTTACACACCGCATTGAGCAATCATAATATTAAAACAACATTACGAGACATTTTGCATAGACATTCGCTCGCATATAAGTTTTTGACGACATTTTTCAAAAATAATCCCAAATACCAAAAAAACGTTTACACGTTAACTGAACGGTTTGTTATTCGAATCAATAATATTTCGTTGTCAAATATTTATGATCTTGAAGTTCGCAACGTTGGGCCCCAACGAAAAACACATTTTGCTATCAATTGTTTGTCCAATTTCAAAAACCAGGACCATTTTCGTATCGATTTTGTCTTTGGACACTGAAAAGATATCGTTTCATTGTCCTGACCAATTCAATCAGAATCTTGAGCATTCGCCCATGAAAAAAGGAATTTCGTTGCGTTCCAACGATGCAAACTTCAGCATCGTAAATATTTGGGATTTAGATCATTTATCTTACTCGATGTTTTTTTATATTCAACTCTGTCGTACTCGTTTGACGATAAATATAGAAAACTTTGAAAAATTAAAGCTTCTGCGGAAAGTGTACCTTGAGAATTTCTGCGGTACTCCATATCGACACCGCTTGGTCCCAGTCCAGGACTTAGATTGAGCAAAGGTCCTCTCATTGTATTTTCCTGAAAAAAATAATATCGCAAATGTGAATTTTTCTTCGCTTGTTAAAATTTTTTCGACATGACGTGTCTGGACTTTCCATTGAAGAATTAAATCCGAGTATAAAAATGACTGTTCAATGACAAATTTGAGAATTTTAACTTTGAACTCACTTGGCCACAAATGTTGATGTGAAGCGGAGGCGTATTGGCAGGAGGTCCAGCCTGTTCCTGCGAAAAATGTGACGGTGGCCCTCTCGATTGGGGACTGTGTTGAGGTGTTGGTTTGTAACCGACACTTGGTCCACCAACGGCACCGTGATAAGATACTTCCTTGCCAGATGGGCCCGAGGACGTGCCAACGCCGGGACAATCCCTGAATACGTAAAGAAGCGGGAGGTGAACAAAAAATGACTAAAAATTTGGATCAGACGTACAGCCTGATGGAATCTATTTTACATTTTTTTCAATTTCTGTAAAAATCTTCAATCCGCACGTTGAAAATTTCCGAAAATTCAGAGCCATCCGCGGAGTCTATTCAGTAACGGTAATTTTCTGATTTTCATGTTTTTTCTCTTGGAGAAGGCAAACGAGGAATATTGAAAATTGAGCAGGAATACAAAGCGAAAAAAGGGACGGAAAAATGATCGTTAGAGATGTTAGCCTTGTTGGGAGGCAACAAATTACACAAAGATTTTTTGTGATCCGAAAATTGAATCTGGGAGAAAAATTGAGACTCTGAAAAAATATTCCGCAGCGTTTCAACGAGGCAAACTTTTTAATCGTTAATTTTTTTTTATCGATCAAACGATTCAGAAAACTGTTTAAAAAAATGAATAATCGTTGCAACAGTAAGTGAGGCAGAACGAGCGAACTGAAGTTCATAGCTTGAGTTGATGGAGCTCTCAAAGTGTCCTCAAAGACTCGGGATTCTTTCCTACTTGCCGCTACGGAATACTCTGAAATTTATAGAATTTTTCAACGGACCATGAGAAGCAAACTCATCCCTCAAATCCCCCACACATTTTTGCCTTTCGTATCACGTTCCCGAAGACTCTTCGGAACGTCAATTTTTTACTGTCTTTTTCTATTTTCAGATGAGCTTAATAAATTGCTAATCAACAAAAGCAACAACTTTATGAGATTAAATATCTCAAGGCCCTTCGAAATATCATTCCAGTGTATGCAAAAAATTGTATGAATAGTTAGAAATTTTGGAATAGTCAATTTTTTGGATCCTTTAAAAATCTGCATTTAACTTCTTTCCAATTTACAGTTTCTGTTTTTTTTCCTCCCCAATATTTCTTCGTGATCCTCATGAGTCCGTCAAGTTTCCATAGATACTGAACATGATGCAAACTTCAACACCATGGAAAAAAAAAAGCATTGAGGTGAAACGAGAAAGAAAAATAAAAATCGATTCGAGATCGAAAGTTTTAAAACTCGATGAAAAAAGAGAAGAGTTTAAGCAACAGAAAATAAAAAGTCCTCGTTGGGTAGAGGCGTGTTCGAAACAACGATAAAAAAGTAAAAAAAATAATCGGTGCAAAGGAGATGAAGAGGGACGTGAAGAGAATAAAATCGACATCGAGATCAGCGAGATGACACATACATCTAAACGGTACAAATAAATGAGAACAAGATAGAAAGTAGAGAAAGAAAAGAAATGTTCTAGTACGCGTATACCATCTGCATGCCGAATGGAATTATACGAAGTGAGTAGAGAGAACAAGTTGAGCGTACAAAAGAGTGATAATACGTATTTAAGAGTAAACAACGTGTGAACGAGGCAAAAAGTGAAAAACAAGAAGAAATTGGGCCTACGGTATATACGTACGATCGTAATGCAGTAAAAACAGTTATAACGAGAGAAGTACGAGTGTATTTATATACTATATTATTACGTGTAATAACAGAGACGCATAACAGTTATTAAGATAGACGTTAAAAACAAAATCTTCGAAGAAATGAAATACTACACTGAAATTTGTATGAAGAATAAATGTAAAATGTTTTAAAGAGTTATGAAGATCCCTCTCTTCAAGTGCGATGTTACTTTTGCTTTCTACGCATAGCTCAATCACGCTTGCTCCGCCTAGTGACGCATTCGCGCGAAAAATATACAAGCAAATCCGCATTATCCGAGCGTTTTTTTTATTCAACTCGATTTCAATGACTTTTCTCAACCCAATCGTCACGAGACGATGATTTTTGTTCCACGCGAAACAGAAAAAGAAACTAAACTAATAGATCGAAGTAATTCTGACCAACTATTAAGTTTTTTCTGGATTGACTTTGATGAAGAGAAGAAACGATTTTGTTGAATGCGAGAAACGCTTTTCTCCTGGGAGGTCGTGTTCCTGCACGTGGTACCATTATTTTTTAATCGTAAAATTAAATGCGATAAATAGGAGGCTTGAGAAAATAAAATGGAGCAACCAAAATGATTCAAGGCCCAGTCTGTTGTTCGTTACGCCCTTCCCAATCTCAACACTTGGTTATTATACGTGTGAATGTATGGACGGTTGTGTGTATATGAAAGAAATGTATCCGCATCGTGAGCTGGGAGGAACGATAAGCGAACACCCCGTACTCGTCGTTTAGCGTCGATTAGAGTAAAAGACTACTAGGTTGGCCGTTGTTGCACGGGTTAAGCAAGCGAGACCGAGCCAGGAGAGTCGTAGGCAGTTCACAACGAAGCAGCGTCTATTTTTTTCGACTAACCCAATTTTTTCCTCTTTTTTTTGTTTAACGAGAAATTGAAATTGTCGTGGAGATAGAAAGAAACTTGATTGAGCGTTTTTTTCCAAATGCCGAAACTAGTGGCTTCGTTAAACATTCGACTTCATCGTTCGAAAGACAAAAGAATCTTATCGAAATTTACAAACAAGCCATTTTTTAGTTATATGACCAATCGTCATCGCCGGATTTCTCGTCGAACGTCACGCGGAACTAGCATTCGTTACTCGAAGATCATGGTCCTAGCTCCACGATTTTCTCGTGCTTGCGAGAGATTGTCTAGTGGTTCGACACGTCATAAGTCAGACGTAGCTATCACTTGAACATACGCAACGTGCGTATGACGCATTTACGCGTACATGGGCCACATTCGAGGTTTCAAAAAATGGGACACCAATTTAAAGACATTTCTCGGAGGAACTGACGACGTTGAAATTTTCATCGTTGGAATGCAACGAAATTCCGTTATTTTTTCAGTAGAGCTCACAATTATTGTTCAATATTTGATCTGGACAGTAAAAAGATCGTCTCTTGCGACCGAAAAACTCAATCGACACGATTTTTAAAATTCAACAAATAATTAATAGAAAAAAAAATACTTTTCGTTGAATCTCAACGTTGGAAATTTCAGAATCATATCGTCTCGTGTGTCTGTTGAGGAGGACTGTCGCCCTCGAAAATGAAACTCTTAGATGGTGAACTCTTGTCGCATTAGTCGCCATGACGAATGTATACAAAGGCACGTCCACGATCTATATTAATATCATTGGTTATAATACGCTCAACTCGTGTATCGTGTCCAGAGAGTCGAATATTTTCTAGATTCGAAATATCGTGGTATTTGAAATTGTTTTTTGAAACACAGATCAAATTTGTTGATATTTCTTTGATCAGCTGAAGGTTAACCTTGACCCATCGAAAATAATGAAAATGGAGTAGATTCGGTCTTCATATTTCGTTTCTATGCCGTCGAAATTGCTAGTTGGAAAGAGAAGAAATTACAAGCATCAAACCATTTACGTATTATCGACCTTGGCAAGACTAGAATTTACGAGTCTTGCAACAATCATCGGGATTTTGTAATCTTTTGAGGTATTTCGTACAATGTTGCATCAGTAAAATAATATTTTTGGAGCAACGAGTAGAATATTGTTATTGTACGAAAACAAGTCCATCAACTTCGAGATCATTAGGAAACGTGATTGAGGATTGAAAATTATGACGAAAAAATTGAGAACCAATTTTTAAAAAAAGACAAAACAAAACAAAACAAAGGAGATTTTTTCCGTTGCAGCAGTGGTACGGAGTGAAAGTGATAAAATATCGATTGAATCTTACGACGCACGTGTTCCACAATTTGAATGGATCTGCGTATTTCAGTGAGTTTGTCTTATTTATATAAATTCTGGTTATCAACACTGTGCTATATTTAATCGGAAATGCAAATTAACAGTCTCGTTCGAATATCGATTCGGTAGATAGTTGTATTTTGAATACACTGGAAATGAAATTTTGTTAAAAATGGTCGATATTTTGTTGAATACGTTGAACTAAATATTGTTGGATAATTTCAAAATTTTCATTATTTTGGCAGTATATTTGGTTTCTAATGGAATTGTCAGCAAAATTTACGATTGGAACGACAAAAATTTGCTCCCGAAGAGACTTTCTAGAGCATTTCTTGCTGCAGACACAATTTTTTGGATTATTAAGAAAAAGCAAACGTTTCGTCGAACGTATGGAAGAAAATATCGATCTTTTCCAAGAAAATTGAGTTTTCAGTGTAGTCGAAATAATTTGAATGAAAATTTGTAAAATCTAATGAAAAGTACCCATTGTGAAATCGTGGTGATGGGCCTTGCTGCCGATAGGGATATTCCTTGTACTGTTGTTGATTGATTTGTACACCAGGATGAGAATGAGTCTGGTGTTGTTGTGGATGCCAGCCACCTCGGTTGTGAGAAGAGGGCGAAGTTCTTACGTGTTGTCCAGCGATGGGTGGACCAGATACAGTCCCAACGACTGACCTGCAGCGTCCTGGCATGCCCATGCCCCCGCGATGTTTGGGATGATTTCCAGTCCCGTTCATCGTCGAAGGAGCGACGTTCTGTTCGAGTTCAAGTTCGGATCTGATATTGCTATTGGTGCGTTTGCGTCCACGTTGAATCGACGATTTTTCGTTATCGTTGTGGCAGATTCTACCAGCAACGATAGCGCTTTCGTTTTGTTGTTGTTGTTGGTGGTGGTGCAGGTGCTGGTGCTGCTGCCACTCGTTGTTGCTTATTTGACGCGAAACGATTTCTTCGACATTTCCAACTTGACCGATTGGATTTAAATCGGAAGAAGTTGAGGATAAAAAATTGTCGTGATAGTTGGTCGTCTCGCGGGTATCCTCGTTGCCGGTTTTGTTCCAACAAGCCGAGACCGATGCCGGCGTGAATGGCGTTGTTTGTGTACTCGTAGAATTTTCCTCCTCAAGACGTAACTGCGGACCGATACCTCCTGAATCCACAACCACCACGATACCCGTTGATCTCTCGTATTCCGTTGACAACGATGGATACCTGAACGCATTTATATCCACGATGTCACTTAACATGTTCAATTTATTTCCCATCTTCTAAAATTCTTTAATGTCACTTGGCAAATCTTCGTAATACGTCGTAATGATGTTGAAATTTGCATCGTTGCAATGCAACGGAATTCGTTACTTTATTATATTTTTTTGTAAGCAGAGCCAAAAATTGAACTACAGTGTCGGTTCATGACAATCTTTGCAAATGAAAAATTGAATGGCAAAGAAATATTGAGGCGATTCGATTTTTTAATTTTTTTTTTTAATGACGAATGGATCAAATATTTTCCGTTGGACTCCAACGATGCAAACTTCCGTATCGTTACGCCCTAGACATTTGTGTGAAATTTGGGAGACAAGACTAAGAGGCAACAAAAATCTTTACTTTCCTCCATTTATTTCGAGCATCAATTTGCAATCTAGATATTTCAAAACGCAACATTTAAATCTGTCGTTTTAAGTATTCAAATAATTTACAAAGTCAGGTGAGAATAGAGATAATCGTTGCAAAAAGTTCAACGTCATAATGTGAAAAGAAACGTACATTTTAACCTTTTAGTATAATAAAAAAAAATCCATTTATAAAGAGAAACTGAGTTTTATATATAATGGAGTTTCCCAAATGTCACACTTTCCTGTGTTCTTTTACTTATTAGCCCCCTGTGCACCGCCTGGGTCCGAGAGGCCCGTGTGAATTCATCTCCCAACAAATTAGCGAGAAATGAAAATAAATCGCCGTCGCATCTCCAGCAAAATGAAAGATTTTATGAACTCGTTGTGAAATTCACAGAAACAAAAGTTCGAAAAACGAATAAACACGAGGAGATGTCGAAATTTTATACCTGGGTCTGTGAGACCCATGTTTGTACACAAAGGTTTAAAATAGCTAGTGATGTTCGTTGGAGATGAATTTTCTCGTTCCATTCGTTGTATGAGCTCAGAAATTGTCTATTTTTCATTGTAAATACGATATTGTTATCATCGAGTGTATTTCGAAGGATAAGCACGAGTTGAGGACGCAGGCACGTTAATTGATCGGGCGTCATAAGCGTTGATTGTTAGAAAACGACGTTGAAGTTTGCATCGTTTTTTCTCGAGCAGAAAAATTCTTATTCAGTATTTGGTCACGACAAGGAAACGATACTTTTCAGGATCCAAACACAAATTCGACCCAAAAGTTGTCAGGGTTTTTTAAATTGAACAAACAATTTGGAGCAAAACGTATTTTTCGTTGGAACGTCGCGAACTTCAACGTCATTGTTAAAAATCAATCGGAAGCATTATCCAAGCCCAAGTGTTATTTTAACCGATGGTTTTAAGAATAATAATCAGTTGCAGGAGAGGGAGTAAGCCCAAATGGTCCGGTAAAATATTGACGATGTTGAAGTTTGCATCGTTGGAACGCAACGAAATTCCCTTTTTTCTTGGGCAAATCTCAAGATTCTTATTGAATATTTGGTCAGTACACTAAAACGACGTCCTGGTTTTTGAAATTGAACAAATAATTGATAGAAAAACGTATTTTTCGTTGGGGCCCAACGTTGCGAACTTGAGGCTCATAAAAATTGATATAATCGAGACTCAGCGATTGTGTAAACTGGACAGTGAACAGAAGAATGTAGCGATAAATCCTCGGACTCGATTACGGAAGTTGCACATTTCGGTCTCTCGTAAAAATAGTTTCTATGATCGATTTTCATTCATCGAAGACTAATTGTAAATATAATGCGATGTAGATATTGGGATGAGCCTGAAGTTTGCATCGACGCAATGCCACGAAATGAAAATAACAAATTAAAAAATGATTCTGCACTTTTTTATTTGATGAATCGATTCGTGAGATTTAAAAAAGGTAAGGAAAAGACTGAGAAAAAAAATCGTTCCGGAACAACCCTGTCCAGGGGGTTGAATTTTTTTTTTCATTTCGTGGCATTGCGTCGATGCAAACTTCAGGCTCATATATTGGGACGCTCCTCGAAAACTTTTTGATACGAAGGGGAGGGAAAAAAAGGTCCGGCAGGAGGGAGTCTTTTGGGGTCGTAACAGGGGAAAGAGTCTGCGGTCCTCGCTGCGGTCGCAGATTTTTAGGTTTTAACAGAAATTTTTGTTTCTCGGTCTCTGTCATCCGGTCGATTTTTCGTCCTGCCGAGCGAACGGTGTTCGTGTTCCCTCGACGGAGAATCGAGAGAAAGAAGCCCGTCTGTTGGCAGTCTTTATAATACATGGACGTATGTATATATATATTTATATAGTCACAAAGAAGAGCCTCGCGAACGAGAGGAGAAGAAGAGCCAACGCGGCAGCGCGGCCCAAAATCCGAGGAAACGATTAAGTGGACCGGAATCCAGGCCCCGTTGCTTTTGAGCCAGCGGCGCGTCGGCGTCCTCGTCACGAACGTATATACACGAACGTGTTTACGTTCCATACACACACACACACGCAGACACACACAGACGTACTGTAATAGTATATTCCGTACGATGGTATAAAAGCAAGGCGGATGTTACGGTAATTGACCATCTACGAAAAAATGTTTGAAGCCAAAAAAAAAGAGGCATGATTGGAGGCAAAAAAGAAGTGAATAAAAACCTTGAGACGGGCGGGCACCACTTTGAAAATCTTTCCAAACGAAAATCTTAAAAATACTCTGAAATTTTTTAGCATGCGTGTTGGAGCGAAGGATTGGGGGGTTTTTTGAGCCGAAAGAAATAGGAATATTTAGACAGCGAGTGAGAGCTGCTGCAATTTTGATAATGCCTGGAAACTGCGTGCTTTTTTTTTCCTCATCCCAACAATGGGAAGCAATTTATTTTCTTGCCTGGTCTCAGAGTCGGTCCTGTCGAAGAGACAGCAGGTTGGGCTAGATAATGGCCGCGAATGATTGATGTTGTTTGATTGCGTTGTCTTGAGATGCGAGAGTCAAGATGGTCAGTCGGACACAAGATCGATAGTGAAACGGAGTGCGGTACAAATATAGCAACGGACTTGTCCAACCTCAAGGAGATGACGAGCAAAACGTCATCATCTCTCACACTATATGTCGGCAGATTTAACCTCATTGGAAAGTAAAGATTGCGCGCGAGGCCGTGCTGTCTAGAAGAAAGAAGAGTATTGTCTGGCAACCTAGACCTGGGAGTGAAAACGCGACGAACGGGCGGTATATAGAAGCCTGTGGCGAGAGAGGAGACCGGACCTTGTACACGACGATGTTGAAGTTTCGTTGGAATCCAACGAACTTCCCATTTTTCTTGTCCCAATCTCAAGATTCTCATTGAATGCATGGTCAGGTTTATAAAAACCATATTTTTTAGGGTCCAAGGAGAAAATCGGTACGAAAAGTGTGCTGGTTTTAAAAATTAAACAAACAATTGATAGAAAAACGGATTTTTCGTTGGGGCCCAAAGTTGGGAACTTCGGGGTCATCCTTATACTTGGCAGCATTAGCAGAAGAGGTATTTGCTGGTATCCATGCACCTAGCAGGGCGTTTCGTATGCTCAGAGATAAACCAGGTGCTCGAGGGCATTGAATCCTACCAAAAACAGCTGTGAAGTATATTTGAAGACTGAATAACCTAGAACGCTGTTTTCGATGTCAACGTTTCGATATTTCTTCCCTAGGACTGTCATTATGGTGGAGCGTAGTTATGCTTGATGGGTTTCGATATAAATATTCGTCCATGTAGATTTTCGTATTCGCAAATGTATTATTCATGCGAATGAAAAATTGTAAATAAAAAGGGGCACAACTGGTGTGATTGAAAAGGTAAGGCGTTGAGCCTTTCTGGTAGGAAGCTGACCCTTCCCTGAGAAGGCAGGGAAGAAGGGTCGCCGTACCAAAACGGCATAAAAAACGAGCAGGACGAGCGAGCGGAGGGTTCTGTTCGTCGTCGAGAGAGCACCGCTCGGAACGAGAGACCCGCTGCAGGAAAGAGACCGTTGCTCAGAAGGAGAGAAACCCGTTTACCTTTAAACTTGTGCTGCACCGCTCGCCGACAAGTCCAGCTTTGCTATCAGCTATATATACATATACAAGTCCACGTCAAGTTATCTATCTATATATATAAAGCTTGACGTGTGTTTCTTATTCTTAATATATCCCGTGCAGAAATTTTTCAGTGTTCAATCGGGATTCCAGTCAGGATCCTGATCTTCCGATCGGGATCTAACGTGGTTACTCCATTCGATTCCCGGACTGAATGTAACAGTCGCAAACTGGATTCTCATCGGGATCTCAATCGGGATCCCAGCAGGGATCCTGATCCAAACCCAAAATAATTATATCTTTAATTGCAAAAACAATTAAATTAACGTTAATTTGTATAAAAATGATGGGATTATTGATTGTCGCCTTTTATAGTACAGAAGATGTTAATTTCATCGAAGAAAATTTCTACCTCATCGGGGAATCGAACCTAGTCCTACCTCTATCTACCTAATTTCTATCCGAGAACCTTATCCATTACGCTACCGACCACTTGTACTAATAATAAATTCAATGCGCCTATTTATGTTTCGATGTGTTTCAAACATTTTAAAATATAACTAAACACATTCATAAGATTGATTATTTGAAATATTTTTCGACAAAAAAA
>JBAJMU010000001.1:11728329-11967896 GCA_037952995.1 Hyposoter didymator | reverse complement strand
CCCCCCCATATAGATATATAGCCGGAAAAAGACTCAGACAGAGCCAAAGGCCGAACGAAGAACAGAGGGCTTCACAAGCAGGATGGAAAAGGCGAGGGAGGATTGTAGAACGAAATCGCTTTGGCTCCCTCGCTCGCTTTCTCCCTCTCTCCTTTTCTTCCTCCTTCCATTCTCTGTTCGTCTCTCTGCTTCTCCCATTGCTCTCTTACTACTCTCGGAATAATGATAGACATTATGTTAGCCTGGCCCGGCCCCCATGGGTTCGTGCAGCAGGGACGAAACGAAATGAGAACACCAGCAGGAGCGACGAACGAAAAGAAGCGGAGGGCACGAAGCATGAGGGTATGGAACGGCATCGCACCCCCGCTGTTCATCCACCTCTTTCCACGATACATCCTCACGGATAGAGCCCCCATCGTACGGCCATACAACCACATGTTTCCCATACAGATACATGTGTCGAGGCTTCGAAATCAAAAAGGCCTATCGAATATCTGCAGCGCAAAGTTTCAATACCCTTTGGTGTCAAGCCCACATGATTATTGTGCAACGAGGCCCAACGCATATGAACAATTCAGTTTCGCAAAATTACTATCCGAATCGGCACAAATTAAAGTCGATTCGCATGTAATCACGTATTTGCCACTAAATCCTCGTTTTCATGGCAAAATGCATCGCCACTTGACTGAAAACAAAATTTTGTTGGAAAAGATCGATGTATTTGTTCGATACGTTCGTCTAAACGTTTTTTTTTTTTTAATAATCCCAAAAATTGTGTCATTGCAGCAAGAAATACTCTAGAAAGTCTCTTCGGAAGCAAATTTTTGTCGTTCCAATCGTAAATTTTGCTGACAATTCAATTAGAAACCAAATATACTACCAAAATAACGAAAATTTCGAAATTATCAAAAAATATTTGAACCAACGTGTTCAACAAAATATCGACGACTTATCACAAAATTTCGTTTCCAGTGCTCGAATGACACATGAAAAACAATGATTTCAAAAAACTCCCAAGTCGATTTTCGAAAATAATTTAATTTCAATATAAAAACTATAGTTCCATACCGTCAATATTTTTCAACCCCGAGTCCCGATACGTATGATAATTAATTTCATTGATTTTCATTCCAAATTATTTTCACCAACGTTTCGGCCAGTAAAAAACACAATTTCAGCAAAAAAAAATTATAAAGCAAAAATTCTGCATGAAAAGAAAAAACTCACTGTGCAAGAAATGCCGAATTTACACAACGAAATATTCAGAATTTATAAGGAAATTAATCTCTAGCAATCGTTCTCTGTGATATTGAAAATGATGAAGAAACATTAATGGAAAATTGGAATGATAATAGACAAAGATTAGCCAAGAATTAGAAATGGCGGGGTCCTCAGTAAAAATTTGAAAAATAAAAAACTGCTAAATTGACAATATGTCACTTAGTTGCACCGTTTGCACTATAATAATGCATTTACAACCGTGCAACAAAATTTAACAGCGTCAAGGGGTATTTAAAGCTCTGTCTAATGCTGCTTCGTATTATTTTGTACTTATTTTTACTGTCTCCCACTAAAAGTTGGTTCGATGGGTCTGGACGACGTCACTTATGACGTTTGTATGTGTCGTAGCAGTGAAGTACACTATTTTTATTCGGTATTGGATGAAATATTGATTCTTAATCCCTCCGAGGGTCGTAGGTGATGGGAAAAACTATAAATTTAACAGTCCACCTTTTTCCGTGCATCATTTGATTGACAATTCGACCCACGACTTGGCTTCTCACAGTTCGAGTTGATATTTTTTTTTATATACTGTTTTTTTTCTTGCAGGCTCGTAGGGAGACAAAAGAATCTAAAATGTAGGAGGAACATCGTACGGAAAGTGTAAAAAGTCGTGCATGCCGAACGTAGGAAAAGTGAAGGTCGAAGGTAGGTCGTGTTTCGTGTTGTTGTAAAATTCCTCATATGCATTACGCGACACTCTGCAGACTTTAGATATGGTGCCGGTACAATTTAGGCACCGGTCCAACATTTCCAACTTTCTCTCATGTCTATGGGGTTTCCCATTGGAAATCTAAGCGCGAAACTTGCCAAGTTTTTCTCGTTCGAAAAAAAAAATGAAAATTACTTGAAAAAAATTAAATCAACAAAAAGGCGATGTTGAAAAACTGTGGAAAGAAAACAGGGAATAAAATTCGAAAGCGAAACGAGCACCGATTTACTCTCGAGAAAATGATCGAAGAAACTTGAGTATCTATAAAGCTGAGGCATTTATTGATTTCGCGTGAGACGCGCTATATTATATTCCTAGAGATATCCGTACAATGCTCTCGCCAAGAGACTCCGTACTTTCGGTTGCGTTATCAGTGAAATCGTCTTGACGCGCTTGGGTACGTCCGGCTAGTCTATGCCATGGTGCAACTCGCCTACGAGGAATCAAGAACGAGAAAGGAAGTGGTTTAGCTTGGAAAATCTACATAACGCCAGTGAAAATAATTCCTGCGAGTGTCCAATTAATAAAGGAGAAAAAAAGTTGATTCGTGAATTTTTCATTTTGGTATCAATGAAAACCAAAACGGGGGGAATTTTGAAAAACTTCATGGTAAACGGTGTAACAGAACTGAGCGATATTGACGATCGCATTGTCGCGATGAAACTCTTGTCGATTATTGAAATATTTTATTGTCTCATAAATACAAACTTTTGAGTGAAATATTGTTAATCGTCGATCCAACTTTCCAGCACAAAAATGTTTATATATTTCCCTGCAAATGTTGGACTCTGCATAGACGAAACCGAATTTCATCGAAATTGCAACGAGAAATGCTTTTTTTCACTTTAAAACGCAACGCTATAGATAAATATTAGCCTCCAGTGGAGAAAGAAAAAGAGAATTGCGTAGCAACGATGCAAACTTGGCCGTCGTGAAATTATTTCTTTCCTGTACAACGTGAAACATGAATAATCAGTGAGTCACAAGTTCCCGGAGCTTTGTTGTTGCACTTTGAATTGAAAAAGAAGAAAAAAGAAAAAAAAAACAATGCCAAGCACTATGCGCTGGCGTTGGAGAATTCTTTGCGCAACGGAAATCGTGAAACTCTTAATTAACCAAAACCACGACTCACGAGTTTCGTTAAGAAAGCGTGGGGTTGAATCAATTCGTGATTCGAGAATTTCGCCACAATAAGATGAACNCAAATATATTAAAAAAAAAAAAAAAAAAACAAAGTCACAATTTTTGGACATAAAAAAAAAACAAATCGTAATTTTGCAAAAAATGGAATTTATTTACGGTCAAAAACGAATATGTCGTAGTCCCTAAAACGTGAGTAATAAATTTAATAGCATCAAAGTTTCGTAGCATCAGTATTTCTCAAATGTTGAATTTTATAAAGGCCTCGAGGGTGTAAGCTTCGAAACCATCGTAGCGAGAATTTCTCTCGACAATGTATAGAAAAATTTCTTTTTATATTAGGGACAATAATGTCCCCCAATAGCTGGGGTTTTGCCATCGAATTCAGCTGTCAAGGTAAAAAGGATTCCAGGAAAATCTTAGCAGGACTCTTCTTACTATCCTTCGCGCTACACTAACAGTATTATAAAACTCCCATAAATTTGTATACCTGAGTATTTCGCCCCATAGTAGATTTGACCTCGGAGCAATTCGATAAGTGAAATAACACAAAAAATCAGCAGTGCAGAAAATTACCAAAATTCAAACAACGTTGCAATAAAACATTCATCAGTCTCCAATAAATTAATAAAAGACGATATTATTTTCATTATTAACAATATTTATGTTTTATTTTTCGCTGAATTGGATAAATTGTTCCATTTTCAAAAAAAAAAAAAGAAAAAAAGAAATTTCTACAAAACACTGAACTCCTTGTGTCCAGAACAAAATTAGTCAAAAAATTGAGAATACTTTGTTTCATGCACAAAACAAAAAAATACATTTCTCCCGACTATTGATGAAAAAAATGAAATTCCATCTACATCGATCCCCGAAAGACAACGAATTGTTCCTGAAGAAGGCTTCTTGGAAGTATATTAACAATGTATGCGGGCGATGTTTAGCAATCGAGTATGCATTGGGAGGATAAAAAATAAAAGGTGACAGGATGGAGCAGGAACTTCACAGCAGCAAGGAACTTCAGGGCCGGTTGTGCAGTAGTGCGGTTTTCTGTTGTTAAATGCAAAACAGTACGAGCAGGAGAAATAATATAAAATAAAATAAAAGATTGACATGTGGTTATAGGGGCTGTGCAATTTAGCGAGGGAATGAATCATAAGATAATAAAATAAAAAATCAAAGAAAAGCGTCGTAGGGAGTGAGAAAAAAAATGAGACGTATGGGGCAGAACCCAGGCAGGGCCGTACTATTTTCTGGGTGGGCGCAACGTACTCTTCTTCATTCTTCGCTCCGGCTGCCTCCAGGGCGATCCGAAAAAAAAATGAGCCAGAAAGGAAGAAAAAAAAAGTATAAAAAAAAAAAGCATGTGTCGGTTCTGTACAACGTGAGCTGCATAGATGGGGAGGGCCCAGGTGGAAGGAAAGAGAAGAGGCAGGCGCTCGGAGGAGCGTGTAGTGTCTTCGTCGCTCTCGCGTGAAGCGAGCGCCACCTGCCCTCATCGAGCAACTTCTGGTGCACTCGAGGAGCACTGTGTGTCGTGCTTCGCCACTGTTATCCACTAGCTAACCTCACGAGACACACACGTTTCTGCGGTGCGTTTCACGTTGCATCGACGAGAATTGAGAGCGACGAAGAAGCAGCTTTTCCTTGGATGGCTCGGCTCACAAACAACGCGTTGTGTTTCTCCGTCTATAGATCTTCTGGGGCTCTGTATGTGTGTCTCGCCAGACCAAAAACCTCCGAGGTTCTTTCTTCGTTCTTCGGTTTATCGTGTATATATATTTATGTTTGTACAAAAAACTCTGAGGCTCAGAACCGTCTCGAAAGCACGTTTCGGACGAGTCCCACGAACGTTGAATAACACAAAGGCAATTTTCTGGTGTAGGTAGTGGCCGATTCGTCAAAATCCCTATTTTACTTTTCAAAACATTCTGTGGCCAAATTTCAAAAAAAAAAATCATTTCGTTGTATTCGAACGATGCAAACTTCAGTATCATTACGATGCTGAAGTTTGCATCGTTGGAATGCAACGAAATCCTGTTTTTTCTTGAGCAGAGCTCATGATTCTCATTCAATATTAAATCAGGACAATAAAACGATTTTTTTTTCGTATTGAAGCACAAAACCGGTACATTGTCATGGTTTTTAAAATTCAACAAGCAATTAATAGAAAAAGTCATTTTCGTTGGACCCCAACGTTGGGAACTGTCATGTATCATTTGGTTCTTCGCTTTTTGCTACTTTGTAAAGTTTACGATTGAAAAAAGACCAAGAAGTTGATTCCACCGATCGATGCCACATTTTTCGGTGCTACGTACGAGTCAGGACGAAAGAAACGAGTGAACGACCGCCCCTCATTCCATTTACGACGAAAAGCTCTGTTCGCCGATGTTCCAATGCACACAAACATATTCTACTGGAATATAAAGCCCGCGGGAACATGCTCACGAAGTGAAAAATCAACTTTACTCGGATGGGAAATTTGGAAGAAATTGATGTTTGCCTTGACCTTAGTCACGAGCAGATTTCAATACCTGTCGGTTCTCTGGCCCTAAGACCTTGCTCCAAAGTTCCTTCGCACCTATTGTTGAGCTCTGATGGGAATTTCCCGGGCTGAAAAAAACACTCGATCGAGATTCAACCTGGCGTGTCGTAGTCTTTTCGGGTTTCACGATAATCGTCAAAATTCCATGGAAATATGTTGGTTATTCATAAGTGAAAAATATGAAAAATAACATCAAAGTTTGCGACATTCAAACGCGAGAAAATTCTCGTTTTCCAGTGGAAAAATGCATATGCAGGATTGGTTGTTTATCATCAGACCATTTTTTCGTTCTCGGAAGCTTGATGTCCGAAAAAATGTCATTGATTAACAAACCGTAAACAAAACGACGGGATTGAAATTCGAACCGTTGGAGATGAACGAAAACTAATGGCGCGATCTGATTAATTTTATAAATTTCTTCATCGCTCCAATCATTGTAGCGAATTTTTGTCTTCAAGTTGAAAAGAGGGTCTACCAGTGATCGTACACAAACAATGTATCGCGGTCGTGGACTTTGTTATGGAACGAGACAATTCTCAATGAATTGCAATGCAACGGAATCCCTTACTTTAATTTTTTTTTTTGTAAGCAGAGGAATAAATTGAACTGCAGCGTCGATCCATGGGAATGTTTGCAAATGAAAAACTGAATGTCAAAGAAATATTAAAATTCGAAATTTTTTTTAAATGGTGGATGGATCAAATACAGTCCGACCTCTCAATAAGCACGGTAAAGCCCCCAAGGGGAAGAGTTTTTCCGAGAAATCGAGTGCCCCCACCAGGCGCGCACTCCACGCTTACCGACTGTCTCTGTCTCTCTTGCTCTTTTTAGCTTGCGAACCTCCCAATAAGCACGCTTCTAATAAATGTGAACTTTTTCACGTTAGTCCCGATTTCATATGTGAATACTATTTAATAGTTTTGCATTGATCGAAATATGTATCGCACCTCCAGTTGATAACGTTGAGAGTCGAAATGACTATCAGACGATCGAAAATAATTTCAATTATTTGTCGAATTCTTTTGCCATTTTGTACGACAGTTCTTAAATAGATTTAAGTTTTTAACGTACATTTTTGTATTTTATGTGATAATAAGAATAATTAAAAACACTCATATGCATTGATATATGTACAAATTCATGTTATTTTATGCGTCTAAGCTCTCATCTGCTGGACGTGCTTATTGAGAGGTTCGCGCACAAATTTACTCGAGCTCAGAGTTTGAGTCGGAGTGGGAGAAATTGTTCGACCGAGAAACTGGGGAAGCGTGCTTATTGCGGGCGTGCTTATTGAGAGGTCGGACTGTATGTTCCGTTCGACTCCAACGATGCAACGAAATTCTGTTCAGTTTTCAGTGGAGCTCATAATTATTATTCAATATTTGGAACTTGCGACCTAAAAACTCAATCGACACAAAAAATTGCCATGATTTTCAAAATTCAATAAATAATGAACGCACAAAATATTTTTCGTTGAATCTCAACGTTGCAAACTCTTCCATTTGGTAAGATTATACGTCCTCAGTGTATGAGCTTTGTCAATGCATTAACAAATTTTTCTCAGGTACTAAACACTCATCGTATGCGGCGGCGTCGAGGATTCAGATGTGAATTTCGAAATTATGCGGAGGAGGGGGTGACCATGTGGGTGTGGTAGTAAAGCCGAATATGGGGTGGAGAAGATATCGGGAGCTGAGGAGCTTAGTTGTACGGTCAGGGGTCTCTAATCCCGAGGTGCATCATCATTTGCCTCTCAAAGCACGAGTAGGATCTAGCCCGTCCGAATGTATGCTTCGACACTATTCCAGAGCGTTACAATGCATAAAGCATTGGAGGTTGAATCCCGATGTCGAAAGTGTAAATCGTCGGGATGCGGACGTTTTTTTTTCTTTCTTTTTCGTTCGTACACAAATTTCGGCTGTAAACTAGTGGGTAATTCGTTGGACCTTAACGAGGAGATTAAGGGAATTGATTGGTCGATGGAAAATATTAAACAACGATTTACATTTTCGGTGTAGACGACAATTTCAATTTTATCTTCACACACTTTCAGATTTCCCGAAGTAATGGGCTTCAACGATTATGAAGTTCGCATCGTTGAAGCTCAACGAAAAATATTTCATCCACTCACAATTTATTCGATTTCTCCTACCCCCTTCACTTTTCTATGACATTCAGTTTTTTCTTGCCAATAATTGTCAGAGACGGACATTGCATGGAAATTTAGTGGCTCTGCTTTCAAAAAATAGAATAAAATAAGGAATTCCGTTGGATTGCAACGATGCAAACTTCAACATCATGTATGCATACGATATTGAAGTTCGCATCGTTGGAGCCCAACGAAAAATATTTCATCCGCTCACAATTTTTTTAGATTTTTCGAATCCCCTCAATTTTTCCATGCCGCTCTTTTATTTGCCAATAATCGTCATAAACGGACATTGCTTGAATATTTCTGGCTCTGCTTTCAAAAAATATAATAAAATAAAGGATTCCGTTGAATTGCAACGATGCGCAACATCATGGGGCTTCAGGATTTCGTGTTATTCCTGCGGTACCACGTGGCTTTCACGCTCATTTTCGAATTGAGTTCTCATAATCCGTGACACTCCATTCTGTCTCCGCCATTACTGGCGTTTCAGGATGATTAGACTCATTAAGGGTGTAAGCTAGTTTTTTCGAGGCATTGATTGCAAGTAACGACTTTGCTAAACATCGATTTAATCAACTCATTCCATTGGTTATGGAAAAAAAATGTTTCAATCATCTTTTGTTTTTTTTTTTTTACTTGTTTTTGTGTTTTTAACAAATTCTTATAAAATTATTTGCCCGGATCAGCTGGGACCGAAAATTCATTGGGATTTGTTTTTTTTTGTTCGTCCCTTTTCCTTGTTCTCGAGGAACTTTTCACTTTTACTGTGCTTTTTCAGCAGGTCTGTGCGAACGGGTCGGCGTTCCTGGAGGTAAACAATGTGCGAATTCTTCTCATGACCTTCAGCTGTTTCGAATGAAAATTCCGGAAAATTCAACTGTCGAGAAAAGCAGAAAATGAAAAAACTACAAAGGCAAGAAAATTTTTTAATATTTTCGAGACCAGATGGAAGATTATCTAAAAATTTCGATCGTTGAAAAGGAAAAATGTCGATCGTTGATTTTCGTAGATCGAGACACACTCGAATCGCCTCCTTGAAACGTAACGAAATATTTTTCTCAATTCGCCTTGCGAACGCTGTAACTTTAAATCGTCGAGAATAATTTTTCGCGATTGTTCAGCAAAAGGCACTGTGCCTTTTGCCCTAAAAAAAACCAACGAATAGAAATCGTTGGAAAAAACAATGATGATGATTATAGGAAAGAAAAATCAAACGAGAAAGTCATAGAGTGGCTTGAGAAAATTCGAGAGTTTGTGACGAAACGCCCATGGCCCGTAGGGCGTATCGATTCGGACTAAAGACTTTGGACCAAGCCAAGCCAAGAGTGTCCCTCTTAAGAGTAGCGAGAACCTACCGGCATCGTGTATCAGGACCAGGAACTCGATGACTCTGAAGTTTGCAACGTTGAGATTGGCGAAAAAATATTTTGTATATTTATTATTTATTGAATTTTGAAAATCATGACAATTTTTCGTATCGATTGAGTTTTTAGGTCGTAAAACAATTGTCTCGTTTTATTGTCCAAACGAAATATTGGATAATAATTATGAGCTCTGCTGAAGAAAGAACAATTCGAAAATGAGCGTGAAAGCCACGTGGGACCGAAGAAATAACACGAAATCCTGAAGCCCCATGATGTCGAAGTTTGCATCGTTGCAATTAAACGGAATCCCTTAATTCTATATTTTGAAAGCAGAGCCAAAAATTTTCATGCAATGTCCGTTTATGACAATTATTGGCAAATAAATGAGCGGCATGGAAAAAATGAGGGGATTCGAGAAATCTAAAAAAATTGTGAGCGGTTGAAATATTTTTCGTTGGCCACCAAACGATGCGAACTTCAGAATCGTATGCATACATGATGTTGAAGTTTGCATCGTTGCAATCCAACGGAATCCCTTATTTAATTCTATTTTTTGAAAGCAGAGCCACTAAATTTTCATGCAATGTCCGTCTCTGACAATTATTGGCAAATAAAAAGCAGAACGTGATAAAAAAATTGAGAGGATTCCGAAAATCCAAAAAATTGTGAGTGGATAAAATATTTTTCGTTGAGCTTCAACGATGCGAACAATATCGTACTAGAAAAACGAAAAGTTCGTTTTTTTTGTATCAATAAAATTTTCGTACAGATTTTGTCTTTGAATCCTGAAAAAATATCGTTTTATTGTCCAGACCAAATATTCAATGAGAATCTTGAGATCCGCCCAAGGAATAAGGGAATTTCGTTGCGTCCCAACGATGGAAACTTCAACATCATCACGTTCGTAATCTTCAGAGAAATCTAATGGACTGTCGACACTTTTTTGTTTGTTTGTCGTTGAGAAAAGTATTTAGTCCACCACAGAATTTCGAGGTTTCCAGAAAAAATCGATTTCGAGTATTCATTTAGTAGATTCAGTATTTCTTAAAAGATAGATACNGGGGGGGGGGGGGATTAGGCGATGGCCCGGTTTAGTGTTTAGCCCCCTGGCACACGCACGCCGCGTCTTATCGGCTACGGGATTTGCCTCTGCCTCGTGAGACTCTCCCACTTTCCTCGTGCTATATATCACTCGGAATATACATGTATTTTAGTGTATATGTATATACGTGTGTGCTCTTTCCAGCCCCCTTATTCTCAGCCCACTCCGGATGAATTTTCTCACCCGGCTGATGCAGTCGGTTCGAATGGATATCTATACGAGTACACAGAGAACGAGAAGGAGAGAGAGAGAGAGACACGGAGTAGACAAGAGAAGCAAGAGAGAGAGTCCACATGCGCATGAAAATTCTCAATTCGTCGTCAACATCCCTTCCCTCGAGACAGAAGCGCGGTTCTTACAAAACTGCTCGACAGATAAAAACGTAATCGACGAGAGAGAGAGCGAGGAGCAACGATAATGTGTATTTTATCCTCGAATTGGTCAATTTTTACGGAACGAGTGAGTTAATGAAAAATTCGTAGAATTTCGATGTTATAAAATGTGTGATAGTTATTTGCAACCTTTCGTGGATAGATCGTCGAAAAGTTGGATTAAACGGAAACAAGGAACGAAAACGAATTATCTCGGAAGAGTTAGAATTTTCTACGAAATTTCTTCAACTCCAAGGACAATCGGTTGTCATTGGAATTCTTTTGAGCAGCTCGCTCGATTCGAAAGAAATATCGAAGGCTGCGTAGACGTGATCGCTACTCTAACCTATATATTTCGTTCTTGAACGAAAAAGTATCGACAGCTCGTCCACATCTACGTCTTTGTGTTTATTTGTGTGTACGTGTTTGTGTATATATGTATTTTTGTTTTTTTTTTTGCTCATACCGTATGGGGTAACACTCCCGCGTTGCAGTCATTGCACGACGTTTATTTTAGCGTAGCCACAAAGCTTTTTCTCCCACCGTTCTGTCGCCTCGTTTCCGTTGAAATAAAAGATAAATAATCAGCAGAAATGGTGTGTATTCTCGTGGGTTTCGTACGAAAGCAAGCGTTAACTCGAAGGAGATAGTTTCTTTTTATGAATTCTACATGGCCACTGCTGTATCACCCTTTTTTCGATTACGTAGAACTCTTAAGATTGCGTTTAATCGAACAACACGAACGAGAGAAAAACGTACACATCGACAGCCGGAGTGAGGAGAGAGAGAGAGAGAGAGAGAACTGTGTATGGGAAAGTAAGAAACGCACGCACGCACGCACGCACGACATACGCATACACGCGAGTGATTGAGCAATTGACGTTTATCGCGCACGACCGAGTCAAGAACCGCCTCCGACGACGGCGCGGGACGGACTGAGGCGAGCACGGCACGAAATAATGGAGGGGTTGGAGGAGGGAAACAGCCGAGAGAGGTCGCGCGTGGTTGGCTACAGCGGAGACGACGATCGCGCTACAGCGGCAAGACGCACAACCGAAGCCAATGACGTATTAATAAAATCTGCAAACCCTTCACACACAATTCAATGTTTTTTGTTGAAAAAATTTTCTTTATTTTTCAGTTGCTCATGAAACGAGACGCGGTAAACATGTTTTGGTGCCTCCGAGGCAATCGATCACATCGTCTCTTCCAAAAACTCTCTAGCATGCGTTGAGTGAGGATCCAAATTGCGTAACTCGTTTTATTACATACGCTGCCGCATGTGCATCGAACCGACCAAATGAAAACCGCTGCAAATAGATTTTTTACTAAGAATAAATATGGCCTGGCGTCGATGATTATGAACGTAAATTCTCTGCGCGATTAATTCATTCGACCAACCGAATTTCGATCGCATAACAAAACGAAATTTCAATAAAACTCGCAGTGACGAATGTGCAGAAGGCAAAATTGGGTTCGTCGCAGTAACAAATGTGAACATTTTGTTTAATACAACCGTCGTAAACAACTGTTGTTCCTTTCGGATGAATAACGTGACATTTACGAAAATACAGTCTTGTGTAACGCAGCCAGCATGGCTTCAAACCTTATTCCTTATCTGGCGTTTTGTATCAATCCAAAGAGAGTTTACACCGCCACCGACAGGTGGTTCGCGCAATACAATCGCGTCACAAAGTTCCATGCGTCACTGCATTCATTGCTCACTATTCACGCGTACTAGGCGAATGCGATGCCCACTTTTATAAAAAATCAACATGACCCAAGATTCTCCATACTCGAGACAGCCCTGCGAACATCACTATCAACGCGACGAGTGTTTTTCCGTGGCTCCATTTTGAAGAATCGGTATCAAATGAAACTCTCGAGCGCAGACTCGAAACGCGGAGTGGAGGTTGGAAAAAAAGCTAAAAAAATAAACAAACAACCTGTTTCGAAAATTCCGAAGCCACGTGTAAGAAACAATAAGCTCGTACATTTTAATCCGAGTGAACCTTCGAGTCAGTCAAACGAGATGAAACCTCAGGTTTCTTTTTTTTTCACAACCCTGCAGCAAGTTTTATAACAAAATAAATATTTGACCATGTTGCGCCGAACACGTGTTCCTATACCGATAAGAAGCCAAAAGTGCACATGTTCAGGGGGGAACGATTGCATTGGTGTTATTCACGGCAAGTTACTTCGTCACATGTTTTCGTGGTAAAACGTAAAGCTTTTGGAAAAAACTTGGACAGTTAGATCGAAAATTGGAGTCCAAGTTCTTTCGCGGTTACTGACTTCCGAGTTTCAATGATGGCGTCCATAGTCTCATGTTTTACTGTGCTAGTCAGTCAAAATTGCAACGAATTTCCTCTCCGGAACATTGTAATATTCATTTCCGGTGAAATATCGCGTTTCCACAATGGAATCCATGGTTTTGTTCGACGCGATAAAAACATGTTGAGACAGTAATTTTAGGAGAAATTTTCTCGTGTACGAATGTATTCGCGGAAATGTAAGCCGTGGTGTAAACAATGTTGCACGCGCCATGTAAAATACCGAACCGCAGACACATAATCGTATGATTGAGGATGTTGAAGTTTCCATCGTTGGAATCCAACGAAATTCCCTTTTTTCTTGGGCAAATCTCAAGATTCTCTTTGAATATTTGGTCAGGACAATAAAACGATTTTTTTTAGAGTTAAAAGAGAAAATCGTTACGAAAATTGTCCTGGTTTTTGAAATTGAACAAACAATTGATAGAAATGCGTATTTTTCGTTTGGGCCCAACGTTGCTAACTTTAGGCTCATGCGTGATTTTCANCCCTTTTTTCTTGGGCAAATCTCAAGATTCTCTTTGAATATTTGGTCAGGACAATAAAACGATTTTTTTCAGAGTTAAAAGAGAAAATCGTTACGAAAATTGTCCTGGTTTTTGAAATTGAACAAACAATTGATAGAAATGCGTATTTTTCGTTGGGGCCCAACGTTGCTAACTTTAGGCTCATGCGTGATTTTCACATATATAAATATATAACAGAGTGTATGTTTAATGATTAGGTGGAAGAAGGGGTTTGATTTATGAGTTATCAGTGTGCCAGCGGGTGGGTAGCAAAGTAGTCCTGCAAGACACACGTACAGAGAGACAGGGACGGTCGCATATACAGATAGGTGTTATCTGGAAGTAAAATAGTGGGTGTGCGTGTACTCGCAGAGGGGAAAGGCCTATCAGACTGGCCTGGGGGCCCATGGGGGTTTAATATTACGGAACGACGAGAGAGCGAGGGCGGTCGAGTCACGGGCGATATAGAGAGTGAGCTTACGGCGGTGATATAGGGGCGAGCGGTTGCGAGAGCAGCTCCCGACGAGCACCAGGGAGTGCCGGTGGATCGGGGATCGCTGCTAGCTCCGTCTTCACCTTGCTATTCCGTGTGTGTGTGTGTGTGTGTGTGGATCTCGGGATATGTATGAAGCAAGGATGCTGTGGGGCGAGTCGAAAGGACGTTCAAACGAAATAGACGAAGGATTTCTCAGCGTGTCGGCGTCAAGAAGCGCGCGGGGCCACATTGGAGGGGGATGTCGAGAGGCTTCAAAGTGTTCGGCTGCTCTCTCTCTCTCTCTCTCTCCCTCATGCAAAGTGGTGATGTGACTCGCTCTCTAGTTCCTTCAGAAATCACGTAGACTCCGGCGACTCGGGCTGCGGAACCGCGCCCAAGCTTGTCCATTCGTATACATCGCTACGTAATGAATATATGCTCAGCGCGATGTATCAACGCGTCAATATGTATCTGCGTACATGTGCATGTGACATTCCCAGTTATGATGATTAGCTTCGTGACGCGGTCTTTCTACTTAGGGCACTCTATCACTAGCTCGGTCGGTAAAAATCTCCCAACACGTTTAATCTATTTGGAGAGATTGAATATGTCATGAGAAATATCAGTTCCACGTTGTTCCTATTTCACCAGAGCCGAAGTTGTAACTTTTCTTTTTCTCAAAATATGAAAAATTTCTTAGAAAAACGTGTATCTACTTTTTGGTTATCTCTCTCGCACTCATGCGCGATCTATCACTTGCTCGGTCGGTAAAAATCCCCCTACACGTTTTATTCGGAGAGGCTGAATATTTCGAGAAACATTTTAGTTACACGTTGTTCCCATTTCACCAGAAAAGAAGATGGAATTTTCATTTTTCTCAAAACATGAAGGGTTTCTGAGAAAAATGTGTTTCTACTTTTTAGTTTTCTCTCTCGCACTCACGCGACTGCTAGAGTGGGCAGCACTCGTCAAACTCCGCAGCGTCCTCTCTGCCACGTCTTACGTATTAACTAACCTCAAACCAACGAAAAGGGGACACCAACACAGCAGTCACAGCACACACGCCAATTCTATGTACTAACGTCTACCAAACATATAGCTCGTACGTTCCGGTACATATCCTTGGCTATGTACTCCCTACTGTATATATGTTAATGCCCACATGTATACATTAGTTTTCGTCGGTTCTGTACGTATATATATGTCTTGCCTGCAACGTATCTAGATCGACCCTTGAGCCTCGGAGTCGAAGAGCTCCCTCGATACCCGGAGAAGACACAAGAGAAGGCGAGGAGGGTTTCTCTCGTTATGGGCCTGAGGGCCTCTCCTCTGCTTCGCCTAATATACGATCGCTACACAAGCTATACATATATATCTGAGCTTATTCACCATTTGGATACCGACAATGATAAATCCCCTGGTTTAAGGGTCTTACTCTCAGATTATGCCGACTCTAGCAACGAAATATCGATTTTCAGCTACGACTGTCGGAGCTGCGAAAATTTGCGACGCTACATTTCGTGATACTCCGCGCAAAAGGCACGTGGTCGATTGTTTGGCATGGTTACGCTTTTTTTCGGTTTCATATTTTATCGTTTTATTTTTCAACTTCAAATTTCAACGGCCTAGGCCCTCTTGTTTCTTCTTTCTCATTGTTCATGCGCGCTATTTCATTATCGCGCTCAGGCCTCGTCACGGCAAACGAAACTTCAAGTCCTATTCAAACTTCTCGTTTTTCTTGGAGACTCCAATCGCGTTGAAGCTTCTTTTGCAACGTCGTCAAAGTAAATCCCATCGGATCATGTTTGACTTGGGAAAATTGAGTTAGTGGCGCCGTCTGGCGGACTACTCCGAAGCTACTTGCGTTTTTTTCACCAGCGAACTCGTCTCGTGCTTTTGGAAAGTAAAACCGCACGCGCAATTTATGTTTATATATGCAAGGTTTTAATGCCGGAGTCGAAATATGCTCGTTCGACGTTTCGAAATTCGGCTCTCACCCGTTACGAGCATTTAAACGAGCGATTCTTCATTTAGATCTGTTCGTTAGAGCGAGGGACTTTTTTTTCTATCGTTTTTTCTCACGTTGGAAAAAACGGGACATTTTTGTCCTTGTCCTCGTCGCGGGCGAGCGTCACCTCGAAATCCCCTTCTTCGGCGCGGTTGCCATGAACGCGATGGAAAAGCGTAATTTTCGTGCGTGACTGTTATCTTTGTTTCACGTGCGTTTAGAGTTAAAGAATTTATACGAACGTGTAATGTTTTTTTATACTACGATGAGAAGGAAACGAGAGTTTTCTGAGTGCCGCTTCGCGCGGATGCGGGTTTCGAAATGAAATGAAAAAAAAACACAATATTCGGATGTATCGCAAAAGACGCGAAATTTCCAACACCGACCAAAATAACGTGAAATCGCAACGACGAATTCTTGTTTTTGCAAAAGACTGCGTTTTCTTGTTGAATTTTCATTATTTTTGCCCACGGCCCTTCATTGGCCTATCGTCCGTGAACCAGAGCGTAGATATTTCCGAAAAGAAATTCATCATCGTAGAGGGCCCGCTGTAGAGGATACAGATGCGGGCAGCAGTCGAGAACAATTTCTCGTATACGCGGCGCGTTATTACTTTTGCATGGAAATGGTGAATTATATTCGCCTTCTTTTTATCCTCAACAGCTGGAGGGTGAACTGTGCGAGTTTGAACAAGGCTACGAATGGGAAAGCAGGCCTCGGTCTCTGCTCGCTGTTTGTTTCGCAAAGTCGTGTGTGCGGTGCTACGCATACCCGCATGTGAACGCAACGAGGGCTGCGCGGCCCCTTATCAATTGAAAAAATTTGTAATATCGAGGGGTCCGAACGAAGCATCGTCAAGAGGGAAAGGGGTTTGGAAGACCGAGTGTAGAAGAGGGGGAGAATGAGGGAACTGGGNNAGGAGTCCAAGCTCGGCCTTCTGGCGTGGCCCCAAAAGTGTCCGCGAGCCGTAGTTCCTCCAAGTGGCGCTGCTGTTCGAAGGACCCCTCGGGCATGCGCATAGCCGCATAACGTACACGGCTGATCACGCGCCAAAAAGTAACAGCTGATGAGAACATTTTCTTTCCTCTATGTGAACGATTTAATAAATTTCATTTACTTCGAAATTTAAGCGTTCTGTTACCTTAGGAAGTTCGAGATAGCATTAATTAATACAAAATGAGTAGAAGGTCGGAATAAAATATAAAAACAGGTGGAAATCAAGCACAGTTAAACAAGTTAAATATCATTTCAATTACTTCGTTCTCAAAGTGACCCGTAGTCTCTGTGGCAGAGCTGTAGTCTTGAGCCAGTGGGGATCATGCATCGATTCCCAGTAACGATATTTTTTTTTTCCTCAAATAGTACTATTTTTTTTTTTTTTTAAATCCTACTACGGCGAGACGATTTAAAATAAATTCCGTGTTATATTTGAATATTTATATTCACGTTACATTCGTATTCACTTTTTAAAATTCATTTGACCACAAATCATCATTTTTCGTTTTTTTTTTATTGTCAAAATGAACTTAAAAAAGTGAATACGAATGTAACATGAATATAAATATTCAAATATAACACGGAATTTATTTTAAATCGTCTCGCCGTAGTAGAATTAAAAAAAAAAAAAAAACACTACTATTTGAGAGCAGAAAAATCCTTACGCCGGGAACTGATCCATAGTCCCCACTGTTACGAGACTACTGCCTTGTCACTTGGACTACGGATCTCTGTGAATCTGATGCAATTGAAATAATATTTAAATAGTTTAACTGTGCTTGATTTCTATCTGTTTTTATAATTTATTACAACCTTCTACTCATCTTGTATTAATTAATGATATCTCGAACTTTCTAAGGTAACGAAACGCTTAAATTATTGCTAAAACGCTAAAACGGTTAAGAAAATGACTCTCATCAGCTGTTAGGTTTTGGCGCGTGATCAGCCGTGTACGTTATTGCCGCCATGACGGTCAGTTTCATCACGAAGCACCAGTAGTATCACTATATATTGAAGTTCTTAACTACAATGCGACGCCTATCGGCAGTACTTGAAAGCGCCGTTTGCAGCCCGATTTGGGGACGCCATTAATACTAACGTGGTATAGGGAGCTTGGACTCCTTCAGTATAGTCTCCATGGGCAGAACTGTCGTGATAGTTGGTGGTGGTCTAACTGTTCATATAAATATATGCGGAAGTTGGATATTGGGAGGAGTTTTCATCAGTTTGAAGATTCACGAAACAAGGTAATTTTTAAGACTCAGTCACAAGGAAGAGAATGAAACGAGTGAATTCTAGAGCTTCGAAAAGACGTTGTTGACGAGAGCCTTCGAATAAAATCTCGAAATTCATTTTTGACGTGCCAGTTAAACTGATAGATCTCCATCTTGATACGTGCATGTGTACTTGACGCCTCCCTTGTAATTTCTACTGCGGAACATTGTTCCTCACGATGCAATTCGATAAATATGACGTTTTTTGCTTTAGTCCCACTCCCAGTCCCGATGAATTATAAATATTTCTTAAGATTATTAATTTAATCGGAATTCTGTCAATTCTTTGTTGTCATTGACTCACTCGTTATGAATTATTCGTCGTAATTATTATTGAGACTCAAAAATATGAAAAAATCGTGAAAAGTACTGACAGAAATTGCCAAAAGTACTAAACATCGAAAAATACTGCTGAAAATTTTGTCTGAAAATCCAACAATGCCCAAAATTCGAAAAAAATCTATAATAAAGCCAGAAAAAATGGTTTTGTTGCAAACGTGTTGCTGCTTTGTTTCGAGCTAGAATGAAATTCTCTCACTAGCAACGGAATTGTTCGTAATTAATAAAAAATGACCAGATTGTTGTTGATTCAGCGGAATCGCAAAACTCCTGAAATTCTGGGAAACACCAAGGCATAATGGCGGAATTGGCGGCTTTGCTACGTCAGGATATTCCTGAGGGGAGGACCAACTTGGCGGACAGTCACACGAATTTGGAGCGAGTGGCTGAATATTGCGAGGCTAATTATTTTCAAGCCGAAAACAAGAGGATAGCGTTGGAGGAAACAAAGAATTATACGACTCAGTCGTTAGCGAGCGTCGCTTATCAGATAAACACGCTGGCTTACAATTTCTTGCAACTGTTAGATTTACAGACTTCGCAGTTGGCAGAAATGGAAAGCCAAATGAATCATATCGACCAAACGGTCATGATACACAAGGAAAAAGTAGCCAGAAGAGAAATTGGCGTCTTGACGGCCAATAAGATGACGACTAGGCAATACAAGATCATAGCGCCGGCGAATCCTGAAAAACCCATCAAGTACGTGAGGAAGAGCATTGATTACACGATTCTCGACGAAATTGGTCACGGCGTTCGAAGCTCTGGAACTCCCAGAAGCAAACAGCGAGGAGGCAGTCAAGGCAGCGTCCAAAGCTTGGGAGCAGCCTCCACCGGATCTGGTTTGGCTGCCGCCATAGTCGGCCCGGCTCCCACAACCAAGCCACCCACTCCTCCCCAAGCCGTAAGAACCGGAACTCTCAGCAAAGGCTCTCGCGAATACAGAACTCCGCCCGCGGTCGCACCTCCTCAAGTTCCCAGTCACTACGCTCCCAATTATCCTCTCGGACATCCCCGGCGAGAGCGAGGACCCGGCTACAGCACTCTCCCTCTCCACGCTCATACAACCTCCCATTCCACCCACAATAACAATCACAACTCAAACACCTTGGGCCAACACACTTCGCCACCTCAGATCGGCACTGTCCACCCTTTGCAGAGTCATCCCCAAATTCCTCCACCCGCGCCTCCCAGTGTCACGGGATCCTCTGGATACTCGTCCGAGCAACACATCAGTATGCCGCGTAAGTCTCCATGTTTTATCATGTTGAAGTTTGCATCGTTCGAATCAACGAAATTCTCTCCTTTTTTCAGTAAAGCTCGTAATTATTATTCAAAATTTACTCTGGACAATAAAACGATCGTGTCTTTCGACCTAAAAACTCAGTCGACACAAAAAATTGCCATGATTCTCAAAATTCAATAAAATAAACACACTAAATATTTTTCGTTGAATCTCAACGTTGCAAACTTCAGAGCCATCATGTTTTTACTTTCTTTTTTAACAGCATCGTTTCCAACCGAGAGATTCCTCCCCGAGCCCAAAAACTCATGGAGCTGAAGTTCGCAACGTTGGCATCCGACGAAAAATATTTGATTTCACGATTTGTTTAATTTTAAAATTCTGCGTTCTAATAGCAAGCATCGTCACAGAAAAAAACTAGAATTTCGTGGAATTCCAACGATGCAAACTTCGACCTTGTAAAAATTCGACGGTATCGTCGAATTTCTAGCATGGTCGTGGTCCGAAAAGCTTTTTCCTAATTTTTGAGACTTTGGCATTTATTACTCGGGCCTCTGGTGCCACTCAGCCGTATTTTTTAAATCGCCACGAAATACAAAACGCCGACTATTTCCTGGTGGTTTCGAAGCACATTGACTTCGCCAAATATCAAGAAATCCTGACGATCGCTATTTCAGGATGGAGCGTTGAAATTCTCTGCAAATATTTCCTTTTGTTTTCTTAAGGACAATACCTTTTTGCCCGCAACAATCTTGCGAATCAACAAAATATTTTTCTCGAAATTGAAGTTGAAACCATTCAGCATCTCAAACTTTTTAACACAAAAAACGAAGCAATGCCGAAAACGTTATAAAAAGTGGACATTAAAACGCTCAGAAAGTTTTCTTTTTTTTTTTTTCAATTTGATTTTCGGGGAATTATTGAGTTGACGTGACTTGTGGATGGCACTGTTTGCTAAAAATAATTCAAGCGTTGGTAATCATTCAATTACTTTCTCTTCCTTGCTCGCGATTCGTTGGATGTAATGATTTGTTTTATTTGTTTTTTTTTTTATTGGATTAACAGCCCCTCCATCGCCATTGGTCGGGATTGGCAGCGATTTGGGCGATTATACCGGACATCATACGTTACCACATAGGCTATCGCATCAGATAAGTCGTAGCAGCGGAGCGAGTAGCCCACCGCTGCCTCCACCACCGCCGCCAGAGCAGGACGAGCATCCGCAATTCGGACGTCCTCAACAATCCAGCGGTGCGATAATGCCGATTGTTCCCGACGAGGAAGATCTGCCAGGCTGGGTGCCCAAGAATTACATTGAAAAAGGTAAGCATTCTTGCCACTTGCGTCTTGCATAGACGGTTGATCGTCTTTATCGAGGAAGTTGATTCTTGTTGCACAAATTCGTGCACATATTTCATTATTTTCTGCAAACGAGTTATTCGTTGACAAGGAAAGTTTTTCTAGTTCGTTAGAGTCTCAATGAATCATCGTTCGGTAATTGTCGATCGAAATCTCTATATAGCTGATCGATTTGTTGATGAAACATCGTTTCACGATTCCCAAAAGAAAAACACGAATAATTTATTTTCCTAGAATGCCGCATTGAAAAAATTCTTTTTTAAATCAATTAACGAATCATTTAAGGCTGTTGAGTACCTATGAAATTCGTACCCAAACTATGAGTCTGAAGCTTGCAACGTTGAGATTCACCGAAAAATATTTTGTTTATTTATTATTTATTAAATTTTGAAAATCATGGCAATTTTCGGGTCGATTGAGTTTTTAGGTCGCAAGAGAAGATCGTTTTATTGTTCGGACGAAATATTGAATAATAATTACGAACTCAACTGAAAAAATAACAGAATTTCGTTGCATTCCAACGTACAAACAATACACGATCTCGTGAATACTTCATGGAAAAACATACAAAATTTTAATAATTCCATCATCATCACTTTAACCACCTTAAGGGTTGAAAAATGATAAGAAAATTCTAAAAATTTCGTATGTTTTTGTATCAAGTATTTAAGAGGTCGTGTAAAAATTCCACGACGATTCGGAAGCTCGTAATTAAAAAATTAACATCTTGTTAAGAACAATTTTTCAAACAAATACAAAAAATACTTATCAATTCATTTCGTTTCGTTTCCGTTGCTTTCAGTATATTGTAGATATTACAAAATTGAGGAGTCAAAAAAAAACTTATCGCAAAGTTATACCAGTTTCCATGAGACTGCATTTGACTGCATTTAATTTATTAATGTTAATTGCTCAATAACGATCTTTCTAATAGTCGTGAAATTTTTACACGATCTTTGGAATACTTTATGAAAAAACAACGTACAAAATTTTCAGAATATTCTTATCATTTGCGATTTGGTACTCAGCATCCTTAATTGCTTATCATTGGAAAATCATAAGAATTATAAGAATCATAAGATCGTTATCATGAGAATTTTAAAATTTTTCTTACAGTCGTTGCGATTTACGATTATTACGCCGACAAAGAGGACGAGCTGAGTTTTCAGGAGAGCAGCGTAATTTATGTATTGAAGAAGAACGATGATGGATGGTGGGAGGGCGTGATGGATGGCATAACGGGTCTGTTTCCGGGTAATTACGTGGAACCATGTGTCTGAAACCATGTTTGCCAGTCCATAGCCAAACTGCGAAAGGTCGAAGCTTAAGGAGAGAAGCTCGATCCTTTATTATTAATTATTCTACCAATGAACAAATCGAGTTCTTCGTGAAAAAGCTGAATTATTTTTCTTTCTCGTTACAACTGGGACACACGGAGTTCTCCTCAAATATCATGCTAATTTTTAGCCTGCGACTCAAATACGTAAGAAAAACAAAATTTTAACTGACTCGTCGTAGAATATTCTCAATGCTTCATCATTGAGCTACGGAACTTAGGCATTTGAATCAACGTAAATAGCACGTAAGCCAACTGTCGTAATCACTCGATCCCATTGTCATAAATTTCATATTTATAAACGTTTTTATGGAGCCCAATCAACGAATCACGGTTCGATCGATTTTTAGTCAGCGCTGCTCTAAAAATTTCATGATATTTTCCTTTATTTCGTTTGTGAATCTCGAAAAGCAGACTCCACACTTGTCAGTGAGGCTAACGTTTCGATTTCCGGAGCAAAAATTTGACGGTTGCTCGAAATTTAAAACAAACAACAAACGAAAAATTTTCACGTCGATTTTAGTGAAAAAAATTCCATTTTTTCGAGTTTAGAAAATTATTGCGTGTCAGTGACCTCACCCACGCATTCTCGACCAATTGCCGAAAAATTCGAGTCGTCGCGTATTGAACATATTTTTCCTTTAATCGCTGAAACCGTCTTTGAAAATTTTAGTCTCAGGAAACGCGTTCAAAGTTTTTTTTTCATGCAATAAAAGTATTTTTGGAATGACTAGAAAAATGTGATCTCTGGATCACAGGGATCGTGATTTGCACACACTCAAAAGTAAGAAAAAGTAAATCAGAAAAAAAGCAAAAAATCAGAGCATTTCTGTGCAAAACACGGATTTTTGCGACCGTTCAAAATTTGTGAAATGAAAAATTATGCTTCATTTTTGCGATCCCTAAATACAAAAGAAATTTTTCGCTGATTGGAAGAACCGAATAACATGAAACATTGCCCATCAAGGGAAATTTGAAACGTTCCATATTTACTCTTACAAATATGGATTTTAATGACATGCAGAAATAAAAATATCATTGAATCCTCCATCCAAATCAAACGGAAGAGAGAAAGAGAGAAAAAAAGTCAAACTTTTGTACACTCGCGCGAAAAATTGTATTTTTCGACAAAGCCAAGAGAAACAAAGAAAAATCGACGAATATTTATACTACTATTATAAAAAGTCTCGATTGACCGTTCGATCATAGGGAATAATTGAAATCAATGTATCGTGTTAAAAGTAAAAGTAACGTACGTATTTCTATATGAACTTTTTTCCGTGACCAAGTAGGATCGATAGTAAGAAATCAAAATATCACAACTTTCTTGCCGAAACGTGGAATCATCAAAAAATAAAAATAAACGAATAAAAATGAATATTAATTTTCCTGGCTTTTTTATAGTCACGTATGCATTTATTAGACACTCGTAAATTAAAACATTAAATAGTGTGGATTCTTGATAATTTAGTAATTATTTTATTAGAAAAATGTTGTATTCAGCTTGAAATAAAAATGTTGAAAAGTCTATCCCTTTTTATGCATTTGTGCACTTTTTTTTGGGAGCCTGAAAAACATTGAGGACGTTGTATGGCGAAAATTCAATTTACATTTTTCTTTTCAGTTTTTCTCACGTAAAAAATGGTTTGCGAGCCCAAGTTCATTTAAAAAAGTTGTTACAAATTGACTAGAGAACAACATACTCTAAACTCAAGATTTTCCGGGGTAATCTGCATTTTTTATATAATAAACAACGTTTCGAAAAATTTTAGCAAACGATTTTTTTGAAATACTAAATAAAGATTCTTCGATGTTACGAAAAAGTGGGTGCAAAGTTTTAAGAGGCTTCACCATTTAGAAATCGAAATATTTAATGTTGAAAATTGGAAATTTTGACACACGCTCTTGTGAGAAATTTCTGAAAATTGTGATTTTTATAAATAAATATCTCAACTTCTGCATGGCGAAAGCTCTTGAAATTGCGTGAGCTATTGGATATCCCTATTCTCGTTGTGAGGCGCAAATTTGAGAGAATTCTATCGCTAAAATATTTTGCATACAACGTCCTTAATCTGCAGTTGTTTGAGATTCCAGAATTTCTAGAAAAGTTTGATTTTCAAAACTTCACACTTGGACAGAAAATTCTTGATGTGCGAATATTTGAATAATGGAAAATCTTCAATCTTCCCAACTTTGAGGAATTTGTTGAATTTTCTTGTTGAACTTGAGTTTTTTGTTGTTGGTAATATTGGTTTTTGGAAAATCGTCTTTTTTTTTTGATAATTCGAGTTCCGATGATTTTTTGATCAATAAACACAACGAACTAACGGAAAACGTTTAGTTTACACAAAAGAAAAAAAATTAAACTCAAGAGAGGGACATCCAAGTTTGGAGCACAATCGGCCAAAGTTTCGTCCGGCTAGAAAACAATAATTGGAGAGACGAGTAGAGAGAGAAAGGCGGTGAGCATGATACCGAAGGAGGTAAAAGTTCGAGTAGCAAAGTGATGTTTTGCTCGAGCCCGGCGTGCCTTGGTCGCTGCTAACGAAATTCTCCGGATGAGGCTGTTCGGCAAAAGGCCGCTTTGTAAACTCGAAACGAATGAAAATTCTCTCGCGTTGCAATAGTCAAGGGACACACGAGCGGGCTAGAGAAGCTTTTCTGATAAATCGCTAAACTTTATCCATTCGGGCGAAAGCCCGCGGGCGGAAACACTTTCCAAGGGAGAGCTGAGGGGTAGAACATGGAGGATCGTAAAACCACACTCTCTACGTCCTTTTCGTCCCGTATATATCTATACCCAAACTTTTCCATTTACTAGAACTGCATGTGTATGCAAAACACTTGCGTTCTTACATTTTCTTATTACGAGCCCCAAACTAATAATTGCTCTTTAAAAAAAAAAATCGTAGTTTTCTTGTCCAAATAATAAATACGTCAAAATTCACACGAAACGATGAAAATTGTCAAACGATAATACGAGGAGACTGCTTTTTAGGCTTTCCATGTTGAATTGAAAAAAAACTTACAGCTATTTTCCTGGATTGACGAAAAATTGATCAAGTTCGTCATTTTTCGTACTTTATGGAGCATTTTCTTTTGCGTGACGAAAGGCACAAGACACACTTTTGCAGTAGAGTTTCAAATCTACAGAGATTCACAATTATTTTTTAATAAGACGTGACAGGAAAGGTTTTTTTCGTGTAGTGGCGATTTTGTACTGCTTCATATTTTTGTATGCTGAATTTTCGAATGACACGAAGCTTCGCGTATCTCGATGTTGTGGGTACTATTCTAAAAAAATCCACTTAAACGAATATAGTGGTAATAATTTAGAATAAACGTCAACGGTTATGTGAAATAAATGCCAAGCACCGCGTCAAAAAGAGCATTAAAACGGAGAGAAAGCTCACGAGGGGCAATTGCCGCGCGTGTTCGCCCAAACAAGCCGGTATGTTTGCCACATGCAGGATCGTATCCAATTTTGCATTGTTGCGGCTACGGTTAGACTCGAGTGGTACTCCCGTTTCGCTGCTGCCATAATGTAAGCGTTATAGTCTATCCTAATTTGACAGAGAACGCCCGCGACGACATGAATTTACGTTGCCCATGGTATACCCCTGGATTACAAGAGACCAACCCCGAGATCGGATATTGTACATGTTGCATATTTATATACGCGTACAGGGTGTCCGAAGCTTGTTCAGTCTAATAACATTTTTTTTTGTAGCAAAAAAGTTTATGTCCTTGTATTTGGCAATAAAAATAGAACAGCAACGAGTTACGACTTTCGTTTGGGAAAAATATAATTAAAGGCTCTTTATCGTCGCTACTCCGGAGTCTGCGAGAGATTCATTCCATTTTTTCAGACTGGACGTCACGAAAGACTAGTGGCTCCCGTAAAATTCCCCCAAATGGGACACAACGTAATATTGTAACATTACGTTGCGTCACATTGACATTACTGGCTGAAAATATCACACGATCTCCTCACTTTAAGGACCTCGTATGCAAAATTTTCTATCGATAAAATTTCTTATAAAATAGTCATGTCTAATTTCGAAAAAATTTAACGACCGATTTTTTTGAAAAACTAAATAAAGCTTCTTCGATGTTACATAAAAGTGTATGCAAAGTTTTAAGAGGCTTCACCATTTAGAAATCGAAATATTTGATGTTGAAAATTGAAACTTTTAACACACGCTCGAAAATTGTGATTTTTGTAAATAAATATCTCGGCTTGTACATCGTGAAACGTCTTAAAATTGTGCGAGCTATTAGACATCACTATTCTCTTTGTGTGGTGCAAATTTGAAGGAATTCTATCGATAGAAAAGTTTGCATACAACGGCCTTCAGATGAGAGATCAGTCGCTATCTCGCCACTGTGAGTGTGAATATTTTCGAGACGGTTTCACCCATTAGAACAAGTCCCCCCGTCAGCGGATTTTTTCTATCGTCCTGCGTACGCTGACAGAGCCTTTTTTTAATTAGTCAACCGACGTGATATCGAAGAGTTTTTATTTCGAAAATTCGAGGTGAGGTTCAGTGACTGATTCATCATCTTAAGTGTCAGCGATGCTGTGAACGCGGTAGATGTTAACAGGCTGAACACCCTGTACACATTTGTGTCATGTAGATCGGGTTGGAAGGGTCTGAGAAGGAGGGTTGGAAGGGGAAAGGGTCGCGAATAAACCATGGAAATTAGAGAGCGGTTTACGTCGTCCGCTCTTATCCGTTATCCTGCTTCTCCTGCTCTCTCAACTTTGACCTTGTCTCGCAGCAATGTCATCATTGCGAAAACCTTGACTAAGAGATATGGTACAGAGAGGCTAGTTACGAGTGATTTATATCAAAATTAGACAGCCCTGCAAAATGTGATGCTGATGCACAACAGGAATTTGATACAGAATATTACCTCAAGGTATTTTCTTCAACGAACCTTGTCGAATTATTATCCTCTTATTCTCGGAAGGATCTTGGAGCTGATGCTCTTAATTAATAACCATCTCAACAGGCGCAAGCAAAGCTTCCTTTATAACTTAACAGCGTATCAGTGATTCGCTGGTCTGAATTTGCACTTTGGGGACGAAATGTTCGAGTCAATATTGAGTCAGACTTTGTTGTGTACAATTTCAGATCAATTTAGAGGCCGGAGGACATTCACCTTTCGAGTGCACACATCCTACAAGTGCATATTGGGTCAATATGTGACCCGAGGCGTTTTTCAAACCGTTGCATTCCGGAAAACGTGATTCCTTTTTTTTTTCGTTTTTCGTGGTAAATTATCCATTTTTCATGGCTTCAAGTTTATTTTTCGATGAAAACGAAAATTTGAATGATTTTGAAGTTTGGATCGTGGAATGCAACGAAATTCATTTTTTTTTAATTTTTTCAAAGCAGAGCCGAAAATTAACACACGTTTCTCCGTTTATGAGAATTATTCGCAAATGAAAAAGTTAATGTCAAATAAAAATTGAGGCAATTTAAAAAAATCCGAAAAATTGTGAATGCATCAAATATTTTACAGCCGAAGAATCGGTGACAGGAAATGTTTGGGTCAAAACGACCCAGTGTGCATTCGGAGGGTTGAAAATTTGTCAGACGAGCCTCTCTTTGATCTGGGCTGATCAAAGGAAAAGTGAAAATAAACCATTACAACGATTCGTTTCCATATTTTCGTCGCTATCGATGACTGTGTCAGAGAAAAAATATCCAAAAGTCTTCCACAAATATTTGAGTGTTGACAATTTGTTTTCAACGTGAAAAATCGCAGAACGAACGAGTATTTCAATGAAAGCGAAACTTCAAAAAGCCACGGTTATTCGTTGACTCATCAGCGTCCTGTTCACGATGCTGTCCTTTCACTTTGGCATATGTATCTCGATTACTACCAATATCGACGAAGCATATTATTCGTAGCCCGTCCTCCTGAAAATAGTAGCTGAATGCAGCGTCTACAGCACGTCTGGTATTTTGAAAGGAATGACAGAGTCTCCCTCGCACCACTCGCGCAGTTTCCTGGAAGGTTGAATTACTATGAGAATTGAGAATGTCGAATTCGGTGATATTGGAGTTTCTATTTGTATCGAAGTTGAACAAAGACGTTATATGCGGGGGAATGAGAAATTGTGCTATTTCAGGTGGAGTCCGATACTTCCAGTTCCATACTGATCGAGAATGTCCCGTAATTTCGAAGTTTTTCCGAGAGTTTTTCTTATTTTCCATTCTGCAGAGGAATTCGTTAGGATTTAATGCATAGTTAATTTAAAAAACCACGTATTGTTTCACCGAAATACTCGTAAATGTTGTGGAAGGTCTATTGATCGAAATTGAAGCGAACGATGTCAAACATTCGCCTCAATTGCGAGTGGTAATTGTGCTAATGAAGGATCCGATGATATTTACTCATCGGCATATTTCTAGCGATTACATTTCGGGTAATTTGGTGAATGCCAAGTGAAAACCATGGCCCATCGCCTATATGTTATTGCAGAGGATCTTGGCATCACAAACGACGAGCTTTCTTTCCATACGATCCAGCGAAGACCCGGGGCATTCTCTACGTTCCAGAGCTTTGGAATTTGATGTCATCGCACGCTCGGACGCTCGAGAAGATTGAAGACGAATTTGTTGTGTGGTAGCTGCCTCGAACCGCGACGGCAAAGCCATTCTCCCTTAGACGTTTTACCGGTATGCGATGAAAGTGGTGCGGATGATGGCAAAGACTTGCCATCATCCGCTCGTGTGTGTGGGGAACGCGACGTCGAAGACGATCAGGGAAAGTGGGTTACCGCAGTTTCGCATCAAAGATGACGGGCGAAAGAGGCTCGGAAAATGTAACAAAATGTCTCGCATCAAAGACGATCGCTAAAAAAGGAATTCGAGCGTCATATCGATCACGACGAAATAACGTTCTTTCATATTCCATGGGACCGTTAGAACCGGAAGAATTTTCCGGGCTTTGAGCTTCGGAAGTTGCTGCTCCCTTGACAGCATCCACTGAGTAATAAATTTGTATCTTTTGCAAGCTCTAGCCGAACCGTTTGAAAGCCACTATCTGCCGGAAGTCTTGGATTACCGATCCACGACTTTGGATTGAAATTTTGACGATGCATCTCTGTTACTAGAGTCGCTTGAATAAATAGCAGGAAATTGAAATATCGCTGAGTAATTTGCGCCAATGTGTCTTGTAATGAGAATAAAATATTTAACGAGGTCAGCCATTAATCATTATTGCCTGGTGATTTATCAAGCTTCCAGCATTTCGTGCACGAACTCTCCGGAGCAGTGTTTTGATTGCAAACATCAAAAGCACGAAATGTGAAAAATTTATAAAATTTTACGACGAGATCAGGATCAAAAGTTCTCGGAGCAACGGAGCTTCCGTTCTTGTCACTCAAGCAAGACCTGCAGCCACTTTTCTCGTGTCTCGACAAAGCGTTTTTTATCTATACGCATAGCGACTTCATATTTTGATCTACTGGTGACACAGTGAGACACGAGAGCGAGCGAGTTAACGAGAAATGGAGAAAGCGAGAGCCTGACATTGTGCAGCCAGCGATTAATCTTTATGGAGCCTCCAACGTGAAGACGAGGGGCAACTCTCACGGCCAGATTGTTTCGCTCTCGAGTAAGTATTATGCCGAGAGCACTCGAATTAGAATCGCTCAGTGAAATGGCGCCTGGGGATAATGCTCCAGAACTCACCTTCTCACGACCTTCTTATACTTTCGAAGCTCATTCCTCTCTTTTCAAGCAACTCTCTTCCTCGAGGTGGTAGAAACGTTTTAAAGCAACTTCCGAAAAATGAGATTAAATTAAGCGGTTAAACGATTTTTCGAAAAACTCAGATTTTCGTAAAATTCGAAGAATCATAACATTCATAAAATTATTCTATTTTATTTATAAATAAATAAAAAGTAAGTAAGAATTTTGAAATTTGCGGAAATTAGAGCGGTGGTACCCTTTTTTCGGAAATTTCAAAATTTCGTAGAATTCGTATTTTTGGACAATTTAAAATTTTCGTAAAATATGAAAAATCATAAAATTTACACCGCTCAACTGATATCACAAAGGAATTCAAAGCGTTTCTGTGTACAAATCGAGTGGCTACCCTGTTTACAGAATGGCTGTCTCACTCATTGAGAAAAGCGATTGAGATTGCACCGAGCTATCGAGACAAAAGAGTCATCCGAAAAGTCACGATCTCGAATCCCAACGGTTCTAAAATCATGCATTTATTTTCTCCATCAAGCGAAATGTTATGGAAGAAAAGTTGGTTAAGATCAGGCTGGTGCAAACGAAGAAAATGGAGGAAATCGGTATAAATTTGCTCATTTGCATAATAGAGTCATTTTCGGAGAAAAAAGGAAGTAGCTGCATTGTTCATGGGGTTTTTTTTTCCATTTGCAAGCTTCTGGATAATCAGACGCGTGCGGTAAGCAAACTTTTTTACTGATAAACATTCATTAAGATTACTTCAATGAGATTCGGATGTTGTGGACGATACCGTTTATGGGCGTAATTCAGCTCTCTCGAGATCTTCCGGAATCTAAAAAAGGTGAAATTGCGAATAACGGAAAAAGCATTTTCCCGTGACTGATAAATTGCAAAAATATACCATACAGCACAGTTTTTATCTCTCATACTTCGTGAGACCTTAACGATGAGTATTAGATGTCGTACACGCTAAGTTACTCGTGATACACTCGACGTGTATCGCAGAGTATATGAAGATATAATAATGCATAGTGTACACAATATAGAATGAGGGATCGTGCCAGCATCCCATGCTCGAGCTCCCATCTCCTCCTGTTAGAGGAGCTTTAAATGCATTTTCATTATCCTAATGGTTATGGAGCATTCACGAAAAGGTCTCTTTCTCTTGCTCGTTTGCATTTTTCCATAGCCTCGAGCCTCGGGTGCAACCCGAGTCACTCGTTAGGTAAACAATTCAATTAATTGTATGTAACGAAAGTTGCTTCGTACGCGTTACTCTTCGTTGTTTCTCGCCGCACGATTAAATATACAACGCCCTGCACTCTTGCTGGCAAACGTGCTCAAAATATACAGACATACTGCAAAATCCACCGAATAATCAGCTTAAGGACGTCGTATACAAAATTTTCTATCGATAGAATTCCCCTAAATTCTCACCATACAAAGAGAATTGTAGTATCTAAATAGCTCGCGCAATTTTAAGACTTTTCACCATGTAGAGATCGAGATATTTATTTATAAAAAACACAATTTTCAAAACTTTCTCATAAGAGCGTGTGTTAAAAGTTCCATTTTCCAACATTAAATATTTCGATTTCCAAATGGTAAAGCCTCTTAAAACTTTGCACCCAATTTTATGCAACATCGAAAAAACTTTATTTAGTTTTTCAAAAAATCGGTCGGTAAATTTTTTCGAAATTTTGTTTATTATGTAACAATTACAGATTTCCTTGGACAATCTTGGATTTAGAGTACGTTGTTCTTCAGTCAATTTGTAACAACTTTTCTTAATGAACTTAGGCTCGCAAACCATTTCGTGTTTAAGAAAAACTGAAAACAGAAATTTAGATTTGACCGTCGCAACACGACGTCCTTAAGGAGTTTATCTTACAAATTTGTACACCTTTCTCTTTGTAGATGGCTTCTTGTCTTTTATCATCGACCATTTACAAGAAGACTAATAAAATACAAGCCTCTGGACTTACGTGAACGATTCAATACCTTATGGAACTACGTGCCATTTTTTGTTTTCCTCTTTAAAACTATTTATTGTGATATTGGAATTATAGTTTATTAAATAGAGAGAAAAAAAAATCATCGACGATCAATTGCATCATTTTTTTTCAACGACTCGCACTCGTCACACGTGGCTTTTCATTTCTTAGTTTGCAGTCAATTCAGAACACACAGTTTGAATTTCAACCTGCGATCAAATAGAGGAGATTGGAGCTCGTCCTTCTTCCCTGAAAGCATTAGATAATCTACTGGATACATTTCTACAGACATTGAACAGTATGCCCTGATTTTTTTTTTTCGAGTTTTTCCGAAAGCCCGAAAAACGTGATGAAACTACGCGATTCCTGTCGGTGAGTTAAAGTATTCTCTTCACGAACGTGAATTCCTTCCAAATAACATATCTTTTTGCACAACAGAGTGAAAACGAATCCCAGCTGCTGCTAAAATATCGAGTTAAATTACCGAACTTTGGACCGAGCAATATAACTTTTAAAATCCTCTGATTAACAAAAAATCCAGATTCTCTATTAAAATAATCGGACGCGCTGGAGAAAGTTCCGAAGTTTCTGTACCAACGATAAAAACGATGAGTCGATTAACCTTCAACTAAAATATTCACAATACAGCAAACGATTTTTTTAAAAACACGATCTCTATGGCGTGATGTTTTTAATTATTTCCCATATTTTTGATAACATTTTTAATGGGAAGCTAATACTTTTTGCTCTCAGCAAATTAGCTCACGATTTCATCAAATTAATTCTCTAGTTTTGCAATATTTTCAACGAACCTTTCACTGTGTGCTCACGGGAAAATATAAAACATTCTTCGAGCACAGCCAATTGGGTCGGAATTTGGATTTTCCTTGTCCAAGAGGACCGATGATTGGTTTTAACTCAATTTTTTTCCAAGATTAATGAAGTTTATTAAAAATTCATGTGAAATTTAACTTTGGGAATTCAACTCTCGAATATTCCGGTCGCATATGAAATTTCATCATATAGTTCGTTGCGAATCGCCATGGAAATCCGCTCATCGGTTAGTTAATAAAGGGGAACATGTATTCATGCAGATCTGTGATATGCGGACTGTTCGATATGGCCAACAGAATGAATGATTGTTGAAAACAAAGGCAGTATGTGTGGTGAAAATCAATATTCGCTAATTTTTAATTCGTAGTCGAACAATGAAATATGTAGATCAAAATAGAAGCCAATAACGAAGAGTCCACAGAATTAATAATGCTGAAACTGTTGCAACGCCCGGGAATATTTCGTCACGATATTTCGTTCGTTAGAGGCCCTGCACGAATTCAATGTCTATATAAATTTCTGCTACTTTTTATTTATATTATTCTGAATGGGAATTAATATTTATTTTTCATCATATTTCGCTGAAATGAGTTTTGACCCTTCGAGTGCACACTGGATCGTTTTTACGCTAACAATTTTCCGTCACCGCTTGTTTGGCAACGAACGTTTTGGCATTCATTTTCGATTTCGTCGAAAAATAAATCTAGCTCCATAAAATATGGACAATTTATTACAAAAAACGTTTCTACAAAAAAAAATAATGCGTATTTACCGAAGTGCAACGATTTGAAAAACGCCTTTGGGTCATATTGACCCAGTATGCACTTGTACGTGTGCACTCGAAAGGTTAATGGAACACTTTTGGAGATGCAGAGCGAAGAATCTTTCTCTTCGCTGATGTCACATTCCATACATTTTAATATTTTTTATTTTCATTTATTTCGAATATTCCAACAAAGCGGAAGAAATTGAAAAGAATAAAATAAAAATATTCTACAACAATAGTTGAACGCATCGAATTAGTGTTTGCAATTTCTTTGAAATGAGGGTAACGCGAGCTGCGAGGCGAATGTTTCACTGCATAGCGAAAATTTAACGAATTTTTCGTACACAAAAGTTAAAACCACCAAAGCCAGTAAGCTCGGGGTATGAAGATTTGTGGGTATACAGAATTCATGAAGAAGCAATGTAGAGTTTTGTTGTGTGCATATTTCATACACGTTTTTGCAGACTTTTGACGTCCGTATATAGGCTGGTTCGTTCTGGTGGCGATAAAAATGTTGTGTAACTTTCTGCCTTGCCTATTTCTCATTCTTCCCCATGGAGCTTAATGTATGAATACACGAAAGAAAAAAAAATTCTTTACGTTCGTACAGATATTGTTATGCATGTCTATTCACTTTGTACACGCACGAACGCACTCGCTGGTGTGTGCACGTTCTTGAAAGCTGCTCCAGCGAAGCACCTCCCAACGAACTTGTTCCACATATCAGAACACCCGATGTGTTGTCTTTCCCATACGCTCTAATGCAGACATGTCTGTACACACACAAATATGTTCCAGCACAGTCGTACCAATTTGTCCTGATGCGCACATTCAGCTGGTTACATTCTCTCGCCTCTTCCTGCGCCAGCATCGTATACGAAATACACAAAACCGTGCATGCTCTTTACTCAAGAACGGTAAAAGAGCCACGCAGGCACGAACACAAGAAACTCCAGAAAATAAAGTCTACGCAGCCAGACGAACGCACGAACGAATGGTGATGGGATAGTCTAGCTTATTTACGCGTGAGATGATTTATTCCCTGCTGTGCACGAATACAGCACTTTCTGATGCAAGCTCGCGAGTACCTTTCGAAAAGGTGTTGAAAAAGTAAATTTGACTAATAAATAAACCAGCAGTTTTTTCCTAAACCTTGCTGTTCTCTACGCAGTGGATATTTCAGCTCAAATTTTCCAAATACAAAACTCTTAACAACGCTCAAATGGCAAATAATCGTTTTCGCTCCCTGGACCTTTTTCTGCGCCGATGAATCGCAAGCAAACGGTGTCGAAACGATGTCAACGAGTTGCCATAGTGCAGAAGCTTTGGTCTTCGTGCAATTAAGAATTATGGCGATTATCTTAATTCCGAACTATTTCTGCTTAAAAAAAAATCAGAAGCCACAAGTGACAGTTTACAACTGACAAAGTCCATGACAACAAAAGTTTTTTTTGACGAATACAAAAATCATGACGACGTTGAACAGAGATGCTTCTCAATACAATTTTTCGTACATATTTATGAATCAAGATTTCTCGAAATAAAAGATTTCCACTGCGTGCAGGTTATTTTTTTTACAAAAGGAAAAATAATGGAGAGAATTTATTTTTTGTTTTATAATTATGTGAATTACTGGGAGACTGGATGCTGGATAGTTATCAAGTTCCATAGGTTCATTATTAATCGATTAATTATTTTTTGAACATTCTTTTTTTTTACCTATTCCGGAAACTTCATAAATGACTCAAATTTTGAAAAATTCATATCTCCGGTAAATTTTACCGAAAAGGGTTCAGTTTGGGCTCATTCTTTTCGTATTTCAATGCAGGATCGCGCGAGTCTGGGAAATTTTGCTTCCAGTTTAAAAACTAGTAAAAAATGCGGTAAAATTGTCGTTTCCAAAAATAAATTTCGGAAAAAATGTCTATGAAAATAAAAAAAATGAAAAACGCATATTTACCGGAATACAACGATTTGAAAAGCGCCTTTCGGGTCAGATTGACCCAAGATGGACTTATGAGCAGTGTGCATTCGAAGGGTTGAAAGAAAATGTATTTAGGTTATCGGTCACGCGCAAGCCGGAATAAACTTGTAATTTTAATTCTCAATGTTACGCCACACGACGAAGCCTCGAAATAACTGTTGAAAAGGCCTCGGCGAGAGAGAGAAACGAAAGGAACGGAATGAGCAAATAAAAAGTTGTAAAAAAAGGAGAAATAAAAGTGGAAAGAGTTAAAAAAAAGGGAAGAAGGAAAAGAGTGTACAGGACGTGGTATCCCCGTAGGATTTCCGGTGGAAAGCAAGTATGTTCTGTTCCCTAAGGAAGTGAGACGCAGGGTGCTTTTTCTTGCATTGGCTTGACTCCTTTCCTACTCGGTGTCTCCTCATGCCCGTGCCAGAAAGGAATAATTTTATTCATGGCTCGTCTTCACCATTGAGTCTTGACTTTCACCCCCAGGGATTTGCACACTGCCAGCCGAGGCTATGTGTAAATTTGAGTGTACGTGTGTACAGGAATCGTGAGCCAAGACCAAGTCGATGGGGCAGGAGAGCTCGGAGGGAAGAGGACTCGGTGGACGGAGGAGAAAGTCAAAGAATCGTGAAAAAAGAAGGAAGTTTGAACTTCGAGTGCAACGACAAGTCAAACAGAACGATGCTGGACAGTAATCAGAGAAAAAAAACATATTTTTCCGAGCTCGAAAGATTGCAGGACGTCCATAAGCGAAAAAGGCGGAAAAATAAGAGTCGCTGATTTTTAAAGAGCGAGCAGCGTCCATGAAGGTGAAAGGTTTGGCGTCAACGCTTTCGGTCTTTCGTACAGTGTACTCCAATCCAGCGGCCGGCCGTCGTCGCGCTTTAATCCCATTTGCCGTATCGACGGGAGCAAAAAACAGCAGGAATAAGAGAAAAAATTGTCTACATTGACGCGGAGGCAGAGGTTCGGAGAGAGGGAGCCAGGGAGGCAGTTGAAAGCAGAGAACGAAGAGAAATTGCGAGACGCCATGAGCGAGTGTGTCGAGGGATGAAATTTTGTCGGGTTCGACTTGATCTATAGATATGTCTGTACACGCGAGCACGTTTTCTCCGTTCGAAGCCAACCGAATTTCTTTCGAGTGATTAAACGCCTTTTCTCGCTCAGCTCCGCGTGAAACTGCTAATACAAGGAGAAGGTCGAAAAGGGAGAATAAAAAAAATTGACAAATTGAATGTTGAACGAAATCACGTGGATCGATATGAACAATGGATTTAGCCTGCTCTTTTCACCAATGAAAAACACCAATATGAGAAAAGTACTCCAGAGCGTTGGCCACGTTCCCCTCGCACACTTTGCACACCCTTTCTTCCGAGAGCCTGGATTTTCAGTTACTTTGACGCTATTCGCGGATAGGAAGTAAGTAATCCGAAAACACATTGCTTCAACGGAGAGTGGCGAAATTTTCGTGACAAGAAACTTGGCCCTTTCCCCCGAGTGTATAGCCACGTGAAGGAAAAAGCGCCGAGAGTGCCGAAGAAAGAGGCAGAGAAGTGGAAGAGGTCTGTATATATACCTCAGCAACAAACTTTCTTCTCGCTTAGTCGATTTTTCTCAGCTCGTGGGCGCACTTACATACACGAAAAAGAGAAAAACCTACTTTTTAAAACAACTAAAAACAAAGAAGCTGAACGAGGTGGGGATGAGAAGGAAATGTCGAGGAAATGTTACGGAATTGGAGAGGAACGACCGGTCACCCAAGACGGAGTGCCACGTACTTCAGATTATTTTTTCTCAAACAACTTTCGTTGAAAATAGTTTAAGGATGTTGAGTCCTAAATCGCAAATGATAAAAAAATTCTTCAAATTTCGTATGTTTTTTTATGAAGTATTTAAGAGATCGTGGAAAAATTTCACGACCATTAGGAAGCTCGTTAATGAACAATTAACATTTAACTTAAATGTAGTCGAATGTCGTCTCATGGAAACTGGTATAACTTTGCGATGAGTTATTATTTTCGACATCTCAATGTTTCAATAACTACAATATGCTGAAAGCAACGGGAACAAAAAAAATTGTTTTTAACAAAATGTTAATTTTTCAATAACGAGCTTCCTAATCGTCGTGAAATTTTCCCACGACTCCTTAATTACTTCGTACAAAAACATACGAAATTTTTAGATTTTTCTTACCATTTTTTAATTCGACCTTTTTAAGAAGGTTAAAGTCATGTTGATAGAATTATTAAAATTTGGTATGTTGTCACATGAAGTATTCACGAGGTCATGTACAAATTTCAAGTCGATTGAGAAGCTATTTATTGAACAATTAACATTAACAAATGTCGCAGGTACTCAACATCCTTAAAGTGACGTGCCATTCGCGATGTGTTAGTTCGTGAGGATCAGACTACTACTTCTCGAGTTCTAATGACGATTAACCAATGAGCAGGGGAAAAAATTTAAATAATTGTATAAATGAATGAAAATTAGCTAACAAATACGATTTTTAGATTTCCTCAAGTCCATATGGAGGTTGGTTCGTACCGCTGCTTATTTTTTCATCGCTTTAGACTTTTATGTCTTCAGTTTTATTGTTGAGAAGACGGAAGAGTGTTGTTCGGAGCAGAGGAGCAGAAGGACGTGGAAGGAAATGCTTTTAGTAGCCAAAACGATTTGACGCCCGACTCGCATAACGACCAGAGGTGCACCCTTCGTCTCTTCGTTTCCTCTTCTTCACGAGACTCTTGGGCTCTCGGTGCTCGGAGGAGGGAGTTCTTAACAAATCTCTAAGCAAAATAGACGATAAGGACTCTCGGAGGTTGAAACTTCGGAGCTTTACACTCCTAGATATATACATAGCTATGTGCACAACAACAGCTGTATAGGGTCGCCTTCACTTCGCTTCTATCTGTTTCTATTCTTCTTACTTTCTCACTGCAGTTTCTATCTTAAACTTCTTCTCCACCCACGTGTCGCAATTCTCCATTATCCAGCAGCTATCTCTCTTTTCCAAACTACCATCCTATCTAACGTCGATGACGTTAGGCGTTCCACAACACACTGAAATAGAATTTGGAGTATTGACAAACTTCTTATTACATTTAAACAAATTTTTTAGTCCTACAAGATCATCGTCATACTTTTTCAGAAAATGGAACGTTCCATTTTTTGTACAATTTGACAATTCCAATAGATTCGCGCGAGAGCTCTGGAATTTTTCAGTTCATTGAGCGTTTTATGTTGTAAATTTTTGTTTTGGTTTTTTGTTCTAAATTTACTGTTTATCGAAAACAAAAATGAAAAGGCAAAACATTCGTTGCTAATGCTAAACGATCGGTGACACAAAATTGCTGGGGTCAATACGACCCAGTGTGCACTCGGAGGGTTAATATAGCAACGATACAAATTTAAACAATTGATTTTTATGGTTTTAAGGTGAAAAAAAGTATAACTTTGCAGTTACCGTGACCATAGAAAATTGCAGGATAATTGCAAGTTTTTTGGCGAACATTGGAACTTGATATCCTCATTATTCAACGAAGTCGAATATTGACAGATTTTTCTGGTTGGTGATAATATAAACTGGTGTTTGCAAAGCAGAACAATTAAATTTCCCAGCAGTGTGTACTTGAAAGGTTAATAATTTACAGGTTTTATAGAGAGAATGCTTTTTGTACCAATGAATCAAACTTTCCACAGCACGTCTTATTTTTTTTTCCTCAAGAAATATTGTTCAACTTTATCACCAAGTTTCTTTCCTCGCCGACAATTGCTGGAATTCCGTACACCGAAAAAAAGCATCGGGTCGTGACGCCCATGGTCGTGGGCTGGAAAGTAAAGAAAAAGGGTCACCAGATTGATTGAGAAAAAAAAATACCTCGTGCTTATCAAACGGAGTTCGAACGTCCTCGGGATCGATAACAAGGCAACCAAATTCATTTGAGCATCCGGTTCGATTTTTCGTAAACGCTTGAATATTATTTGAATATTCGAAATTTACAACGATAGTAAATCGTTGAATCGATGGCTTTTTTTTTTTCGATGAACATTGCTCAACAGCGTGATCAAGTTAACAAACATGATTTCGTGGATGTTCGATTATTCACGAACAGTCCGGCACGAAGAAACGGAATACATTCAAGTCCGTTGCTTTTATTTACGAACTGTGCCCGTCACGTTGTTGCTATCGCACAGTCTCGTCGCTGCTTCTGCGGAGATAGCGATGCGAAAGCTCGCACCGAAAGTAAGAGAGAACGAAAGCGCGGTAGAGCGATAGCTCCGGACGACTGACAGTACATAATATACGTTACATAGTGTAAATACGTATATACCAACATGTATGGGCTATTCGAAGGATATTTTCTCCATTTTTAAGGCCGTCGTATGCAGCACTTTCCATCGAAAGAATTTCCCTAAATTGGCATCATTTATTTACAAAAATCAACATTTTCAGAAGTTTCTCATAAGAGCGTGTATCAAAAGTTGCAATTTTCAACATTAAATATTTCGATTTCTAAATGGTGAAGCCTCTTAAAACTTTGCACCCACTTTTGTGTAACATCGAAGAAGCTTTATTTAGTTTTTCGAAAAAATCGGTCGTCAAATTTTTTCGATATTTTGTTTATTATATAAAAAATACAGATTTCCACGGACAATCTTGGAATTAGAGTATGTTGTTCTTGAGGCAACTTGTAACAACTTTTTCGAATAAACTTAGGCTCGCAAACCATTTTGTATGTAAGAAAAACTGAAAACAAAAATTTAGGATTAGTCGTCGCCACGGACCATGAAAAATTTAAACACAAACCATTATTTCCATTTTTGACAAAACTTTTGCCAGATTTAATCGTAATTTTCGATCCTGTTCGTGGCACACAAAAACCTGGCTCATTTAGATTTTCTCTTGTTTACTTTTCATACATTTCCTGGGATGCATGTTTGTTTTTGAAATATAATGAAAACTGTTCGGGCAGTGATAATTGCAATTTTTTTAATATTATTTTCCGTTATAAATGAATTTGCAGCAAGCGCCGAGGGCGAGGAAAAAATTCTTCTCGTATTTTGATGAAAAAAAAAACAACAAAACATTATTCGTCGGGTTTTCCAGCCAAGAAATAGAAAAATTTATCAACAAAATGGTTACGAAAAAAAAAAAAATACTTTTATGCACAAATTGTGGAAAATTTTGTATGGCGACAGGAAAATTGTCGAATAAACGATGCAACGATTTAAAAATGTTTCAAATTTTGACGAAAATTCATTAAGAAATAAAATTATTAGGATGAGGGAAAAAAATGCGTTAATCCTCGTGAAAGAGCCCATACGAGGGACAGGAATATCGCGAGCTTTCTGTGCGCTTCCCATCGTCTGCCTTTCCCCGTTGATAAATGACAAATGCAGGATTCGATTTACTGATAAGTCCCAGAGTCGGGGAATGCTGGTCTGAATAAATCACGCCAATTGTTTATCAAACTAACGGGCTCTCGAAATCCGGAACTCTCGAAGCGGTGATGCGTTTTTCACTCGTACATGTGCCCTTTTGTTTATTATTTATATGTATAGCTCTGTTACACGTCATATCTATGAAATGCATACATAATTCTGGAGATTTGAATAACAAAAAAGAAAGAAAAAAATTCGAATGATAAAAATACACGAACTAACGTTCAATTCGTCCAAAAGTTTTTTCGAGGCTCGATTTTACTGAGCGCAGCATTTTTTTCTTTTCATTGCTGACTTCAAAACCGTTTGCACTAAAAATTCTTATCAATCTGCTGTGACGAGGTTTTTTTTCCATATTTTTCAAAGTTTCGAAAAAATATTTAAAAATTCGACATTTTACGTCGAAACGCCACTTTCGCAATTCCGTGTCAATTCATTATTTCCAGATGTCGATGTTGTATGTGGATGTTCCATCATGATTTTCCATAAATTACAACCAGAAGCATTTTAACTCAAAATTGCAATTTTCAATACAAAGAAGACGCGATTTTTTTTCAATATTAAAAAAAAAAAATGAGCAAAAATTGGTAATTCTTTGTTCGATAATTATTTCCGTTCCTGCGTGACCTGAATTTTTTTCTTTTTTGGTTTTTCTTTTTCTTGAAACTTGAATCCGAGGGGAATCTGAAAGAAAAAACGTTGTCATCGGAAAAGCTATTTTTTCTGAGGTTTCCTTCCACAATGTCAATAAAAATCTTGAAATTGTGAAAAAATTGTCAAATATTTCTTTGAATTTGAAAACTATTTTTTTCCATAAAATAAAAAAAAACTGTTCAGAAGGACTCGAAAGTTTGGAAAATATTGATCGTTTCGAAAGTTCCTATTGGTTGCTTCGATCCTTTTAAGTAAAAGCTTTGTGCACACGATGCTCTACAGAGCTGGAGAAAGCAACATCGTGGGCAAGGGGCTTACGCCATTCTCTTTGAACCTTCGGTTCCACTGCAGACAGTCGATGAAAGATCAATTTGAATCAGCGCGTCGAAAGAAATAATGGAAAAAGGATCGGGGCAAAAGTCTATAAGGGAAAATCCTGAGGTTGACAAGCAAATTGGAATTTATGAATATTCTCCATTTCTCTCCGAGAGAAGTAAATATCGGAAAGTTCACGAATAGAAAAGAGAAAACGAGTTTCGAGTTCAAGATTCGAATAACAGTGGATTTTCTTTTTGTTTTTTATGTTTTGTGTTATTAGCGGAAAACGTGCCAAAAATGGAAAAATCTGAGTGCTCCATTGTGATATGTATTCGCTTGTTTTTTCCGGTGCCTGCTTTTGTCTTCCGTTCTTTTCTCAATATCTCCCGTTTCCTGCGGTTACTGCAAAATCTGGTGCAAATATTTTAACGGGCTTGCCTGGCTCGAGCTAATGCTCGCGTTTTTTTCCCTGTTTTTTGTTTATGGAAACACTGGATTCACGCTTTCGTGGAATATATATGGAATAAAAATTTAACCGAACCGTGTTTCGGCCCGAACCCATTGTTGGGCGCTCACACAATTTTTTCAAATATATTTCTACACCCCTTTGCATAATTTGTTAACGACCCAACAATTTTAATAACGAACATTCTCGAATCCTTTCAATCATTTACAGGGTTTACATTTTCCATTAACTGATCCGATATTTTTCAGCAATGAATATTATGCTCTGTGTATTCTGCTTATAAAAATCATTCGTTCGAAACATATCAAAAATCTGTTCGTTGCCTTTCCACGCTGGTATCCATCGATGCAACTAAAAATTTGTTTCGACACAGATTTCTATTGAAAGTGGATTAAAACTGTCGGAACTGTTATCCAAATTACAAAACATATTCACGTCATCAAATATGGAAAGAATTTTTATTCAGAATAGACATTTGAATAACCGCGGAAAAGCGAGTTTCGAAAAATGTGAATATTTCGACTGCGATAGGAATGCGACGATATTTGTCTAATGAATAATTCAGCCTACAACGTGCGCGGAACTGGCAAGGCAACCGGATCAGGCAAAGAGACGAAAGAGACCCCTGTGGACGCTCTTGGTAACAAAAGCAAATTCACCGTTCGAAGAACTCCATCCAGCTTTATGCTGAGTGCGTGTGCATTCGCTTACACAATGCTCTTGACGCGCACACAGAAAATTATCCATACAGCACCCCCATGCACCTCCTATCGACTCCCTCCTTTGCTCCTTTACGTTCATAAGCTCCGAGAGCTTCTTTACTGGCTCGGAGAACTTTTCCAGCAAACATGATCCAACAATGGAGAACCGTTCTTGTGGAATATTCAAAGAGACCACCTTAAGGACGTTGTATAGCAACGGCCAAATCTAAATTTTTTTTTTCAGTTTTCCTTACATACAAATGGTTCGTGCGGGTTCGCGAGCCAAGTTCATTTAAAAAAGTTGTTACAAATTGACTAAAGAACAACATACTCTAAATCCAAGATTGTCCGAGAAAATCTGTATTTGTTATATAAAAAACAAAATTTCGAAAAAATTTTACGACCAATTTTTTTGAAAAACTGAATAAAGCTTCTTCGTAATTCCACAAAACTGTATGCGAAGTTTTATTGATTTTTCAAATTCATCTTTAGCCTCGCATTTTAACCCTTCGAGTGCAACTGGGTCGTTTTTACCCCAACAATTTTTTGTCTTCGCATTTAATTATCGTTTTCATCAGAAAAAAAAAATTTCATTAAAAAAAAATTATTACAATGATTTGAAAAAGCCCTCGGGTCAAATTGACCCAATATGCCGTAAGGAACAACGTTGGGAAATGGAAAATTTGCTAGGTTTTCATAACAAAATGACTTGAAATAGAAATCCGTTGGAAAAGTTGTTTTAGTGTTTCAAAATATACAGTGTGTGCGGATCACATTGACATTCATGCCGAAAGTCTCCCGGGTACCACTGGCGAAACGCGATTTTGTTATCCGGTTGGGCGTTAGACGAAATGAGGCCATCGGGACTGTTGGCTGTACCCGGGCGTTCAACATTCGCTACGCTCTACTTGGTACATGCTTTAGTCTCTACATACACACAATACAAATAAACAATATGTGTGTATAGGATTCGGTATGAATGCTGTTAGTGCTTGCACGACACGACACCAATGGAACCAGTAAATTGATTGGTAACTCTTTGGGAGTGAATAGATACAAGCTCGTTGAATATCCGCACTCGAGTTCGGCATACTCTCGAAATTCACTGCCTAAACGATATACGTCTGCAGTCCGACCGATCGACCGGCTTTCCCTTTATTTACTGTTGTTTTTCACCACATTTGCTTCGACCATCATGTTTTTTTTGTTCCTCATATGTCAATCGAAGTACAAAACGAACCAAAGCGTTGAGTTGGGTCATTCAAAGTTTGTTGAGAAAAAGGAACAGGCCAATGAGGTCAGAAAAACGCGTAACTGGCGATTAGCCTCAGAGGCTTTTTCGCTTTTTTTTTATCGTGACTGCTAATCGGCAGAGAAATAAATTCACGCACATGGAGCCATTTTTCCGGAGGGAAAAATTCCCCAGTAGAAATCAACCCCATGATGACAATGGAGAATGTAACTTTTACGCAAATAGCTACAATCTGATTAATCGTTTTGTATTATTGCAACCATGATTTTCAACGTGGACTTGAAATTCTCTGATTATTATGATTCTCGGTGTATTTCGTCAACCGTGGAATTCCACGACAATCGTTTCTCATTCCGCGCGCTTATCGAGCCGCGAAGATAGAAACAAAGTTTTGGACACTCGAGGGGAATCGTTTTTGCAATAAATCAAATGGTCGTGATACGGCGGAGGTGCTGCGGGAGGGTTTGGAATGCGCAAAGTTTTTGGGGCCTTCGATATGATAAAAAGGTGGGATCCTGTGGGTGAAAAAGTTGGCAGTTTGGTCAAGGGTTCTTTTGTCTCTCGAGGGTTACGTTTTCGATGGACGACGCGGTGGGGTATCGCGGAACAATAAATTATCAAGTAACCGATAACTTTTTTGTCCGCGTTTTGTGTTTTTTCGATTTTTTGTGGCAGATTCATATGGCCCGAGGAAAATTCTTTTTCTTTCGTCCAGTTTTTCGAGCTCTTGTAATGGAAATGAAATTTTGTTAAAAATCGTCGAAATTTTTTTGAATACGGTAAGATAAATATTTTTGGATAATTTCAAAATTTTCGTTATTTTTGCAGTATTTTTGGTATCTAACGGAAGTGTCAGCGAATTTTACGAGTGGAATGGCAACAATTCGCTTCCGAAGAGACTTTCTAAAATGTTTTGTTGCTGGAATGACACAATTTTGGGATTATTAAAAAAAAACGTTTGGTCGAACGATCGAACAAAATATCGATCTTTTTCAACAAAATTTTGTTTTCAGTGTAGCCATTGCAGCGAATCTGTGCGAGTTTGAGGAAAGGACGATCGAATTCTGCGGTTCGAAAGGAATTGGAAATTCCTCCGCCTATGTCGGGCTCTGTTTCGGGAGCTCCGGGAGTTTAGGCTCCGTGTCGGCGTGTCCCGAGGCAAATGGCTCCGCTGAACATTCGCTGAGCGAGCCCGAACGTGTCCGGAAGTTGTCAAGCGGCGTCGAATGTACTCGAGTGTGCCCGAACGCGGCGGGGACTCGGTCGATTCTAACCGAATGAGCTCGAATGGGTTTCCCATTCGTCGACGGTGCCCGGAGCTGCCCGAATAGCAATCCGTTTATGGATCCCTCGGGTCTTTCGCCTTTGCTCGGTCACTCGTATCGAGCGTGGCTCGACGACGCGACGACGGGGTTACGAGAGTCTCTGTCCGGACCGAAACGAGAGACATTAAACCTTCGTCGCATCTTTTCTCCGTGAGTTCCGCGTCGCCATTTTCCATTCTCATGAAAAAATATGATGCCGGATTGGAGCAACGACGTGGCTCTCAAGTTTTTAGAAATATACAAAGTTGAGTCGATACTATGGAACCCAAAACACAGCCAGCACAAAGACAAAGTTGCGATGAACGCGGCTTGGAATCGCATCGCCAAAATGATGGAAATGTCAGTGCCTGAAGTCAAGAGAAAAAAGGATTCGCTAATGGCGTCCTTCAGACATCATTTCAGACGAAAAAAAAAATCCATCACCGGTGGCGGACGTGCCAAAAAAATTTACACACCTTCCTGGTTCGCTTATGAAGTAATGGAGGAGTTTCTCTCTGCAGTCTACAAATGCAACGATGAGGAATCGGTAAGTGTACGCAATCACTATTCAAACGATAGAAAAAAAAAACTACGTTGAGAAATTTTCTCAACGTAAAAACGAAAACAGAAAAACGTCTGAATCCGTTCGCTCTTAACGCTCCGAAAGGATCGCGTAGAGTGCCAAAAACTTTGTTCCTTTTCAAACGTCGCTGCAAAACGAGTGGACAAAAATCCTCGTATAACGTTGTCCACCATTTTCCCAACGCAACAAGATTTTTAAAATGGTCTTTCACTTCGTAATCATTTCGTAATTTAATCCAATAAGTCGCATGTTTTCTGAGAATAGATCGAGCGAGCATCAGACAGCTGAACAAACCGGCAATGCTGTCATTAGTTCCAGTAGTGGAATATGTTCTTTTCTTATCTTTATATTCCATTCTCTCGGGCCGTTGACAACGCGCGATGCCACGTTGCCACGATGGTCACGTGCTTTCCATATCTCCGCGATCAAGCTAAGATGCTTGCTGATAAGTTTCGTTCGAAACATCAAAAAATCATGAGCAATTGTCCCTTCGAGTGCACACCTGCTATAAGTGCATATTGGGTCAATCTGACCCAAGGCGTTTTCCAAATCATTGTATTTCATTAAATATGCATTTTTTCTTTTTTTTTTTGTAGTAAATCATCCAAATTTTATGGCCCTAAACTTGTTTTCTGACGAAAACGAAAATTAATTCCCAAAATATTATTTGACATTAAATGCCAAATAATCGGTGACATAAATTTGTTGGGGTCAAAATGACCCAGTGTGTACTCAAGGGGTTATATTTCATGGTTTCTTAATATTTTTCTTACAAAAAGGAATTTGTCCCAAGGCGTTTTTCAAATCGTTGTATTCCAGTAAATATGCATTCAAATTTTTGTTTATAGAGACATTTTTTGTAGTAAATTATCCAAATTTTGTGGGCCGAAATTTATTTTTCGACGAAAACGAAAATTGAATGCCAAACAATCGGTGACATAAATTTGTTGGGGTCAAAATGACCCAGTGTGTACTCGAAGGATTATATTTCGTTGTTTCTCAATATATTTCCTGCCAAAAGAATTTTTTTTTTCACCAGAACGAGTGAAAATGTGAAACTGCAATGTCTAATGCATCCAAAGAAGTGACGCTTGTATGTTTGAAATATTATTGTTACTCAAGACCCAACACATGGAAGCCGATGACTTGATCGAATCGGGAGAGGATGCAATTACCAACGATAGACAAGCGACACCACCGCCCCATGTTCCAAAACCCACACGACTTCAATCGCGGCCAATTCGTTCGACTCATCCTCAAGAACAAGTGCCAAGAGAATCGGAACCTCAAGAAAGCAGTAACCAGATGGAACAAACTCTCAGTTCCATCAACAGTATTTTATCACAAAAACAAAGCAGAGAAGATGATGAATGTGATTTGTATGGGAAACTCATCGCTAAGAAATTGAGAAAAATATCTGAGAAAGAGAGGCAAGAAGTTATGTACGATATCGATGGATTGTTAATCAATAGAACACGCCGTAGTAATATAAGCAAACCTACATCTCCTCAAACTTCTCGTAATTCATAGCTCCCCATATTTTTGTGATGTAAACTTTTTCATGTCGAACTGATGGCAATGGAAATGTACAAATTCGAATTTCCCTTTGGAAAATACATTCGAGAGCTTTGGTAACTGTTCTTATGAAAGAAATCGAATCGAATGGAAAATAAATGACAAAAATAATAACAAAAAATGTTTTTTTTTTCACCTTCATTCTCTCGAATTTACGAAATTCCTGGATTGACAAAAATATCTTTTCACGATGTTAATTTTTTTTTTGAAAACTAAACCGTCATAGGTGTGTTTTTTATTTTTATTTTTTTATGGTGGATGTGAAGTTTTCAACGAAATGCTTTCCTTTGCCCAATAGCCATTTTTCGCGTTTGCGAAGTATTTCCATTTGTAAATAAAATAGAAACGCAAATGCGACCTCCTTACATCTTTTTCTAAAATGTCACTTGGGACAGTTTCTGCTCGAAAAGTAGTTTGCAATGCATTCGTCGAAATCAGCTCGCTAAAAAATTTCAGAATGTTTGGAAATTTACAGAATCGATCCGAAGTTTTCGGTTTCAATTTGGTATCGGGAGTAACAATTGGTTGATGCAATTTTTAATTTTTACACGATTATGTCGAATTCATTTTGATTTTTATTAAAATTTATTCATCCGTTTGTTTTTATAGGTGGAATCATTTTTACTTCGTTTTTCTGGCTGCTCTTTGACGCCTTTTTTTAAATTCCTTTTGTTTTCATTTCGGGAATCAGTGAAAAAAAGTCTTTTTACTTTTTCTTTTCATCGAGGGCTCGAAACGTCATGAATTCTATTCTGCCCGAAAGTTCGTTCACTCGGATTCACACATTCGTATATTCGTGCGCGGGAATGCCGCTTGGTCAGCGCAAATTGATCCCCGAGATGTGGAAAGCTCGGGAGGACGATCTGATAAGAAATGGGCAGGCATTCGTTCAGACATGACATTCGACGAAATCACGCTTTAATGTCAGCTCGAGTTTCGCAATGGTGTCGCTTCGGGACCATCTTTTTGCTGATTTCTCATAGTACGCGATCAGATTCGAATCTTCATCATCGAACCACACATTCCCTATCGATTTAACGGCATGTTTTCGTAACAGGTTCCGAATAGCAGCTCAACTGAACGTTCCAGATGCACACATCAATGGAATAATCTAACTCACGCATCGCTCAACGTCATTTCAACAAATCGTTCGTTATAAAAGAAAATGCTACACAAAAAAAACGAAACCGCTGTTCACGAATTTTTTTGATCGACGCGGCATTTTTTTTCAACTATAATCACATTTTCTTATTCCTTGAATATCTAAACATTCGCTGCCATTAAATGCCACACAATCGGTGACATAAAATAGTTGGGGTCAAAAAGACCCAGTGTGTACTCCAAGAGTTAAATTAGAATGCTACCTTTGTTGTTTAGCGAAAAAAAATGTTCAGCGGCCGTGATTTCATGCGCGCATCCCGCTTCAATGAATGATCACGATTTTTTCGAATTAATTAATTGCGTGGAATGTTAATGAAAAACCAAAAAGTCAATGCCTCGCGATGCATTTTCAGAAAATGCATTTTGAATGCATTCTCGCAGTGTTTTGAAAAAAAAAAACATGGCCAACCAGAGCTTGGCGAATTGTTGAATTGGAAAGATTTGGGAAAAACGTAAAGCTGATGGAAGTGGCTTGTAATTTTTCGAACGTAATTCGTACTTCCATGCAGGAGAATTTTCACGGTTTCTCATATGCTCTCTCGTTCCCGTGCCCATCGAGGTGATTCAGCCCCGCGTCGCGGATATTCGTCCACGGAATTTAATCTAATATACCGTGAAACCCCATGTTCGTTGTTCCGCGAGAGAACATACGAGAAACGTATCCAAGCAACGTTTGCTGAATTTCCTCGTCGCCCAACCATCAGGCTATTTCAAATCCAACGTCCGGTATATATATGACCATAAATATAAATTCAATATACACTGGTATAACGGTACTTTATACGACGAGCATATAACACGACGCCAACGTGGCTTTGCCTTAGTATATCAATGTAAATATATACATATATGTAATATAGAATGCTCCTGAGCCATACACACTGAGCACAAAGCCGTCTCACGTAGTCGTGCTGTTCCCAAAGTTCTTATACATAATACATCGTGCTATCCTGTCCCTCGTTCGCCATGTTGAATCCTGCGGTGTCTCGACATGCAGATTACGTGTACACATTTCCTCTTGTACCGCACCAATCCCGAATGCAGAGCTTTCCTTATTACTGATATAACATCATTTAACCTGAACGTTGTAATATCACCGAGTCCAAATATATACGATATTTTAAATTTACGGACATATTCTATGGCGACGGTCAAATCTAAATTTTTGTTTTCAGTTTTTCTTACGTATAAAATGGTTTCCGAGCTCAAGTCCATTTAAAAAAGTTGTTACTAATTGACCGAAGAACAACATACTCTGAATCCACGATTGTCCGAGGTAATCTGGATTTGTTTTATAATAAACAAAATTTCGAAAAAATTTTACGACCAAATTTTTCGAAAAACTGAGTAGAGATTCTTCGATGTTACATAAAAGTGTATGCGAAGTTTTAAGAGGCTTTACCATTTAGAAATCGGAATATTTAATGATGAAAATTGGAACTTTTAACACATGCTCTTATGAGGAACTACTGAAAATTGCGATTTTTATAAATAAATATCTCGATTTTCACATGGTGAAACCTCTTTAAATTGTGCGAGCAATTAGATATCACTATTCCCTTTGTGTGGTTCAAATTTGAAGGAATTCTATCGATAGAAAATTTTGCATGCAACGTCCTTAAGGCGGTTGAACGGACGATTATTTGACGCACAGAATGCGATAGAGTTGCGTTATTAATTAATTAACCCTTATTAATGGCAACGAATGTTTTGGCATTTAATTTTCGTTTTCGTCAAAAAATACATTCAGGGCCATAAACTATGGACAGGTTACTACAAAAAGCTGTTCATCGCAGAGTGTTGACTATAGTTAGGAACGTGGAAGCTACATGATTCTTTGTACGTTGCAGGATATTGTTTCCTTATGTGCAGCCACACATTCATCAGCGTCGCTCGATTTGTAATTTCCTGAATTAATTATGTTTACTCACGAAGTGATTGCCATTTATCTACGTCACGTTATTCCAACAGGTCCAACGATGTTGATAACTGTCAGGATGACGATGTGAGTCCCTCGCGATTGAGTGATTGGCAGCAACGTGTGCAAATAATTTTTCCATTTCAATGGAAGCACGTGAAATGTTCTCCGCCCGACAATTCGTCGATTCGTTCCAACCACCTGCAGAAAAGTCAGGAAATACCTTTCATCATCGTCTGACCTGGCCAATAACTTTGGCTGAATAATGATCGAGCTCCCATCCAGAAAGATACTTGGACTGAACGCGTTTCAGGAAAAGCTGGTTGGAGTAACATTCCGGAAGGTTGACGCTGGGACGCTGGGCTGGTAAAACCTCGAGAACCATATGCAGGAATAATATAAAAAATGAAGAGATATTTAGAGCTGGAGATTAAATTCGATCTTCGGTTGGTATTTTTATACTAACCCCCACTTGCCACCTTGGGGTGCAAAACTACCCCAGGCCCATTCAGGAAAATAGTCATTCTTTCACTTTTGTTTGTTTTAGCATTTTTTTTAGTGTACTTAAATTCAGTTTTTCGCTACATAAAGTAAAAAAACTTTCAAAAAACGTTTTCTGTTTTCTCTACAACAATTTTTAAGTCGAAATATTGAGGAGTTCATTTTTTATAACACATTTTGTCACTTTGATATAAATCTACCCCCATGATGGCAAGTACGCAATTCTACAGAGGTGTGGCAAGAAGGGTTAAATCTTAGATTAAGGTTTTCTTTTTGTTTCGCGTGAAAATGTTGTTGCAACAATGTGAAGTGATAAAAACATTGAATGCAGCGGATTTTCTGACGATGATCATGGGAGGAAGTTGGAATTGAATCTATAAGTTGGTTACTAACATCCGGAGGTTTCGGTGTGCCAGGAGATAACTGTATAGAAAGTTTATCTCTCCTCGTTTGCTTGGGTTTCGTTGAAATTCGTGCTCGAGAGTCATCCAGCTTGCTGCGAATCAGGGTTACGACAGTCATGGAATAAAACGTATGTACAGATATACGTGGAAGGTTTTGGAAGAGGAAAATCCCTTCGGCGTGCCCCTTATGTCGGAAGATGAAAGCTCTCAGGGTGAAGCTAAACGTACGAGGGGAAGCGAGCTCCGTTTGTGTATGAGGCTGCATCAGCGTCGACAGAGAAAGGCCGATATTGTTATTCGCACAGGCTGGTGTGCAAACCCACTAGAGATGTTGGAGTATGAGTAGCGCCAGCTTGTACCGACGTAACCTCGTTTAAGGACATACGTATCTTATACTCAATGCCCTCTGGTTGCTGGATCTCCCATTCAATTCCATCTTCCCTTTTCAGTGTATTGCAGTCCTGCAAGTCGTACCTTATTTCCTTCGCTTCCGTCTTGTCCTCCTCTCCTACGATCTCCTCGTCTTTTTCGTTTCGCGTGTCTGTCCTCCTGTCTGGCCTTTTTTCTTTTTTCTTTCTTTTCTGTGTGTCTTTTCAACTTTGTGCCTTTATCATTTTCTCTCCTTTCTCTCGTTTGCCAACCTAATTCTCCTTTGTCCTGCTGGCCTTGTCTTGATTTCATGGTTTATTAATCGGTTCTCTGACTCTTCTGGTTGACATTTTCCTGTCGCACCTCATTTCCGTTACGAGGACCTTTAAGGACGTTGTATGCCAAATTTTCTATCGAGAGAATTCTTTCAAATAGTGATATATCGAGTAGCTCGCTCAATTGTCAGAGGTTTCACCATGAAGAAGTCGAGATATTTATTTATTAAAATCACAATTTTCAGTAGTTTCTCATAAGAGCGTGTATCAAAAGTTCCAATTTCCAATATGAAATGTTTCGATTTCTAAACGGTGGAGCCTCTCAAAACTTTGCATACACTTTTATGTAACATCGAAGAAGCTTTATTTAGTTTTTCAAAAAAATCGGTCGTTAAATTTTTTCGAAATTTTGATTTTTATATAACAAATACAGATTATCTCGGACAATCTTGGATTTAGAGTATGTTGTTCTCTAGGCAATTCGGAACAACCTTTTTTTCATCAACTTAGGCTCGCAAACCATTTTGTATGTAAGAAAAACTGAAAAGAAAAATTTAGATTTGACCCTCGCCATTCAATGCCCTTAATAGAAAGCTTGCTGGGCTCCTTTATTGCAGAGCTGCTTGTTCTGCTGGCAGTAGTCATCCCAGCAGCTACCATTTACAGGCCATCAATATCTAATGACCGACTCAAGTTCGTAAATTGGGATTACAATCTCAAATTGCCACTCGCCTTCGAACGTTATTGCTGATGGTCCATCGAGCAACGTACATTCCAAATAATCGATCCAGCAAACTGTCGATCCATCGCTTTCCCTCGACGTGGATTCTTCAACCCCGAAGAGTTCTTGATAGAACCGTATATCGAGATACATACGAACCCAACATTCCTACGAAATGTAGATTCCGAACAGTTGCACTGCTCCGGAACCATAACAACGTTACGAGCGTCCACGAACCTTCGACCAGTTACAATATCGTCAGAATTGGCGACTCCGTTCTCTCCATGTTTTTCATCGAATTTTGTCGCAAACCGCAGTCAACGACTCCAGCGGCGACCAAGCGCTGAAAATTTTCCAACAGTTGGAGATAATTTCTTGCACTCTGAGGCAACAACTTTCTCAGCCTCCAATCGATTCGCAAAATAACAAGAAATCAGAGAATCGTGTTGACGTTCATGCACGAGCCTTTTTATTAACAAATAATTGTTTCGGTATTTAATTTAATCGAAAGACTGAAATAAAATATTGGACAAAGATGGCTCGTTGCTGCATACAGTGGAAAGTCAATGTCTTGCTACGTAGCATAAGTTTCAGCCGGAAACTGCACTCTGTCCCTTGCCAGCCAAAGTTTAACCTCCTACTGTTTCTATAACTAACCATTTTACGGAATACCAAACGTTTGCACGAAATTCCTTTTGTATCCGGTTTGAGTACTACGGTTCACCGGACCGGTGAACTTGCAGCAGCCAACATCGGTGGTAAATTTGGAATTCACATGGAATCGGTACGAAGTATGTATGAGAGATGTAGCGAGAAGCTTGAACTCGCGCTACTCCAAGGCGCTCGTTCGAGCATTCAGCCTCAGAAAGCTATTATATCGCGGTGGGAAAGCAAATAGTTTCAGCCATTGTTGTATTATGGCTCATCGCAAGGGAACATCCTGTTTCAACAGATTATACCTCTCCATCGAGCCTTTCTCGAAACTTTATCGTAGTCGTTTAATCTTTTCGGTATACGCAAAAGCAGCCGAAGATTTTTATGAAGTCTCATCGATTTCCAACTCTCTCCAATTGATATTTTTCAGATTCGGTGACGTCTATTCCAACGAGGTTCGTTAAGCCTCTAACGTGGTGACTTTCGTCCTGGGGATAATCCCAAAATCCACTTTTCCAAGCCTTCGTGTGCACACTGAGTCATTTTGACCCTAAAAATTTTCTGCCTTAGTGTAGGGCCATAAAATGTGGATAATTTATTGCAGAAAACATCCCCACAAAAAAAAAAAACATAAATATTTACCGAAATGCAACGATTCGAAAAAAGCCTTGGGTCAGATTAACCCAATAAGCACTTAACTGTCCTTGAAGGGTAAAAGCAATAATTTCTCATGCAAAGAAACCGAAGTGTATTGATACATTTTTTTTTGCATTTGTTTAAAAAATTGTTCTTAACAAAATGTTAATTTTTTAATAACGAGCTTCCTGATCGTCGTGAAATTTTTGCAAGACCTCTTCAATACTTTACACAAAAACGTACTAAATTTTCAGAATTTTCTTATCATTTTTTATTTCGACCCTTGAGAAGGTTAAAGTAATGATGATAGAGTTATTAAAATTTGGTATGTTTTGACATTAAGTATTCAGGAGGTCGTGAACAAATTTCACAACGATTAAGAAGCTATATTTATTGAAGAATTAACATTAACAAGTTTCATAGGTACTCAACATCTTTGAGATGCTCAATTGGGTGGAAAAATGGACGTTTTTTTGCTTGAGCTTCTTTCGGTGAACTCATCCGTAGTTATGAGTGAGATTAAGGGTCCTCGGGCATCGAAATTCATGTCCTTTATTCTTGTCCAATATGCTGGTCTTTTTGTCGACCAGCATGTTTTTGGCTCTCTGCCTCAAACGGGTGTCTGGCTTGGTATTAACATTGGCCTTCTTCTCCATCATCTTCTTCTCCCGGTATCCAAGTGGAAAGATATTGAATGTTCTCTGAGTGTGGCTATCGGTCTGACTTTATTTTTTCCGAAATGAAAAAATGGAGAAAACATTTTTCAGACGCGCCGAAAAATCCGTTGGTTGAGTTCTCATTCAATAGGCCTCGATAAAATAAATCTTTGATACATTTTGCAGTGAAATATTGCGGAAAACTTTCTCCAGGGTCGTGGGGTGTCAGCCCTTATTGGGTTCCTTACAGCAACACATGTTCCATTTCATGTTCTATTGCAGGCATTTTGATCTTGAGTATTGCGTCCAGCAGCAGAATATTCACCACCTTGATATTTGCTTGCAACGCCTTTATTTCATAGTCCCAAATATATATCTATGTGTACGAAATCTCTGTCTCACTTGGTGTCCCGGAATAAACGACGAACAAGCAACTTGGAGAATTTCGACTGGCGCCTGCTGTTGGTGATCCTGTACTCCTTGGGCCCACGTTGGCCATCTCATGACTCTCTACCCGACGGATTTTCTATACATGCTTCATATATGTAAGAGAAGTATATAATGCTCGAGGCACTGAGGGATTTATCCCCTATTTCCATCCATGTGTACAGAGTAAATATTGACCCTTGGAAATGAAGGTGTAACGTTGCAAGTTCTAAAAATTGAAACTGCTCATGAGAAGCTGCACTCCACGAGGTTTCAAACTTTTTTTTATTTCAGTTTTTCTTTTTCTTTTTTTTTTCGTTGCATTTTCGGTTTTTCAACGTAGAAGAATCCGGAACGTACGTGACGGATGTCAATACATGCGAATCCATTTTACATCAGACGCATGGCTGCTGGAAAAAATATTGCGAGTCATCAAATAATAGAAGATGAAAAAAACGAAGGGAAACAAAAATGAACATCGGGCTGAAAAGCCACGTGGGATTTAGTGCCTGCGTTTAAATCATGTTCCGGAGGGATTAACGGAACAGCCGAATTCGCGATCTCTCTCTCTCTCTCTCTCTCTCTTTCGTCCATGGCATGAGTCCTCTTAACCCCCGGTGGGACAATAAGTTTCGATTCTCGCGAGCATGCGTCAATTGATCAGCTCTCGTACGTTAACGGATCATGAAGTTCGTACAACTTGAGAGCACCGCTGCATACCATACGTCTATACTCACTGGCACCGAAACTACTGGTATAAATTCACAACGACCCAGATACCCCAACGAACCACTCGGCTCATCAAATGGCTCCCAATTCCCTCCGTGTAATGGGATAATAGGTCATGATTTCCGAGGAATCGGTTTGCATGAATTCTCATTACGTTCAAGCGGTTGAATCATCATTGAGTTTTCCATGTAAATCCTCCACAAATCCGTTTCAATTTTCTTTCGCATGTATTCCAACTTGAGAATCTACGTCACGTTCCCTTGGAATATCCTTCTGTCTCAGAATTTACCGAAAAACGCGGTAGTGGCTTGACACAAAATAATTTCAAAAAATTCAATAAAAATTAAAATAAAAAAGACTAATGAACCGGCGCTGAGGCTGCGCCAATCTCATACACTCGAATACGACGTTTCCGGCTGTTTCTCTTAATCACTCTCTTTCGGAGAAATGGGTATTACTATCACGAAACGACTTCATTTAGGGTTCTTTCAAAATTTTGTTAAACTTTCTTGGCACCAAAACGAACAGTTTGCTCCTGCGAAGAAAATTTCTCTGACGTTTGGAACTTGAGATATTTAATTTCCCCGTATCTAAACGCGTGTTAATTGAATTCACGTGTCGTTCGAAAGTTGCAAAAAAAATGCATATAGAATTTTTTTTGCAAATAGCCAGAAAGGCTATGAGCCGAATTTTTTTGAGAAAAATCCTCAACACATTTTTTTGCAACTTACAAATGAAACGCCACTTTAATTTGCACGTGTTTAGATGGGAAACGCTAAAAATTGGAAATTAAATATCTCAAACTATTAACAGAAGAACATTTTTCTTCATAAGAGAAAATTATTACTTTTGGTGTCAAGAATGATCATACAAAATTATTAAAGAATCCTTAATAAAGTGAATTTGTGATGGTAATACGTTGAGTAGAAAATCTGAAACTAGGCGAAGATAAAAAAAAAATTTCAATCTCTCCGGTGATTCTTTATCGACAACAGTCCGCGCATCCAATTCCAAAAACTATCCAGGACAGAATGACGTAAATGACGGTTGTTCAATTATGTGCAAAAGCTCTAATTCACAATTGTAAGGGAAATTCATCAAGAAAGGCAATTATAGGATCGTCAAGATAATCAAATTGATTGGACATTAGGAAATCATCAAGATTATTGAATCAAATTCCAATTCCAATTAAATGGAAATTCTGTCAATTATTTGCCCGCACGCGTGCAATTCTCCGAATCTCACCAACAACTTTCGTGATTTCTAGCAGAATATTTACTTCCCAAATGAATTAATTTCTCACAAAACAACAAACGTTTGTAACAAAGCGTTTCATTAACATCACGCGATTTATTGGAAACATTGTTGAGCATCAAAAGAGAAATTCCGAACAATATCGTTCGTACGGAATTATTCGAATTGGATTAAATTTTGCCAACGATTGTAGGGGCTTTTGTTATTATTCTTGTACGATTTTTATGTGAATTCTCGTGGACACTTTTAAGTTCATAATTCTTCGTATGCGAGTAATGAAAAATACTTAATTACAGCGTTTAAAAAAGTGTGCGTTGAGGTCCAATGAAACGGTTCGAGAAAAAAATTCCCGCGCTAGTTTTGTCGGGAGAATTTTTATTCATACTTTTCAATAAACAAAAAAAAATCACAAACGATACGAATTTTGAATTACCGCATCAATTTTGTTAGACTTTTGTTGAATCTATGTCCATAAGACTGCGAGACTCGAGCTCTGTGAAGCAGGAATAGTTTAACGAGATATAAATCACTCCCTTTTAATGCAATTGGACAGGACCTCAGACGATTTATTTACCGATCAATAAATCGCGAATGCGGGTCCGGCAAGCGCGCACGCGTTGCTCACGTGTTTCGCGGAGTCTCAAACGTGTAATAGGCGCGAGTCGTAAATAATAATGCTGTATACGAACACATCTACGATATACAATGTGTCCAAACTTTAGTACGATTTATATGGAGAAAGAATTTCATATAAACATTCAACCATGGGGCTTATTTTCCTCGTACCAATTTTTTTCTCGCGGTGGCTAAAATGTCATTTTTTAATGACAAATAAACGATGAGGTATTTCTTGACTCCGGAATAATGATCGACTGTTATTTCGATTGAAAATAAATCGTCACATTTATTAAGCAAAACAAAGAAATGTCCAATTGTGGGGAAGATGAAATTTTCGTCTCGTTGTCACGAGAACTCTCAATTTCTGCCGCAGGTCGTCAAGTTCTTTGCCTGGAAAATTGGAAAAGTTGTGAGAAATTAAGGAGGCTGTATGCAACCTTTTCCATCGATAAAATTCCTTTAAAATTCCACCACACAAAGACGATAGTGATGTGCGATGGCTCGCGCTATTTTAAGAGGTTTTACCATGTAGAGATCGAGATATTTATTTATAAAAATCACAATTTTCAGTAGTTTCTCGTAAGAGCGTGTATTAAAAGTTCCAATTTTCAACATTGAATATTTCAATTTCTAAATGGTGAAGCCTCTCAAAACTTTGCATACACTTTTATGTAACATCGAAGGAGCTTTATTTGGTTTTTCAAAAAAATCGGTTGTAAAATTATTTCGAAATTTTGTTTATTATATAGCAAATAGTTTGTTGTTCGTTAGTCAGTTTGTAAAAACTTTTTTTAAAGAACTTAGGCTCGCAAACCATTTTGTTTCTAAGAAAAACTGAAAACAAAAATTTAGATTTGACCGTCGCCATAGAACGTCACACGATTTTTCTTCGTTGGACAAAACGAGCCTCTCGAGCGCGTATATGGACCACCGTGTATGTTGAAACTGGGATGAGCGCTAGGCACGAAATTGTTGGGTCCCGCATAGCTTCGTCCTCGCAGCTAAAGGATGAGCGGAATCCGCAAAACCGATCCATAAAGAATAAACTTTTCAACGAATAAAAACATCCCCGAGACACCCGCTGCCACGTACACGAATGGATATTTCCCTCGTCTGCCGAGGACCACTCTCTGCGGTATGTCGAACAAGAAGGACGAAGGACTCTCGGGTGTAGGGCGGATGCTGGGCATACCGAGCAACTGCATCCCGGGGAGTCCCTGAAGAGATATAAGATAAAGATTTATGTTCACAGTTTGCACACGACGGTATATATAATCCTCGATTACTTACCGAAGCCCGGAGTAAGCCAGAATCGTCTGATAGTTCGGGAGACGACCATCGCAGAGAGTCTTTCTCTCGGCGAAGACTTTCCCATCACGATGCAATGTTTACGCAGTCTGTCAAATTATGTTCGTTCGCTATTAAACTATCATTATTATACCAAGAGAAAAAAAAAACTTTAACGATACTTTGTTCAGAGTTTCTTCAAGACAGAACGGAAAAATTTCTTCATTAATGAAGTTGAATGAATGCAATTGAATGTGATCGATGTTTTGACGTGATTTTATGGGCTAGAAAAACTAGAAAAACTGCAGAAAATTCCGATCACACTATTTCGAGGGAGATTTGTGATTTTAAGGTCGTTGTATGGCGACGATCAAATCTAAATTTTTGTTTTCAGTTATTCTTACAAACAAAATGGTTTGCGAGCCAAATTTCACTGAAAAAACGTTGCAAATTGACTAAAGAACAAAATATGCTCTAAATCCAAGATTTTCCGGGGTATTTGCTATATAATAAATAAAATTTCGAAAAAATTTTACGAACGATTTTTTTGAAAAACTGAATAAAGCTTCTTCGATGTTATGTAAAAATGTATGCAAAGTTTTAAGAGGCTTCACCATTTAGAAATCGAAATATTTAATGTTGAAAATTGGAACTTTCAACACACGCTCTTATGAAAAAACTAAAAATTGTGATTGTTATAAATAAATATCTCCACTTCTACATGGTGAAACCTCTTGAAATTGCGCGAGCTATTCTCGTTGTGTGGTGCAAATTGAAAAGAATTCTATCGATGGAAAATTTTGCATAGAACGTCCTGAAATAATTAAAAACGTTATCATCGTGCCTGTTATTTTCCTTTGTTATTCTCTTGGAAGATCTCCGAAAAATGATGCAAGAGCTCGCTATACGAGTGAAATTCCGATCACAAGACTGAAAATTCAGAATTTCAAATGGAAATATCGACGGTTCGGGGCAAACCGTCCTTTCCTTTTGTACATTGGAATATTTGACAAAGTTTCGGCGCATTCGAGTTTGCTTCGTTGAGAGAAAACTTGGCTGGTTGACCCAGGCCAGTTGTTTGAAATCGAGACACCGAGGTTTACATTAGTAAGAGTATATTACTGCTCGCGGCTTGTTTAAGCAGGAAGAGAGGCCATGGGAAAGGAGGATCGGGTGCGGCAATTAATTAAAGCGCTCAGCACCAACTTGATAACGTTTTCCGGAAAGTGGGCGAGGAAGAGAAGAATAAGCGAGGCAGATAGAAGAAGAGAGCAAGCGGTTGGTCGCGAGCTTCCGCGTGTACTAATGCACGCAAATCTACCAAGTACTAACAAAATAATAGAGCAAGAATAACTTTTACGTAATAGTTTGTAATTGTGAGAGGTAACAAGAGCGTAAGAGGGAACGAACGAGAAAAACAAAATAAAACGACTTAAACGGAAGTATAGTACCCGCGAATATTCGCATAGTCGCATGAGCCTGTTTTCCTGGTCACCGCGCACAGTTTCACTCCGCTGTTTTTGACATTACGTCCTTTCTCTCGTGCTACTCTTTTTAATATGAATAAATATATAAATATATATTTTCCTTGCTAAATTTACACGTGGAACGCACTCTTTCCAGAGAGAGTATAACGAGGACAAAGTTTTTCCTGAAACTACCTCGTTATATTGTGCTAAAAGTTACCGCCTTTTTTTTTGCCATTTATCCGTCCTGTAAAAAGAGCTTCAGCTGCGACCTCCATTCCTATCATATTTCCAATGAGTCTTTTTTCTATACTCTTGTCCTATCCCGGAAGGTTCGCTACCTTTTCGGTAGGTTTATTTTTACCTTTTAATTTGTGACGAAAAAAACGAAAGAAATTGGTGATCCAATTATTTTATACGCGTTGACGTTTGCTCGAGAATATATTTAAGAAAACAGCTTGAAATCGAGCCAATTCTGTCAAGTTAGCTCAACGAGATGTCCCTATATCCTAATACCATTTTTTATTAACTCACGTCCGTTTATTAATTCAAGGAGCTCTCGTAGCGAAAGGTTGCTCAGAATGATATTTTTGTAACAAACGTTCGGAATTAAAAACTCAATTGACACGAGAGTCATTTAAAAGCAAAATTTTCGTTCTTAATTATAAAAGTTGTTGACGTTGGAACATTAGACATTCGAGTGCAAGATTCTGTAATTGCCAATCGGAATTTTCCCTGCACCAACTCTCATTCTCGTCACAACATTTATTATCAATTTATAACTTTTATTAATATATTTATTTATTTATTCAATTTATTTATTATCAATTGGCACTAATAAGAAATTGTTCACATGTCAGGTAAGAAATCATTGCAAACAAGAAACCAGGTTGTGATCGGCGATTCGAATGATCGTCCTTTTTCCGCGCAGCCATTTACAAAATAACCTTTACACGACTGTCAATCTATCACGGAGAGAAATTTATATAAAAAATTACTACAACAGTAATTTTTCATCTGAAATTTGGCGAAAAATATCAAATTTCCGTTATTTCCGATAGAATTTGAATAAAAATTACTATGTTTTTGCTGAAATTTCTCAGAGGGACGATACTGTCACCAGAAAACTATGTAGCATAGTAAATTTTTGATATAAATTTATCTCCGTGTATAAAGATGAATAATTATTGTTATTATGGATAATCTACAAGTATTTGTGGTTAAACGGATTTCAATGTATTTAAATCGAGGAAAAGCAACACGTTATACAATCAGTAGCATTATCTACGAGTATTTGAACAGTCATCGAAAGCATGTTCAATCAACGCAGAATTTGAAATGTGCCGATCAACGTTACTGCGTTGGTTGGGAGAGATAGTTGGAATGGGCTTATCAGGAATTGAAATTCACGGCGGGCAGATATACGCTTAGGCAGGGGATAAACGTGGGTGTGGAAATGAGAGGCGTGTTTGGACCACTTCCTGCCGAAGCTTTGCAAACGTAAGCGCACTCTGTTAGTGCCCTGTGCTTATTGCTACGCTATATACTCTGATGGACGGAACCGAGCTTCCGTATCGCAACCTACCACAACGATACACACTACCAACAGTCCGCGTGCAGCAACATATACTTACGAAGAAACATACAAGACCTCATCTGCTTGTGAGAGTTGACGTAACACAGATGACTGGTTCGATTGTCGTGTAAGCGTCCGATTGATATAGAGAGCGTCCCAAAATGAAGATGAGCTTGTCAGGATCGACGGATAGTCAAAGGGTAACGAGAAAACTCATTGGCCATTTTTCCTGCTTCACTGCATCGATGGTTGTTAGCAATGTCCTCGAAAATGTCGAAAAACCTTCACTTCCGGCATGAAAAATGTCTTTGAGTGGTTTTCAACTTTTTGGTCTAACTTTATCGCTCATTAGCCACAGCCAACTTGGACCACAGTCAATGAAACACAACAGGAACGAAAAATATTTTTTCTATTAATTATTTATTGAATTTTGAAAATCATAGCAATTTTCCGCGTCGATTTAGTCTCCTGGTCGCAAGAGAGCATCGTTTTAGTGTCCAGAGGAAATATTGAATAGTAATTAGCAACTCCGCTGAAGACGAAACAGAATTTCGTTGCATTCCAACGATGCAAACTTCTGCAACATCAAGAACGCAGACTTGGGACTTTTCTCTTTGAAACTCCGCAGCAGTTTTTGGTTTGGCCGCGAGATCAGGCTCCTTTGTAATGACCTGTAAACATATAAATTCACACATACTTGCCGGAAATACGCGGCAACGCTTTTGGAACCAACGGAGCGTATGTGTGCGCTGCTGCACCCGTTGTTTACGTTTAATCTGTGCGCATCGTCTCGCATCCTGGTTTCGGTGCGTAGAGAACTCTGGTCAAACGGACATTACCATTGAATCGCAGCTTCCGTATATACGTTGGAAAAAATAATTATTATGGAAACCTTTATACGAAATGCCTGCTCGAGCCATTTTCGTATGCGATTGAACGCTTCGAATGCATATTGCGGCGGATCGGCACCGCCAAAACTGCATTTTCAACGCTTTGTTTAAACTGATTTTCAGGGGCGATCGCTTAAATGATAAACAATCATTTGAAAAAAATCCGAAGTGAGTGACTCGATCCTGATGAATCATTCTCATAGCTGATTATTTTTACTTTTTATTCATTAATAAACAATCAAATGGATTTCGCTGTCAAGGACGCTGCATGTAACATTTTCTATCGATAGAATTTCCTTGAATTTGCACCACGCATAGAGAATAGCGACATCTAATAGCTCGCGCAATTTCCAGAGGTTTCACCATGTGGAAGTCGAGATATTAATTCATAAAAAGTTGCAATTTTCAACATTAAATATTTCGATTTCTAAATGGTGAAGCCCCTTAAAACTTTGCATACACTTTTATGTAACATCGTAGAATCTTTATTTAGTTTTCCAAAAAAATCCTTAAGAGAAAACAAATTTAACGCCTCTCTGTAGTTCGATTTTTTTTTTTTATATCGCCATATCGTCATCGAAACGCAAACATACTCCATGACAGAGGAGGCTTTTTCTTCATGTACAATATTTTTCACGATCTCTACTAATTGGACATTTTTTACTTTCCAAATTTTCCGTATTTTCCTAGACAGCCATGTGGAAACGCTCACACATCAAGAATCACATAACAACTACCTCCCGCGGTTTTTTGTTTTAATAATAGTGGAGCGTTCCGTTCGTATGGTTTTTATAACTGTACAAAGTGCGAACGTATACTCACGTCGATGGAGAGCTTGAGTTTCCCATCAAATCAGTCTGCCGAAAACTTTTATTTAATCAACTCACTGTATCGAGTTTGTTTATGGCGAAAACGCAATTTTTCCAACGTTGAATTTCGTTGAAACGAGTATAATCTTAAAAAACGAACAATTAAATAATTGATCCAAAATTTTTTTCGCGTGTGAAGGTCGGAAGAAAAGGAAAAAGTAACATTCCAGTGTCTGCGATGAGGTCGACCTTAAAATTCATCATTAAATGACCGCGAAATTATAAAATTACCGAAGAACTCTTATAAAATGTACGAAAGCAGTTAAAATTCCGATGTTTTTTTTTTTCCTATAAATCGTTAATCGTGCAAACAGCATATTAGAAAAGGATGGTGGTGGTGAATTATTTGTCTACGAGTTAGAAGAGGCGAAGCAAAAGGGAAGAAAGTAAAACGTTAGAGAAGGATGAGGCGGTGAGGATGGTAGGTGAGATATTGGAAAAGCCATTAGGACTCACCACTTTATTGTGGCCAGGCACTTTAAAAGCCACTACCGTCCGACCCACTACGCTGGGCGCATCCGGGCTGTGGGCAGCGGAGCTCCGCAACGTTGATGAGTCGAGGGGGATGTTGGTATAGCTGATGCGGCCCTGGCAATACAGACAATCCTATATCCCGTTCTTCCTGTCTCGATTGTTTCATCCCGGGCCATCTCCAACCCTAACAGCTGTGGCCCCTAAAAACATTCAGTACAGGGGTGTGAGAAAGAGGGACAAAGAAAAAGTCCTTCGGGAGAGGAAAAAAATAGAAAAGGTGGACAAGCTTGTGCAAATCCTTTTTCTTACCACGTCCCAGGGCTTCGACATTTTCTATACATCTACAAACACAAATGTGTGTCTGCATGAGTGTGAGTCTTTCTTTTGAATATATGCCGACATGAAACCATTTGGACCAACTTTTCCAGACCAACATTCGCGAGGCTTGTAGATTCTATATATCGCGTGTGCTGGCGTGTGTTCCGGCGTTTCTTCTCAACCCAGCAATCCTGTTTTCCTTCGTACGTTTACCACGTTTACCAATTCTACTTCCACATACGTGCTGCAGACCTACTTCTCTTTTTAACCTCCTTTCCTGCGAGACCCCCACCCTCTTCTATTTTTTTACTCCCTCGCCACCCCTTCGACTCCGGCACTTTATCCTTTTTCCTCTTCTTGCAGTTCTCGTTACAGGTTTTTCTCACCGATCCTCTAACGAATAGCTAACCGATGGAACACGTAACGAGAGGGAAAAACATAATAAATATACCGACCCCTATTTTATCCTCATAAACAACCAAGCCGGACTCATATATTGACTTATTACCAGGCAAACCACAAGCCTCTCCAGTGTGTTATTATAACGCTCGAGGTTGTGGTCAAACCGTCACGAAAGTCGATCCCAAACGTACGTGGCACCTCGTCCAACACTTTTTCCTAACTCTACGTCGAAACTACGAAATACTAAGCCCTTAAAGTCCAGAAGACGAGAAAATGGCATGTACCGGAACACATAAAGATCAAAATCTCTAAATATTCGTCACCTTTTTCCTCTCTACCATCATCATCAATTAGCAATTATCATCATCAATCTAAATAATTACATAGCAGTCTGTGTTTCTTCGCGAAAAACAGTTGGAGACATTGTTAACCCTTAATGGTCACATGGGGTTCATTTTACCCCAGCCGCTCCCGACGGACGATACGTTATAGAAATTTTGAGAAAATTGGACTTATGACAACCCTCTATCGGTGGTTTGAACCTTCTAGTAGGGAGCCTCATCCTTATTATTTGAAAGGGCCCATTAGTTCAGCTTTGGAAGCCGTAGGTAGCAGTCGGTGTAAATCCTGGGCTATACTTTTTCGAACGATCGCTAATTTAAACAGTTCAACCTGAAAGCCATTTTAGGCTTATGAATTTTTTTTTCTAAATGAAAATCACACGTTCTGCATCATTTTTTGTAAAAGAAAGCCATTACAATTACAATCATCATCGTCGTTACTGAAGGGTTGAAAATACATTGTAGCATTATTATTATATTTTTTTCAAAACTATTTTTCAATTATTTATCGACTTCTGAAGTGAGTGGGGTTGGTAACACCCCTAATGACTATTGTATGACAATCTGGAGTGTGACTATCAAGGGTTCAGAAGGAAATCGTTCTTTTGATAATTCAGTGAATTTCATAATCTGCGATATATCGAAGATTTTGTGAAAATAATTGGAGATTTTCTTTTTTCAATTTTACTCACCCCCGTACGAACTGAATCATCGGTTTACTCCGAATTTCTCGAAATTGTGGAATTTCGGACAAGATTCCATCGTAACTTTTTTTTTTTGCATTATTCGAACAATTTTAACCATTTAGCAGATTTTCATCTGTTTCTTTATGATGATTTTTGCTGGAGTACTTTAGTGGGTTCGGGGAGGTAATGGTATTCCAGACTGAATGCATACGTGGTCCATTTTAAAATTGCTTATCGGCACGAATTAATCTAATTATACAGGAGGCTTATGCGTGGAAAGTTCATTTACCGGAGCCCCAAGTATACGCTCTCGTAATGTCGACCGAGGCTAAACGATTTGCTTGTCTGCTTTGCCAGCTTTTATATACACGACGTTGTTTCAATGGGTTTGCTCAGCTATGATTATGGGGCTGCGAAAGAGAAAAAAAACCATGGAGATCGGCCTTAGGGCGTCGCTTTATTTATGCAAAGGCACGTTGGGGTAGTACGAAAACATTGTTAACTGTATCTTCCCATTCTATGCTAAGCATTTACGTAACTAATACCGTTATACTTAATTTTGAATATTTCGCAGCGAAAACACTCATCTGCAATTCCGCCCTCACCTTTTTCCGTCTTACGCCACGTGCAATAACATCGCTCGTTCCAAAAATATTGACCCTTCCAGCAATCAAGGAAAAAATGACAATAATGAATATTTTATGGCAATCATTTCAATTAAGGACAAAATTTTCTATGGATAGAATTTCTTTAAATTTGCACCACACGAAGGGAATAGTGACATCTAATAGCTCGCGCAATTTTGAGAGGTTTCACCGTCTAGAAGTCGAGACATTAATTTATAAAAATCACAATTTTCAGTAATTTCTCATAAGGGAGTGTATTAAAAGTTCCAATTTTCAACATTAAATATTTCAATTTCTGAATGGTGAAGCCTCTTAAAACTTTGCATACACTTTTGTGTAACATCGAAGAAGCTTTATTAAGTTTTTCTAAAAAATCAGTCGTAACATTTTTTCGAAATATTGTTTATTACATAAAAAATAGAGATTACCTCGGACAATCTTGGATTTAGAGTATGTTGTTCTTTAGTCAATTTCTAACAACTTTTCCTAATGAACTTAAGGTAGCAAACCATTTTGTATGTAAGAAAAACTGAAAAGAAATATTCAGATTTGATAGTCGCCAAGCAACGTCCTTAAAATGAAAAGACGCTGCTCGATGTCGAGAACTGCATGATTAGGTTGTAACGAAAGGACGACCATTATTTACAACACGTTGTAACTCTAAATTCCCATCAGCAGGAAATTGCCAACAATTTATAGAAAATTTGAGTGAGAAATTCAATTTTTAAGTCTGGATTTGTATTCATTCGACTTTCGACCTAATGCTACGGATTTTATTTCAGCGAGGTTGAAAAATAACGTAATTACGGAAAAACGTTCATCAAATACTCTCGTATTCTGTGATTTAATAATCCCTTATTCTTCATTTGTTGGTATCAGAATGAAAGAGCAGCATAAATTATGATTTTTTTCTTTTTGCGATTATAGTGATTGAATCGATTGCGAGCGTTTGTGGTAGCCAAACAAGAAAACGAGTCATAATGAACATATGTGCGCGAGTTTCATCAAGCCGTCTTCATCGTCTGAGCAGTACGAGGATTTACCACTGCAAAGTAGTAGAAATAATGGACAGGCAAGGCTAGTGGGAACGACGGGAGCAAGCCGGAAGGGAGTTGGTGCTGACGCTTCGGGGATGCCGTCTATATCGAAACGTACTAATCCATAGACAGAGAGNGAGAGAGAGAGAGAGAGAGAGAGCGAGCGAGAGAGAGAGAGAGAATGGCGGAGAGAAGAGAGAGGATAGCTTACTATTCTCTTCTCAATTTTCCCAGGCAGCAGTTGAGCCAGCAGCAAAAGTCGAGGTCTGTGGCGTCCTGGCACCGAGCTTTCGAGTAACAAAGCGATGGGATTAAAAACGGTTCGACGATTAAATTTCCCCCTATCTCCTTTTCTCGGTCTCTGGCGAAAAGCTTTTCTTTCTGTTTCACTCTCCCTCTCTCTTTCCCTTTTACTCTGCCATTTTATTTTTTGTTTCCACATTCTTTTTTTCTCGCAGTTGTTCTCCCCGTTTATAACTTCGAATTTTCTTTTCCTGTTTCTCACCGCTGCCTCTCATATCCGCTTAATTCTCTCATCGCCTTATGCTACGCCTCAGTACTTTTATCTTCTCACCCTCCTCCCTCGTTTCTTACTATCAAGATAAAAGCTTTTCCCTGCATGTTGATGGAAATTCTTCAAATTTTTATTGCACCAAACAAAATAATTGTTAAGTTGCAGTGCCCACGTGAATCCCCGGAAATAGACCACACTCTAGCACAAAGGCATGAAAAACATGAACCATCCGGCTCTTTTTCAACTATTGCCCAAACGAGCTTTTCATTTTCGAACAATGAACAATTATTTCGCCGACGAAATGAGTTTTCTTTTCTTGATTGGAAAAATATTTCGTCTCGTCGTCTTTAATTCATTCATGCACTTTCGGAAACTCTCAATTGACGTCTTATCGTCCATCCCCTTTATCCTGCTAGAAGTGTTAACGCCAGGATAACGCTTCCGGAAAGTTAACGTTTCGTATAACTCATGAAATTTTGAATCAATTCTCATTGGACTATATTTCATTCATGCAAAGAGCTCTCAGAGTAACCTTCGAGCTTCTCTGGGACGAAGGATGTGAATGGTTATTTTAAAACTTCGGGTCATGCGACCTTGACATTTTTATCCAACGAGATTAACACTTTCTTAAGTTCAATAACGCTGTCAAAATGGTTCCCAGTATCCATGAAAATTCTACAATTCGAAAAAATTGGTCTGTGGATTCTTCGCGATGATAGGAGGTCGGGAATGGACGATGGTGGTGAAGTGAATTCGCGGATTTTTTTTCTACAGTAAGAAAAGTCCCAGTGGGGAATTTGCATCGTCCATTACGAGGAACGAGCGTCGATTCGAAAGACAAAATTTTTCAAAGCAAGAATCGCCGCCGGTCGTAAAACCTGCTGGACACTTGGTTGCTTCTCGGCATCCTTTTCACTGTACGTCTCGATGCTTATTCTCTCTTTTTATGACACTTTTCTCTTTTGTAAAAGATACCAAGGGAGGCCCTTTTGGAGAGTGCTGGTGAACGTATTCTAAGACTTCTCCTTACCTCTCGAAACGTCGTTTCTTGACAGTGTTCCCAGAGTCCTCGTTTCTCTATCCATAGTGTCTATTCGAGTTTGCTGATATCGCATGTGGTACATCGTAAAACTGTGTTCCTATGTATACGGAAGGAAGGAGAACTCGAGATCGCAATCGTCTCTGCATACTTGAGAAACTGGCAACGTTATCGAGATTGCAGAGCTGTTTTTTATTGCTTTCTTTCATAGATCAACGGAAATGATTCAGCACAGCAGCCAGCACTGTTTCGCAAATTGAAAACCTGCCTCCTGCGATAAAAATCGTAGTGTTAAAAAAAAATATATACGACTAGCCTATTTGGTGCTAAAGAGTACAGATAGCTTAATATGAAAAGTTAAAGATTTTTTTACAAATTCGTCAAACTTTGATTTTACGAAAATCGCTAGTAACCTTTTTTTTTACAAACTGGCTCTCCAGCTACAGCTCATTATCTTCGTTTTCGAATTATCTTGGAATTGGTTATTAGCGATTTTTCATTTATTATCATTTTTTAATTGCTTGGGAACTTTGAAAGTGGAAAATTTGACGGAAAATGTGATTTTTTGGTTCGGGTTCCCAAAAAAATTAATTATCGGAATGCAAAACAGTGTAAAATCTGTTCTGATTCATGAGCTTCATTTTTGCGAAAGATTCATCACAATTGGTTCAGGGGTTTTTTCGTGAAAAAAGCACAAACCCAATTTCGTAGCAGAGTTTTGTATGTATAGAGATTTGTTTACTTTCGGTCACACGAATCGATCGTATTGCCACGATCATCGACTTTTGCGATTGGAGGTCGTTGGTTTTCTCGAGAAAAACCAGCACAGACGTCTAGATAACGCTTTTCTGGAATTTCGGATAAAAAAAAAGAATTTTTGCTGTCCCGAGGGAACAGAGCACACACACAACGTCTGTTGCAGCTTGTCTGGCTGAGACGTTGATTGGCTTATCACCTCGACGGCAGTTCAGTTCCAATTAACGGGTTGAGACATTCCCTGAAGCAGAACAGCTAATAAGCACGCTGCCGTGGTGGGTTTTCCTTCTGCGTTTAACCTCCACCGCCCGTAACTCGCGACCGACGGATACGAAGTACGTGGCATGCGGTCGAAAGAAACTTCTCAAGTTGAAATTTACCAGCTACCATTGCATCCCTTTGAGTCATTGACGATTGTCTTTACTGAACTTTCACTAACCATTGCATTCGTTACAACTCGCAGACGCGAATGAAATATAGATTTTATAAAATATCCTCCGACAGATATCTCATCACGATGGCCAAGGCAAATATTAACTCTTCACGTGCATACTGGGTCAATTTAAGCCCATAAATTTTCTGTGACCGATTCTTTGACATTCAACGACAACGAATGATTTGCCATTTGATTTTCGTTTCATGCAAAAAATCAATTTAGGGCCATCAAATTTGGATGATTCATTACCAAACACGTCTCTATAAAACAAAAAATGCACATTTACCGGAATACAACGTTTTGGGTCAAATTGACCCAAGAGGCACTGGTGTGCATTCAAAGGGTAAACTTTGGGATAAGAAATCGTGTGAGAATTACTTTGAACTCGACGTCATTCTTGTGACATTTTTCAATTTTTTTTTTTTTTCCATTCGCAAAAATACTAAAATCGAAAATAAAATGATTTTTTTTTATACGTCGGCTCTTGGACCAGGACTCAAGGGAAAAAATGCATTTAACTGAATCCTGGTGCATAAAGTTTGTCTCCAATGATTTATTTCCTCAACTCCTGCAATCTTCTTTTCTCTCTTTCTCTCTGCTTTCCCTTTTTCTCGCTCTCTGTGCCTCTGGCTCAGTCGACACGAAACAAGTACACGGCGAAATACGTACATGTTAGCATTTAGTTAACAGAAGTTGTATTATCCAACGTACATGAACGGTAGTGTAACGACGACATTGACTACACGACCAACGACGATCCCAACCTATGTACTTGCTGATCGTGGACTCAGACCCGATGTGATCTTGTTGCCTCCCCATTCAGACCTCTGGTCTCCCTCCCGAGTCTGATACGAATGCTAATAGGGTAATTAACAATCTCTCAGTATTAGCTGCCAAGAACAGTGTGCGAGCAATGAATCATCGCAGACCTACGGATTTACAGGATACACTGGGTCATGCACGAATGTCGCCCATAACTATATATTAAATAAGTAGCCATGGCTATAAATGAACTTCTATAGACACGCCATATCTCCTGTCAAAATGCTGCTTTCCCGATTGTGTTTACTACGTGTGTTCACTGTAATGCTCCTGCGTAAATGGACCAATGTCGTTGGAGGACCGAGTGCAAAATAAAAGGGACCGTTCGAATGTTAAAATTTGATGGAAAACTTCTCAGGAGGCTTTTCACGTCATGTTCACATTTTGAAATATTCATCCTGCCTCGACCATCAGTAATGTTTTTCAGAATTTCTGAATTCTCTCATTTTTATACAGCTGGTGAAATTTTTTGAATTCCTTCTTCAATCTTCTCGATATTTGGAGTGCGGTAACTCTGAAAGTCCCTGAAAAAAAAAACGTTGGCAGGAATGAAGCTCATGCACCGGAATCGGTTTTAGGCAGTATTGCATTCTGACAATTTTTTTTTTTCGGGAACCCGAACGAAAAAATCACATTTTTCGTGAATTTTTCCACTTTCAACGTTCACAAGCAACTAAAAAATGGTAATAAATAAAAAAATCACTAATTACCAATTCAAAGATGATTCGAAAACGAAGATAATGAGCGGTAGCTGGAGTATCAGTTTGTAAAAAAATTAAGTTACAGCGATTTTCGTAAAATCGAAAAGTTTGAAGATTTTGAAAAAAAAAATTTAACTTTTTATGCAAAGCTTGCTGTACCCTTTAGCGCCAAATAGGTGTGCTGCGGAGAGAAGCTCGCGAGCACACGGCTAGTAGAAATATATAATTACAAATTTTAAAGAATCAATAGATTCAGGATTGATATAGCAGATTTGTAACAACCGCGATTGCTGATTGTTGTTTCATGACTTAATTCTTTTTGGCTGATGAAGAAACGAGATTGCGCTTCTCAAAATGCACAAGTCATTTCTGATTAATCAAACGTTCGGCTATGGATTTCCAAGTGTCAAGAACTTCTACGAGCAATCTGTCATTTGGATTTGGGTTCGCGGCCAAACGGTCAGGGTTGGCCAACGATCCGATGTCTGTGGTTGAATGTATCAATGGTCTTGGTGCCCTCAGCTTCTCCCAGAGCTGCTGTTATTCCGATGTAGCAAGCCTGTTGAAACTGACGAATAAATCATCACGAGTTTATGCCAATCAGTCAAAGTCAAAATGTTCTAGTCCCTGGGCGAACCGATTGGAGGATTTCTCTTCTCAACCTTTCGTCAGTTGAATTGTTCGCGATTTCTGGTAACTAGTCGTTTCTAGCGATCCTGCGAGCTGCAAATAAACTGACATCCCAACGTCGGCGCTTTTGACGGACCGCATTTTTCGAAGGATTCATACAGAAGCTTATATTCTACTGGACCTGCCTGTGGGCATCGCCCTGCAGCGTAAAATATGATAAGTTGAACATTTTTTTTCAGAATCTTTAAACTTTAATTTTACGAAATATCGATAAGACTTTTTCTTTTTGTATAAACTGGCATTCCAGCTGCCGCTCATTTTCTTCGTTTTCGAAACATCTTCGGATTTATATAGGGGAGAGGCGGGCAAAGTGAGACAGTGGGGCAAAGTGGGACACCCGTCGAAAAAATGACTTTCGAGAAAAATTCAAAAGTTTCAAAATGCACCTCAGGACATGTGTTTATGGCAATTACCATCGGAATAAGTCATTTTTTCAATGTGGAAAATTATGGTAAACTAGTAAATAAGTCAAATCACGTCTGCACCTCAAAACGGCTCCAATTTTTTTCCTAACTTTTCTTATCATCCAGATATCGTGTTAAATGCAATAATATAGTGATGCACCAGATTTATCACCATGAAAAATAATCAAAACACCATAAGTGTGAAGTTTATGGAAAAAGGAGCAGATTTGTATCTTATGTTTTGGCAATACATGCAATAAAATGGTGGCAGATGATGTTGAATACCATAAAAATGAATTGCCATGAAACACCCTGAAATGGAAATTAATCCAAAATGAATTTTTTCTTTTTACACTTCCCATTACTCAGCAATGATGTGATTCGGCCAATTTACCATAAATTAATTTCATTTATTAAAAATTTAATTATTCCCAATGAATACAAATTTGTTAATTAATAAAATAAATAACCGTTTCGTCCCGTTGGGGAAAAACCACGTCAACTTTGCAGAGAATGCGACTGTGACTTATATTTCCAAGTTTTTTTTGCTTAACACATGCTCAAAGACCCCCAATATTTGAAATCAATCGGCTATAACCATTATTTTTTACCTTAGCGTCAAAGTTTCATAAGAAAGTAAAGGGATACTATTATTGTTTATTAAATCGCATTTATTGATTATATAATTCAAAAAACAACTTCCCCCTACTTTTTTCTCACACTTTCGCACAACTATTCTCGGAAACTTGAAAAAAGAACAAAAATTCGAAGCTAAATTTTATTTTTTCAACCTTCAGACTTTTTTTTTCATATTCGAACAAAAATTACGCTGTATTTTTGTTACAATTGCTAATTGTAAACCAAATTGTAATTGTAATTGTAAATCGTAATAATTGTAATTGAGGTGCGCTAATTGTAGCGTGTCTACGGAGGGTTAAAATCGGAAATAAATAGTTTTTGAAATGTTGGAAAAAAAAATCCAAATTTTGAATGTTTTCCATTTTCCAAACATCTCACCAGTAGTCTCCGCCCAGCCTCGTGAAAAAAGGAAAAAGATGGTTTTTTTCATCAATTGGATCGTCAATAATTGCCATTTAAAGAACTTCCTTCAACTTTCCATGACACTCTGACGTTCCGGTCACAAATTACGATTCAGTTTATTAATTTCAAATATCAGGTGTCGCTCGGCATGTATGCAGCTAAAAATGAACCTACAAACGTGAGTCACTTTCGCAATATTTGCAAAGTTTACGTGAATTTTCTCCAGAAGGAAATTTTCTCCACTCGTTGCATATTGACATTTTTGATTAATATAATAAAATTAAGTTTCATATTAACAAAGTTACTCGTTTCGGTGAATACGTGTTTGCGTGGTTACGTTTTTCGGTGAATATTGCCATAAACTCTGTCCTGTCGAATTCTACCATCGCTGGGTGACGAGAAACGGGCAAAAAATTTCATTCATCTTCAAATTACCAAGTTTCTATTAATTTTCATGGCATTTGATATCATGCGTCACGATATTAATTGCACGTCACACTACTATTGCAGGATTAAAAACANCGAATAAATCATCACGAGTTTATGCCAATCAGTCAAAGTCAAAATGTTCTAGTCCCTGGGCGAACTGATTGGAGGATTTCTCTTCTCAACCTTTCGTCAGTTGAATTGTTCCCGATTTCTGGTAACTAGTCGTTTCTGGCGATCCTGCGAGCTGCTAATAAACTGACATCCCAACGTCGGCGCTTTTGATGGACCGCATTTTTCGAAGGATTCATACAGAAGCTTATATTCAACTGGACCTGACTGTGGGCATCGCCCTGCAGCGTAAAATATGATAAGTTGAACATTTTTTTTCAGAATCTTCAAACTTTAATTTTACGAAATATCGATAAGACTTTTTCTTTTTCTAAAAACTGCCATTCCAGCTGCCGCTCATTTTCTTCGTTTTCGAATCATCTTCGGATTTATATACATATAGAGAGATGATGTTTTATATACATATAGAGAGATGAATTCGTAAGCACGCGATCATCGTGTTACCATTGAGGTCAGACCAGGATTAGATCAGAATCTGATCAGGTTCAGAAAACGTTCCGGTGCGTTTCGCATTTTTTCATTTTTATACTCTCCTGGTCGGATTTACTTTTCCTCGAATTTCACGATGAAGATTACATTGTAATCCCTTCTACTTGGGCTCCATTTTTCCCGAGAACGCGCGGTGACGTCGTTGGAAATTCCCATTTTTGCTGGGCTCCATAATAAATGCAAGCACGAAAATTAATTCTTTTACACACAATACGCGGTGAATGCTTGTTCAAGAGGCTTTCGCAAGTTCTGGGAGAAGGCTCGTTCAAAAGATTTTTAAATCAACGTCTAGACAGCCAGGCATTTATTATTAAATGAAAATATTTCCTTCCATTCTTTCCACATCGTTGCACTACTGACAGAAATTTTTTATCTCAACGAATTATTCATATTCCTCGAGGAATAACGAGAGAGAACAGTTTTTGTAAAAAATAATTTCAACGCACAGACAATCGAGAAGGCTGAGAAGCAAGAGTTCTGGAGGCCTGATTATTCCAAAGTTCTTGTCAAAATAATGAATTCGAAACCTCCAAAAAGAGCCTGCAGGGGAATTAGATTTCGAAGGAAATCAAATTTGAGCAAATATTTCAAAAGTGATTCTCTGAAAATCATATAAACGTGAAATTAGTAACTCCAACGAGATGAAAATTCGCATAAAATGGACCAAGAAGTTCATGAAGGGATCATTTTCGTTTCACGGAATTAAGTGCATTTCATTTTGGGTTACAGACAGTGACAAAGGAACTTCATTACTTGGAGTTTCTCGTGGAGTTGTCGCTTGCAAATAACTTATGCTTTGTAATTTAGTCCGTAACGCTCTTGGGTGAATAATGCTCTTTGCGACGAGCGTTGAATTCCAGAATTTAGAATGCCAGGGGAAGCACAGTTACGTTCTTAGGCGAGTGGCTTTCCATAGAGTAGAGACGTCAGATGTTATGAAACAGGTCTGTACAAAGAAAAGGGGTGAACTATCTAAAATGTAAACACCATTGACGACGACATTCGGGGTTTGTAACGAGAGGGGTTCGGGGCTTACAGCGAAAGGTTTCATAGCTTCGAAACGATTTGATAGCGCTATTTGCTTCACCAGGAAGTTGCCAAGTTATAGCCTTTTATAGCGTGACACGTTATGCAACGTTACAGATATTTCGCTTTTTTGCTTCCGAGAAAAAATAAAATCTATACAAGCTCTTCATTCCCTGAGAATTTTGTCGGAATTGCTGAAAAAAATAGGAATTCTACGACGTTTTGAAATTTTCAAAAAAAGGGTGTCGATGCTCTAACTTCCGAAAATTTTTAGATTTATTGCTATTTTTTTTTTTTATAAATAGAGTATCGTAATAGAAAAGTTGGTATTGAATCAGGGAAATATTGGTTAAACGGTTTAAACTTTATGATTTTTCGAATTTGACGAAAATCTCAGTTTTTTAAAAAATCATCTAACCGCTTCAATTTTCGCAAATTCTCTAAGACATTGTGTATAAGTTCGTACTTCCTATTCACTTTCTAGAAAATTTGTCGAAATTAAATAATTTTAATGCAAATACAAAAAACGCTACAAATTGAAATTTGCAAATTACTTCCTCAAGGTGTGCTCAAGATGCACGATGCCCAAAGCTTTCTCTATGAGGATGCCAAAATAAAAAATAAAGTTCCTCATAAAGGAAGATTTGAGCATCGTGTGTTTTTTGTAATTTGTTCCAAGACATCGTATTATGAATACTAAATTTTACGATTTCTCTCAAAATAATTAAGAAATATGGGCACGTCCAAATTCCACTCATCGAAGTTTAATATTTATTGCTTCGTAAATTGTTTATTCTTTATTTACAACGTCGTTAATGCACAGGTAAACTATGAAAATATCCAGCGGATGCAGGTGCCAATATATACTTTGATCGATTTTCAACGTCAGGAACTGCAACAAACTGTTCCTCTCTCTTTTGAAACCTGAGACCGATGCACAGGGCTCTGTGAACATTTTCCGAAGCTGCTTCCCCGAAGCAACGGATCGTGCACTCACAAGGGACCAATAGCAAATAACGTGAACCGTTGCCATGCATTTTTAAATTTGGTGAAAAAAATATTCGAGTCTCTGATTCGCAACAGAGAAGCAATTTGTGAGAGGCGATTCGTTTTAATCTTTTCAGAGCCACAAACGTTTCATATAGAGAGTAAATTGAAATTTGATAAAAAAAAAAGAAAAAAAATCTCATTGTTATGTATACGCATTATCAGGCTTTGCGAACGATCGAGAACACGCAAATGGCACCTTTAATTAAACCTAGCATCAAGCTGGACCGTATCTCGACGCTCTCTGCTCTCTCTCTCTCTCTTTCTCTCTCTCTCCCTCACAATCGTGCTCCCAATGCGAAAAACATTTTTTTTCCTCGTTTTTCAGTTTCTACTTTCAAACTACGCCACTAGGATTTAGCTCCAGGGGATGAACAGCCCTTCGCAATTCAGGCCTTCGTACGGACATGCTTGACAGGGAATATATACCTAAATCGAGACAACGATAGTCGAACATAGAGGGTGTCCTGGTACGATCTCACAAGATCTAAACAATAAATAAATCCCTAAAAAACTTTTGTGTCCACTTTTTATGAAATTCTTCCAAAAATCGCAATATTTTTTCTGTAAAAAAACGCAAATTATTTATTATCGAGTAACGCTGATTATTTGCTTTTCCGTGAGGAAATCGTCGTGACCAGATTATCTCTGAATATTGGGAAACCCTGTACATTACGTTGCATGTATTTCATAGGTTGGGCGAGATTGACGTAACTAGATTACAATTAAAACCGAAATTCTACCGGGATTTCCGGGTAATCTCTATTGCCTGTCCATCTTTTATCCGTCCATGCAATTCTACAGTCCTTGCTTACCATGCACTATATATAGTTGCTGTTGCAGGCTTTTATCGATCGATATAAAGTTTTCGTGCCTAGTTATGCAGACTCTTCAATGTCGCGGAGCAATCATTTTTATTCCAAAAGATTATGCCATGCTGTGACATAACCGAAATAATGGGAAATTCGAAAACACCACAACTTATGGCTATTTATGGGAAATGTTAGTCCCCCTCCATGGAAAATCATTCGAAAAAAAATCGCGCTCCATTAGATCCGAATATTGTTATCGATTAACGTCACTGTCCTTGCCACGTAATTCGCGGCGTGAAATACAATTCTGGTCTTTCTCTCCAAGTACTCTGAATGGATGAAATTTTATTGAAACTGTTTGCAATTTTAATTCTAATTTAACCGTCGGAGTGCACACTGGGTCGTTTTGACCCCAACAATTTTCTGTTACCGATTGTTTGGCATTCGATGGCAACGATAATTTACTAGAAAAAACGTTTCTACAAAAAAAACCACGAAATGCATATGTACCGGAACTCAACGGTTTGAAAGACGCCCTGGGTCACATTGACCCAGTATGCACATATAGGAGGTGTGCACTCGAAAAGTTAATTGAAATTTCAAGTCCATTTTTTTATGTGTTCGAAAAATCATGAGCGCTCTTTCCATGAAGTTCTCAAGATTTCAACGTTTCGAAATCCTTTGCGAGCATAAAAAATCTATTCGAAATTACACTTTGGATCTTTATCGACTTTCGGCTTTTCTAGAGACTCTTTGCATTCTCGGGCCATTTCTGTCACGTATATTGCCCCAAAACTCAGTGGACGGTATATTAACTCTGAATAAAGTGAATTTGGTAGTGGGATGACACGTTTCCTTAATTGTCGGGACCAGGAGAAAGAGAATGACCTAAAAATTGCACTGGAGACTAATTACGGAAATATGAAAAAGTGCCAGTTCGTTGAATGATTCGGTGTGTCTGGAATCTGCGCGCAGATGACACCATCAAAGGCTCTCGATGCCTATCAATACCCATTTCCATGAAACTCGGTCTCCGCTGACGTAAGCAACGAATTTCTATTTATAACGCGTAAAGACGCTTCCTCGTAGCCAATTTAGCGTACAATCGGCAAAAGTGCAACGTCAATTTGATTTCAAAATGATTTCGAAGGTTCAAACGAATGAGGATTTGCGTCGTGATTCGTCTCGATAATGGAGCAGGAAATCGGAGCGCAAGTTTCGTTGCTCGACAGATTTGACTGACGTGTAACGTTTTATCTCTCATTTTTTTTCTCTACTAGCGTCGCTCTCTCTCTCTCTCTCTTCCCATCTATCTCCTCATATATCCACGGTTTCGTTAAACTTGTAATTGGGCAAGTCCCCCAGGTAATACTATCCAGTATACTAGAGAACATGAGGCTCAATTCTCTCGAGTATTCCTTGCCTCTCGAAAGTTCTCGTTTAATGTTGATGACAAGCATGTACAGTTTCCAGGATGAATTTTACGACGAAATTATTTCCTGTCGCACAGAGACGTGTGTGTATGTGTCTGTCTGTGTGTGTGTATTCATGAGACAGTAAATTTCGTATATTTACGTCACTTCAGCTTAAATTAACAGGTTCTCGGCCGTCGAACTTTGAATCTGGATCATCAATTTTTTTTAACAGAATACTGCGCAACGAGATAAAATCAAGGGGCTTTGGAAATTTGTCGGAAGTGCAATCGTGAAATGAATCGAAATTCTTTGGATGGTTTTTTGTCCAATTATCAGTTAAAATTGAAATAAAATTTCAATGCACTAACCTTTTGAGTGCACACATCCTATAAATGCATATTGGGTCAATCTGACCCAAGGTGTTCTTAAAATCGTTGTATTCCGGTAAATATGCATTTTTTTTTGTAGAGACGATTTTTGCAGTGAATTATCCACATTTTATAGCTCTGAATTTTCTTTGTGACGAAAACGAAAATTCAATGCCACAACATGCGATGCCATTAAATGCCAAACAATTGGCGACAGAACAGCGTTGGGGTCAAAATGACCCAGTATGCACTCGGAAGCCTAATTAACAAGAAACATGCCTCATCACTCTGTGACTCGATGGAATACGATCTTTTGGAATTATAAACCGTAGACATCGCACTACCTCTGGGCTCACATACTCACCGCACAGGGCACGACATTGGGTGCAAATTTGCCCATATCGAGTTTTTAAAACGTTCTGTCTCATGGCGATTTGTACGGATTGGAATCGCGGGGGATACTTTTTAGGGGTAGCAAATCCTGGGCTAACGATTACAATCATTAGAAACTCGAAAAATACCAGTTGTTTTACGAAAACATGGTCAAATTTGCAAAAGAAATTTCGGAAATCTCGCCGCCTCAAGCTTTTTTGGGAATTTTTTTTTTTAATGGTGCCGACGAACAAAAGAGTCCATACCTTTTGTGATTTTGATGATATTTGGAAAAAAACCGACCAGTTCCAAAAAGCGGTATCGGGTTTTTGCTGAAACATACTTCGCTAATACAATATATATCTACAGTAAAAAAAAATGAACATTGCCAAAGCAGCGGTACGAGAATTTTCGCTTTTCGGCACGCTACACCTCTCCGCGAATTCCGTTGCGATTTTAATTGGTTGAGAGGGGTGCAGGGAGTTCTGGGAGGGTAAAAAGGAAAGCGGGAAAAAGCAGCTTTGGGAAACATGAAATGTATGGAGAGACAGAGAGCGAATAAGAGAATAGAGTTAAAAAAAAAAATAAAAAAATATAAAAAAAACATTCACTGCGGTGAAACGAACGCTCGTCCGGATGTACGCAGCGCGAACACGCACTCTCTATTTTCGTCGTAAATTGGATACGCTCTTTCACAATTGTATACGCGTATGACCACCGTACATGCTCCTTCCCACTATTTTCCTAAATGCACCAATAAAAAACGATTCGAGTCGAGAGAAACGAGAAAAAAAATTGTAATTGAATAATAAATGAGAATTTGCAGATAATCATATTTCTCGGTTACGAGCTCGTTGACGAAGAATTGCAAAAGTTAAAACCCGGAAAAAAAGGAAGGGCGGAAGGGAAATGCTGATCGGACTCGAATCTGCAAATTTTCTTTGCCACTGCGTTCGCATTTCATTCTCTTCCACTTTCCTCCATAGAATACGTGCCAAAAACTCCTCGAATGGTTAACACACGAGATTTTCGAATTAACCCGAGTCATACTCTATTAATCCCAAAATTGAGTCAGTCTCCGAGACGGCATAATGTCGAGAGCGAGAAGTAATTAAACGTGTAATATCATTAGAGAAATTTCATTAATGAAAGCCCCGCTCTGTGCATATTTCTGGTGCACTGCATGATTATGACAACACGCGACAGCTTAAAGGTGCATGGAACGCCCCAAAGAATGTTTCCTACTGTTGTTTCTGAGCCACAGATCCTCGCATCCTACCAACCGTGTGTTTACTGCATACACGGTGTTCCGTCTACAGCAACAGAGAAGTCATGTTTTCTAGTACGAACAAAACGTAAGAACGGCTATTCAGTTTGAAAAAATCTAATTCACGACCGAACAGTGTGACAAAATCCGACAAGACTTTGAATCCCGCGCCCTTTCTCCCTCCGTTCTCCCGTTTTCATCGTATTATCACATTTTGGATGAATTTTTTGACTTCAAGCAAAGTTGCTCCAGGCTCAAGTGATTCTGCATTAAAAAACGAATAATATGAGCACAGGTTGAATCCTTTTCGTTAAATTTTAACGGAGATATGAATTTTTCAAAATTGGCGTCATTTATGACCCCAGGATACCGGAATAGGTAAAAAAAATTCTTCTGATTGCCCTCAAAAAGTTTTTTCAAAGTATTTCAATATTTTTTTTTACGAATAAAATTAAAAATCATTAAAAAAAAAAACAGAGGAAAAAAACAATGGTTGCACGAACTTTTGGTAATTGAAAAATGTTTACGTTTTGCAATGGAGACACCCCGTATAGTATAACCACAAGCTTCTTGGGAAACGTATGTCGTGTCGTTTCAGGATTTCACGAAACTGAGAAAAGTCTGCGCGTACACGAAGTGCTGAATAACTCGCGAATGTGTGTTTCACATTTTCAAGTGTAACGGCTGCTCCTCGTATCCCCTTAATCCTTCGAGAGCAATGAGAAACTCCTCACATTTGTCGCAACAATATATTTCGTGAAAATCGTGCAAGTTGTCGTGACATTTCGTCGCTCGAACGTTGCAGAGCGAATCCTCGAATCGACAGTTTCTCAACCACCATGGTCGAGATTCAATATTCAATGGGTTTTCATTGGAAATCGTTAGTTTTTTGTAGAGCTCTGGTTTTTTTTATGGAAAAAATATTTTCAACATTATTAATAACCTGCGAACATTATGTCGTTGGAAAAAGAAAAATATATTCGAAAAACTTTTTCAAACTGAATTTTTTTGCTGCTTTGGGCGATGGACGGAGCTGTAAAATGCTGCAATGGATCTATCGTCACAGAGAGAAGGAATGATGCAAAAAAGGACTGGGGGACATCGCTTACAGGTCGCGCAGCCGATGAGTTTCGAAAATAAAAAAAGGACGAGAATAGTCAGGGCGTTTGTATGGAAAACTCCAGGCAAGCTGGAGAAATTGTTTTCTACTCGTTGAACCATGCCATTTCTCTCTCGTTCCCTTGGGCCCCCTGGCAAAACTGCGTAGCGCATTGGCACGAGAGAACTCTACGTTCGTCTCTACTGGTTGTTCCAAAAATATTGAGTTCCACAAATTTGCAATCGCGAAACTCTTGAGGGCCGAGTTCTCGTCTATAATGATATTTTTGTATCTGAGGGCCACGGTTGCGACTTTACCATCCGCGGTGTAAATCATTCTGAGAAAATCTCCGCGAGACAAGGAAAAGTAGGTTCGAGCTTTCAATTCGCGCTCTTGTCTGTCACACATTTCGTCTCGCTCGATTTTCATGTTATTTTGCTTCCTCGTAGAGGAAGAAATGTGACGGTGAACATTCTTTTTCCAGTTTTCAATGTCAACGTGCTTCAATGTCCCAAAACATCGATAAATCATATTTAGAAAAAATTTCCGGATGTGTGCGTGTGTGTCGTTCTGGCACTGTAAAATTCAAACGTTTATAACTTGAGAACGGTTTGAGCTACACTGCTCCCTTTTTGCACACATGTTAATCCATACAAGCTCTTCATTCCCTGAGAATTTAGTCGGAACTGGTAAAAAACTACGAATTCTACGGCATTTTGAAATTTTCAAAAAAAGGATGTCACCGTTCTAACTTCCACATATTTTGAGGTTTATTACTAATTTTTTTAATAAACAGAGTATCATCATAGAAAGGTATCAAATTGCAAAAACGCTAAAAATTGAAGGTGGCAAATTGCTAGCTCAAGATTTAGCACGGTGATCAAAGATTCCTTCATTTTCTATGTATATTGTCAAAAAAATTACAAAAATTTCCTTCAATCACATGTTTCGTTTGAAAATTGTCGAAAAATCGTCCAACCGCTTCAATTTTTGCAAATTTTTTAAATATTTATAAACGGCAAGGCGGAGAAAAACAGATTTCGAGTATTTTTGTTTTTTTCGGTATTTCGGGATTTGAATAATTGGCGTAGTCTGGTGGCTCCTTTTGGAACATCCTGTAAATGTTTTGGATAAGTATGTGTTGGGAAAGCATGTGAGAGCGAGGGTAGAATTTGGGACACGGTAGAAAAAAGTTGTTTTCCTCTCAAAAGCATTTCTTCCATTCACTCGAGCTCGTTCCTCGTTTTGATATTCCGATTGAATTGCGGAATTGGCGTGGCGTCGCCGAGGTGCACCACGAAAAACGATTTATCGACTGTCTCTCTGATCCACGCTCCTCGAACATGAATTTCTCGCAGCCACTATACTCTCACCCTTTTCCCAATTCCCTCCTTCTTATTACTAACCTCCTCGCCGACGTCGATCTATTACGCCGACGCGTGCTTTTTTACACTCGTCCCTGCTTTCACCCTCTTCTCAATTTGCCTCTTTTCCTATCAAGCTTTCGCCCTCCTTCTCCTTTCCAGCGAAATAATTGTCTCAAATCACTGCCATTTGCTCGAAGAAATATTACGATTCTCCCTTCGACGGAAATGACGATCCGCATCAAAATTAAGGACATACTTTCCTTATCTTATTGTTTCAATCCATGAATCAGAACAAATGTATATAATCATAACCATTGCCGAACTTATGATTTTTCCCATTTCGTGAAGATTCGCATTCGAAAGACCAATTCGCAAGCATATTTCCTCTATCAAACTTTACGGAAATTTACAAATAAAAATCTCGATAAGAGGATCACGTTCGAAATTTGGACATTTGCAGGGAAGAAAACACGACTTCGAGTACATACTGGGTCGTTTTGACCCGAACAATTATGTGTCACCGATTATTTGGCATTTAATGGCAACGATTTTTTCGCATTTAATTTTCGTTTCCGTCAAAAAATTAAAAAAAAACATCAATTTATCGTTTATGTGTAGTAATGGGTCTCTTAGACCCATGTAGAAATCCCCGTCATTTTTTATTCATACTCGAACAGCATTAATCTTTGCAGATTAATTATAATGAGCGGAACGGAATGTGAACCGTCAGAGTACACACTGGGTCATTTTGACCCAACAATTTTCTGTCGCCGATTGTTCGGCTTGTGATGGCAACGAATGGTTTTGCATTAAATTTTCGTTTTCGTCAAAAAATGAAATGGGGCCATAAAATGTGGATAATTTATGACCAAAAACGTGTCTAAAAAAAATGCATATTTACCGGAAATACAACGATTGGAAGAACATCTTGGGTCAGATTGACCCAATATGCACTTGTAGGATGTGTGCACTCGAAGGGTTACGATTGTTGGTCCAGCTGAGGTGAAATAGTTTGAACGATCGTATTGAATTTTCTGTTCAATGAAGTCGAGTTGTCAATGGTCAAGATATTTTGATGGAAAGAGGCCGAAGCAAGAGCTCAATTGGCTATAAATTTCAAGGTTTTATCAGTAAATGAAAATAGCACCGGGCAAAAACTGAAGAAAGTCTCGATTATTCTGGGTGATAGAGGTTCCAAGGAAACGGAGAGGAAAAAGGAGGAAGAAGTGATGGAATTCGTGTTGGCGATGTCGTCTTTGGCACGCGGGACTTTTCGACCTTTGCATGCTGGCGCGAGCTCGGAAATAACTTTCCACACACGGATTCTGCTTTTCCTGTGCTTCTTATTCACTACGTCCGATATGTGCCAGTTCGTTTCGGTTTCCTCTCGGCTTAAGGGAGTAGCGAGGGGCATGGAGAACAACTCTCTTACACATTTAAACCGTGTCCATTTAATTTGGCTACGAGTCGAGCGCGTGTCACGAGCATGGACGATTATCCTGTACGTGAGACTTATGAGTGCTGAGCGCTACGCCCTCCGGCGACACTGCGCCAAATATATCTCTCTCGCAGCGTGCCTCACAAACCAAAAGTTCCGGTTCGCCAAGCCAGAAAAGCCTCGGTTTAAAAAATTTAACGGCTTAATGCACAAGCTGGAACCGCTATTCGATGCAATAACTTTAACTTGTTTCTAGAATTGCTCGAGTAAACCTTTACAGTCACCTCAAATTTTGACCGCTCCAGAAACCTTCCACGGTTTTTTTACACCATGGATTCAATCCTTGGAGGGTCACACCGCCTATAAGTGCAAATTGCACTGGGAATGAAATTTTGTTAAAAATCGTCGATATTTTGTTGAATACGATGAACTAAGTATTTTTCGATAATTTCAAAATTTTCGTTATTTTCGCAGTATATTTGGTTTCTAACGGAATTGTCAGCGAAATTTACAAGTGGAACGACAAAAATTAGCTTTCGAAGAGACTTTCTAAAATCTTTCTCGCTGCAATGACACAATTTTTGGGATTATTGAAAAAAAAAAAACGTTTGGTCGAACGTATCGAACAAAGTGTCCATCTTTTTCACCGAAATTTTGTTGTCAGTCTGGGTCAATCTGACCCATTCTATAAATAATCTCACATAAATAATAAAAAAATTCTATCCCTTAGTCCATTTAATATGTAATTATATTGCAAGAGGATCGTACCGACTTCCCGATGATCAGCCGGTAGAAATATTACCTAAATAATGGCCAATGAATATTCAGAATCTTAACAGCATCGATGTGAAGCGATGAGGCTAACGAGAGCCGAGCTTTGCTCTGGTTATCAGGAGACCGTCGCTTCCAGAGAGTGGCTGACCAAACTCCATCGTTTCCCTTGAGCATCTCATGCGTCTGACCACTAATATGCCGCTTCCACTTGGCAAGCTATAGCTAAGGATCGTCTGCTCCTCTCACCTCGAAATTTCTCCACGTTATTTGGATCCCAAAAAATCAATCTCCTCCAAATTATTCGCTTTTCAGAAGCGATAAATCTGTGCTAATTAACACTTGTGGCCCAGGACAGCAATTAGGATTAGAGTGTTGCCGGACCAATGGACTAATTGAGAGAATACAAAAAATCGTTTAATGGCTGGCTTCTCAAATGTTTCACGTCCAAGTTTCGCTCAAGTGTACAAATGCAAAGTTTGGTCAATTAGCGACAATTGGACGATTGGCTATAGCGAAAGCACACTGGGAAAATAATCAAAAAATGCAAAAAATCGTGATCGATTTTTACAGTAAAAAAATGATACAGCAAAAAATTACAGATAGCAATGAGAAATCTTAAAATAAAAATTTCCCAACGCCCACAATTCGGTCTCGATCCAAAAAGTGAATCTCTCGAAAAAACTTTTACTTATAATCAAAAAATTATTTTAAAAAATGTTGAAAAAAGTGTATAAAAGATGCAGTTCGAAGAACTGATGAATGATTATTCATTCCAATCGTTTGAAATAATTCTTGTAATTGCGAGTCGTTCCAGAAAAATATTTTCCTCCAGGAGTCCGTGTGTTTTGGAGAAAGTAGTAGCTAAGTAATCCCTTTACCGATGAAGCCATTCGTTTTTTTGTAGCTGAGCAAGTTCGAAAGAAAATTCCAAATGAAAGAAAAACAAAATGTAATTTTGCCAATATTGTTTGATGCTCGGCAGCAGGTATCGCTGACAGATTTTCATAGCGTTAACAAAGCTTTTTTTTCGTTGGAAAAGGGAATATCGTCAAAGGAATCGTAGTGAACTGTAAATTCCCAGTGCTCATCGTCTCGCACGAAATGGTTCGCTTTTATCCTTGCCACCGAGACTCTCCTTCCGTACGCGATGTCCGCTGCTACAGAGGAAAATAATATGAAAGAACAAAATAGAGAGACGGAGAGAGAGAGAGAGAGAGAGAGAGGAAGGGGGGGGGGGNAGGGGGGGGGGGGAGAAAAAGAAAGAGGCGGCTGCGTCTGTATGCTAAAATCTTGGCGTAATTGTTATGCAAACCTCTGCTGAATAATGCAGCGCGCGATATTCATACGCAACGACTCGTGCCAGTCTCTTTCCTTTTCCACCTCCTCTCTCTCTCTCTTTCGTTCTCTCCCTTGGCAATGTCTCGTATGGCAAGATCGCAAAAGCAGCAGTGGTGTAACAGTACAGTACGGAATATCCGGTCGTCAGGGCAGCTGGCTATGCAGCCGCTACCCTCCCATCCCTTCTAACCACCTTCCTCGCTTATTTTCCGTGGCTCGTATCAAAATAATATCATAGTCCGTTTTAATAATTAATAAAGTCACTGTAACGCCTCGACGGCCTCTTTCAAAACTACGCCATAACCGTATACATAAATTTAATGCGACTACCTTAATGCAATATACAAATGAACAATATTTATCAATGGAAAAAAAAAAGTGAATTCCGAGCCAAGGACGAACGAGCCAGAGACTTTTCATCAAACTTTTGTCTCCACAATTTTATAATTCAACAGCAATAGCCTGGATATTAGACTTTTGGAGGAACCTATAATTACGTGGATATATATTTATGTATACACACCTTGAATTTTGTGTAGCACCACGGAGAGAGAAGAAAAAAGCAAAGAAAACGCGTTCCCAGGGAATGAGAAAAATCTGTGAGCTTGGTTCAGTGACGTTATTAATTTTCCGCTTCTATTTCACCGCCGCGTATACCATCACCGCAGGGTTATCGGAAAAACCTTCGTTATACTCGCGAGAAACCGCGATACGACGCCCCCGGTAAGGGAAAACGGCGGAGGGTGAAAACCACTCGCTGCGTCCGGCTTACCTACCCTCTCAGCCTCTTCCCCTTGCTCCTCATTCCACTGAGTCCTAAGATTCCTCGACAAAATTTTCTCTCCCGCTGGCTTTTCGTTAAGATACGTATACGGGAAATTCCGTGCTGAATTAGCTGATCTCCGGCTCCTTACAGGATTCCACGTAGACCGACTCTTGTATTTACATGCTTACGAAATCTTATGGCAGTTCGGTAGAGAGTTCGGCTGCAAGTCCAAATGTAAGTCCATTAGATAACCGGGAATTTGAATTGCTCCTCAAAGTTTTTGTGATCTTTTATTTCTTCCGTCCGATATGACGAGAATAATTCATTTTATCATTTCAGTCTTTCGAGGTCTCGAAACTTGTCAATGAGCCAAATTGTTCACATTAGATTTAATTGACAGGTTAGGCGATTCGAGTTTGCAGAAGGTTTTTTATAGCCAATAAAACTGACAGGCTTGGGTAAACAGTCGATGCGTGCAGTTTCAACCATCTCCATAAAGTTACGCAGCCTCGGGCGAGGTCAATACTTGGTTGGGCCACCGCTCAGTCTAGCTCACAGTTTAATCACGAACCAGATGAAATTTCTTGAGTTTCTGATGATGCTAACGAGCTGAACTTGCCTCAACGCCTAAACTGCTGAGTTCTACACATTTTGCTTCCTCATGGAGGAAGCTATGTGATGGTGAAATTTTTTTTTCAGTTTTCAATGTCCACGTGCTTAAAATGTCCCAAAATAACCTCAAGGGCTGAACGACACTTACGGAGGTGGAGAATTCAGATTTTTCGAAAATTTAACTGTTAAGCTTGTACATTTCTTTTTCAAGAGTGCAGTAACTTGATTTGACATTTTTCTAGTGGTCGCAGTACTTCATACTGTGTGCAAAGATTCGTGAAACGTTTCTGTTTGTAAAAATAACCTTAACCCTTCGAGTGCACACCTCATATACGTACATTTTGGGTCAATCTGACCCAAGGCGTTTTTCAAATCGTTGTATTTCAGTAAATATGCATTTTGCTTCCTCACAGAGGAAGCTATTGGACGATGAATTTTTTTTTTCTCTAGTTTCCAATTTCAATGTGCTCAAAATGTCCCAGAACATCGATAAATCATATCTCTGAGAATTTTGTTGTGATTGCTAGAAAAATACGAATTCCACGACATTTTGAAATTTTCACAAAAACGGTTCGACGCTCGAACTTCTAAATATTAAGATTTATTAGTAATTTTTTCATTGGTCCTCGCGAGAAAATTGAGGAGTGCGTCAAAAGTTGATGGCTGTGATGACCATTCCAGTTTTCTCACGGGAACCAGAACAGTCAAGTCCGGAGAAAATTGCGATCAATTGATGGGCCAGGCTTGTAAAATTCTACAAGGATTTTCACCGCAATGACGAATAAAAAGTCAAACAACAATTGATAATTCTATTTTCGAAATTGTAAATTTTGAAATGTTCCCATTTGTTTGCTTTAAATTACAGTGGAAGGAACTGCTACCAATTGGACAAGCTATAATTAAGACTTATAATTCTTGAGGCAAGTAGACACGGAATTCTCGATGTGCATTCGCCCAAATGGATTCAGCGGGGACCGCTGTTTCGCTTGTATTCGGTTTTCTCTCCTTCATCACGTCCATTCCCCTCCACTGTTTCTTATTTCTGCCATTCATTCATGTTCTTGCACGTGGTCCTTTATAATTCCCCCTTCTTACGAAGGAAGCGAGCACACCGAAGATTCTCGTCTTTGTCGCTCTTCGCTGTCCCCTTAACGACCGCAACGAATACAAATGGCAATGATGATGAGAGGAAAAAAAATGAAATAGTCGACCTACAGAGGAAATCACGTTTTCTCAGGAGCCCGTCTGCTGCGCCTCGGAAAACGGAAGTGTTAGCAGATTTCACGTCCTCGTCCTCGTCCTCTCGCTGACTTTTTTCCTCGCTTCTGATTACATCAATTGTACGATGCTCCGTGCAATCTTGAAAGAAATTTCAAATTTATTTATCCACAAAGTGTGATCATCAAGCTAAACGAAACTTCTTTCGCGTTGATAATTTTCCTTTCCATAACTTCTACACTATTTTCTCGAGGAAAATGTGCATTGGCTGAGGAAAAAAATCAAGAAATACTCTCTGATGATTTATTAACCCTTCGAGTCCATACTGGGTCATTTAGACCCCAAGAATTTTCTCTCACCGATTGCTTGGCATTCAATACCAACGAATGATTCGGCATTTTCTTTTTCATCGAAAAATAAATTGAGGGCCATAAAATGTGGATAATTTACTACAAAAAACGTCTTGACAAAAAAAAAAAAAAAACAAAAATTGCATATTTCTCGGAATACAACGCTTTGAAAAATGTCCTGGGTCAGATTGACCCAATATGCACTTATAGGATGTGTGCACTCAAAGGGTTAATTTTGGAAAGAATATTATTCATTTTTTCTGATTTTCAGATATGTTTCATTTCGAACTACGGATCATGTGTTGTAAAAAAAAATACTCAGCTATATTCGACACTCGGGGTCAACTTTAAAATTGAAAAAATTCATTTGCGTTGTTTAGCGTCTCAAAGTCTGAAAAAACGATTTAACGATTAAAAAAACATGGAGTCGTTAACGATCCCAATTATCGGTTTGCAGGTTGAAAAAATATTTCAGGGGCTCTCCGGTTAAGGCGATTCGCCCGGAATAATAAGCTGAAAAATAACGATCTTGAAATCTTTTGGTACACGTACATAAATAGGAATATCTAAATGCATAGGTACGGAATCTCGATTTTATTAATGCATGTGCCATAATATATCAATATTCACACATGCTGTCAAGTGGAAGGCCTGTGTTATATTCTGGGCAGGAAGAAAATGCTCACCGGGTAGGAGGATTAATTGGAGAGTGAATTAGAAACTGTGTAGCACGCGGGTAGGCAAGTCTCGCGTTTAATTTTGTAGTCATCCGAAACCTTAACGACCCCTCATCCACTAGAGGTGGACGGGGACCCGGAGACGTTTATTCCATGGCCAAATCCGCCATTCACTGACGAAAGACGTAGAATTACCAGGGTTTACATACAAGGTGTCCTGTTTTAGTATTCAAACACTAAATCACGAGGATTTCCTGTGGAATAGATTAGAAGGATTCTTTTCCGTCAGCCTCACACTGGAAATAATTTTTTTTTGAAAAACCACGATATTTTGTTGATGAAGGTAAACTAAATATTTTTTAGTAATTTCAGAATTTTCCTCATTTTGGCAGTATATTTGATTTCTAACGGAACTGGCAGCAAAATTTACGATTGGAATGACTCAAAGTTTCCTTAAATAGACTTGCTAGAATATTTCCTGCTGCAATAACAAAATTTTCTGTCTAGTGCATAAAATCGGGCCATATAGACGAGCCCATAGAATTTTATCTGCATATGCACTTGCGAGATCCAATTGCATCCCAAAAAATCTGCAAGTCATTTATTTTCGATAATAACGCAATCAATCAACCGGGTCTTGATATAAAATTATTCACAAGCTGCATGATTCTATTTATTCTTAACATCTTTGTAGGACCGCCATAGTTATACGTTGGATTTCTCGAGCACCCAACCCCGTAAAGATAGAAAATTGCAAATTACCCCCTAGCTGCTCTCTTTCGGTCTGAGCACTCGTACTGTGCCCAACTGGAATGAAAATTTAACACTCTGCGAAGCCTCGTAACTCGAACGAACTTAGCGGCTTTGGCGCAGTTTGTGCATCGCACACCTTGAGTCACGCATTTGAGACCTGCGCTCGCTCCTCCTTATCTAGGGCCACTAATTAGCGCTAATTCGCATATGAAACGTGAAGTTTGTTACTAATCCAGTAGTGCGCGTGTGTGTGTGTGTAGGTGTATGAGTGAGACAAGCAGATCCGACAAATTGGCTCGTAAAGCTGCATATAATCCCAAAACTTTGGAGCTTATGATGTCAAACTTTATACGTCTCGATACTTATTGATTTCCAAAAAACTCGAATTTTCATTCATTTTTCAATGCCTGTCAATGAGTAATACGAGATTTTGCTTATTATTGGAAAAAGTATTGCTCCATCATTACGAAAATCGAGGTGATGGAAAAGAGTGACAAGAATGCAATATTTCGTAAACTTACGAAGCGAAAATTTAAGCCGTGGTAACTAATAAATGAAACACAGACATAAAAGCCACGAAATACACAAAATAAAAACGTCAAATAGGCAAAAAGCAGGAAACCGTATTTGCGGCCTTATAATTGGACTCGCTCGCACAGCGGCTGCTGGAAATCGATGCGGGGGTTTCAACAATTACTCACGATCTCATATTCTGGCTCGGAGTGAGTCTACACGAAAGTTGGAAATTGTCTAGCCTGTGATAGGTTGTGAAATAATGGAAAGAGCGTTAGAAATTTTGTCGGAATCGTTCGCCTGTGGTTGGGCTTCAGATATAAAATGAGACAGTCATATTTCTCGAATATTCTCGGTAGCGTCGCGTCTCTTATCTGTAGAATTTCTCTCGATTTCTCTCGGTATCCGAGAGAAACGAGACGTTATTCCGGGATAAGCTGGAACGCCGTTGCACGCATACTCTTACTGCATTTTCCGAATTCTTTACAGGGTGTACCGAAAACCATGCTAACCACTGAAAAGAAAATTTGGTTGGAAAACATCGATATTTTGTTGGAAACGTTTGCAACGAAACGTTTTTTTTTTGTATAATCCCAAAAATTTTGTCATTGCAGAAAAAAATATTATAGAAAGTCTATTCAGAAAGGAAATTTTTGTCATTCAAATCGTAAACTTTACTGCTAGTTCCGTCAGAAATCAAATATACTGTCAAAATTATGAAAATTTTTAAAATACCCGAAAATATTTAGTTCGATTGTTCAACGAAATTTTATTTCGAATGCAAGATTAACACCCGCTAGAATTTTCTTATTCGTTGCATTCTTGATTAGACCGTCAATAATTATTCTGGACTACCTCCATGCGATGCTATCCAATCCATCGCATTAATACAAAAACCTCTCTTATCGTAACCCCTCTAAACGTAATATCGTATCCACGCTACGCCAGGAGACTCCTGGCCCTATCCCGTGGCCAGGAGGGCATGCCCGGAGATGAAAAGACAAAGCGTGGGCATTGGTCTACACCCACAAGTCCGGTACAGAGCCAGTCATGCCGCTATTACGAAAAGAGAGGTCCTGGTGTTTAAATTATTAAATATTCGACGAAATTCCACTTCCCTTCGTAATTCCATAATCTCACGATCCCCCAAAGCTTTTACGTTGTTACTACCAGCCCACCTTATGTGCACACACCATGATCGTCCACTTGTCTGCTCGTTCTTCTAGCCATGGCTTTGCCAAGCCAACTACCTGAGAGTTACAATAATTCGCACATTATACCATCGTAACGTACACGTGTGTTATGTAAAGGTCCTTCGGGATATTCCAAGTACGTACAATTGCCAATATCGTGAAATCGTTACGTACCGTATATTGTTCGATGCATAGACCAGTCTCATCCCACCTTTTCCTCATGCTCAGATAAAATGCAGCCTTCCTTGTATATAGTCCTTCAAAAATATATACCCAGATATGAAATGTTTCGATTTTTAACGTTTAACGTTCATTCATATATTACACTCCTTTTGCTATCACAGAACTTCTTATCACGTAGAAATTCTGTTTGACCCTAGAACGGTAACCTTATTTTTTGTGACCTATTCCGGTAACCTGGGTTCACAAATGACCCGAATTTTGAAAAATTTCCATCTACGATAAAATTTGAGGAAGAGCGTTCTACTTGGGCTCATTCTTTTCGGTTTTTAATGCAGAATCGCGTGAGCCTGGAGCGATTCTGCTTGACGTAAAAAAAATTGTCAAAAATGCGATAAAACGATAAAAAACGGGAGAACGAAGGGAAAAAATGCGCAAGATTTAAAGTCACCTGGGGTCGTTTTTGACCCTGAAATAGAAATAAGAGTAGATATAGATTATTTTTTTTTCCATACGTTTTTAAAGCTTTACGATCGGCTCGGAAAGTATAATTTGTTTTGAAAAAGCGACGCATTTGTCGTAAAAATTATTCAGCATTGGCACGTCTTGGTTATCATTGTTTTAATTTTTATTTCGAGGTCGAATAATGCAGAAGAATGGGAACGAAACGTAAAATGTGTAAAGAAACTAGTAAAAATTGTCATTGTCCTCGGAGCTCGAGTAGAAATTTCGTGCCAACGATATCAAATAAAAGTTGTGGTCCTTAAAGACCGTCAGTGTTCGAGATTTTCGTTAACGTTCATTGCATCCAGCTCTTGCGGTTAGTTGACAAAAAATCGAATAATTTAAATTGAGGGATAAAGTTTTTTCGAAAGTGAAGATAAACAACGAATTCTGTATTTCGGTCAATAAATTGCTGGCACAATAAAATACGTAGGCTTCCTTTTAGTCACTGACCTATGAGCGCAGAAGGAAAAGAAGGAGAGAGAGGTGATTTATGAACGAGTAGCTCATCGAGTCTTGCTCAGAGATTGCCAGAAGTGAATTACCATGTGGCCAGGGGGAATTCTTTCGAGGGGAGAGGCAGTGCTAGTTGGTATGAAACAGTGGTCTGACTATAGTCAGTCACATTTAGACGAAGGGCAGGAATAGGATGAAGGGAGAGGGCAGGAGGAAGGGTGGGAAGGGAGTGGAAATTCATGGAGAGACGTCTGAACTGAGAGAGTAGTGGAGTAAAAGGTAGGGGGCTGAAAGGTAGCGTGCAGGATAGAAGAGACAAGAGGAATGGCGCGCGAGACACGCTGGCAATTACTCTATTCGGGCGAGTGGTTTAAATTTTTGTTTCCCTTCAACGTCCTTTTACTCTTATTTTCTTAATCTCGTATGTGAAAAGCGCACAATTCACAAGTAAGCTGAACCAGTCTGGTAAATGGTATTAGAACTCCCGGTGTAATCAACATATACGTGCATTTTCACATGGGAATGTTCATGTACGTACGAAGTAATCATTCTCACCATACCGGAGGTAATTGCTCGTGCAGGCTCAAAAAATGTGAAAAAAGAAAAGGTCTCAGGTTTGGATTACTTTTGCTCGATTTCGCTCAAATCGAGCGCAGTTTTCAAACAGATCGCAGCACAACATTTTTTTGCGTTATCGTAATTTTTCGTTCACCTAAGTTAATCGTTCATTTCCGAGCTAATTAAGGACGTTGTATGGCGACGATTAAATATAAATTTTTGTTTCCAGTTTTTTTTACATCAAAAATAGTTCGCGAGCCAAAGTTCATTGAAAAAAGTTGTTCTAAATTGACTGAAGAACAACATACTGTAAATAGGAGATCATCCGAGACGATCTGTATTTGTAATATGATAAACCAAATTTCAAGACAATTTTACGACCTATTTTTTTGAAAAACTGAATAAAGCTTCTTCGATGTTACATAAAAGTGTATGCAAACTTCCAAGAGGCTTTACCATTTAGAAATGGAAATATTTAATGTTGAAAATTGGAACTTTTAACCCACGCTCTTGTGAGAAACTACTGGTAGTTGTGATTCTCATAAATAAATCATCAATCAATCTCCTTAAAATGTCTCAGCAAGGCTCATGGTCAAGCTTCGGGTGCGAAACTCAACCAAGGAGTTACCATTTTATCAATTTTCTGCCAGTAAATCTGCCGGAAAGTTGCTTAAGCTTTTCGTTCATCCAGAAATTTGCAAGCTCATAGAATCTGTACGAATTCTGTCGATATTTATTCAAGTGCTTATTCGTTATTTCTTTATTATCACCGCATGGATTTATCCTGAGGCCTGAATAAGTGACCGAGCCCATCATTATAATCTCCAGGGTATTATGCTTATGAGTCTGAAAAGCCTTCTACTCCGAGAATCAGGATTAATCATCCATTTCAATTTGATGAAGATGAACGGTCTTCGAAATCGAAGTTCTTATCTTTTTTCAGGCTCGTATCTCACGCCGCTTCCGCTCGCCTTTGCGGGACATTCGCCTACGACGGTTCCTTTCCCCTGTTTCCTCGTTACTGCGCTCTCACCCTCCTCCCCATGCTCTTCCTTTCATCATTCTCCATTCTTCTCTCTTTGTCTGTCCTCCTCCGTTTCGCTTCAATGTCGATGTTACTAGCTCACGGCCATCGTTAAACTTTTACGACTTCATAAAGTTCATCCCCCACCTTCCGAATAGCAGTTGCCTTCAAGACCCGGAGGATAACCATTTAGAGGACGATTGTCTTTTGAAGTTACCTCTGCGTTACAATTGTCCAACCTATTCCTTCATCCAGCCGCCCTTCATTAAAACATCCCGCCGTTATTTCATCGTGGATTAAATTATTCCAGTTTGCAGCGTACTTGCCAGTGAGCATCAATATTCCACCCTAGCAAGAGTCACTTTCGTTAAAATCTTTGCAAGATTATTTGTATCATTTTTCATCCTGTGTTGGTTTTTTCATCGCATACTTTTCAAATGTTTCACATTAAACTGCAAAATTATGCAAAAGTTTTTCAATCGTGCCTCAATTATGGAAAGGATAACGAAATTCATGAGGAGCTTCTACGAAGTCGAACTTTTGCTCCTTTTGGTATTGGAAGAAAAAAAATCCATCAAGTAGTTCTAATGACGTGGAATCTTTCATTAATTATGGATACGCATGAGCTTGGCCAGATGAACCAAAGCTGAACAATCGAAGGTTGTAATCATCGGGAAGTCGGTCCAACTGCCCCTGTTGGGAAGGCCCAACCGATGATCGGTTAAAAGGACTTCCGGTTGAACATGCAATTCCAAAGAGAAAAAGGCTCCTCAGAGCATCCGGTCGTCGGTGTCTATAATATCTTATCAGACGGGAAAGGTCCATCGTTGGCTCTTGCCATCACAAAGTCACGGATGTAGGCATGGTCGTCTGAGCGTTATATATTCCTTTTACAGATGCTCTTGCACCATCGTCTGAAGTCGCTGGAACCCGTTGAATTATTCAAATAAAAGCTTCAAAGGAGGAAGGTCCGGCATTGATTAACCAGGAGTTCTGGAAGCACAAGGTCCCATCGAATACGAAGGATACCTCGCTTCAAAGTGAAGAGATACAGGTCAACCCAAAATTCGGATCCAAGCCTCAGGAGGGCGTCAAATTACGAAATTTCCAACTGGAAATATCTCTCAAATGTCGTGTTTTCAGTGTGAAAAGAATAGAACCACGTCTTGTCGCTAACCCATCGAGTGCACGAACCTGCTATATAAGTGCAAATTAGGTCAATCCGATCCGAAGCGTTGAAAATGCATTATTTTGTTTTTGATGTAGAGACGTTTTTTGTAGCAAATTGTCCACATTTTATAGCGCCAGATTTATTTTTTGATGATATCCAAAATTGAATACCAAAACAATTGGTAACAGGAAATTTTTGGGGTCAAAATGATCCAGTATACACTCGAAGCATTAAGAAACGACATGAAAACAATCAGAAACGTTCTACTGCAGAATATCACATATTGCTCTATCCTACGAGCGTAGGACCCAAATTTTGGAACAACTGGTAGATGAATAACTCTAGTACATTGCTTAGATTACAGAGGAAGCACTAGACAGATGGTTGAATCATGCTTTCCTTACATGAATCCTTGGGTCTTGCTCTATTGCCTTTGATTAACTTCGACTGACTCGTTCGACTAGTACCCCGCAAGGCAAAGACTTTCGTTTGACGAAGACGAAGACGTAAACGTTCTGTATGACAATGATCGGTACAGTTGAACTAGAAACTTCCTTGAAAAGCACGGGGTCGTTTTTGCATACAAATACGCTTTGTGCCCAATTCCGAGATATGGTGCTTCATCATCAATCGACCAAAGTGCAGTGCTCGCGAACGATCTGATGGATTCTTACAAGCTGGCCGACGAAGAGATATCCATGTCGTTTTTATCAAAGTCTGCAATCAAAAAGAAGCCCCATCCAAATTTTGGGAAACGTCTCGACCCAAAGTATTGGATTCTGGTGAACATTTCCATCGATTTTCGTATTGTGGAATTCTGGTTATCACTCCTTTTTGTATCATACTTTGTCCCACGTCCCAGCACGAGTGCGAAAACTCTTCCGTCCAATAATCGAGTCTGGCTGGCGACAATTAATTATAAACCAAGTTTCCTTCACGATTCATAATTATAACTAGTCCATGAAAGTGTGCAGGGGGAATGGACCAAAAACTGAGGACGATAATGATGAGCGGAAAATCTTCATGAAGCACCTGGCAGCGACAACGGCGAAGAAACGCTCGATTGTAGCAAGTTTTGTCGGGCTCGTCGCGTTGCTTTTCTTCTACTCAGTCCCTGCATAGCTGTATATTTCATAAATATATATCGATCATTTCCAAGCATTCGCATCTTCACTCAGACAATCTGTACGGAGACGAATGATTTATCATGAAAGTGTTCTCGAAAAGTGTAGCGATTTTTCTAATTTTATTTAATAAATTGTGTCGAATATTCAAGCGCGACATTCAAGAGAGAAGAGGGTTATAGTTTGAAAAAAAAAATTCCATACCGATCCTCAAGCTCATTCTGACTCTCATTCCACTTTTATTTACATGCGTGAATATTGTTCATTCCCAAGTTCGTCTTAACCCTTCGATTGCACACATCCTATAAGTACACATTGGGTCAATCTGACCCAAGGCGTTTTTCAAACCATTGTAATCCGGTAAACATGGAATTTTTTTTGTAGGCACATTTTTTGTAGTAAATTATCCACATGTTATAGCCCAAGATTGATTTTTGTGACCAAAACGAAAAGTAACTGCCAAAACTTTCCAAAGAATCGGTGGCAGAAAATTGTTGGGGTCAAAATGACCCAGTATGAATTCAAAAGGTCATACAATGTGGAAAAAATTTGAAAATTCGTTCTGCTTGTATTGACCCTCTTGAGAATTCGCGCTCGATCATTATATCCAAATTTCTCATAGCTACGCCGATAATTTTATTAATCGATAAAAAAAAAGAATTCTCCGATTTTGTTTTCCAAAATTCACGAAATAGTGGAATTGTCGATAATGAACTTTTTTTTTCATCATGCCGAGTACACGTCGATCCGTGTATCCAATATTTTTATATTAATTGAGTAATTTGCGTTTTCTTTTCAGTATCGCTATCGCGGACTTTAGGGAAGCGTATAGAATATTCAGCAATACAAAAAGGTTAATAAACGATTCCTCTCCATATTGTTCGTCATCCTCCATTACGCTTCCGTATTTTCGATACTACATGAGTTCGCCTCTCCCTCCATCACATCGAACCTCCTCCAACTACTTTTCCCTCTCCGTTTTCGTGCACCGCTTATTAATGCTTGTCGAGAGGGATAAAAAGGCGCCGGCCGGTCTCTCGTCTGCACACTGGTATCCGCTGTTCCTACAACCCCCGACGGATGAATTCGTCGTACCACGCAAACGCCGATTTTCCCGCTGGAAGTTGAACTCTTGGTTGGGGTGTCGAGCGTGTTTCACACAGAAGCTGACAGTGCGCCGAGCGCGCTCCACGGGGCAAGGCGTGCTCGGTTTCCAGGCATAAACAACCAGGATTTCAAACACGCGCTCCAATCGAGCATCGTCACGATAATAACAAAAGCTTTGCTCGTGGATTAACATAAAACAATAAATAAATAAACAAGTGTTTGTTGTAAAACCGAAGAAATTCATTGAAATTCTCAAACGCGATGATTCGTTTCGTTCCTTTTTCCTTCTCATTTTTAATCCAATTTCGAGACAATTAGATCGTTGCTCGTGAGAAAACACACTCTTTCGAAAAATCTTGTCCATGACAATAATATTCCTCCCTTCGTTGATGAACTTTATGCCAACTGCAAACATTTATTTCCAAACACTTTCATTTCGTCGTTCTTGTTCCATTACTAGTTTTTTCAAGTGTGCTTTATTTTATGGAACCGAGAGCTAAATTATTCTGGACGTAGCGAGTTTTTACCTTTTTCGTGCTGTTACTAATTAACGGTACTCTAATTCACTCCCCGTGGACTATCAAGTGTACATGGATGTGATTGTTTTTGTGACAGTAACAAAACAGCTTGTTCCTCGTTTTCCCTGCTTTCATCCTTATTGCAGAGGGTGACGGTACTCTTGCTGCTTTTTCACCAACACGTGTTAATCATGTGACGTTTCATTCGCACACTGTTTATATCTCTGCGGGAGCATCATAAAGAAACACTGCAGAGTATTTCGTTTGACAAGATTCTCGTTATTTATGATGAACGAAAATAAATTCAAAAAATGAATTTTTTATTTTTTCCTTTGATGCCATCAATATAACGGGCAGAATCATAAACTCGAATCGCAGACGATCGTGAATAGATTAATCAAGTCCGGCTCATTTATCAAAAAGCTGGGCGGATTGAAATATTTTCAGACGAATCATAAATTCTATGGACGTACCAATCTATCGGATTTCCATTATTCAAATTTTAACATCTATCAAAGTTTTCTTCGAACCTTCGGTACAATATAATTGAAAAATACACCGTTGAGGAAACAGATCCCAGCATAGATCTCATTTGCACTGAAGTGCACTTTGTATGGCCACGCTCAAATCTAAATTTTTATTTTCAGGTTTTCTTACAAGACAAAATGGTTCGCGAGCCTAAGTTCATTAAAAAAAGTTGTTACAAATTGTCTAAAGAACAACAAACTTGAAATCCAAGATTGTCCGGGGTAATCGGTATTTATCATATAATAAACAAAATTTCGAAAAAACGTTACAACCGATTTTTTTAAAAAACTGAATAAAGATTCTTCGATGTTACATAAAAGAGTATGCAAAGTTTTAAGAGGTTTCACCATTTAGAAATCGAAATATTTAATGTTGAAAATTGCAACTTTTAACACGCGCTCTCACGAGGAACAACTGAAAATTGTGATTTTTTTAAATGAATTTCTCGACTTCTGCATGGTAAACCTCGTAAAATTGCGCGAGCTATTAGATGCAAATTTAAAAGAAATCTATCGATAGAAATATTTGCAGACGACGTCTTTAAAAAACTTAATCAATGAAATCAACGCGAGGATTAAAAAGAGTGAATTGATTTTAATTAACTGACGCGAAGCCGAGAATGCAGCGCATATACATTATTGGTGATCAATGATCGAGTGCATGAGATACCATGCAACGAGAACGAGAAACATATTGAAATTTTGATCGCATGTGGAGCTGCTATTAACTTCAACAAGCAGTCGAGAGTGATTGCAAAATTGTTTTACATTTTTTAATTTTCAATACCAAATTTTCAAACACGAGTCGTAAATGCATAATTGACTTTTTACAGAAGTGTTCTTTCTTTTTGTTACAGTCCTATTTGTGAATTCTATGAATACTGGAAAAAAAAAAAGATTTTGTGCTTTCAAAAAAACTTGCTAATTGGATTTTCGTTATTCTTGGTCTACTTAACGTTTCACTCGAAATATTTTCCACATGCTATTTTCAAAAGAAGCAACACAAACGAAATGCAATTTGAATAATATCATGCATGTTTATGCGCGTGTTCCATAAATATTTATCAGTTATTTGCCATGATTTCGGGGCTATACTTTTCTATCGAAAAAAGAGCGGGAAAATTTCTACCATTTTCAAAGCGATCTGATGCTGCATGAATCTGACAGGAGTTATGAATTATTCAAATTCCATTTTGCGTGCAGACACAATCGTGAATATATTTTATTAAAATAAAATATAAAAAACGTTACTCTCCGCAAATTCGCCACGGATAGCGGCTTCGAAACACAGCAGTGATCTCTATTCCTACGTTTCAAGTTCACGCGTTGACGATTAAAATCGAAAAATCACTCGCGGGCAATTTATACTGCGCAAAATGTGAATTTTCGTAAATATCAAATTTTAATCATTCCATTATTTTTCAATGATTTCTGTTTTTTATGATTTCTTTCATTTATAGGAAAATTCTCATTCTGCACCATAATAATTATCGATAGTTCGAGGCTATTCTGAAATGATAATTTTATTGTCTCATTATGTCACACACAAAATATCTTACGAAATTTGAAAAAATCAATCCACAATAATTCCAGCAGAATGGAATCGTTTCTGCAGGACAATTCCTCATATTATTCCTACAGGACTCATATTATTTCTGCATGGTATAGTACATGGTAAAATCTATTATCGCGACAACAAACCGAAATTCAATGTCAAAAATATTGCTTTGGAACGCGCCGCTCCTAAAAGCCATGGAGAAATGAAAATATGTTTACAATTAATCGATTTTGTGTCGTGAGCATGGCTCCGCAAGAATTTTCGATAAAAATGATATCAATATTTTAGCAAACAAAGGGTTTAGAATTTAGCGTGTAATAAAGTAACGGGCGAACGTAAATTATATTATCGATCGAAACGGGACCGCGATAAAAGTGATGAAGGGCCAGGAAAAGAGGATAACACAATTTGCCTGCCATCATAAAACGAGACGAGATAACTCGTCGTTTGTCCCGATGTGTAAATTTCTTTTTAGATCGCTCCCGTAGTTTTCAACGACTTTAGCGAAAAAGCAAACATTTTTTTTTTTCATTGAAATTTAAATGCAATCAACGGCCTTTCGAACACTCGTGCGTATATTTTTCGATTAAACCAAACTGATTTGGTTTGTAAATCAAATTTTATCCGTTCTTTGTCTCGTTGATGAACTTGAACGAATAACAGACACGAGAGAAGGAATAACGATTTTTCTGCTAATTTTATTCTTGTCTTAATCAGCGGAATATTGATATTTTTTTCGCATAATAAACAGGACGCGAAACCACGATTTTTACTTCCGAAATGCATGATAAAGTTGTTCGAGCATCCACGATAAAAAAAAACTGTTTTGGGTCTCTCGTAAACGATGTAATTTGATTGTAAAACTTTTGTGAACTATTTGAAAACCAAAATCATATCCTTCTAAAAGTAACAGCAAGCAATTCTTAAAATTTTGCCTAAAAGATATGAAATTGAAGAATTGAGGACGTTATATGCAAAATTTTCTATCGAAGTCGAGATATTTATTTATAACAATCACAATTTTCAGTAGTTTCTCATAAGAGCATGTGTCAAAAATTCCAATTTTCAACATTAAATGTTTCAATTTCCAAATAGTGAAACCACTTAAAACTTTGCATACACTTTTATGTAATATCGAAGAAGCTTTATTCAGTTTTTTAAAAAAATCGGCCGTAAAATTTTTTCGACATTTTGATTATTACATAACAAATGCAGAATTACCTCGGACAATTTTGGATTTAGAGTATGTTGTTCTTTACTCAATTTTTAACAACTTTTTCTAATAAACTCAGATTCGCAAATCGTTTTCAGTGTGAGAAAAACTGAAAACAAAAATTTAGATTTGACCGTCGCCACACAACGTCCTTAAGACGAAATAGCTGCTGGATCCTAGTCGAACGAGTTTCGTCGTTTTTAAATGACTTTGCCAATTGTCAAATTGAAGAAAAAACGCTCGCTAATTACGACTCGAGCTTCTAAAATTGTCACGGAAAATATGAAATCGTTAACTTCCTAAAATTTTGAGAACTTTCGTGTGACTAATGATAAAAAAATCGAAGTATGTAAATTTTCGATTGGAATCGTTTCAGTTTTTTTTACTTTATTCAAATGAATAACAATGACGGATTTTTACATACATGTAACAGAATGCACGTTAAAAAAAAAAAAAAAAAAAAAATACATGGACCATAGATTATTCTTCGTTTCGTAGGACCGATGAACCGTTAGTTTGATAATAAACCCGTCATCGTCGTTTCCACCAATGAATGGATGAATTTATGACTCCAGACGAAACCGTTTGCCATGTTGTGCACGAGCGGACTACACATGTTGAAACGTCGAATCTTCTAGTAACCCTCACATAACACTGCAACAGTGTGGATATTTATTATTCGTTACAGTACTATAGCAGTCATTCCAGCTGCTCGGTTGGCAAGCTTTAATTGTCCGACACATGCACACATGTTACAATTTGTTCAAACGTATGGACCGTATTCCTAAAATACGAGCTTTATCGCTCGAATCGAAATGCGAATCTCGTAAACTCTTTGGCTCACTCAATCATCGAGTATGTCTTCGGACTCGCATCGTTGTGGAACCTTCAACTCATAGTAACGTTGATAATTATAATTAAATTGACGTTTTACTCATTTTTCATTTTTACTTCCCCTTCGATATTCAATTGTCTCATTGGAAATGATAAAAATAAAAAACAAAAAAAAAAACTTCGCGTAATAATTATGTTTTCGTGATTTTTGTTGTTTTTCAAAAGATTTTTGGATTTAGGAAAAAAATTAAATTTAGATTTATTATTTTGAGATTTATCATCTAAAGAAAAAGTGCGCCAGCAAGCCGAGTCGATGTGGAGACAACTTCACTTTTGATCTAACTTAGTTGAAGCTTCCGTAGTGAATCTACTCTAATAGAATCTCAACGAAAAAAGCTTCTCGAGCTTTTGTGTCCTGCCCATAGAAAGCGATAAACGCTGGATCCAATATCTTGACCTCACTTCACTTCGAGTTTTGTGTCCTCGGAAGATGGAGAGAAAAGAATAAGCTTCTTTTGTCAGCTGCATAGTTGAGCTTTTCCCAAAATCATTAAATTTTGCAGGAAGATTCAAAAATTGAATAGCATAAAAATGAGGACACGTTTGTCTTCGATTCCTGAAGCAAATTCTCGTGAATTGACACGTTGATATTAAACTTTTTTCACAGCAAAACCACCAACGAATCTTCCTCTCAAAATATATCTCACTACGAACTCGATGGTTTTTGTGACTCTCGCGATTCACTAATTGGCAAAAATCCTAATTAATATTGAATGGACGATGGAGAGATTGTAGGAAGATGCTTTTTATGTTTCCAGGATTACAAAAAAAAAATCGAGTCCACAGAATACTCATTAAGTGCTGTGGTGTCCGATTCGCTAATTGGGAATAAAATAAAATAAGAACAAGTTGTGTTTTATGAAGTATCAAATGTGTTGGTTTTCGTCGGACTGCAAGTGTTATAAAGTGCGACGACGACGAGAGGGTTGGGTAGTTGGGGGACTGTTAGAATACAAATTGTTCAGAGGACGGAAAAGCAGCAAGGGTGGAGGACTACGAAGAGACCGAGAAGAGAATCGTGTCGAAAAAGGACGGTGAGAATCGTAAAAGTTTTCATCCACTCACAGTGAATGGGGCTGAAAATGTTTGTCGGAGTATTGCTCGTGTGTGTCTGGCTGGTTTCGGGCTCGCCACTCGATCCTATAACTTCGATACCCAATAAAGGTAAGCAAACGGGAAATGAGCTTGTACGGTACAGCACTCGATCAGTGTTTGGCTTAGCTCTCAGTATACATATTTTTACTTCCTTCAAGCTCCCGAATAGCTCCGTTTGATAGAAAACTTAACTCATAAGAAAAAATCATCATTTTCTCTCGGAATTCCTTCGCGTCACTGATTGCTCGTCGCCACATTAATTGAACCTGCTTCATCCTAAGATTTTATTTCTGCACTTTAAGAATTGAATCGTGCGATCTTTCAAATTTCATCTTACACTGGAAAAGCTTTGAGTCAATATTTAGAGCTGGTGAGCCGTGATAATACTACTCCAAATCTCTCTATCCCTGTCCCATAACAACGGCTTTACTTGCGCTCTCTGACTTTTCAATCTACCTCCTTCTCACGTTTTCAGTACTTCACACATTTTTTTATAAGCTGACTAGGAAACGATCGTCCTGACATTTGACTGTATGGATTTTTTTTTACTCAGAAAAAAATACAAACTGAGAAACTAATTCATGGAAATAGTAAAAAAGTTCGTTGAACATTCGATGACCGTTCGTTTTTATTATTCCTACGGAATTTTGAACCCTTTTCTATACACAGAAAAGAAAGTTTTGTTGAAACAGATCGATATTTTGTTGCATACGTGCAACTAAACGTTTATTTTTTTAATAATCCCAAAAATGTTGTCAAGGCAGCAACAAATATCCTAGAAAGTCTATTCGGAAGGCAGACTTCTGGCCCTTGAATCGTAAATTTTGCTGGCAGTTCCGTTACAAATTAAATCAATTGCCAAAATAACGAAAATTTTGAAATTACTCAAAAGTATTTAGTTCACCTTGTTCAACAAAATATCGACATTTTTCAACAAAATTTGATTTCCAGTGTGTACGAACTGATCATTTGAATCTTACCAAATAAAAAATTTCCATTTCCGAAATCGTAGAATGAACCCGAGGCACTGGTTCGAGAATTTCATTGAAAATAAATGATTTGAAAAAATGTTTCAAAAAATACGATTGTACAAAAAAATGTGAATGTTTCGTGTACATTCGCAGAACGATACCTTGACGGATATCGAAATTTTTCATTATTCGCAGAAACATGGCATACTTGCGCCAGTATGCATGCCTGTAACGTCGACATATCTATGTGAATATTTCGGGCTCGTCAATAATCCTGGAAAAATAAAAAAATAGGTTCTTGCTCACACAACATGCGGACGTTCATATTCATGCCATATCATGCATGTGACGATTATTCCTTTGATGCAAAAGCGTGGCATCCGTAGCTTAACGGCTGCAATGTGATTGACATTCATGTAAATTGACATTGCATGTGCCTCAAAGGGATAAAATATCACACGATACACGTTTCGAGAGAATGGAGTTCAGCAGAACACGCTGTCGCTTTGCCAAATTCATCAAACTTATGAAAGAACGATTATACTTTGTTAAAAACTGGTTACATTCGTGAGGTCATATGAAGATCATGGAATTCCTACAACAACGAAATGCGATATCATCAGCCATTGTTGCATTGTTGTTGCGTTATTATTGAACAAAAAAAAAATACGAATGATTATTGAACGTTTGGACGTCTAGCTGACAGCCTCCGGCTGCAAATAAACATTGAGAATGCATTATAACCAGTTGAGAACCTGATCAGCTTCCAACAAGGTCCTGACCACATTCATTTGATCCCTTCGAGTGCATACTGGGTCATTTTGACCCGAACAATTTTCACTCGATTTTTGTTTTCGTCAAAACAAAAAATTTGGGCCATGAAACATGGATAATTTGCTACAACAAAAAAAAAGAACAAGATAATGCATATTTACCGGGGTGCAACGATTTGAAAAACACCTCGGGTCAGATTGACCCAATAAGCACTTGTAGGAGGTGTGTAGTAAGTTTCACGTCTGGTCCTGGTCAAACATAGCGCTTCAGGCCCTGATGAAATTTTTCCCAAGATATATTCTGGATCAGCATTCTTCGTCCAGGTTAACTTTTTGTCAATCTTAATTATGCTCAATTTTTGATCACAAAGTCCTGGCTCTAAATATATTCTAATTAAGAAATCCTCGTCAAGTCTTTCATCTCGGGTCGTTGTGAAATGAATATTGCGATCGGGTAAACCTTGCTAAACCATAATATGCCAGTGATCGTGGCCTGCTCCTGAATTACAATCTAGAGACTCGGTAGAGTCTCGGGACAGGTACATTTGACAGGTTTGTCGTTTGCTGGCCCGATGAGACTCGCACCAGAGTTCAGAGACTCGGCAGAGTCTCGGGACAGCTACAGTTGACAGCTTTGTCATCTACTGGCTGAAGACTCGCCACAGTTTATATTTTCTCGGAATAAAACGATTCCCGGTGGTGGTGGAAACATCTGCCAATATTTTTTTTGATTTACGGAGCCTCGGAAAAAATACCATGATTTTAAAATTGAACTGGAGACTAATTGAGAGAAAAGCTTTCGGTCGAACCTTGAATCAGTGTGATTGATCCTCAGCGTCAATCGCAGAAAGCTGCAATTTTTTTTAATCAAAATTTCGGACACGGTTTCATCAATTACAAAAAGCCCCAGTCAGCGCATTTTTGCCATCGCCCTACGTACGCTGACAGAGCCTTTTTGTCGTTAGTGCAAACGATATCGAAAAATTTTATTGCGATAACTCGATGTGAGGTTCGCTGACTGATCCATCGATCACCTTGCTCATGTCTGTCATGCTGGTCGATGTGTAGCGAACAACGCGAAACCTTTGATTTCGTGTTTTTCACGGTTCAACAAATATGCACTAGTCCAGGATTTTTCCCGGGAAGGGGATCCGGCCAAGGTTCGTATTTTTTTTCACAAAATTCAACAACATTTTCACCAATAATAAGGCATGATAAAAAATACAAAAATAAACGCATTATTGTCCTAACAATATTTCGACATTTCGTAATTTCAAAATGCGGAGAAAAATCGTTACTTCCAATAGCCACTGTTATGTGTCAGATGAAAATATATAAAGAGCTTTATCCTCATTACCGCTGGATTGAAAGTTCCACAAAGAACCAGCAGCTTACGGACTTCGGAGTACTTTCCGCGGATGAACGAACGGCAAAAGATATTAAAGTATACGATAAAAGCCTGGAGGAGTTAAGAGAATAAGGGACGAATGCACACCGTGATAAAACCAAGAGAAAAGAGAGGCAGCAGGTTACTTAGGAAATATCGATCGAGTGCCACAGCACCGCTTGCATTACTTTATTTTGCGGTTGCACCGATGCAATGTGTAATCCGATCTCTTGGTCTGTAGATTCACGAAATACAATAAGATCCTATTTGATAATTAGATCGACGCATCGCAATGCGAATATACGTCACAATGACTCTAGTGACGACGAAGAATTATGTTTTTTTCCTCCCTTTAAAATTGAGTGCATTTTCGAATCAAATGAGCCACATGCTTCTTTTCCATAATCTCGAAGAAATTCCACGGTCCTAGGTCACCTGAATATACGAAAAAATTAGCAAATACTTTTCACCCTCGCTGGCGCATGTAGAAAAAGCTTATGGTGTCCCATTGAAAATTGGTCAGATCGTTGAAGAATAAAATACTTATGACGTTCAATAAATTCTTCGGAGAAGTGTCCATTATCGTTCAATTAATTTAAAAAACAAAAACAAAGACTATTGTGTGCAGCGTGAGCCATTTTTGGACAAGTGTTTTGCTTTCTCCTGAAAGAAGAATTTCATTCGTCTGTGTAAATTACATTTAAAATGCAAATTGCTGTACATCAACGTCGAGTATTCATTGAGAGGTAGGATTTGATAAAATGAAGCGACATTTACATAAGATTGTAGTGAATGCTCTGAAAAAGGCTTTGAACATTTTATTCGAAATCTTTGTTGAATTTGATCCCACAAGGATCGTATTGTGCGTACTTTTCCTTGAGGCTCGAAAAATAATGTCGGAGGATCTGAAACGAAGGATTTCATCAAGCCCCCTAATTCTAATAATGTGGAAAATTACGCTCGTCCGAAAAAAATATCACCCTCATTTTTATGAGGGCTGAGGGTAAGAAAAAAAAACAGTGGAACAATTTCTCGTGAGATCAAGGATCCTAACGAGCGAAAAAATGCGATCAGTAAGCACCAGATTTTTTTCACGTTTCTCCCCGAGAGGTGAAAATGGATTGTTCCTCTATTCAGGGCTATCTTCGGTGTTGCCTCAGCCGATCGTTTTTTAAATAGTCAAACGGGCAAGAAAAACATACGTACGATATTTTCGAAGACAAACGATCGTTCGGAGCTCGTTATCGCGCTCTCAACAGTTTCACCCTCTCGAGGTATCGACATACGCGGTGGTTTCCCAAATTTTCACCCCTCGAGGTGCCCCGAGGAGGATGCTATGTGATGAACAGTTCTGAAGGGGCGCGAGGCACTTTGCCACCACGAAATATGGCCCTGAGGCAATTTTCCCTGTGAGGAAAATTGTTGGGAGCTTCATAAGTACAGTCCCTCATAATTCGTCATCAGAGGTGAAGATGTTCGATGAGAAGATAGCCTAAAATCTCGCTTGCTGTCCTTTGTGACCAACAATTCTATCGTTTTTCTGTGCCATATACAGAAAGCTTTCAAAACTCTGCAAACTTCCAGTTTTTCTTCCCATAATTTCTAGGCAAACAATTAATCTCTATGTACACGGAGAGAAATTTATATCAAAAATTACTATGCCACATAGTTTTCTGGTGACAGTATCGACACTCTTAGAAATTTTAGCAAAAACATGGTAATTTTTCATCTGAAATTGGGCGAAAAATATCAAATTTCTGCTATTTCCGATAGAATTTAAATAAAAATTACTATGCCTTTGCTAAAATTTCTCAGAGGGACGATACTGTCACCAGAAAACTATGTGGCATAGTAGTTTTTTATATAAATTTCTCTCCATGATATATAAACTCTCCCACAAAATTTTGTTTGTGTTCTTTTCACGCGGAAACCACTGAACCAGTTTTGATGAATCTTTCACAGGAATAAAGCTCACGAATCATAACAGGTCTTAGGCTGTATTCCATCCCGATAATTTTCTTTTTTTTCGGGAACCCGAACCAAAAAACTACATTTTTCGTCATATTTTCCACTTTCAAAGTTCACAAGCTACTAAAAAATGATATGAAACATGAAAAATTGCCAATTACCAATTTTAAGATAATTCGAAAACGAAAAAAATGAGCGATGGCTGGAGTGTCGCTTTGTGAAAAAAAAGTTATAGCAATTTTCATTAAATCAAAGTTCGAAGATTTTGAAAAAAAAATTTCCAACTTTTCATATCAAAGCAGCTACACCCTGTAGCGCCAACTATTTACTAGAATGACGGTTGTTCGAAAAAGAACGAACGCTTCTGAGCACAGTAAAATAATAGTGTAGCAAAGAGAATCGCTCTTATTAACGTGAATCATCATAAACTTAGAGAAAAGCGTATATGCAAAAAAAAAGTATACAGCGCAAAGATCTGAATAGCTTAAAGGAAAGAGAATGAACGGAAAGACCGACGGACAACGATCACGCGCGAACTGTATAATAAAACTGTAAAACGCAGAGGGGACAAGGATCAGAAGAATATAAAGGCAGCAAAAGCTTCTTTGCGGACGAAGAGACTTTCATGGCATTCTCCTCGTGAAAGAAGAGCCCTCGAAGGCTCCACTAGACCCGAGTCTAACGACCTTACACGGGAGACTCTAACTCAATCTTTATATGAAATCATCTTATCGCCAAGTAGCAGGTGTGAGGCTTCCAAAAACATAAAAGTATGCTGTGAACGTTGGTTAGTCTCAAAGTGGCATGGATAAAGAAAAAAAGGAGTTATCTCTTTGACGTAATATTGTTGACTCTATACCCATGAGCCCGTACGTGCAAGATTCTATGATCGTTTCAATCGAGACTCTGCTTCTCCCCACATAGAATCCGCTTGGGTCAGGCTACAGCAATCGTCGCAACAGCTTAAATACTCACGATTGGGATTTTTTTTTCTCTTTCGTGATCAAATGGAATCGGTCCCAAAAATCTGAAGAGGCACAAAAGTCCGGATTCCCGTTGAAATTATGAAAATTCAATTGCCCAGTGAAATTTTCCATGGAATCGTTTGGAAATTTTGTTTTTATATAAATTAACCGTTCGAATAGACACATCATATGGCTTGTTGGGTCAATATGACCCAATGCATTTTTCAAACCGTTGTATTACGGTAAATATAAATTTTTTGTTTTTTTTTTGTAGACTAGTTTTTTTTTTTTTAGTAAATGACGAAATTTTTGGGTCCCAATGTATTTTTTGATGAAAACGAAAATTAAATGTTTTCGTTGCCATTAAATGCGAAAAAATCGGTGACAGAGAATTGTTTAGGTCGGAAAATGACCAAGCATACACTTGAAGGGTTAATATGAATGAAAATTCTTTTCCTTACGGATTTTCATGCGAAAAGAAATGACAAAAATTACGTATATATGACCCTCAGGCTATGCATTTTTCCCGATATTCGTTGGCTGGAATAATTGGAGTGGAATTCATTGATAAAGAATCGGAGCTGGAATTTCATGTGTTAAAAATAGTTTCGGATGTTCTGAAGACCATCGTACAAATTTAATCAAAAAATTCTGTCATACCTACATTTTTCGCAGTGTATTAAATTTGCAAAAATTTGCTATCGCGACGTTCACAGTGAAAACGCGCGGTATTTGATGTTGAAACGGAAATTAAAAAATGAAAAAAATTGGTTGGAATTTGCGAGTCTCACTATTGACTTTATTTTCAGTTTCATCAATCGTTACTGACTCGTCTGCAACATATTTTCAAGCACATGTACCATCGGAAAGTATATAGGGCGAAAGTGATACACGCTGAGTCGAAAAAACGCAGTTAACGACTCTCATCAGCTTAGGAACGGTATATACGTAGATCCGTAGCTGGTGCAGTAATTGATTAACTTCTGAGAGCAATCACGATTCCGTGTTCTAAAAGCGAGCACTCTCTTCCTAACTTTTTTCCATCACTACCTTCTCGCATTCTGTTTTTCTCCCATTCCTTTTTTCTTTCGTTCGTTTTTTTTTTTTTTTTTTTGGGCTNGGGCATATTTTTTCGCGGCGCCTCGCTGTCGCCGCTCAGTTCCTATCCCACACTCCAAGGGGAGGCGTATACTTTACGACCATCCCATGCAAAGTACAGAGTCTCCCAAAATTTGCACTCAATGTTTATAAAGCGAACGTGCAATTTTGAATCGATAATTTTCGAAAAAAATTTCCGCTGAGAGTGGAACTGCGAAACCATATTTAATGAAAAATTAGAGTGAATTTAATGAGAGCCAAGTATAGAAGGGAAATCGCCGCCCGGAGAAAAGACACTCAACGCGATCGAAGCTTTCTGTCAAAATTGTGTCTTCGAATTTTTTTAAGAGGTTGGCCAATAATTCCACCTCAAGGACCTTTCCTATGGGAAACATTCTATATGGATAGAATTTCTTTAAATTTGCACCACATAAAGAGAATAATGATATCTAATAGCTCGCGCAATTTGAAGAGCTTTCACCATGTAAAAGGCGAGATATTTATTTATAAAAATCACAATTTTTAGTAGTTCCTCACAAGAGCGTGTGTTAAAAGTTCCAATTTTCAACATTAAATATTTCGATTTCTACATGGCGAAGCCTCTTGAAACTTTTCATACACGTTCATTAAAAATCAAAGAAGCTTTATTTAGTTTTTCAAAAAAACTGGGTCGTAACATTTTTTCGAAATTCTGATTATTATATAACAAGTACAGATTACCTCAGACAATCTTGGAGTTACAGTATGTTATTCTTTAGATAATTTGTAACAACTTTTTTAAATGAACTTATGCTCGCAAACCATTTTGTATGAAAGAAAAACTGGAAACAAAAATTTACATTTGACCGTCGCCATACAACGTCTTTAAAGTGACTTTTGGAAGAAGCTATACATCTGGATGCGTCATAGCAACGAAGTAACTCTGCATTTTCATTATTCCGCTATAGTGTTTCTCGCGATCGTTGTTCGCTATCGCGGAAGGTTTGCCTCACGTTGGTACAAAAATAAGATCGCAATATCGCGCCCCCAATACGGGAGTGAGGGAGAAACATATGGGTGGATGGAAAGGAAAAGATGCGTTCTTTGTCCCATGAAATAGAAACCTACAACACTTCGTACAACGCACCGCACCAACTTATATATTGGCCCACAACTTATTACCAACTTTTCAAAGTGGATCAACAATTTTTGATATTTTATGGAGGACTCGAGGAGCATCTAAAGTTGAGAGAAACTAAACAGCAATGACAGTCTAATATTTGCTATTTTACAGGCACAAAATATTATGAAACGGAAAGATCTTTCGCCCTCAAAGATTCTCGAAAAAAAAAATAGGTAGTAAATCTCACTTTCCTAATCGCTCTTGGAAAACCCATACGAATCGTATTGTGACCGATGAGCCGTTTAGCCCGATAGATCATCCATGCATCGAAGCTTTTTGCTTCGCTGACCCACGTCTCGTTTCGTATTTATGCACGACATGGAATTCCGTAAGCTATTTCGACGTTTACAGCGAATTGGACCGATACAAATAGTCGCTATTGGCAAGCCCTGGCAAAAACCTCACAAATACTATATAGAAATTCTACATCTTTGCACAAACAGCGAACTTTCGATACCAATCAGCCACTGGGAAGCTCGTGCCTAATTGTGGCAATGCTTTGCTCTGCTCTGCTCTCATGGGCAATTGCCCCTTTGACCGCTTCAGTAAAAACGATTGTTACGTGCGTTCTTGTCTTCTCAGGGTCATACCGAACTGAGCGATGGACGAAGGTCTTGATCGAATGTTGAAGGAAATTAATGAGAGCATCGTAATTAACACAACTAGTTGGCGCTAAAGGGTACAGCTAGTTTAATATGAAAAGGTAAAAAAATTTTTTCCAAATCTTCAAACGTTGAATTTACAAAAATCGACATAACATTTTTTCTTTACAAACTAACGCTCCAGCTACCGCTCATTATCTTCGTTTTCGAATTATCGGTGAATTGCTAATTAGCGATTTTTTATTTATTATCATTTTTCAGTTGCTTGTGAACTTTGAAAGTGGAAAATGTGACGAAAAATGTGATTTTTTGTTTCGAGTTCCCAATAAAAAAAGTTACCGGAATGTAATGCAGCCTGAAACCGAATCTGATTCATGAGCTTCATTCCTGTGGAAGATTCATCAAAATTGATTCAGTGATTGTTGCGTGAAAAGGGCACAAACACAATTTTGTGGTAGAGTTTTATATACAGAACGGAGATGTAAATATCTCTCTTCCTAAGTGGTCCCAGTCGATGGGCTTTTTCATTGAAAACCATTGGATACAGTGTCTGGTAAAACGAAAAAGACATTACGGTCGCGCTCGTAATTTTCAATAATATTTCCAGATAATAACAATCATGAGGATAATTATTTACACGAACGTCGAAATATGATGTACAATTGCAAAGCCCTTCCGTTCTAGGTATGTAAGGCAATTATCGTGTTTGGCTTATAATCGATTCATCTGATATTCGTGGCGTAGATCCTGGCGGGGTTTCAACCCTTCTATTTATTGATCTCTCGTAAAAAAATGTTGCTCCCAACAGGCGAAGGGTAAGGTCGTAAACGAGGAGTAGCTCGCAATAAAATGTTGCAGTGTGTGCGATTCTGATCGGCGTGTAAAATCATGCAAAAAAAAAAGGAAATAAGAGAAAGAGGGAAAAAACGATATTGCGGGAATTCGGAGGCTCACAAAGGGTCAAGAGACGAAACTTATTTTTGTTCCTCACGCTTTAATGCTTTTTTTGTCTTAAAAAGTTTTCGAAAAATGTGTGAGAATACACGTCCATATGTATACGTAATATCGACGACATGGCACGACTGTTTTCGGGGTGGCGTATCGATCGTTAGCAAAAATTCGGACTGTTCCCTGTCGTAAAATACGGTCATGAATTTTTACGACAGCGATGCAGAGATGCGTTCGAACGAGGTCGATAAAATGTTGGAACGCCGCTGGTTGCCTTGCCCGGCCGCGTTTCTATTTTTTTACAAAGCAAGAGCCCCGTGGCAGGGGTTATTTTTTTTATTATCACGAGTCTGTCGCCCCGAGTCAATCGTGTTTTTCCATAAACACGCGATGTTAGATCATTTCGGAACGTACACCCTATACACGTCGATATAGATGTTTAGAAATATTGTTAGTACGACAGAACCCCGAGGATTCAATTTCGCCACGTTGTTATCTCCCTCTGACAGCATCCCAACAAAAGTATCGATTTTCCGAACATTTTTAAAAGCGAAAATGTGCTCTGCCAGCTATGGAAACACGGATAGCGTTGTATTTCGGTTATAAAACAAGAGAAAATATTTATCGTTAGATGGTGGAAAAAAGAAATTTTTCAGGTTGAGTTACATCGAGATGAATTTTCATTCTCTGTGAAAAAAAAAAAAACATTTATCTATTGGATGAAAAATTTTGTTCATCGAAGCATCAATTTCGATACGTGCGTGTGTTCTTTGTTCTTCTTCTCTCCGAACGTTTTTTTTTTAACTTACGTGAACCTGAAAAAAAAACGACTACCGACAAGTTTTCTGTTAAAAGTAAAATACACAACTCTTTCTCGTTCCCTCTCTCTCTCGCCCTATTTGTAGAACGAAGTAAAAAACGTGGGACGAACAAAAAAATCGGAGAGAGAATGAAAAAGAGGGCGAAAGGGTGAGGTAGGAAATAACAATGCCTTCGGGAGATAGAGATAGTACTGGATTGTGCGAACATCGATGAAACGCACGTATGAGCAGAGCAGGAAAATGGGCCGAACGTTTGCAACACGAAGAGAAAAAAAAACAACGAGTGCCGTTTTACTGGGACTGGTTGTATAGTGAAAAAAGTGCAAAGTGGAAAAACGCGATGGATAGATGAACAGAGAAAAAAAAACAACCACCAGCGGAAGATAAATTTACAACAAAAATCAGGCATCCATGTGCACTAATTGGCGAGACAATCTAGAGCTTCGTGGAAACTGATTGGCGGAAAAGTGGCCATGTCACCGACTATATATCCTGCAAATATACCGATTTACACATGTTAACTTATCCCTCGATACGCCTTTTCGTTCCTATACCCGATGTGCACCACGATCCATCCATCAATAGAAAACCATGTCGAATATAGCAGACTAACCGATTCAGTTTACGGACTACAATGCATTATCGATCGAAGTTTGTGTAATGCGACGACAAATCGATCTGAACGACAGTAAAGCTTACGCCACAGCAGCAGTTTTCCAATTCTTCATTATTCCCGCCATTTTTTTTAACAACCTCGTGGACCAAGAAAATTATTATATCGATTGCGTAGCCAGAAATATGCATTCCGGAAAAATATTCCAATTTACAATCGATTCATGTCGGTCCAGTAATTTCATTGGCAATGTCATTAGTCAATTAGTCGATAAATTCATCAGTGATTTCGTTACTGATTGCATTACAGCTTGAGACTCGCTGAATTCGTTTTCAAGTATCGAAACTATCGAGGAATCAGATTGATTGGGTAATTCTAAACAAGCGAATATTTGCAATTGGGAAAAATGATATTATGAGCACTCGATGTAATTGCACTCATCGGTAATTCCGCTCTCTTATCAGGAGGAGTTTCGTAACTAATTTCATTGTGATCCAAGTACTACGAATCTTGTTGCTGAGTCATCAAATTACTTTTTCATAAAAATCGGTCGCAATTTTTTTTTCGAAATTTTGTTTATTATACAAGAAATACTCGAACAATCTTGCATTTAGAGTATGTTGTTATTTAGTTAATTTATAACAACTTTTTTCTATAAATTTGCGCTCGCAAACCATTTCGTGTGTAAGAAAAACTGAAAAGAAAAATTTAGATTTGAATGTTGCCATGCAACGTCCTTAATGGGTTAAAAAGGTAAAATTTTGGGGCAGAAATAGAAAATAAAAAAAAAATAATTCATCGGTGTGAATGAAAACGAATTTTCAACATAATTGTGTTCTCTGTACAGCAGCAGGTGAAGAAAGATGACTTTGGAATTAAATTCTACCCGTGCCCTCATTTATCTTTCGATACAACAAATCTTGCATGCGCACAATTTCTGTTCTCGAAAAGTATATCTCGTCTGCGTATTATCCTCGAAAATTGCGAAGGACGTACCAACAATGGTAGTCGTTGTTGATGCTCAAGAAGCGCGGCACAACACACACCGGCGAGTAATTCCACGCGCCGGTTTGGGAAATTACGAGCTGTAAGTTACAAAGTAAGCTACGGTCCCGTGGGCGAAAAGAGCGACCCCGGGTATATCAAGAGCAAAGGGGATAAGGAAGAAAGAGAAATAGCTCAGACAAGTAGAAAGGGAACGTTAGCATCCTCCAGAGAGGAAATGAAAACTAATTGGTGGAGATTCTTGACTGCAACTATGCTCTTTTTATTTCTCCTTAAAAAAAAAAAAAAAAACTGTAACGTCACAAAAGGTGAACCTGCACATACTTTTTTGAATTGTAATTTTTTTAATGCATTTTTGCATCTCATTATACAGCAGCAACAGCTTATGCCTGCACCAGCCATTATATTTCATTTGGAATTAATTTACTTTTTAAATTGAATCATATACGGTTCATACTTTTTTTCTTTAAAACCTTTCTGCAGACGTGATTTGAGAAATATCCTCTTAGTTTTTCGTTTCGCATCAAATCTGAAGAACTAGGGCAAAGGACTTCAAATGGCAAATACGCTCGATTCTGTAGACTTTCTTCAATCTAAATATTACCAACGTCGAAAATAAATTCCCTTCCAATTGACTAACGAGCACTTTTGTCCCGCTACGTGCCAACTCGTCTCGTTACATTTTTCGGCGACTCAATTTATCATTTTTAGAATTCGTTTATCATACAGATACTTTTTTCTGTGTTGCACATCGTGTCACCATTCTTCCGAAAACAATCCTCACAATCTCATCAATCATTCGATGCCACCTGGTTGCGACATCCTCTGTTTCTCATCTCAGTGTATCGTGTGGGTCTTCCTTGCATAAAATATTCAAAAATTATTCAGTCAGTCTATCTAAGAAAAAAAAAAAAACACACAAATTTTCTGTAAATTTTTTATTACTCATGGCAACACAAAAATATTGTGTCCGTTGATCTTTTCGACATGTCGTTCCAGAAATGTCGAAAAGATCGAAAATGCAAATTCTATTCGTCGAATAAACAAAACTGTTTTTTTTTGTTTAATTTAATTTTTTTTTCTATCGCTTATTCAATTTTTCCCATTGATTGCTGTTCTTGATCATTTTTCCTCTCAGCATTTTGTTGTTATCGATACTGTCCAACAGATTGATGAAAAACCGTTGCATCGAATGTTGGCACGGATGACACTCGTTAAGGGCATGCGGGACAGCGAACACATTAGACAAAGATCATGTAGAATGGAAGGCTGTGGAAGGAGAGCAAGTATGCTCACGTGTGCGTTGGTGGCATTTCAACGACGAAAATTAGGTACAGCACGGTCAACGATCGCGTGCATCTGGACCATATGCTTGTTAGAAATGATCGATTCTCTAGAGCGTGATGTCGAGTTGGCAGGGCATTATTCCCGGCTTTGCAGAACCATAACTGTCCTGGCTCTACCGGATGTTTGCCGCTTGAGTGCTTGTACCATGCTTCCGCTTGATAACGTTCATGCCAATGGAAGAACATCGTACTGGTTTTCAACGCGAATTCTCAATCCTTCCGATAAGAGCAAAAACGAACCTGATATGTTGATTGTCCACGAATAATATTGTATTCTCATTGGACCAAGATAAACCATGAAAAGTGTGACCGCGTCATCGACCGAGGAGGCTCTGACAAAAAGAGGACAAGCCTTTAAATATTTCCAACACTGAGAATGACATTTTGTTAAAAATCGTCGATATTTTGTTGAATACGGTGAACTAAATATTTTTCGATAATTTTAAAATTTTTGTTTATTTGACAGTATATTTGGTTTCTAACGAAATTGTCAGCGAAAGTTACGGGTGGAACGACTAAAATTTGCTTCCGGAAAGATTTTCTGAAGAATTTCTTGCTGCATTGACACAATTTTTGGGATTATTGAAAAAATCGTTTAGTCGAACGTATCGAACAAAATTTTCATCTTTTTCAACAAAATTTTGTTTTCAGTGTAGCCCACGATTTATTTCTTGTACTTCACAATTCCATTTGACGCTCCATTTGGTAGTGTTCACGGATTGAAATGGATCAAGGACTTTAAAGTTCGAAAATGTTATGGGAAGGACGTGGAGGAAAAATCCTCTAAAGAATATTGTCCAACTGTACTGACTGCGTGATAAAGGAGAAAAAGTGTCAAATAGGTAGTGTATTGGAGTTCGGATTGGAGAGCGTAGAAAAGGACTAGGTGCCTAGCTGGTGAGCGAGTCAGTACACTACCCTCTGTAAAGAGCCACTGCGCCGGAAGTAGAAACGGTCTTCGGATTCACCGCTCCACATGCACGCACACACCGCGTTTCTACTGTGAAAACATTTGAGCAGTTGGATTCCACCTGACTACCACTGACTACAGCCAGAAAATCAGACCCATTACCAGGGATATAGGATTTATTTTGCATGGAATCGATATACCTTTCCCTTGTACCTTCCTACCTAATACCAGGTAATTTGCATTCTTATCTACGGGCACACAAGGGGGTGGAATCCATGAATATTGCACCTGGAGAATATGACATGAAATCCGTAGTGTCTTTGAATGTTGATTGTGAAGATGATAAAATGCTCGGATTTATTGTTCAGTGACGATCGCATCGTTTCTTTTCGTAAAATATCTCACAGACACGAGACACGGACACGAACTTGTAACCCTCAAGAAACGTTTCGCTATCGCATTAGATAGTCAAAAGACATTCTGTTATTTGTAACACTGTAAATAAGCCACATCAGCCAATGAATGTAAATATTATTTTATTAGTACAACAAAAGTGAATCGATTGCATTTCATTGACTATGGTAAAGGTTACTAAGCGTTGTCACACTATATGCTGCATATCGATGACTTTTATCGCAATTGTTTGTTAATCCTCAGTCTTTTTTTGTTTATAAATAATCCTCAGGGTTTTCTCAGTATATCAAATTTTTTTTAGAAATATAGAGATTCCCATAAGCAGTGTGTTAAAATTCAAAATCTCATCAATTATTTATCGTAAGAAATTTTGCAGGCATTTTCTTGCATACTTAAATAGTCTAATAAGAAAATATCGTATTTGCATGGAATAATAAGGTTCACGACAAGGCAAGTTTAGTGGAAATAATGTCAAGCCTCGTTGACACAGTGTCTCGTAGTTCATCAGCTTTTATGGTGAGTCTGATAAATAATTTATCGTTACGCTCCGACGATTGTAGCATTTCGATCTATTTTATAGCTTTGGAGTTAGTTGGAAAATATCGTATTGCTTGAGAACGTTTCGAAGGAAGGTTCCTGCAAATTCCGATAACGAATGGATCCTCGAGGAGCAAAAGGGTAGTGTGCGTCTCCCACTCTGAGTGGTGTTTACCGCTTTAACCAACAAACTAGTGTAGAGGATGGGTGGAGAAATCCGAAACCATACTAAAACATGTGAACCCTTCTTACTGCCGACCAAGTTCTCATACTAATCCGGCGTGCAGACTGTTCCAAAAGTTGTGGCGAAGCTTTGCCAGACAAGTAGATTCCAACAATCTATAATGGCAAACGTTGTTACCCACTTTGCACTTTGATGTTATATCAGTATCATGTGATCATTGTCATTGACACATTGCTGACAGCTGACAAGGTTCTGTGCTATAAGTAACAGCGTAGAGACAGCAGGGTCTCCCCATCGATTCATTTGAGGAGCTTAACCCGTGGAGTTGCCTATAAGTGCATCTTGGATCATTTTGACCCAAGGCGTTTTACGAATCGTTGCATTCCGATGAATGTGCATGTTTTTGTGCACACGTTTCTTAAATTATCCATATTTCCTGGATCTCAATTAATTTTTTGACGAAAACGAAAACTGAAGGCTAAACGATCGGTGACAGAAGACTGTTGGGGGTCAAATCGACCCAGATTGCACTCGAACACACTCTCTACTGGGTGAACTCACTTTTTCGTTCCGGTGTATCAGATTGATAATGATTGAAGAACGACGGTCAACTTTGGGACATTGGCTGCTTTTGGGACAACTTGTACAGTTTCAGCGTGTCTACGGATTTTGCAGTGAAGCTCAGTCCGATGTAGCACTCTTGCTAACTCAAAGAAGTAATGGTATCCATAACACCATGGTTCCTCACCTTTACAGCGAGCTGCGGAGTAGCCTGAAGTCGTAACCTGCCCTATTAAATAAATCCATCCACCCTCCTGCTGAGCTCAAAGCTGGGATCGAGTCTTTGGAATACATTCATAGACATTCTTCCGCTTGGCTTCAAAACATCGTTCTCCGACTACTTCGCGTGTTGGAGGGAGGAAACGATTCGGTCAAATCAATCAAACAAACATTGCTGGGTGCCAACGAAACGAGCACTTAATCTTCATGAGTGCCTGTTTCTTTCATTATTGTGAACCGTAAAGAGCACGATTGATCCGAGTGGATTAGTCGTAAATGATTGCGATGGCTATCGTCAAAGACTTTGGTCATTTCACGTCAAACCCATCATGTGTTTCCACCCTCCGGGTAGTCGGGAGTTGAAACATCAGGCTGAACTTCCGTTTACTATGTTTTAAGATGAATCTGACTTGCGATAGTTATCAAAACGTGATTGCATCTTATCATAAGTAATCAAACAATATTCTTGTCGAACAATGGGAAACTGTGGGTCGTTAGGGAAACGAACACGACTAACGAATCAAGTTCACGTTCTATTGTTCTTGCAGCAAAGTTAGGTGGCAAAATTATACCAACTTTCAGTATTCCACTTGTATCTCTACCGCTTTGAACTCAACACTAACTCCAAGCGCTAGTCAGCGCGAGGGTCGTTTTGTCTACAGTAGAACGTTCTTGTCTATAAGTCCCGCTACAACCTTCTCAGCCAGAGTCTGACCTCATATCAATCATTACCGTCATCAGCTTCAGTTGCTTTCCCCCCTAATTCCATCCATGCCATTGTTTTTATTTAACCCCACGAGCTATGAACGCAGGCCCTGTGTCTGCGATTGCAAATTTCTTTTTCGCATCCAGTGCAATTATTTTTACTTCATCTTTGGTTTTTTAGAATTACCGTTCAGAATTCAATAAAATTTGGTACAGCAGTAGATTATGATAGGAAAAAGATGCAATCAAACTTTCAAGAGACCACAGAGAACTAGAAAAAAGCTATTCGCATTGGTAATTCCATGAATTTGACATCGATTTCATACATTTCATTGTATTTTACAATGAAAACTGTGATTACTCCAAAGAATTGATAATTCATTGAAATATACGATGGAAACTGAGATTTCTCGAAAGGCTCGATCTTAAATGTACGAAATTACCACTGCAAGTATCTTTTTTCTGGTTTTTTGTAGCGTCTTGAAATTCTGACTGGATCCTTTTCTAATCACAATCTACTACTATACCAAATTTGATTAAATTCCGAGCACTCATTGAAAAAATCGACAGGGCTACTTTAATCGATTTTTAATTTCTATCGAACTTTGCTTTCAACTATCATGGATAACTGAACGGTAATTTGATCAGTCAGAAGCAAATATTTCACCTCAATCCAGTCCGGAATGACCCAACTTTCTTTCGAAGCGAAGGAATCAACTTTTGAACTCACTATTTTTTAACTTTTGGTGGAAATTTGTTCGATGCAATAAGTATAGCCTTTTTTATGTTATTTTCATTTCAGCTATCACGAAAGGCTCATACGTGAGGCACTATACGCCAGCGCACTATGACACGGCTCTGCTGCGGAAGCATCATGAAAGAACACGTCACGAGGCTCTCGAGGAATCAACACGACGTCGTAAGGAATCGACCTTAAATCTTGATGTCAAAGCTCTTGACAGGTACGTGAAACATACTTTCGCTGTGAGTGACGGGAACGATTGCTCGGTACATACACCGCACAAAAGAGGTGCAAAGGGAATAGGAAACCTCGGAGCCCAGAAACGACTGTCAACAACAGTGATTGAATTTATTTGTCTGAAAAAAAGCCCTTCAAGCCCATTACTAAATCGTTCCAATGGAAACAAATTATTCTCGATGCACCTTTTTTCTGATAGAAGTAGTTGTTCGAGAACTTATCCATTATTTTTGTCCGTTTTCCTGCCAAAAATGCGAATCTTTACGGAATAATTTCTAGCATAATGGAGTCAAAAAAAGTTTCTCAATTTTTCGTCGAAATATCAAGACAGGTTACCGAAATTTCAACCCTCAGAGTGCACACCTCCTATATGTGCATATTGGGTCAATCTGACCCAAGGCGTTTTGTAAATCGTTGTATTCTGGTAAATATCCTTTTTTTTTTTGGTAGCGACGTTTTATGCCCCTAAATTTAGTTTTCGACGAGAACGAAAATTGACCGCTGAATTATTGGTTGCGATTAAATGTCAAACAATCTCTGAGGGAACCTTTTTGGGGTCAAACGATCCAGTATGCACTCGGACAGTTAACAAAGTAATATCATTTTGAAAATCGTCTCACATTTCTATTTAAAATTTCATGTACGTGCAGGAGCGATCCAGAAGTTTCATAAAAACGATCCTTTGCACTTGCACTGGAAATAAAATTTTGTTGAAAAACGTTGATATTTTGTTGAAAAAAGTGAACTCTGTAGTTTTGGTTAATTTCAGAATTTTCTTAATTCTGGCACTATGTTTGATTTCCAACGGAACTGCCAGCAAAATTTACGATTGGAATGACAAAAGTTTGCCTTCCGAATAGACTTTCTAGAATATTTTTTGCTGCACTGACAACATTTTTGGGATCACAATAAAACGTTTAGTTACACGTATCCAACAAAATATCGATCTTTCACAATAAAATTTTCGTTTCAGTGTATATAGAAAAGGTTTCGAAGATTCCGTTGCAATAATAGAAAGAAAGGGTCATCGAATGTTCAACGAACTTTTTTACTATTTCCATGTATCAGTTTTTCAGTTTGTATTTTTTTCTGAATGAAAAAAAAATCCATACAGCCAAATGACAGGACGACCATGTCCTAGTCAGCTTATAAACAAATGTGTGAAGTACTGAAAACGTGAGAAGGAGGTAGATTGAAAAGGCAGAGAGCGCAAGTAAAGCCGTTGCTATGGGACAGGGATAGAGAGATTTGCAGTAGTATTATCACGGCTCACCAGCTCTAAATATTGACTCAAAGCCACAACCGCATTCGCCACATATCCTCATGAGTCCACCGGCTATCGTGCTACGTCTCTTTTTATCCTCTCTTTCCTTCTCATACACATTTTCAGATTGGATGCGGCCAATCGTCTTCGACAGGGAAAATCCTGTAGAAATTGCTTCCAAGATATTTGACCTCGCAAACAATGCCATTCAATTTTTTTTCTATTCCGAAACCGGATCATTCTTATTAATCATGATATCGCCTGATTCGCATGAGGCATTTCAACCCGAACGAAACTCTTAAGGTAGTACTGCCAGTTTTAGAATTACCGTTTACAATTCAATAAAATTTAGTACGTTGGTAAATTATGACAAGAAAAAAAATCCAGTCAAATTTTCAAGAGGCTACAGAGAACCAGATAAAAGATATTCGCATTGGTAGTTTCATACATTTAAGTTTTATGATGAATCTCAGTTTTCACTATATTTTACAACGAATTCTTGTCAATTCTTAGGAGAAATCACAGTTTTTATAAAATACAATGAATTGTATGAAATCGATGTCCAATGCATGAAATTTCCGAAGCGAATATCTTTTTCCTAGTTGCCTGTACCCTCTTGGAAATTGGACTGGACCTTTTTCTCATCATAATTTACTACAGTATCAAATATTATTGAATCCTGAACGATAATTATAGAACTGACAGTACTTACCTCCTGAATGTCAAAAAAAAACGTGCTCGAAAGATTTCAACGACTTTCTCGTTATTTTTTAATTCATTTAAATCTTCGAAAGTAGATCAATTACTCTCGTGGAGAAACCATTATCGAGATTGTCGAACGCGCGCGTCCAATGATATCCACGACCTTTGGATTCTTTAGATTCGATCAGTAAATCGGTATATATGCTTATGAGTACGTACGTGTGAACAGGTAGGATTCAAGATCTTATTTAGCAGTCGATACTCTCGCCTCACCCAACGGACTATATTGTCCTAGCTATTGACATTCGTCCGGTGCACACCATTCGGTATTACGTTTGCATACTCCCCGGTTCTCCTCTCGTCCGTTTGCATCAATGACGGTGAGCTGGAGTACACATGGTCGCCTACCTCACCGAGTACTTCGAGCGATGTATACGTGACGTCTTTCAAGCTTCCATAGAGAGCGTAACCAAGCGACATTCGGCAACATTACGTATTCTCGGGATTTACCTCGAGCTCCTCTATCGCTCTTCTACGTCAAATGAGATTGAAGGGCGAAGAGGTGAGAAAACTCTATTCCTGTTCTCGCCCTCCGGTTTTTTATGTATCCACGAATATATCATTTCCCCACGTATAGAGACTGTAATGCTTTATTTCTGTACGAAAGGTATTATTTTGTTGTAAAGTATAACTGGCAAAACTGAGTGAAATTTCGTTTGTGTGAAATTATCGGACTTGAAATACAACGAAATAGCCGTAACTTTCCAAAATGCAATCTCATAATATTGTTAATGCTTTCGACACGTTGCTGGATATTTCTGAACTGCAAAAAATGAAAACTGGTGCATAAGCAAAATGAGTCTCAATGAAGGCTGTTGAGCGTAATTCAAGGACGTTGTATGGCAACGGTAAAATGTAAATTTTTGTTCTCAGTTTTTCTTACATACAAAATGGTTCGCGAGTCTAAGTTTATGAAAAAAAAGTTGTCACTAATTGACTGGAGGACAACATACTCTAAATCCAAGATTTTCCGAAGTAATCTGTATTTGTTATGTAACGAACAAAATTGCAAAAAAAATTAACGACTAATTTTTTTGACAAACTGAATAAAGCTTCTTGGAAGTTACATAAAAGTGCATGCAAAGTTTTGAGAGGCTTCACCATTTAGAAATCGAAATATTTAATGTTGAAAATTGGAACTTTTAACACACGCTCTTATGAGAAACTTCTAAAAATTGTGAATTTTATAAATAAATATCTCTTCTACGTGGTGAAACGTCTTAAAATTGAGCGAGCCATTAGAAATTACTATTCTCTTTGCGTGCTGAAAATTTAAAGGAATTTTATTGATTGAAAATTTAGCATGCAACGTCCTTAATAAATGAGTCTATAAATAACGAGAAACTCGGTCATCTCGGTAACGCAGAACATAACGCGTCAGTCCATTGGCGATTGAAACTTACAGAGAGGCTTGTGGACCGAACCATTCAACCGATTTATCTCAAGATTATTGATCAGATGGGTATACGGACGAACGACGTCACGACGACTTTAAATACGAGAAAATCGCCAGATTCTATTAATAGCGACAATATCACTGAATTAATTTATGAAGAAAAATGTTTTTGTCTCCATCTGCATTCAGGATGAAAAGTTGGAAGAAATATCGATTTTTCTTTTTACCAGGATCTTGCAATTCAATGCCGTAGAATTTTCCTTCAGTCCGGATTCATTATTTTAACTCCATATTTATGGAAATCGAATTCGAACTCTTTTCCAAGTTTATTTTTCCTTGGCGCAGTAAAGAAACGACTGACCGAGCTCCAACAAAAAACGACGAGCTCCTCCTTCATTTGTTCTCGACTTCACGTCAAAATATTTCTTTCAATTTTAAACAGACCAACATTCCCCAGGAACACCATCGAGCTTCATTTTGGATAGTACTGTCGATTTAGAGTTAGTTTTCATATTTCAATAAAATTTAGTACATTGGTAAATTATGATAAGAAAAAAAATCCAGTCAAATTTTCAAGAGGCTACAGAGAACCAGAAAAAAGATACTCGCATTGGTAGTTTCATACATTTAAGTTTTATGATAAATCTCAGTTTTCACTATATTTTACAACGAATTCTCGTCAATTCTTAGGAGAAATCACAGTTTTCATAAAATACAATGAAATGTATGAAATCGATGTCCAATGCATGAAATTTCCAAAGCGAATATCTTTTTCCTAGTTGCCTGTACCCTCTTGGAAATTGGACTGGACCTTTTTCTCATTATAATTTACTACAGTACCAAATATTATTGAATCCTGAACGATAATTGTAAAACCGACAGTACTATACCTTGGGCCCGAATTATTGGACTGTTTGTTCATTAACATCAATGTCCAAAAAAAAAAAAAAAACGTGCCACCACTGTGCCAAATTTTATTAAATTCCAAACGGTAATTCTAAAACCGGCAGTACTCCCTCAAACAGGAGAAACGGAGAATTGCGTAATGGATGAAGCATGGATGTTTGGATCTCGTTAAATAATCCGATTCGCCGTTCGATATGCCGTTCATTATATGTCTTCGTTAGAATGAAAGAAATTCTAGTTTCTCTTCGATGTTTTTTTTTTGCTTTCTCATCTAGTAGAGTGGTTGCGAAAATGAGATGTTATATGGCAAATGGGATAGATCGAGAGGAGCGATATAGTCGATTAAATGAGGCGCAATCGTAGCAAGGTTAGCATTCAATCGAAGTTAAACGGATTACTCCGATTCAAACTCTCGTTTAGCCTCGTTCAGTTTTTATACTCACGCGGGGATTTAATTGGATGGTCCGCTAATGAGTTCCTTCCGTGATAATCAGCCATTTACGGGCGACTACGGTTAAACCAAGGGGGTTGCCGGTTGGGGGTAGTTGGGTATAAGGGGTGCACAGCAGCGTGAGAAAGACGCGACCGAAGAGGAAGAGCCAAACTGAAGGACGGTTCAACGCGCAGTACCGGGTCAACGCCACGACGGAACCAGACTGTTTGGAATAAACTTGCACTGCTTCCAATTAACCTGAAAATCGCCGATAAACCCCCNATAAACCGATTAAAGGCCCGGTGTGCTTCGATAATTATCACTCACATTTTAATTTCATCCCTATATCGCCTTCTCACATTTTACATGCGAATTCTCACACCCAAATCTCACTAAAGTATCGTTCGGCTGAAAATTCATTTCTATAATCCATTGGAAAGTAATTGATCCCTAATTTTTTTTTTCCATCTCTACAAAGATATCTAAATAATTCTACCAAGTTCTTCGAATATTGGTTCGTTTTTCATTTTTTTGCGCTACATTTCAACTCTAATTTGTCTGAAATTCTTTGATAAATGTTTTCAAAAAGTTTGTTCAATATTTGCCGGATCACCAGTCAAGGCGACCCTGGAAATTTTGGTAGCGAACGTTTTCCACAGGTCCCAGTCCTTGTCGCAATACGTTTCACTCATTTTTTTGCTAAAGAGAATTTTATTTGCATGGTCGATCAGACACGCAGGATCAACAAAACGTTTCTCAAAAATTCGAGGAAACTTCGCGTAAAGGAAGCCAAACAAATTGTTGATTCTCCGCTTTTCAAGTTTTTACTGAATTTACACAGTTTAGTTTGTAATGCAGTTGAGTCTGTAACGTTTTTCATTCCGACCGGTGTTGATAGACGGTTCGTCTGATTATTCTTAATGGAACAAATATTTCTGCGAATTGCAAAAATAAATATGGCAATCGGAGAAAATTAAAAAAATTTATAAAAAACTTCATACCCTGGTTAGCGCACGGCAAGCCGCTCTCAATTCTTTAGATCGTACGAAAGAATAAATTTTATTTTTTTGTTAAGAAAAAAAATCCTCTAATAAAAANGTCTTTGGAGCTCCCCATCCTTGTCGATCCTTTTAGCGAATCAACGAGGTATACACCCAGTATTTCCAGTTACTCTCATCACGACCTTATATGTATGAAGACCTCTGGCATTTTCCGATAAAACCTCCCCAATTTCTCGGAACCGCGTACAGCGTTCAGGAATGTCCTCACACACAACATATTTACGGAGACACGGAGCAAAGCTTGTTTTGCTCGTTTCATTGGATACTTTGTTGCTGTAGATTTTCATGGGAGTGAGTCATAAAAATATTTTTATCAATAAAATCATATGAAAATATCGATTTTTCACGGATAATATTTCTGAAATAATAAAATGACTATTTTGGAATGAATTTTTTTTTAGTTGAGGCAAGAAAATCATTTTTGCAGACTTGAAGAAAATAATTGAAGGTAAAAATAAAAATTCTCCTCGCGCGTATTATGGTCGGAGAGTAAAAACTGTTGCTATCAAAAGTCACTCTATTTTTTTGGCAGCAATTGATTTGAGACGAGGAAAAAATTGAGCCGCCCATCGTTTCCATGATTTATCACTTAATTACGAGAATATGGACCAGCATGAAATAACAGCGAGTCCTGCGGTCGTTATTCCATAACTGATAACGATGGGAATTAGTGGAGGATGATTATTGATGACGATGCCAAAATCACGTGTTAGGTGATAAGAGAATTTGCATTATAACTACATTTGACGTGTGCGTATTTGCATCCGGATATATGGGAAGGTCGAGGATGTGTGAGTGCATGTAGAAATGGGTGGACATTCCGTTGGTACTTTGTGAAGACCTATGGTGGCTGCAACGCGACAGAGTGCAGCCCTCGAGCAATGAGAATCGACGCGTATGCAGGGCGTTCCATAAATCAGATCCTGAGCTCGGATCACGGAGTCATCGCGCAAAGTCCTAAGGGACGAGTCTCTTATGGTTTATTCTTTGATTCACCCTGTAAGCGTTCATAGTCAAGCACAAGTTACATCGAGTGGGTATGTCCAATTAAGGCCGGATTTCACGTCAATGACAGAGCCAGAACTAAACATCGTTTCGCTAGCATGTCCGAGCGACATAATAATGCCAGAGTCCCGCACAGATGTCTCGTCGCTCGCTATTGGCCTTCCGGTGTAATTCCGCTGGAACAAACGCTCTCCAGCGTGCGGAAGCTCATTTTTGAGCGTTCTCCTGAGATTTATGGGAAAACGTTCAACCTTGAGGGCTGAACACTTACGGGGGTGGAGGATTCACATTTTTCGAAAAATCAATCATTAAGAACGTTGTATGGCGACGGTCAAATATTGGTTGCACAAAGACCCAGAATAGCTGCATACACTGAAAACAAAATTTTGTTGGAAAAGATCGATATTTTGTTCGATACGTTCGACTAAACGTTTTTTTGAATAATCCCAAAAATTGTGTCGTCGCGGCAAGGAATATTGTAGAAAGTCTCTTCGGAAGCAAATTTTTGTCGTTCCAATCGTAAATTTAGCTGACAATTCCATTAGAAACAAAATATACTGCCAAAATAACGAAAATTTTGAAATTATCGAAAAATATTTAATTCACCGTATTCAACAAAACATCGACGATTTTGAACAAAATTTCATTTCCAGTGTAAACAAATTTTGTAGGACATTAACTTCCACAATAAAATTTCAAGGTTTTTTTTTCGGAGTCCGGAATTATTCATGCAGGTCGAAGCTTCTTAAATATTTTATCATCCGATTATTTTCGAACTCCAGAAATGATATTGAGTTTGGCATACATTATACGACCATTAGCATCTGGCTGGAAGAAAACGATGGCCGATGGTTATTTTCAACGTGACCGGGATCCGCCATCACCCCGACTATGTTGACTCAATTAGTAATGTGAACAGTGAATCATGAAATAAATTATTCCCCCTTATCCTACAATTTCTCGTCACTTTGGTTCACTGCAGTAGGATCGATCGATAAGAGATTGCACGATGAATAAATCGGATTAGGCCTCCACTGTTATGATTGATTACCATGTGCGGTACTTCTTATCAAAACAACGAGTTCCTGGAAAAGGAAAAAAAAACGAACGATACCATTATTGACATCTTTTGCTGATGCCGACGTGTCATTATTCATACTCCAACGCAGCTATTCGCGCACAACAGTGACACAACGCTATCCGACTAGCTCGTCTATACCGTTGCGCTTGATTCGCGCTAATTGTACTCCAATTAACGCGAGTCGACTGCACGTTCATGGTTTCGCGTCGTACACGTCACTTTATTGATCTTCGTCCGTCGTATTCGGTGGATTCGTGCTTTTTGCGTTTAGATGAAATTTGAACTAGAAAAACAAAAAAAAACACCAATAATTAGGAGAAAAAAGAGTTACGCGTCGCAGACTCAGATCTACTGACAAATAATTAACGAGCTACCGAATTTCTTTACGAATCGGAGTGTTCCTCGTCGCAAACGGATTTCTCACTTTTTTAAAATTCTCGGGAAACTTTTTTCTACATTTTAATTTTGACATTTCGGAAGACCCATCCAGCGTTATGTGATTGCTCTGAACTCTACGCTTTGCATTATGCCAATGAAGTAATTTCAGCTTCGAGAATAAAAATGCAAATTCAAAGAAAGTAAAAAAACGTTTTCGACATGCTTGTTTCAGGACTTTCAAGATGCGGCTCGTGAGAGACACGGGACTCTTTCACAAGGATGTTGTCTTTGAAGCTTCGAACGAGCGTCCAATTTTCTTTGACCCATCTCACACGTACACGGGCACCCTCGAGGGTGAGTAAATAGTTTTTTTCTCGCTTCTTTGATCATGTTTTTTCCTTTGGACGATCGATATACATCGTTGTAAATTATGTGGGCTGTCCTAGATATTCTCCAACTCCTGTTTGACGCTATTTTCTCTTCGTTTTTCAAATGCATCGATGCAGTAGCGTCGGTTCAAGAAATAAGTATTTTTGTTGAATTTCCGGATGGAAAATATAATATCGACGAGCAACCAGAAGAAATTTTTAAATTCACGATCTTTCGTTACGGGGTCTTAAGAAATCGTTAATAAATAATATTCCCATGGATCAGGATGATTTTTTGTTTATACCTTTAAGGAGATTCGATGTGGATACTTTTCCTGACCCCCAAGTTCAGTACTAACACTTTACGGTCGCTTCAGTGATTTGGTGACGTCGACAGTGTGGGCAGGCAGTGTCACGAGTGGCACTTGCGAGAACTGTTCATACTTCGAATGCCCTCGCCATTGCTTCTATTTGCATGGGAAAAAAAGCGAACGGACTTATGGAAAAAAACAGATTCGACCAATTTCGATCCAGAACATTTAGAGGAGCTTTTAAAACGCGACGATCCACTTATCTCGTTGAGCTTTTTCGAGCGAGGTGCTACCGAGCACACGTAGTGATGCGCTTCTGTTCGATCTAGCGAGTTCTTTTTGCACCTATAACCACGAACCAAGAACAAAGGAGAGTTTCGTTCGATGCAATGAAATCGATTAAATTGATCCACGTGAAACTCTCGCCATGGTTCACGGCGTCAAACATCGCCGATATAGCACAAAATGACCACCTAAAGCGCGTCGAGTCCCATCCCCTCGACTCTGACGCCCCGAGGCACGGAGCGAATACGATGTAACGAGCGAGAAAAGCTCCGAAAGAAGATGGTCGATTTTTCAGAGCTTCGCGAACCTTTCCGTTAATTTAACCGCAAAATTTCAACGTAAGCAAAAACTAGTGGAGAATGAAAAACGCTGAAACGAAGCTTGAAACCTCCAACATCTGCTGCCATTCATTTTCACGTTCATTATAATAGAATTTTCGCAGCTGCCATCGCTTTTTAGAGCAATAATGTAATTTTATATTCCCACACCGTTTTACGACTTTGTCCATCAAGTTTCCGCATATTGAGCCGAGTAGGTCATTGGATACTTTCCAATATCCTCGTCAGCAGCTCCAATGCTCGCCCCAAATGGCAACAAATTTTATTGTTCGTAATTAACGCAGTTTTATCTATTTTTCCAAAAGTATATCGTATTCTCATGGAGTGTTCTCCATTTTTCACAATAAACTCCATTTTCCCATGGAAAATACGTTCGCCCTGTGACGTTCATTCCTTCCAAATTAACTCAAACAAAAACTTCATGAAATTTAGCAACTCTTGATGTCCATTCATGGAATTCCAATATGAAACGAAACTATTTCGTCTGCCTCGGAAGCCTTTCCCATTACCAATACGAGTTTCTCACATTTCTTGATACGCAAAGTTGCAAATATTGAAAATAACCAAAACTTCGTAGACGAAGTAATATTAAGCATTCTCATTGCCTATATAAAAATCCCGTAATGCTCAGGTATTGCCTTGTAATGAAATTGCCATCTACTAGCCTCGTTTCAAACAAAATTATTTTTCCATTCAAACAGCGCACCCTTCGATGCTCAATTTTCGTGAAATGAGATATGCAAATATGCCAGCCACAGGGAATAGGCAACTTCTTTAAATTGCTACATGTTTGAAGTCTTACAAAAACCACGATATTGTGAACATAAGATCGCGACCAGTAGCTGCCTCATTAGTGTCCCGAACAGTACAGTGATTTACTCAAAAGAGTATTGAAGCACTTGTCTTAATATGCAATTATTCCAGCTTGAGATGAAGTGGCTGCATCTCTCCAGGGAAATTGAAATAAAATTTTGAAGCAATTTTAACCCTTCGAGTGCATACTGGGTCGTTTTGACCCCGAAACTTTTCTGTCGCCAATTGTTTTGCATTTCATGACAACGATTGTTTTATACGACTCCATTTCCGTTTTCGTCAAAAAATTAATTCAAGGTCTCTACAAAAAATAAAACAAACACAAAAAAATGCACATTTACCGGAATACAAAGATTTTAAAAACGCCTTGGGTCAGATTGACGTGCACTCGAATCCTTATTGAAGTGCAGTCTCTTTTTCTCGTCGAAAAATTTTCTCAAAAAAAAAAGAAGACGCGGAAAATACAAAAAGCGGTTTTTCACATAACCGGTCAATTGTGATGTCGCTTTTCAATAATTGGATAATCAGTTGTCTTGCGATTTGAGAATAAACTGTATCCTGCATAAGATCCAGAGTCAATATGCGAATGGACGATGTTTTTCAAGACATTTAACGTATTTTTCTGGCTGGAATAAAGTGCCCCAAACAAACAACTAAACAAAAACTACTCGTGGGAAAGAGCCGAGTGAAGCGATCCTTTGGGGGGGAAATAAAGAAAAAAAAAAACTAAAAAAAGGAAGAATGGTAAACGAAGCGCACGGAGAAAAGAAAACGTGGCAATGGTCTATTGATCAACCGGGTCGTTAGGAGTTCAAGAGTGCAGCACAGCTTCCCTGACGTTTTATCAGCCCCACTTGTACGTTTTGCCTCAGTAATAAATATTCGATTCTCTACACTTACTTTATCAGTATTAAAAAATAAAAACGATCACGAAATATATTGGAAACTAGCCGTACCCGCGGGCTTTGCCCCACAGCACACCTATATAGTTGACGCGAAAGGATACAGCTAGATCAATAAGAAAAGTAATTTTTTTTTCAGTTTCCAGTTTCATTTTCTGAAAATCGCCATTACTTTTTTTTTTTTACAAACTGGCGCTCATTATCTTCGTTTCCGAATTATATCTGAATTGGTAATTTGCGATTTTTGTTTTATTATCATTTTTTAGTAGCTTGTGAACCTTGAAAGTGGAAAATTTGACGAAAAATGTGATTCTTTGGTTCGGGTTCAAAAAATGAAAAAAAAATTACGTATTTAGAGATAAGACTTGAGAAAACGATAATGCTACACGAGAAGAAATAAAAATAGTTTAAACAAGCTATTAATCGTGCGATAATAAATCAAGGATTGAAAGAAAAAAAAAGACTTACAGTCGACATCGCTTTATGCACACTCCAAGGCTAGACGAAAATATCATTTGAAATATGCGATGGAACATTTTTCGATCTCTCGATAGACTCGAAAGGGAAGAAATGGGGAATAGCAATTTTTCATCGCATGTAAATCCTTTCATCCCTCGTAATCTCTTTTCCTCCACACTGACAAATACATTTAATATTTTTTTCTACATACATATACGTGCATCGCATGCCCTCAAAGCTCTGCTGTACCAATTCTAATCTCGTGTTGGTCACGATTGCACGCGTGTACGTTGAGTAAAAAGGGAAATTCGTTTGACTTCGAATTCACACTTCAACTCCTACATTTCCCTTCGAATTCGTTCCCATTGAGTTTCCAGCTCCCTTGGGGAAGCAAAGTAAAAAGTTTTCGTACATGGACCGTACATTTATTATTAATATGTCAATACAGTACGTAAATGTATGTACCTCCACATTTGTGTGTTCACATACAAATATTTATGGATAGAAAAACTCTTTTGTGGAAAGTCCACCATCACTCCATCGCTGTAAAGCTCCTACCACATTTCCATATTCCCAGATTTGTCGCACTCTAAAACACTTCCGAAGTTGACAAACGCACAGCTCCTCATTAGCTTTGGAAAAAATTGCATTCAATTTTTCCCGTACTGCAGGACTAATAAATTTTCCTAATAGCACTAGCAGTAGATTTCGTGGATTTTACCAGCGAATCGCTCAGCCCCGGTCCAATTAGTGCTGTTGCGAAAACAGAGGTCCTATAGTGTTCTTACATATTTTTCCAACATCGCATCGACTTTCATGGTCAAACTGCTTTGATCGGATGAAAATTTATCCAGATAAATAAACGACGCATCTATGATTCAATCACAAAGTTGGTAACTTCGATACCATATGCACAGTGCCCACGTATTCACACTCTCGCGTCGCCACTCTCGGGAGTTCGCGAGCTACGGAAAACTTTCAAGCTTCCACCCTCCAGCCAATTACCAAACGACAACCCCTTCGCACACTTGGATCGAACGTGCATTTGCTTTGCAAACAGCGATTGGCAGTTCCTGTCATTTGGCACAAACTATTGACACGAGAACGATGATTCATTGAATTTCTGCTGAATATAAAAACATACTCTTTGCAGATCTCGTCGAGGATCTCGTCAATGAGTGATTAATCGAAAGATTTGGCGAAGACACTAGCCTTTCCATTTTTAATCGAATTGAGGGAATAAAAAATGGCTGGATTTTTTTTCAGTGTAAATGGATTCGTTTTCATTAACCCTTAATAGTCAAACCTCCAGATTGCGACGTAATAGTCGTTGGGGGTGTTATTAACCCCACTCACTTCGGACGGCGATAAATAGTTGAAAAATCGTAAAAAATAACAAAATAAAAATACTACAATGTATTTCTAACCCTTGAGTAACGATCATGATGATTGTATTTAATTCGTGCAATTTTTAATATAAAAAAATAATAAAAAAATAAAATTCTGCAAAAATTACTGTTTTTTTTTTTAAATAAAAAACGATTTAGAAATTATAATTTTCAATAAAAAAAAACCAAATCGTTTCACAAGTCTGAAATAGCATGCTTTCAGGTGGAACTGGTTAAATTATAGCGACCGTTCCAAAAAGTATAGCCCAGTTTCTACACCGTCCGCTTCCTACGTCTTCCAAAATTGAACTAACGGGCCCTTTCAAATAATAACGATGAGGCTCTCTTCTAGAAGGTTCAAACTATCGATAGAGGGTGCCATAAGTCCCATTTTCTCAAAATTTCTGTTACGGATCGTCGGTCGAAAGCGGCTGGGGTGAAATTAACCTCGGGTAACCATTGAGGGTTAAAAAAAAAACAGAATATTTATTAATAATCAGAACGAATTCGAGTTCGTTGCTATAGAAATACTTCATGTAATTGAATCTTCCTTCCAAGTTTTTTTCTTGCTTTAAATTGAAAATCGAGATTTACTTTTCAAAGCCGTTAACAGTTTGGCTGACCCGGAACTAACCAGAGCGAGAGAGCCACTCAATCCTCCAGGTCGGTCAGGTCATCCAGTCCCAAAGGGTCGACTCAGAAAATAGCAAAAAAGCCATCCAAAAGTGCCAAAGTCGTTTATCGAGTGACAGAAGGATGCACCGGACGAGGGTCGACGCAAAAGTTCGACGGGAACTCGTAGAACCTTCCACTTTTCGACCTATATCGTGTGTGTACCACGTAAGACCTTACACAGTTCTGAAGGGCGTTACGTCAAATGGTTCCGTCGACACAAAATCCACTGAAAGTCTCAGAAACTATTATTTGAACATTTAAAAAACGGAGTAGGAAACATTAAAAAAAAAACATACACACACACACACACTCAAAGGAATTTTTTTTCTTTTAGCAAAATCAACGAAAAAGTCCAGTGACTCGTTTCTGTTTCCACGTGAATTTTGTGCGTGTATATTTTCATGTTTTCTATGATCGCTATTATTCCAATATTGCCAAACTGGCAAGAACTTGGGCGTGATATCGTAGAACTTAACGCTCGACACATTTATGAATAACGAAGGCAAACAGTTGGCACGTAACCAGAGTATTTCCAGGTGGTGGCGAAATTAAGCTTCGCTTCAGGATGGAATGGCGTGAAGATGAAAAGGGTGAACGATCGGAGCTTAGGGCCGGTTAGATCCCCTTTTATATACCGGAGTTGAAGCAAAACTCAACGCTGTAATCCAGGCGTTACTTCAACCAGTTTTTTGTCTTTCCCTTCAATTGAGTTGCCTAAAAAAATGCGAAATACTCAAATGTATCGAACTAAAGAAATTTCACGCTGAACTTGGAGTTTCTAACTAATTGCTATCGCCTCAAAGGTTTTGAAAACAGTTTTCTTATGCTATGATGTCTTCTCCCTTTCCACGTAACATTTGGTGGCAATGAATGTTTTGAAATTTAATTTTCTAAAAATTATTGAAAACTTAAAAATATTAAAAATTTCATTTACCACGAGAAACGTTTTTACAAAAAAAAAATGAACTTTGACCGGAATACGACGATTTGAAGAAGGCCTAGGGTCAGATTGACCCAATGTGCACTTATAGGAGGCGTGCACTCGATCGGGTTAAAGTTTAGTAACGCGATTGGTGGACTAAACGAAACGTATTGATATCAAATAGAATCCCTGTCCTCGAGCTAAAAATCACTCCAGGAAATAAAAGCTGAACGAGTCATATTCCTGAGAGCCATCAGCCAGAAATACGAGACAGTGCGAGACCTTATCGCCGACATAATTGCTTCTTAATGCTTTACACTCGGTTGAAGCTCGTTTCATCGGGTCAGATTTACCACCTGACAATTTATCGCTTCACTTCAAATACAAGAATTGTCTTCACTCAGCAGCGAGTCAATTTCCCGAGTCCCTCGAGAACGATTATATTATTTCTTGATTAATTTTCACACAGAAACGATACAGGCTGTCGTATAAAGTTGAAAATATATCTTGCCACGTTTTTTTCTGAATCAAGATATTTTTTCTCTTCTGGATCCTCATCCATATCGTGCCCTCGGATCTCAAAGGTACAGCGGTAACGAGGCACGATTTTTGGAGGATATATACCATGATACTAGCCTCTGCTTTAGCTCTTGATTATACGCATACGTATGTGCCATTTTAAGGATATATACGTGTACAGGAGGATTGTTGAGTGGGTGCCCACACGTTTTAATGAAAGTGGTGTTCGTTCACGCGTAAAGCGATATCCCCAATTTAGGAGGTACGCAGAGGGTGCACAGAGTTAGTCGATTGCTCGCTACGAATTCAACCGCTCTCGCGTTCAGGGAGTGCCTGCTCTTTGTATTTCTCCCTGCACCCAATTCCCTCACGCGTTCTCGTTCGTGTGGCTAAATCGTTGGGTTGAGGTGGTAACCTTTCACTTCTCCTCCTCTCCTCCCTCGAGCCCCCATACCCTCTGAAGCCCTGAAGCGCAAACGCTTCGTTTTCATTCGGGGCTCCTAATTTAGCAAGATTTATGAGCCACCAGTACATATAAACTGTAAACTATGTGCAGTCGCTGTTTTCACCGAGTGGGCACACAATGACTTGAAACGTGTGGTTCCCGAAAGAATTTCGAAGCGTTTCGTACTCGGGATTACAGATTCAGATACACTATTGAGAGTGGCACGAGAGATTTCATTTATTGATAAAGCCTCTTTTTTGTTGCAACGATCGATAGGAAGGGAAAAAAAAACATTCTTGCTCCTGCCCAAGTTCATCGAACTTTCTTGTTCTCCGCAGCTACTTAGTTACCAAATTTGATGGCAATCATCCTCCATTACCGTCTGTGATAAAACATCTTCTTCGCGAAGTACTTGCAAGTTTTTCGAACAAGTTAAAAGGGGTTGGGCTGATTCTTACGTGAGTTTTAAGGCAGTCTTGTCACTTCACACTCGCCATACTACTGATCATAATTGAGACTTGCTTTAGGAGGTTCAATCACGACATCAATAATCAGAATTTGATAGAAATTGGTGATAACTTTCTTTGGCATCAAGTAAAGAAACACAAATTTTTTCAATTTTTTTTACCTCATGGTTATCGAATAATTGAGAGTTAAGGTATAACTATCGCAGAATGGGTTGATTTAGGATTTTCTTGAAATTTAGTGTAAATATTCTTGACATTAAAACGAACAACTTTCCTATGAGACGAAACATTTTCTGCCGTCTAGAATTTGAGATATTTCATTTCCAATTTTCTATTTTTCCCATCTAAACGCATTCAAATTGAAGTGACGTTTCGTTAAAAAAGTTGCAAGAAAAAACAAAAGAAACGCGACTTCAATTTACATGCGTTTAGATGGGAAAATATAAAATTGGAAATGAAATATCTCAAATTCTAGACGGCAGAAAATGTTTCGTCTCATAGGAAAGTTGTCCGTTTTAATGTCAAGAATATTTACACTAAATTTCAAGAAAATCCTAGATCAACCCATTCTGCGATAGTTATACCTTAAATCGAACTTCTTATGCACGCGATGTAACTGCCTGTATATATGTAAACTCTATGCTGATACACGTGAACTTTAGTGTTCAATTACTCGAGTACTATATGGTGGAAAAATCTAAAGAAATTGTATCGTCATATATATTATCAAAGAATTCATTTACAAAATTTGTATTAAATTCTTATCTTTTTGAAATTTCTTATCGCAATTCGTGAAGACATTTCGAGTTTTGGGTCATCAGTGACAAAATGATGGACCAGGCTGCGTGATGAAGTATACGTTCAGAGGTTGACGAACAGCAGAAAAACGTGTGAAGAAAGAGAAGAAAATGGAAGAGTGTGGGGGTTGAAGCATAGGAGGAGAATTCTCGTGTGGAAAGTAAAGCAGAGAGCAAGGGGTAGGTTTGAAGAAAATTGCCGAGAGCAGGAAGGTGAAGGTGCTAAGGTTGGCCGGATTTAATGGGGTGTAAAGGTATAAAAATGATATCGTACCAGAGGGAGAAGCTACTGAAAGTAAACGAGAACGAGAAAGGACGAAAAAAAATGGAAAAAGATGTGCGGAGGTGACAGAGAAAAAGAAAAAAGATGGAGAGAGAGAGAGCGAGTGAGAAAGAGAGGATAGGCATGCAAGGGGTTGGGAATGCAGCCACCCCCTCGTGAGATACGGTCAGCCGTGACGGTATTTCATTCTAATGGCCAGATGTTGTCGCCTCTCTGCACCGACCACACGATTTAAGGTTCACACACACACACATACATTGCATTAACACATTATAAATATTCTTACAAACACGTGGTACCTTTTCGCGTCACAGAAAGTGGCCTACGCTTCTTTCCGTTTTTGAGATAACTCGCTAGAAAGTTGTGATGGTATTTTTCGCCACTTCCTAATAACGACCTCACATCCTCGTAACCTCCAGCCCAAAGCTGCGTTTTTAATTGTCTGGTGGCCCTAGTGCTGATCAAACTTTAAATACGCAAGTTTCTGCATAAAACCTCGCTATCGTGGACTGGAATACCATATAATAACGAAAAAGGTTGGAAAGGAACTCGCCCATTTCCAACCATGTGTGAAATTGGCTCCGAAACCAAAAGCGAGAGCTGCAAGCACGCGGCTGTTGTTCCCACTATTCTTCGCTACACGATTCCGCTAGAAATTCATCCTCCGCAACGCGGCAAATCGAACTTTTGCCGCGTAGGTGCACGGAATTCTACACGAAAAATTACTGGGTTCGCATTACATCGTGCGAGCATATTTGTGATGTTTTTGCTGTGTAAAACGTTTTGTACCTTCTCCTCCAGTTAGTTGGACCATCTTCGCCGTTTTTTGTGAACATTACTTTTCATCCCCGCGTAAAAATGCTTTTTAACCCTTTTGCAGAAATTTTTCGATTTTTCTTCACTAAAAAGAAAATTTTGTTAAAAAAGATCGATATTTTATTGGAAACGTTAAACTAAACGTTTTTTTGAGCAATCCCAAAAATGTTGACATCGCAGCAAGAAATATTCTAGGAAATCTATTCAGAAGGCAAATTTAAATCATTCCAATCGTAAATTTTACTAACAGTTCCGTTAGAAATGAAATGTACTGCCAAAATTACAAACAATTACAATTCTTCGCTGTCCAGGATCCAAGACATTCGCCATTTTAATTTAATGTCCTGTGTTAAAAAAAGGTTTAGACTTTCGAGGACGTGCCGTTGATAATCGATCAGTATACACAAATCGTACAATTCCAGTTGAACAATGAATCGTTGGGCATAATCGGCCACGAATGGTGCGATTACTGGCCAAGTAAACTCCTGATCATTATTGCACAAAACCACCCGCACACAAACACGCTTGGACACCTTCATCACCCTTAATCTTCGTGCCTTTTTCACGGCCGCACGACCGGTTTGTCGTACAAACCTTGGCTCGTGAATATACAGTTTAATTGACCCGCCGATAAATCAGCGAACGTGCTCAACGCAAACAGTGCATATCGTGCCCCCAGAGAATTCATCGACGACCTATCCACATATATACATATATATATATACAGAAATATACGCATCGACTTTTCACATGGGAATCGAAGCTTTGGCTGCGTGTGACCATATGCATATCATGTTGGCGGTTTGTCCGCATTTCTCGATGCCGAAGTGATGAACGCGACACGAGACACGAGACCGAAGCTGGCTCGTTCTCACCCTCATACGGAGTACCTTAATTTAAACATTTCATTTGAATATCATGTGAAAATAACATTGAATTTTAAGTAAAAAATAAACGCGATTTTTTAAGTCATTAAAAAAAAACAAATAAGAGATCGAAGCTGTGCTTTCTACATCGAGATATCGAGCTTTTCGTTTGTACGTGTTTTTTACGGGACACCCTGTACGCATCGATTGGCATCCTCCGTATAAACAGTTTTATTTATTTATGAAATATTTATAGAAAAATAGGGAAAAAAGCCATTTCGAATCATAGCAATCAGTTTTTTTCAGTGGAAATAAATTAAAGGGGTTCTGCGTGTACATGAAACTTCGGATACTTCCGTTTGAGCCACTGCAGTGTGTAGGAATATTGAAAGTTATTATTGTAGTGGAAAATTAAAAGTTCTTATCGATCATTAAAAAATCATTTGTCGGGAGAGTAAAGGGAGGTAAAATTCGATGTCAAATAATGTGACATATACGATTGGAAACAGTTTGATTTATATGATTGGATTTTAAATGGAAGAGAAGTTTATTTAGGAAAATTTGAATCATTTGATCGCAGCGTTAGCCTGGAATCGTTAACGAAATTGCGATCGAGCGAGCAGTCTCGAGGGGTCTCGAAGAAAGCCCTTAATTTCTTGAGGAATCGAAGGGGACAGGGAGCNNGGGGGGGGGGGGCGAATCTTATGTCCTACGGCTTGATTATGGCTTTTCCTTGCTTTCCTTACCGAGAAACTTTTTATCGCAGTCTCTATTTGCACGAAATTCAATTTAAACTCTTGAGCAGTGGTGCGCCGTAGACTCTTGAGCAATGGCGTCGTGCAGGCCGTAACTCTGCCTCTCTCCGTTCCACCCTCTCGTCGTCAATGTGACGGGAATGAATTTTGCGAGTCGTCTTTGTTCGTCCCGACGATGTCGTTTAAACTTGGCTGCTATGCGAAGATGACGACACGAAGATTCCGAGGGCTATCGACCGATATTCCCAGAGAAACTTGTAGCTTTGTAACCGCAATGGATTCCGAAATATCTCTGGATATTGAATCCATACCCTGTTTGTCTTACCGAGTAGCCTTTCGAACAAATTCTTCAAATGAATCGTGAATGTTAAACCAAAAAAATAGTTTCCTCGAAATTTTGAAATTTGTGCTGCTTTTTTTTTTCTTCTTTTTATTCCTTTCCATAGCCTACCTTAAGAATGTTGAGTACCTGTCAAACTTGTCAATGTTAATTTTTCAATAACGAGCTTCCTAATCGTCGTGAAATTTTCACACGATCTCTTAATTTTAGAAATTTCTTAACATTCCCAATTTGGGACTCAAAATCCTTAATGGTCGGTCGATCCATCAGTTGCATGGTTGAAAAAAAAAAAAAAAAGAAAAACTGAAATACGTGACCGGCCTGAAATGATCGAGAGGAAAAATTTTGAGAAGGGAGGAAAAAAAAACATTTCCTCCGCTACATCAACTGTCATTTGTACAACTAGTTCAATGTCCCCCTGTAAAGACTTCAACCCTTGGTCAGACTCCGAGCTTCCGGTTGTACGTGACTGTTGCCCAGTCGGGAAAAGAGAACAATTAATGGTCCAGGCCGGCAATTAGACGTCGACTACGAGCAGCACAATCGAGTCGATGAGAATCCCAGCCGCATTATGTAGGGTTCATATATACAGATATAAACATATTGATGTGAATATGCATGGGTCTTTCCGATCAAAAAATATCATTCAGTTGCGTGAACCGAGGAACTCCGAGTCCTCAAAAATTTCGACTATGGACGAATTCAGGGACGACGTGTAATTCCGTAAACACGAATGGAGGATGAAAGATTCTTTGAGACCACGTGAAGCCAGAGATTCTTTTGCGTCGTCCTTTTCTTTCTTGCTCCGAATGAAAAAGAGAAAAAAAAATCACGAAGCTCCGCAAACACTGAGGTAAAAATGTGGTGAAAAAAAGTGGAGTAAATATTTGGGAGAAAGGAAGAATTCTGCTGGACTGGCTGGACTGGAATGCCTCATATATTCCCGTACTCGTAGAGCAGGAACGATGAGGAAGGAACGCTTTTGGTCGAATGTCGCGTCGAGCTTTTCCCATGCAAGCTATACCGCTGCTTGAACGTTCCAGAGGTCATCCCAGAGGCGAGTCCACACGAGTCGGATAGCCAACAGAGCAGAAGTAAAGTGGCTTGCCTGCAAGCTTCTGCCCTCTTCTCTTCCTCTCGCCCCTCAGTCATTCGAGTACAGCCTCCGGTTGATTGTTACGCGCGCGGCAGTTAATCGAAGTTCATTACTCCCGTAGCAGCCTACCAACGGATTATTCCTCACGCGTAGCAAACGACAAGTTCAACTTTATTTTTTCTTCTTACTCCCAATTTTTCAAGATCCATTTTTACAAAATCTTTAGAAAATCTTCCGCCGCGTCTTTCGAGTTAAATTTGTTCAAAATTTTGTCGTAACTTGGCTCGGAGTAAAATCAACAAATTCACCGACACTGGAAGTTGGTAAAAAATTTTCCACACAACAAGTTTACGGAATAAACGTTCGCATTGAAAATTACTAGTCACGGAGTACACTGCGGAAATAAAATTTTGTTGAAAAACGTCGATATTTTGTTTCACAAGGTGAACTAAATATTTTTGGGTAATTTCAGAATTTTCCTTATTTTGGCAATATATTTGATGTCCAACAGAACTGTCAGCAAAATTTACGATCGGAATTACAAAAAATTGGCTTCCGAATAGACTGCCTAGAATATTTCTTGCTGCAATGACAACATTTGTTGGGATTACTTAAAAAAACGTTTAGTTGAACGTATGCAACAAAATGTCGATCTTTTCCAACAAAATTTTATTTTCAAACCTTTACGTACAAATTGCATGGAATTGCAATGTTTCCTTTTTCTCTGTTTGTGTAAGGGAGAACCGAAGGGAGAATGCGTTAATAAATCAAGTAGTAGGCGTTTTATTGCAGACATGCCCGCACCGTATCACGGTGCACCGAGAATCGTTAAACATGACCGTAACGATCGGCAATCGTAAACTGACGTTCGTGTTCGTGTGTGTACTAATGTACGAATAAATAATGTATTTATTTGTCAAGTTACATGCACATGTGAGTCTTGCATTCGGTCAAATAGAACGAACGTACACAGACGAGTATTTACTTCTACATATTTTTAAATCCACTCAAACTGGTCCCACAGTTTCGTCCTTGGTCCTGAATACCCTTCAGACCTTTCGTGACACGATACTTTGAAAAAATACGCTCACGAAAAAGGAGAAGTAACTTTTTTTCATTCGGAATTAACCCTCCTTGCTCGCACGGGGTCGGACTGACCCGGCCGCATGTTTAAACGCTTGCTGCGTTGGCAGTATCGTTCCGAACGACAGACAAAAATTCAGGATATCAGTTTGAACTTTTCCGAAGAAGAATATCAAGGTAAATATTTTCTATCCAATTTTCAAAATGGTAAAAAAAATCAGTAAAGAATGCCAATGTGTAGAAAAAAAATGTCGGGCACAAAATTGTCCTTGGGGGTCATTTTGACCTCGGGGGACCACGGAGGGTTAAAACTGCAGTCGACATTCTATCCGTAGTCAAAAGTAAGAAACAGCAGAAGGAAGAGATTCTTGAATCTCGAAAATCAGAACAACCCCAAATGCTATAGAGGCTGAGAATAAATGATTATTTTTTCTTATGTCCGGGAGACCTAAGAAATAGCAATACCATTCATTTGGTACGCCAATTTGTGGGTATCCGAGCCGTGAACCACAAAACATCTGCGTTGATTAATTGGTAATTAAGTTCACAAAGTAGACACTGATAAATTATCCACAATATGTTCATTTACCACTGGCTTTATGGGAGTCAAGTTGATGGTTGTAAGCGTCCATCTGTCATGGAAATAAATAAAAGCCAACATAGTATAGCCGAAGAAAAGTGAAAGATATATAAAGGAAAGGAAAGGGAAGAAAATGTGCAAGAAAGAAAATAATGGTGTCGGAATGAGAAAGAGGAGGGAAAGAGTGAGGAACGAGGTTGGAGAAAAGGGACCAAGAGCTAGGCTGGATGGCACCAGGAGACTGGAAAGCCCGATCGCACCAGTTACTCCAAGTGACAGGGGATTTATTGCAAAAGTTGCGATTGTATGAGGGACGAGAGGAAGAGAAGCAAAGAGAAGATGCGAATAGCAGTAGCCTCCAGGCATGTGGACCAGTTCGCCCAACGCCAAGACTGACTGCGTCTCTTCTCTGGCATTTCATCTCCTCTCCCTCTTTCTCTTTCTCCCTCCCCCCCTTCCGTCTCCGTTATTTCCCTTTCTTTTCCACCTTTTTCTCTCTTTTCCCTTTCTAGTTTAACTTAACTCCAAAAGCACAAGCAGACCTTATGCTCACACGAACACACACTCCTCCTACTTCTTTTTCAACCAAACTGTATTTCCTATATACACGACGAAAGACCCACTCGAACTTCAGGGCTCCTCGAACTTATCGACGTAGGGTCGCCCAGGGAATTTCCAATCTGTAATTTGGAATTTCATCCCTGCGTCCACCTGGTATCCTTCACTTCCATCTACAAATATCCGTCATGGCTTTCGTCTAATCCAACTTTTTCGAATCACTTTATGTCACTTTTATATCCGTCTGCGTTCAGTCATTGCATTTTGTGCTTCCTAATATGTGACGTCGAAATTTTTATTTTTTTTCCAGTTTTCAATGTCGAGGGTGAATGAAAATAAAAAAATACACCTCAACATTGTTGTGTTGCTGCGTTTATATTGGAAGACTTGAAATTCCAGGCTTCGCCGATCCGTGGTGTACAAGAAAATACAAAAACGATAATTCGAGCAAAACGACGAAGAGTTTCTTTCTTGAGCATTTTAGTCGAAAAGCCCGAAAATTATCATCCTAAGCATACGTTTGAGAAGACCGGAAGTGTACGATGATACATCTTATCCGTTATTGCAGATCCGTGCTCTATCAGGCTGGTGCGAATATCAGGAAGACAAATATCTGAAATTCAAGCTCGGTTGAATTTACTCAAGTAAACCAGGATATTGTTACACTCGTAGCTCGTGGCTTCCATATACACACGTTTCCTCAGTCTCTTTACACAACCTAGAGATGTTTGAGTTCACCCCTTTCGGCCCAATTCTCACGCAAGTCAAGGATTTCCTTGAGAATCCTATCGGAGAAAAATCCTTGATCCTCTGCTCGGATTTTTTGGTAAAAAATGTTAATCATCATTGTTTCATTGGCATTACTCAAGTTTTCATTTAATTTCGATTCTTGAAAAACTCTTGCTTTTGCTTAGATGCTCCAAAGCATGCAGCCGCGATGAGCAAAGTTAAAGGAGGGAATTGGAGTAAAGAGCAACACCACTGAAATGATTTTTTAATCCTGTGGCAAAAGGATAGAGAGGCGATTCCAGTTTCTCGGAAATCCTGTTGTAAGGCAGTCGAGATTCCATTTGAGACTGGAAATTCTAGTGAAAGAAGGAACAAGAGTCTCTGCCCGACAATCATGAGTTTCGAAATCCGTCGTTAACATCGTCAAAAGAGCGGGAGAACCGGATTAAAAGTTGGTCGTTGCTTAACGCCGTGTTCCGGAGGCGATTCTTGATAGCGAAAGATCCTCCGAATCCTGCTGCGCAGAACTTGGCTACCGCCCATGTAGGAAATGCCAAGCTTGACAACAGTGCCAATGCTTGGCCCACGAACGGCTTGCCGAGTGTAGTCTGCCAATCCTGGCCCATCCTTGGGCGTTCATCGGGTGCCGTTAATAAAAACAGAATATTTCTGCCAAAATCAAATCGACTCTTGGCCCATGAATGGCAGTCTATGGTCAGCCAAGCCTACTTTACCAGTCTTGGGCCATTATTGGCCGATGACTGTATGCCATGGATCTTTTATTGCAATATTTGCCGATAAAAGTTCGACTCTTGGCCCATGAATGGCAGTCTATGATCAGCCAAGCCTACTTTACCAGTCTTGGGNTTAACGCGCCAAGATTGAAACTACGGCTGCCGTCACTGGGCCGATCTTGGACCCTTCGTAAAACCCTACATGGGCGGATGTCTCAAAAATTCATTTCCAAGTTCTGCTTGACACAGAAATCACGAGATCCGAAAGAAAAGAGAACCTTGGCTATTTTTGCTCCATGAAACACCTTATTCATCGTGGAATATCTATGGGTCATTTCAGAAATAATCAGGGAATAAGATTTGACCTTCCGAGTGCGAACAGGCTATAAGTGCATATTGGGTCAATCTGACCCGGGCCTTGTTTTAAATAGTTGTATGTCGGTAAATATGCGTTTTTTGTTTTTCATTACAAAGACTTTTTTTGTAGTGAATTCCATATTTTATGGCGCTGAATTCATTTTTTGACGAAAACGAAAATTAAATGCCAAAACATTCAGGATGTTGAGTTCGAAATCGCAAATGGTAAGAAAATTCTGAAAATTTTGTACGTTTTTGTATGAAGTATTCAAGAGATCGTGTAAAAATTTCACGACCATTAGAAAGCTCGTTATTGAACAATTAACATTCGGTTCAAATGCAGTCGAATGTAGTCTCATGAAAACTGGTATAACTTTGCCACAAGTTTTTATTTGTGACCTCTAAATTTGTCAATATCTACAACATGCTGAAAGCAACGGAAACAAAACGAATTTTATTGATAAATATTTTCCGTATTTGTTTAAAAAATTGTTCTTACCAAAATGTTGATTTGTTTAATAACGAGCTTTCTAATCGATGTGAAACTTTTACACGACCATCCATATGTACTCAACATCCTTAAATGCTGAACGGTACGTGACTGTAACAAGGAATTGTTGGGGTCAAAACGGTCCAGTATGCACTCGAAGAGTTAAGATTGATTAGGCACCGTGCCCAGGATGTCAACACGTGAATAAATAGGTTTCCGGATGTGGAAGTCAACGCACGGTGAAGCAGAAGTAGCAAAACCCGAGAGAACGGTATAGGCTCTGAGTTGTAGTTGTGGATGATAGTTGGGTCAGCCTGTGGACTGCCATGTTAGCCAGAAGCGAGCAGCGAATCTGCTTTGCCCAAACTTTTCTTTTCTTCAGAATCTTCAACGCAGAACTTACTCGCAGGATGCGTCTAGTTACCGGGTTGGTGGACGGGGGAATCAGTGTTGTACGTTGCCTGCCAGGAGAAATGAAATGAGAGCCTCGAATGGAATGAGAAAAAGAAAACCAAGTTGTGACGAATGAGACGAGTTTTTATTCAGAAGCTGAGCAAACCAGATTCGACTTTTCAGTGGGGGCCAAAGACCGCTTCGCTGTGAAGTTATCCGCGTGTGCAACGTGTCCGGACTATAAATGAGATAACTTGGACGCTATGGTCTTGGAAATCATTTAGAAAAAAAAATTAAGTTAACAAAATGTTATGCTTCATAGTTTTCCATTCCAGTTATTTCATTGGTTGCGTTTCTTTCCATGAGTTTGGACTTTGATGTCATCAAGTTAAAAAAAAGTCAATTTGAACTGCTCGAAGCGGCAATTCTGCGCGATTCAGAATCAACACGTTCAGCTCCTACAGTTCAAAGTGAATATTCCTAAACGAACATATTCGTTGCACTGTATAAACCGTGAAACTCAATTTATTTGACTTAATTCCCTAGGCATCATTTCTTGGATTTGCACGCTCGACAAACAATTTCACAGTCACGCAATTGCGAGTTCTCACTAGTGCTACTTTAAGCTCGATGTTCCTGGCATATTATCGTTGTTTGCGAAAAGTCACGATTTCTCTGTGTATCGCGTGGTCGTAGAAAAAAAATAATGTTGCGTGAGTAAAATAACTGTTGGATAAAATTCAATTGGAAATTACGAGAAAGAAAATACGACGGAGTTACGAGCGCAATGTGAAACTGCCACGAAATTATTATGTCGTGTACCTCCGACGAATAAATTATTTTCAATCCTGCAATAATTTTTCTACCAACGAAAAACGCTTCGCGCGATCACACGAATCGACAATAAGTTGCAGAAATTCAGTCTCCCTCATCATTTCCATTTTTTTGTTCAACCATCAGCTGAAAGTAAGGCCCAAAGCCACGAAATACTGCAGGCTGTACGCTTGCAAAGAAAGCTAACCTTCCGGTCTCTAGGTCTGTCCCTCGAGGACGCTGGTTTTTGCGACCATCTCCCCACCACCCACCTCGCGCTCTTTTTATTCTTCTTTCTTTGCCTGGCATGTTTATTTCCATAGGCTGCTAAGAAAAACGTTGCAACAGTCACGCCATCACAGTTACAGACCAAAAGAGTCTCAGAAATCAACTCAACAGTGTTCTTATTCTTTCTTTCGCTCACTGCTTCCTTTTGCCTCGATCTATGTATCCAACCTCTCACCTTGCCTGGCGAACCAATAAAAAGTAATGTCCAGAGAGAAAAATTGCCCATGCGTCCGTGTGCTTATCTTGCAACGATTTATTCCACGTGTCTGTGTCCGAGCAAATGTTTTGAATACTCGCGCGTCCCGCACTTGGACTTGCAAAATCGAAACTGAGGGTAGCGGCATTTTTTTCCCGAGCCTCAGGAATGGACGGAATGACAGTAGAGGGTTAACAAGAATTTGAGGCAGCCGTTTCCTTCGTAAAAAAATTAGCATTCTGCAATTTTTATATTTTTTTTTTTCGTTCAGAATCCGAGTAATCGATCAGCCACGTGTTTGGTCATTATGTTCATGGTATAAACAGTTTTCCGAGGATTTGAGTGTTCAATTATTCTGGCGGTCCATCAGGAACACAGGAAAAATGCCTCACCGCCCAGCGATCGATTAGCAAGCCGATACATGGCTGAGCGGTGACCCAACCAAGTATTGACCTCTCTCAAGACTACCATGGCGTCGGTTCCGTAATTTTATGATAATTGGAAGAAAAAAGTTTATTTATTCGATCTTCGTCATCGAGCCCAATGAATGCATTGTAAATAGTTAAAAACTATATTATCCAATAAATCTCTTGGAAAACGTCCATGGATCGAGTAACCATGGTCGAAAATGGAAGAATTGGCTAAAAGGAAGATTGGAAAGGCACATAAATTCTTGTTCGATCAAAAACGACTCTGGAGGATTCTTGCAGAGACAGAAACAAATAGAAGTGAAAAGAAATATTCATTCTCAAGTTCTGAGAACATGCAGAGTTTTAACGTTTGCGAACACAGACATCCGGTTTGCTTGCGTATATAACAAAGCAATTCATTTTTCTTTCTCAACGTTTAAGTAAAGAATTCTTTCCAGCCATATCCTCGAGGGATCGTTTTTTCATTTCTCTATCATGTTCGGATTTCTCGTCCGGCGCCCCCACCGTTCTCACGAGGGTCGTACATTTTTCGCGATACACCCGCTATCTCCACCATTGGGAGTATTTTTTTATTTTTTCCATCAAACTTCTATCCTCCATTTCCCGTCCTGCGTCCATACTTCGATCCATACTTGACCTTCATCGAAAATATATTGGGGCGCCATTATTCCCTATGCCATTAAACCAAATCCTCTTTCGGATTCGATATCTGACTCCCAAGATACCGTCAAGGTCACTGAGCATATACAAAATATCCAGGACTCTAAAATGTTGCTCAAATATCGTCACGAACCTCCTCACGAATTAGTAATCGTGTAACCCCCTGAGTGCACACCTCCCAGAAGTGTATATCGGGTCAGCCTGACCCAAGGCGTTTTTAAAATCGTTGCCCTACGCCAAATATGCATTATTTTGTTTTTTTTTTAAGAGAAGTTTTTTGCAGTAAATTATCCACATTTTATGGCCTTGAAATTAATTCTTTGACGAAAAAATCAAATGCCAAAATATTCGTTGCCATTACATGCCAAACGATCGGTGACAGAAAATTGTTGGGTCAAAAAGACCCAGTATGCACTCGGAGGGTTCCATTTCCAAACGTCTCTGCATTGACCCGTTGATCTAGTTTTACGTTTAGTAACAATAAAAGAAAAAGCTGGTGAGAATACTGGCATGAATGTGAACTCTGTTTCGTTTGCCTTTATGCTTCGGATCGAGGTAAACCACACGACTTTGTGGGCGAGAGTTCTCTTTTATTTTCCCCTTTAACCGACGTTCCTTTATTATCGGCCGCTCGAGCCAGTCGTTTGTTTTCTATTTCCGTGTACAGAGGAAACAGAATAAGAAATAGGGTTAACGATTCGGAGCCAATGATCAAGAGGAACGATCATGTGGACACACACCGAGCCGTAACAACGAACCATAACGATCAGAATATTTGTTCAAAAGCGAGTTTCTCACATGAGAACATTCATTCTTGTAAATGACTTGTCTGTCCTCATGTTTTCCATTCTTGTACCCTTGAATCCCTCACCCATGTCTCCTCGTGTAGACTCGGGGTGATAATCGTCACTCATACATTACCATAAATGTCACAAACCCGAGCTGGGTGAGCGTATTATCCCAGCGTCCCAAAGATCCTCCGCTCCCGACCGTGCCCTTCGATGTTCATCGCCTATTCAACCGTTATGGAAACAGAAGTGTAAGTGGCTGAGACACATCTACAGGATGATGATATAGCTACATAGTGGGAGTAGTTACGTGTGGTATAACAGAGGGTTTCAACTAATACCCAGCGAAAGCCACTTGCATATCTTGCGCAGCCTCTTACTAACCACAAAATGCAACATCGTTACACGTCCGCAGCCAATGCTATTTTCAGCGAGACCAAAATTTTCACCGAGCAATGAGAGAGAACCAGAGCTTTTCCCTTCTTTCGCTTCTCCACTTCTTTTCCCCTCAACATGTGTCTCACACATTCATTCCATACTTAATACGAAGCTCCATGCATGAACTCCCGGCAATGGAGTCGTTAAGGCATTTCCCTTGGTCTCATTCACTTCACCATTACGTTTTACTATCCCCCGTAAAAACCTATGGCCATCAGCCCAAGCTTCCCCTTCTACAATACCATCTCGCTCCTTGGTCTTCCGCGAAAAGATGCCACGTGGGAACGAATAACTGCGAATCGGGGATGAGGGAGTGTGCCTGCAGAATTCACCATAGACCAAGGAATGTCAGCCATCCCTCTTATTAGCCCGGCTAAAAAGTTTTATAAAGAGGTAACAAAAACGTCTTCACCTAAGATTTTAAAACATCCGCTAAATCCCGCGACTTGGAGAATAAGAAGGAATATAAAGAGACGTAAGTGGACGACGGAAAAAAGGAAGATAGTATAAACTCTCGAGAGCAGAGAACAAGCAGGAATGGAAGACTTTCACTGCGAAGGAATACTACGTATAGGTACCATGGTGGCTGTAGCAAAAGGGTAATTCCTCGACACTCGCGCACATACTTACTTTTCGCTTGGAGAGAACGAGCGAATGAAGCCCTTACTCAGCATTAAGTCCACCGCGTCACACCCTTTCTCCTTCCTTCCTTCTAAACCAACGTATCCCTCGCTTTCTCCTCTTTCTTCCCTGTGTTCGCAGCCTGATCGCGAAGACACTACCCATTCAACCTCAGGATTCCCAAACCTTGCCAAGTAGCTGGAATATATATGCAGACAGTGTATCAGCTGGTCCCCAATGGAACTGTGTTTGGTTGTACTTTCTTCTCCGACGACGACGAAACCAAATCCGCTTTCTTTTTCACCGATCATCTTCCAACTTCAGCGTTTACAAAGACATCCAGTTGTTATGACTTTATCTGAAAAGCTGATGGGGATAAAACTATTAAGGATTTTGAGTCCCAAATCGCAAATGATAAGAAACTTCTGAAAATTTGGTATGTTTGTCCATGAAGTATTTGACAGATCGTGTAAACATTTCACGACCATTAGGAAGCTCGTTATTTAATAAATGAAATGTAGTCAAATGTAGTTTTATAGAAACTGGTATAACTTTGCGGTAAGTTTTTATCTTTGACCTCTAAATTTTTTCATATCTACAAAATACTGAAAGCCACGGAAACAAACCAAAGTTTATTGATAAAAATTTTTTGTATTCGTTTTAAAAATTGTTCTTAACAAAATGTTAATTTTTTAATAACGAGCTTCCTGATCGTCGTGGAATTTTTACACGACCTCTTAAGTACTTCATACACAAACATACTAAATTTTCAGGATTTTCTTATCATTTTTTATTTTAATTCTTAAGGTGGTTGAAGTAATGATGGAATTCTTGAAATTTTGTATATTTTTCCATGAAGTATTCAGGAGTTCATGTACAAATTTCATGACGATTGAGAAGCTATTTATTGAAAAATTAACATTCACAAATTTCATAGCCCCTCAACTTGATTTCGAGATTTCAGGACTTGATTTCAAATTATGAACCTCGAACCCCTCAGTCTCTTCTTTTAAGCTGCAGGCCTGACAATAAGAAAACAATTCGTCAAGCAAGTGAATAGACAATTATGACTATAGCTCATGAGGCTCGAGCAAAGTTGTAATCGACGAAAAGAGAGATCATGCTCGTTTGGAGTTGTCACATGAGCAGGTAGTTTGTCAAAAGTCTGGTACCGGATACAGACGATGGTTCGACATGGTGTGAGAACATCGTTATACGCAGGAGCACTGTAACATACAACGACATCAACCACTAGAAGGACAAAGATAGAGACCACGACGACACGATTACAATTTCCAAGCACGCAACCACCTCATGCTCCTCTGGATTACTTCTGCACGGCGTGGTCAGCCAAGCATGTACGTGGAAGTCGTTGCTGCACCCCCATCCCACTCTGTCCTCTCAAACCCAACCTCTCCTCGAAAATCCTTTCTACACCCCCGGTACATGCTTCCCCATCACATCTACTGCTACCTTCATGGTTTCACTGAGCAGGAAGGTTGGTCAGCGTTACCTCGTGCATTTTAAAAAAGGCTTTGTCTATTCCCCATGCAACTGTGGCTCCAACCGAGCTTGTACCATGTCAAGGAACTCGTTTCGACCTTCCTCTCACTTGTCCTTTCCAATCACACTGAAAAGTTCAACCAACAACGATGTAGTGATTGAAAATTCTATTGCTAGGGTTAAGTGCCAATGTGTTGTCGATCAAGTTAGATTCACAAGCCATTTATCATCAGAGAGTCCCAAGGTCATACATTTTCACCCTATTTTTCGTACCAACTTGCTGATACAAACCGAAATAACCGCACGATCGCCTCTCGAGTCTCCATGCCTCTATAACTTTGTCAAGCAACTCAGTGGTCCAGTGTTTTCACAAACCTTTCATATCTCGTTCAACATTGTGTCGGCAAGGAGTTCAACTTGTTGCTGTTCTCGGAGAAGTTTCTCATACACATCGAAGCCGGGGGATCGTGTTCATGAAAATGCGCACTAGCCATCTATCAGAAGAACATTCCTGCTACATTTATCATACTTTCGTCACTGTGTGTTATTTCTATTCTTTCATGACTCCACATTCTTAACTCTCTCTCTCTCTCTCTCTCTCTCTCTCTCTCTCTCTCTCTCTCTCGTGTAAACTCATGGTTGATAAAACTTTGTTATTGAATTTTCTACGCGGCAAGAAGGCTTCATCCAACTTTTCGTCCACTATCCGCAGACATATCCAAGCCTGCAATACCGCGTCTATCAGTGGAAAGTTACGAATCAGTTTTCATTCGGGTCTCTCGTATCCACCCAAAAAAAGTTCCGGTGTCTCATTTTTTCTACACAACTTTTTGGTTGTTGGTTTTTCGAAAATTCATGGCCAACATCGATCTAAATGGAAAGTAGCATCTGATTTGAGAATTTATGAGTTTCGTAACACGGCAAAGAGTTTTGTCCGATCAAGATATTACGTCGAAGAAGGTTTGTGTCTCGAAAACCCAAGAAATTCTGTTAGCTGCAACCATGTTACGAAATTTTTCGACAGCCTCTTCATCAATTTTCATTCCATTGATTCGACGTAACAAAAAATCCGAGTACGAGATTTTTTCTGTGGTTTTTTTTTTCTTCGAGCGGATTTGCAAACTTCCGAGCTTATGTAAATCGATCCAGCGAGATTTTATCACTGGGAATAAAATTTTTTTGAAAAACGTCGATATTTTGTTGAACAAAGGGAACTGAATAATTTTGGGGAATTTCAAAATTTTCGTAATTTTGACAGTTTGTTTGATTTCTAATGAAACTGGCAGCAAAATTTACGATTGGAATAACAAAAATTTGCCTCCCGAGTAGACTTTCCAGAATATTTCTTGCCGCAATTACGACATTTTTGGAATAACTTTAAAAAAAAAAAACGTTTAGTTTGACGTATCCAACAAAATGTCGATCTTTTCCAACAACATTTTCTCTTGGTTTGCATTCATTGTAGATTTTCTTTTTTCTTCTGTACACTTTCAATTAGTACAGAATCTTCATTGTTCGTGCAAGTCCCTGCAAACTTAACGGCTCGAAGATTCGATGCAGGAATGGAGGGTGGATGCTGGTCCTATTAATCTTGACCCGTTATCGTGCATATTAAGGGCGTTCCAGCTCGATTATCTCGGCCGATTTTGCTTCGTCACTCCAAAAGTTTTAAGTTGGTCTTTACTATGTGATCGTTTGAGTTGGAGTTAACTTGTGTATTTTTGAAACATCGATGGCTACACTTTCTCCTCCCTTGTTGGTTTATAATCGAATAAATTGTTTCGACGTAATAATTATTCCCATGTTTTGCTCATCGTTTATTTTCCACCGAAGTTGAGTTCACAGAGTACTGAAATTATTTTGATTGCATCGTACAATGCGATCTTTGGGAAGTTCTGCCGAAAGGTAACTAAAAGTTAATCCCAAGCAATATTCGGCTGGTCCTAAAGGAAGTTTTGTCGCGCCTGTACTAACAACAATTATAAACTCTAGCCCTGCATTTACGTACCGGAGTTTACGACAGTTCGCAGCCATTCTCGCTCATGTGTTTTGTTTCACAGTTTCAATGGCCTCGGAATTTGAAAATTCGAAATTAATCGTTTCATTATTTTTTTTTGTGACAGAACGAGAGCACTAAAAATGTTGTTAAAATTCTGTAATATTCTTCGGGGTCTATTGAGTTTTTGGAAGAATTGATATTTTGACGTTCATTAGAGTTGGATGGAAATTAGATTATTTTTCAGCATCTATTATCATACCCGACAACTCGGTTGATTTTGATCGTATCGCAGAATGCAGTCAGGCAAAATGGACCCTCGATATTCTAGACAGGTGACATTTTTAATGGATTTATTTCAACTTGTCATACTCGACTTGACCCCTTCAAAGCAAACTTGAAAATTAAGAGACGCTCCCTGAACGAAATTATATTGGAAGTTGAAAGGAACGTCCAAAAGTTCAATCACGTAATTACGAATCGATTAATTGATCCGAGTCTGTTGAGGGACATCGCGAGTTATTTTCGTTCGTTGGAAGCCGATCAAGCATTAAGTTGCTCGAAACTGGAACATTGACTCGCTCGAACAAATTGCAACGACTGTTCAACGTCGCGAGACCCAATAATCGACGACGTAATAATTTCGCGCGATATTGAATTTTTCAATCATCTGCATCTTGAGCATCTTGAAAAAGCAATTGGCAGCGTTTTTTCGTTCTGCCATTTACCTACGGAATTGATTAATCAACAAACACATCAGGATCGGACTAAAAACATCGAGAGATTGAAAAATTGATTCGAATGTGAATGCCAAATATTTAAGCAATAAGTCTATGGCGATCATAACTTTAACTTCCTGCACTTATAATTCTAAAAGCGTGCGGCTCTGACTCGGTAGGCAGTCGAGATCAAACGGCGAAAAAAGATGCATGCAAACTTTTTCATCACTTAATTATGATTTGCAGGAGCCGTAATTAAGCTGAGAGGCAAGCAAGGGCTCTTACATAAGCAGCTCGTGTATAAAATCTACGCGTTGTACCAAAGGGAACGAGTGGATGCACACGCAGTGGGATCGACCTGTGGGATCAAATATATAGAAGGTGGTCCAAAAACCATTTCTCGAAATTCCGAAGAAAATAGATCGAAAGCCCTGGGCGAAAGTTGAGTCAATTTATTCGACACGAAAGGTCGCTGTCCTGGTGAGAAAATAGTGACAAACGATGAGGAACCTCTTTGCAAAGAGGCTCCAACTCTGACGTACCATTTTCCACTGACCCACTTGATAAGCTCTCACTTAATAATTGAGAGAAAAGGACTCAAAGCTTTCCCTCCGCAGATTTGCTCAATATTTTATCATCCTCCAGGGATAGCTCTCATTTTTTGGTCACTCTATGCATTTTCTACCTACATCACCTACAGCCTTATTCAAGCGAAGCCTTGAAATACGATCAAAGCTAACGTTACGCTCGTATATACTTAGCTTGAGAGAAGCTGCAGCCTAATTAAAAGCGCCTTTGGTGCCTCGTTCTACGCGAACATGTAAATATTATTAAAGATCTTCATACACGATATCATGTTGTTCGGGAAGGTATTATGCAGTTGGAGGAGCTCGCAGTCAAATTCTGTTATGTCTGCTTTTCTATCTCAGTGAAAGGTGCACCGAGGTATAATGACAGGCCGAAAATGTCGACCAGTTTCATAAAGAAACCCTGAAAAATGAATCCTGGCACGTGCCTCCAGAATCTTACACGTTCAATTTTTGTGAATTGACTAAACGGATTTTCTTCAACGAAGAACGATTTTAAAGATAAAAAATCGTAGAAACACATTTAATATGAAATTTTTCAGTCAACTTGTTTTCCCGTTAAAACGATTCAAAGCTTCGAAATGAAATTCAAATGCCGAAAGATTCGTTGCCATTGAGTAGTGCCAAACAATCGGTGACAGAAAATTGTTCGGGTCAGAATGATCCAGTGTGCACTGCAGGGTTAATCAAATTTCTCAAAACTCCGAAACATTGATTTTTCCTTTCATAAGAAAAAAATCCTTCATGGATCTTTGTCTCGTCTGTGGAAACTTTTTAATTAGTATCGGTTATGTTCAAGAATTATTATTAACTTTTTAATCGAATTACCAGAAAAAAGTTGCATGTAAGGATCAAACACATAACTCTGTTTTTAATTATGTGCTGTGAATGAACCTTCTGTGAAACGTGAACTGTGGAAGAGCCCACAGAGGAGCAGGGATGATTCCCAGATCGGCATTTAATTCTCAAGCATGTTTTTCAAACATTCCACCGCACGGCCCTCAAACTTTAATGAACTTTTGCTGTGGCCGAGCAGAAATGAGGAGGACAGCCCAGAATATTTCTCTCGTGGCTCCCGTTAAATTAGTGTCAGTCCTCTTTCCCCTTTTACGGAAATGACTTTTCCGGTATGTTTATGACACACACGTACTCTCCATGTTTCTCGGAGTTTAGCAACTCCGAGATGGACCAAGTAGATTAAAAGTAACAATCCTAATGGTTCGGAGAGCTTCTAAGACCTGAAAGTTTTCATTTCCGGCTTGGGCAAATAACAAATATTTTTACGACGAAAAAATCACTGTTGCACAATTTTAACCCTTGGAGTACACACATCCTGCGAGTACATATCGGGTCAATCTGACCCAAAGCGTTTTTTGTACTAAATTTTCTATATTTTATGGCCCAAAGTCCATTTTTTGACGAAAACGAAAATTAAATGCTAAAGCAATCGGAGACAGAGAATTGTTTTGGTCACGACGACCTAGTATGCACTCGAACGGGTTCATCAATTCCAGACATTTTCCAGTCATTTTCAAGCTAGCAGATTGGAATATTTCCCTTTTCTTCCGATGGTACAGATCCATGAAAATTTCGCGTAGAAACGACTTTCGTAATTATGGGAAAACGAAAATGGCTTTGACAACGTTTTATACATTTTTGTTCGAATCTTCTGTATCAGACGATTGCTCGAAGATGGAATTTCGTCCTCCACTTTTCTTCATCTCCCATAGTTATTGGACCAGATATCTCCGGATCAGTGTGGTCTATATAGAGACATATTACGAGAGTTGTATTCGTTCCTCGAATAATTCGATTCCTGAAATCGATTTCACTCGCCCAGACAAAGCATAGATCCTGCAGTTGTTTTTTATCCCTTCATCCTCTGCCTACAACATTCCGTCTTTGTCCTGTGTCGAGAGCAAACAAAATTGTCCACTGAAATAAGTCGATTGTATCTTCTCCGCTTGGTTTTGTCTCTTTCTTCCGATCGGACCAGAGATTTTCGATCGTCAGTAATAAAAGCGAGAGGAATGCGATCTGTACGGGACAACATTTTCCTATATCCGTATACGGATGCTGCAGCATCGAGCACGTGGAACGAGGCGACCACGAAACGGAGAAAGCAATTTACCCGGATGGTCCTTTCGACATATAATTCATAAACGAGCAATGACCCACCCTCGAACCAACATTTTCTTGTCTGAAAAATGTCCGAACCACATACGAACCAGCGGAGATTATCTTGTTGGGTTTCTTGCTTGAACGAACCATCGCGACCATTCCCAATCGTCTTTTTCTTCGCAGTACTTCTCTATCATTTATCTCTCGCGGTTCGTCTGACCAAAATACCGAACGAGTGTCCATCGAATCTCTAGCCGAGTGATACGAAATGAAAATAAAAACAAAAAGATGGATCGAACATAATAAAGACAAATATCATTTTCGTAAAATTTAAAAACCCATAAAATGTCAACATACAAATTTCCGACAATTATTTTGCTCTCTCCGTACAATTTCGATTATTGATGCGAGCACCCATTGAGAGATTCTTCTCCAAGAGAACGAACGAGAGTAGGCGAAATCTGTTACAGGAAAACAAGACAAGCTGATCGACGAAAGTCCTGGGAGGCTGCACGAACGTGACATTGTCGAAGAAGTTTTCGAGTGTGCAGGTTATCCTCGCCGCTGTCACAATCTCCTGAAACTCTATGTGTTTTGGTTCCATCTGACAATCACGCGAGCAGTAACCCTTCGAGATTTCTTTTGAACATCGTTGATTCTGTCGATAGACTGGAAATGAAATTTTGTTGGAAAACATCGAGATTTTATTGAACACTAAATATTTTTAGGTAATTTCAAAAATTTCGTAATTTTGGCAGTATGTCTGATTTCTAATGAAACTGGCACCAGAATTCACGATTGGAATGACAAAGATTTGCCTTCTGAATAGACTTTCTAGAATATTCCTTGCTGCTATGGAAAATTTTTGGGATTACTCAAAAAAAAAGTTTAGTAGAACGTATCCAACGAAATATCGATCGTTTCTTACACAATTTTATTTTCTGTGTAGGGATCACCATCAAGTTGAGAAATAATTCATTACAGCAAAGAACGAATAAGTTAAACCGCCGAATTGTGCCGGAAACGGCGTTGTCTACTCCTGCAATTTCCTTTATCGTTTGTAATTCGGTTTTGCGCTCTTTAATAATTCGCTCGATTCAGGATGAAAAGTTTCGTCAATTGAAATAAACAAAGGATCAGAAACAGAGCCAGAAGTGTTTTAATTTGTATGATCCTGGAAATAGCTGAAGTAAAAATGATTTTTTCATGATGCCAACGATTCATGAGCTTCTGGCAACATTCACGAATTCATTCGGAATGGTAAATAGCTTTCCGGTTCCAGATATTGGTTCATCATAAATTCATTTCTCACTCCAACTGAAGGCATTTTTAGCTCTGCATCTCGAGAAGACTTAATTTCATCGAGTTTCCTTGAGGTACAGAATTAAATTCGAATTTACATTCATAGCCAATTCCGATCCAACGTTTCACTCGAAATTATATTCAGAGCTAAATAATAATCATACTCAAAATTGAAGAATCAGTTCGGAGCTGAATGCACGGTGATTTTGCATTACGATGCAAATCGAATTTGCATTCAAACTTCGTATCGAATCCAGAATGAAATGTCGTCATTCAACCCCAGTAACATACCGTTAGCGTTCCGTATGGTTAACAAAAATTATTAGCGCAAAATAATTCGAAACGGATCTCGATGAATTTCACGCAAATTTGAAACTCTTCGATCATTATTCTTAGTGACGATTCCCTGTGATGTATACCGCCATGTATTTCGCTTCTGAGATTTCATCTGCACCACCGAAATCTCGATAGCAAAAAGACGAAAATCAAAAATGGCAAGGAATGTTTTAACTTTTTTTTTTGTTCGTTTTCGTCAAAAGATAATTTTAAATTTAAATTTATCGTTTATGTGTAGCAATGGGTCTCTTAGACCCAGGTAGAAATTCCCACAATTTGTTATTCGTGTTCGGACAGCATTGATCATTGCAGTGAAATTATAAAAAACCCATGTGTTTTATTTTTTTACATGAAATTGTTCGAACGTATGTCAGGAATGGAATTTGAACCGTCAGAGTGCACACTGGGTCATTTTGACCCGACAATTTTCTGTCACCGATTGTCTAGCATTTAATGGCAACGAATATTTTGGCATTTAATTATTTCGTCAAAGAAATGAATTCAAGGCCATAAAATATGGAGAATTTACTGCAAAAAACTTCTCTATACAAAGAAAAAAGGAAAAATGCATATTTACTGGAATACAACGATTTGAAAAACACTTCGGGTCAGATTGACCCCTTATGCACTCACAGGAGGGTACACTTCGAGGGTTAACATTTCTTTTCCCTTCACATAGTATATTTTTACAAATACTTTTTCGTTGCATTCTGTCGTGTGTGTGAGAATGCTTGATTTTTCTTTACCGTCGATACGGCCAAGTGGAAAATCGTTCCAACAGAAAGTTGGCCGTGTGACCCAGCACACAACTCCATTATGAAAATGTGTACATTAAATCGAATAGGCACATTGACTATTGCATTATAATGTGGCTCGATAGCTCTCAACAACCCCGGTACCGATTACTATTACTTCCACTTCGCCACTTTGCTTCGAGATGGATTTTCCAGTGGGGAAATAACGTTGTGGAATATATCAGATCTCATGTAGCGTTGATAGCACTTTCCTTGTAGGAAATTCGCATTATCGGTCTACTGGAAAATTGAAAAAAATCAATTATCTCTTCATACATACGCAACGAGTGTAGAACACTGAAGTTATGAATTTCGTGATGAAGAGGATTTCACATGAAACTCTGTTCTTATATTTTAAGTAGAAGAAAAAAAAGATTTTTCATTTTATGCGACAATGCGGTGAAGAAAGAATTGAAAAAAAAAAAATTCAATACGATCAAATTTGTTACGAAATGTTTATTTTTTTTTTTTACATTTTTGTCAATTCTCCGATGCACAAACGGCATATCCTTTGATCTCGATGCACACACTCACAGGAAATTCAGCCACATGTGTAGACTGATGCGTATATCACGACGTTGAATCTAATATCTCGAAGCGAGTGAGCAGAAAGAGAGATGCGAGAGGAGAGTCGACGGAAATTGGAAAATCGTATTCGGAACGCCCTTTGCTGAAAGCGTTTCGTCGAAATATTTCATTCAGAGTGCTAGACTTTATTTCTATGTCGACGGGATGGAGCTTATACAGATGTATTCTATCCACGGGACCTCCACACACGGTGCATACATTCTGACATGGTATTTTTGGCACGTCCCATCCTTGCAGATTCGTTTTTAAGAAGCGTCCAAATAATACGCAATTTTTTGTATTTTCAACGATCTTTCGTGCACTCGGTCCAGGACGCAGGCTTTCGGAAGTATTTGTGTCTCTGTTTTATTACTTTTTTATAATTATTTGAAAAATTGAAGAAATTTGTGCCTCTACGAAGTCTTTGTTTTTTTTATGACAAACTTGAAAATTACGAGTAGACGAATTCAGATCGTTGAACTTGCGGAGCTTTTTGACAGAACGTGCTCAAACGTGGAGAAACACGTTATCGAACTCTATCGCTACAAATCATATACACGAGAGGAAATAATTATCGTATGATCTCTCACAAGCTGATGGTTATAGTGTTTCCCGCACTTAATTAAGAATTTGCAGCGTTCTTGGAACTGCATTGATTTACAGACCTCATTGCATTCCAATCCGTTTAATTAGCCGTGCTTGCGGGCTTCGCCCCGTAGCACGGCTAATTTTTTTTTTCAAAATCTTCAAACTTTGATTTTACGAAAATCGCTCCAACTTTTTTTTTACAAACAAGTACTCGAGCTGCCGCTCACTATCTTCGTTTTCGAATCATTTTTGCATTGGTAATTAGCGATTTTTCATTTATTAACATTTTTTAGTTGCTTGGGAACTTTGAAAGTGGAAAATATAACGAAAAATGTGGTTTTTTAGTTCGGGTTCTGAAAAAAATCATCGGAATGCAATACAGACTTAAATCTATTCTGCTTCATGAGCTTCATTCCTGGGAAAGATTCTTCAAAATTGGTTCAGTGGTTTCTGCATGAAAAGGGCACAAACAGAATTTTGTAATAGATTTTTGCTAAATAGAGATATAATCCGATTGACGTACTTTGTACAAGCAGAGCACAAAAAAAAATTGAGCGAGTTTGACGAATTACTCGAAAAATTACTTAATGATTTTGCGTTAAAGTTTCTGTTAAATGAATTTGCGAATGAACGAAGAATTGTTCAAAGGAACAGAATTATGAAACTTTGCTTTACTCTCACTGCCCTCAGGTCCTTAGAGCTCCTTAAATAAAAAAATTGCCCACTTCCGGGAGGGAAAAAAGGTGGCTGAGAAATTCATGAGACTACTCTCCGGAAGGCTGAAGAAAATAGGGTTGAAATTTGCAAAGTTGATATCCTTTACGCAGCTTTTCACGCACCCTTTTTATTCCCCTCGAGGCGTTTTTCATCCTTTCTATCTCGAACCTATTTTCACCTCTTTCTCGACGAACAATTTCCACATCAAACCACATTCACAACGTTTCGAAAATCTCTTCGAGACGATGAGATGAGTAAAAAAGAGACGAAACTTTTGTCTCTTCAGCTCGTCTTTTTTCCTCTCGAGAGTTGGAATTGCGAAATTACCGAACGACTGGTGATCCGAGAGGAAAGGAATAGGCTCTCCCATCACGTCGTTCCTGCGACTTTTCAACCAACGAGTTTTCTTGCATCATCATCGATTTTAGCTAAAAATATATTAAAGCCAAATTTTCATGCATGGAAATTACTCTCGTTTGCAAAGAGACTCTTTACAACTGAAGTTTTTTCTCGCATCAGCTGTTGATGACTTTCTTCATTACTTTCGATGTAAAGAGTGTTCATTAAATTTTCTTCAACCATGTGATTTCAATGATTCTTTAAAAATTCCTCACGAAACGCCTTCTAATTTTTAAATTCATGGGAAAAAATCTTTAAATCTTTCTCCATCGATCGCAATAGTTACGAAAAAAAAACGTGACTCGTTATCCGGGAGCTTTCCAATGATTTTGGCGTAATAATGACGAGTGCCCTCGAAGCATTGAGTCAGCACTTAAATAATTTTGTTACTACTCGAGGATTTCGAGCTTCAAAACTGAACAATCACGATTCAGATTATTAATGGATTTGATGGAATTTATCTTCCAAATTTTTCTGACCATCGAGTGGGTGCCTCCAGCACTTTGCAAACGTAGTCAAGTATTTAAAGACAAGAAAGTAGCAACGGACCACTTCGGTTTGAAGCAGTGAAATAATAATGAACTCGAGATCCCGGCAGTCACGCTCGACAGCTCGAGTGCCTGAAATTTAGAAAATATCCGGACCCAGACTTCCGAATATTGCCGACGGAATAAAAAAACATTAAAGGGGTTGGACGATTTTTCGAAAAAACCAGATTTTCATAAAATTCTAAAAATCATCCAATGCAAACCGTTCAACCGATATTTTCCGAATTCAATGCCAAGCTTCCTGTGATAATACTCTATTTATAAAAAAAATAGTAATAAATCTTAAGCGTCGACACCCTTTTTTTGAAAATTTTAAAACGCCGCAGAATTCGTATTTTTCTAGCCATTCCAGCAAAATATCGAACCGTTCTCGAGTTATAAACGATTGAATTTTGCAGTGCCAGAACACACACACACACACACACATCTGGACATTTTTCTAGATGAGGAAGCTAAAAAAAATATTTTTTGCTTTCGTACAGAAACATGAATTCGTTCGAAAGGATAATAAGTTGTGAAAATCAATATCATTCCCATCCTTAAAAAAAAAAAGCTTGCGTCCTGGTCCAATGTCCAGAACACATCGAGCAGGAAAAGTGATTTTTTTTTCTCTCTGATCACGTATAAAAACTGCTGGCTGTTGGAGGAATGTCTCGTCGGATCACGTTCGAAGGTTGTGCAACGTTCGACGATGCTCTATGTACGCTGTACCTCCAACTCAGCAGTGTACTCTGAGAAATAGTATTTTCCGGCGGGAACGAAAGTGCACTATGTCGAAGTGGATGCTGCGAAGCGATCAGTCGATACAAATTTCGAAGGTGATGCAAGGGCATTTTCGAGGCGAGCTATTTTCATCTTTTGTACGACAAATTCTCGTGACTTTCGGGGAAAATATTCTACCCTCTTATCACATCGATCGTTCAGTAGAACAGCTCCGAGTAAGCACTGACGATGCACTTGACGCTTCTCTCGCTTTGAATCAATAAAATATACGTGTAAATAAAAGTCGATACGAAATAATGGAGTATTGACAAATAAATGAAAGTCCACATTGCCACGTCGAGGCACATCAAAGTAAAAAGATTTTATTCCAATACGAAGGCTCCTAGAAACACAAAATAGACGAAAAATTTGCCAAATTACGATTTATCCTTCGATCAAACATCGTTAAAAGAATTGGAAGTATTTCATGTCCAATCAAGTCAATTACTCAAGCGACCTAATCAAGCTTCGAGTCGACTTTCGATTTCAGAGTTTTTTAGCAATTTTCTTTCCTTTTTTTCTAATCACACGGGGTCAGAATGACCCCAGCCATTTTTAAGCGCTTACGGCGTTGCCGGTATCGTTCCCAAGGAAACATGAAAATTCAGGATATTAGTTTGAACCTTTCAGAATAAAAGAATCATGCCAAAAATATTTTATTCAATTTTCAAAATGGTGAAAAAAATTTACCAAATTTTTTTATCGACAATGTGTTGTGAATATTTTTTTAGAAATAAAGTTTGAACCTATAGGATCGTTGTAGACAATTCACGATGTTTTTTTTTTTTTTTTTNNNNATCGAAAACATTTCCCCATCGACGTATGAATTTTTAAGCAGAATTTTGTATGCGCATTTGTATTTCCTGATAATATATGAATTACAAATGACTGCCAATATTATTTTGACGTGGATTATCGAAAATAATAATACGAGTAAAATGATGACTCCTTTTGTTAGGTGAGCTAGTGCAGTCGCTGGAATAGCAAATTGGACTCATTTGTACAATCGTCGTATACGAAAATCATCCAATTTCAGTCCATACGAGCCATGTATATAAATTCATTTTATATCTCGTAAAATATGCATGGCTGCATTACCGCTGGTAGAACCGAAAATACTGAAGCCCAAATACCATTAATCACTCACTTTTATGGCGGCATAAATTAGCAATGGAAAATTAACTGCTAATAATTACCCGTTTGTTTACTATTTTCCAAATGTTCATTAGTTTCCACATGGGCTGCTCACGTTGAATGGTCGATGATTCTGGCAGTTCCCACCGAGTTTCCTACAAAAACAAAATACCTGTGACGTCATTTTTCAATGAAATTCTTTCCTGAGGGGCTATCAATGGTTCAAACTGACCAACGCATCCAGCGAAACTACGGACAATCGCACCAAGCATTTGGGCAATAATTGAAAAACAACCAAAATAGTTGCAAATCGGTCTTAAGGACGTTGTGTGAAAAATTTTCTATCGATAGAATTCCTTTAAATTTGCACCGAGATATTTATTTATAAAAATCACAATTTTCAGTAGTTTCTCATAAAAGCGTGTGTTAAAAGATCCAATTTTCAACGCTAAATATTTCGATCGAAGAAGCTTCATTAAGTTTTTCGAAAAAATCGTCCGTGAAATTATTTCGAAATTTTGTTTTTTATATAACAAATAGAGATTACTTCTGACAATCTTGGATTCAGAGTATGCTCTTCTTTCGTCGATTCGTGACAACTTTTTATAATGCACTTAGACTCGCAGACCATTTTGTATGTGAAAAAAAACTGAAGACAAAAATTTAGATTTCATCGTCGCCGATACAACGTCCTTAAGCTTGTTGAGTGAAAATTTCGACCGGAAACTCAAACTTCATTATGTATCGACTGTTCCACTTGGGAAAGCCTGTACCGAACCCACATCGCCAGGTTAATGAAAGCTATTTTTAATTTGTCGCCGCCCACTTAAACGGGCACCAATGTACAAAACGATCCATTAGCCAGACTCACGTGTACGTTTTAAACTCATTCGTTTTGGTATTTCACATACACGCTGGAGTACGACAGTAGATAATGAGGATCGAGCTCATTCCTTGTCACTTTATATGACTGTCGACTGAATAACTATCAGTTAGCGTACCTCTTTTTTTTAACACGTCCAAATAATGATGTAGATCATCGTATTGTTTGAAATTTGTAATTCTGTTCCGGATTTTCTGCTTCGAACAGTTACGATTCATCGCGTGTGTCACGTGTCAATAAAAACGACCAAAAGTTTATTTCTACTTGTGCACGGGGTCGTTTTGACCGCAAATAATGGCAACGAATGTTTTGGCACTTAATTTTCGATTTCGTCAAAAAATAAATCTGAGGCCATAAAATATGGAAAAATTACTGCAAAAAACGTCTCTACAAAAAAAAAACAAAATAATGCATATTTACCGGAGTGCGACCATTTGAAAAACGCCTTGGGTCAGATTGACCCAATTAGCAGGATCTGCGCACTCGAAGGGTTAAGGACTTTGGAATTGATGGATGTACATTTTGTTGAAGACTTTATATAACTTTTTGGAGTGGCAATTAGTTTTGTTGTCGTTGAATCAATTTCAAACTCGTTCATTTGGCTGGGAAGCAATATTATGTTTATTTTGTAATTGAGAAGTTTGTTGGGATTCGAAATTCGATAACGGTCGTTCGTTAGATGTGGATACATCGCTATTGGATATTCCCCATAGAATTGAATGTTCAATCCATTCCGACAGCCATGCTCGGTGCCACAATGGCCTGCTCGCATAATAACCGCGGGCCCTTCTTTAGCGCGTCTCCTCCATCGATCGGACGAAGAAAGGGCGTCGGTGGCTTTTCACACTTCCGGTGAGAGACTCGGTGCAGCAACAAGGAGCGAAAAGAGATGGTGGCTTCCACAAAACGCGGGGGATGAGGACGAGGGGGTTAAGAGGGTCGTTGAAGGTGAATAATGGCGGCATCGTGGAATATTGCCGATGGTGTAGACCTTCCGATATATACGGCGGCTGTTGAGGGGATTCGAAAGGTACCGGCTTCTCGTTGAAAAATAAGAGAAATCAGGAACTGCCGCTAAATCGTATGACATATACCAGGAACAGTTGATCGTATATATTCAATACATAGGGCGTTTCAAATATTGTTTACAACTTCGTTGGAGAAAGTTCTGAAAGGAATTCTTCGAGACGCTCCGACAATTAGTACAATTTAAAACTCGCGTCCATCGTAATCTGGTGTAGACGCTGGAATTCCCTTTCGAACATTTAATTGGATGTGAAAGCTTTCATCCAACATGGGGAAGAAATTTTCGCAAAACTCGTGTCAGGCTTTTTCCCTATTAAGATTTCAATCAATACTTTTCAGTAATGACTCATCAATTTTCTACGAGCTTAAATTTTAGATTCTGGTTCCTACGTCTCGGTATTTTCCGAATTTCTTCATCGATCTTTCCTGTCAATGGGGAACTTGACTTTCCGAACACCCCATATACACGCCATTCGGAAATATATCGTTATATGGGAGAAAGGAGGTTGAAAAGGTTGGACAAAAAGAAATAGTAATGAAAGAATCCTGGGAAAGAGACAATTCTGTGAGGAATGCGAAATCCCGAGCAACGATGCAACGTCACCAGCAGCAGCAGGGAATGACTTTCTGTTCACACGAAAGAGAAAAAAATGAGGGGACTGAAAAGTTGGACTGTAAACTCGAGACCAGCGCAACTGAAACGCGCACCGCTCAGATTTTTGCCGATATAACCTTCGTCCTTATGTACAGCAATATGAAATACGACTGATGAGTTCTTTTTATGATGTTTCTTTCACCGTTAGGAAGCATTCGCAGCCACCGATTCATTTGACCGTTTGTATACTCCGGAAAATTGCAGAAGTCGCTATTACCGACGAAGCTAAAAATTCTTGCAACTCGGAATCATATTTCAAGCGACCGTTCCAGGTTTTTCCATTTCCCGGTGATAGAATCAAAATAGTAAGCAGAAATAGGGAGCGCATGCGTTTAGTAGTGGAAAAGGCTTCGGGCTTTCTGGGTCCCGAATTCACGCTCGCACATCAATGGAATTAAAAAAAAAAATTCTATACTGTCGACTGCAATTCGGCGTGATTTGTTTTTAATCGCTATTTCTACTAATTCACCGTTTTCGCTGATTAAGGCCTGGCAATTTAGTATTTTTTTGTATGAAGTATTTAAGAGCTCGTGTAAAACTTTCACGACGATTAGGAAGTTCGTTATTGAGCAATTAACGTTAACAAATTAAATGTAGTCAAATGTCTGATGGAAACTGGTATTACTTTGCGACAAGTTTTTTTTTACATCTCAATTTTTTTCATATCTACAATATACTGGAAGCAACGGAAACAAAACGAAGTTTATAGATAAATATTTTTATATATTTGTTTAAAAAATTGTTCTAAACAAAATGTTAATTTTTCGATAGCAAGGTCCCTAATCATCGTGAAATTTTTACACGACCTCTTAAATACTTCATACAAAGCATACTAAATTTTCAGAATTTTCTTATCATTTTTTATACTCATTAAGGGCAAATTAATTTTTTACAACCCTTAAGGTGGTTAAAGTAATGATGATAGAATTATTTAAATTTGGTATGGTTTACATAAAGTATTCAGGAGGTCGTGTACTACAAATTCCACAACTATTGAGAGGCTATTTATCGAACAATTAACATTAAAATTTCGGAGGTACTCAACGTTCTAAAGTCATCGATATTCTGACGTTGAAAATTAGGAAAATTAGTGCAGCCCAGATATTCGGCAAACGTGACAGTCAGGGAGATTGGAAAAAAACAAAAGTAGGGAAACTCGAAACAGTTCGATCGCCTGTTTTTCTTTTTCTTTTCTTTTTTCCTTTCCCTCTATTTCTATCATTTTCTCTCATTCCAATATCGATTTGTCACAAACTTGTTTTTATTACAGATGATGAGAATTCGTCGGTACACGGAATCGTGACGTCGGATGGATTGTTTGATGGTACGGTGATCACAGCGTCGGGGGATGAAATTTACATCGAACCGACCAAGAGGTATGTGCCATCGAAGCAACGGGACATGACCGTCGACAAGGATCACGGAAGGCACGACAACCAAGTGATCTCTCATCACACCATCGCCTACCGATCGATCGACGTCGCTCAACCACCCTGTCACGAGAAATCGTGCAATATCGAGATAACCACCGAAATAGAACGTCCTCTCGATTCCAGCATTCGCGAGTAAGTCGATGAGTTACACTAATTAACTAACAAATCAAAGGGGAAAAACCTTCCACGCACATCAACGAGAGCAGATACTTTCCGATCTTCATGATCAAAGACAAATTTGAAAAATTGTCCCGATATTTTTTATTTATACAATTACGAGCGTTCGTAGCTATAAAAAAAAATTGTTTCCACAACTTTTCTATGAAGTAAAGAGGAAGTAGAGACTTACACACCAAATCTTACAAAATTTGCAAAAATTAAAGCAGTTTAACGATTTTTCGAAAAACTCAGATTTTCGTAAATTTTAAAAATCGTCAAATTTGAACCGTTCACCCGATATTTCCCAAATTTAGTATCAATCTTCCTATTACGATACTCTCGTTATAGAAAAGAAATAATAAACCTTTAAATTTGCGGAAGTTAGAGCGGTTACACATTTTTTTGAAAATTTCAAAATGCCATAGAATTAGTATTTTTCTATATTCATCCTGACAAAATTCTTAGACAACAGAGAGCTAGTAAACGTTTGAATTTTACAGTGCCAGAATATTTCAAATTAATTTGCAGGTCGAACAGCGTACGAGGTTATTATTTAAAAAATATGACGAGTCTGCCACAGCAGCGTATGCACGACACGAGAAATCCTCCGACCCCCGGATTTTATCCAAAAGATGCAAGAAAAAAGGATCCCAGTGCAAGTTCTCACAATCTTGAGCTTCTCGACAAGTAAGCTATTGCTAATGTGGAAGCATCTCTAATCTGTAACTTTGGCTGTATCAATTTTTCCCGCTGAACATTATTGAGCTTTTTTCCGGTTGAAATCATAATTTTTAATTTTTTTTTCAAATCCGCAAAATATACATTGAATCTACTAATTTGTGTACGACGACGATTCACACAGTTTTGAAATATATTTCTTTCAAAAATTTGCAGTAATTTTCAACTACAAACCACGAATTTTTTTTTTTCAGTACAAAAATTGCTCCAAAATGAGATTTTGTTCCTGCTCGTAGTCTGACTTTTAGAAAACTTTCCTTCATCGCCTTCTTAAATGATTATCCTGAGCGAGGAATATTCGAAAAAATTTTGAGCTGATTCAGCAAAAAAAAACTGAAGAAATTTGCACATACGTAGGTCGTAAATTTTTTCCATACAGACAAATCGCCCGGTAGAAATGAGAAACGATCTAAATTTTAAAACGAGAATTCATAATCTTTTTCGTACGATCACGAAGCTCGGAGCACGAAGTGTCAAAATCAACATGAAACATTACCTTCTTCAGACTCTACCGGGAACGATATTCAAGGGTGTTAAGAAGACGTACTTCCGTGGATCCAAAGAAAACCACTTGTATGCTTTATCTTCAAGCGGATCACACGTTCTTCGATCACTACAAATCCGAGGAGGCTTGCATCGAAGTTATGACCCGTCACGTGCAACGAGTAAATTCCATTTATCGTCACACAGGTGAGACGTGAGATTCTGCATTGGATTAAAAAAAAAAATCGTCGTTTCGTACGAAACGCCATGAAGTTTGTTAATGAAAGAATTTCATTTCGTACTTTTTCAGTAATTGCTAAAAAATTGTCTTACATCATTTGCTGCATTACGAAATTACTGAAAAAAGAAAATATTGAAGACTAGACTTCACAAAAATTGACGAATGTGATTAATTTTCACGGAAAATCAATTTTCATCGATTTTTTATTATTATTTTATGTTGCTCGGTGATATTTAGTGGATGATGCTTAATCGATGAGCTTTCAGATTCGACGACGAGGCCTCGTGCCTCGAAATTCGAATCTCACGAAAAATAATCACCTAAAATTCGAATGCTCCGTTCCACAGCAACTTGAGATAATTCCGTCCTGCTATTTTTCTCTCAATTTCGTTCCATGTGCGTACTTTTTTTTATGAGGTTAAACTCGCGATAACACAAAACAAAAGGGTAAGAGATAAAAAGCGAGCACACGATCGTCTCGTTTGGACGTCACGAGCGAAAGCTCGGCGGATCGTAAATTTCACGTGAAATTTGACTCTGAACTGCCTAGCACAGGGTTTACCTACTTTTCCCATCCAAGTCCGTCATCTCCACCAACCCAGCCCTGAACTAACACGAGAGTTCGTAAAATCTCTCGCGTGTTTCTTATCTATCATCTCGGCTGTCCGGTCGTGCGAACTCTACAAAGTATTCGAGTCTCCGTGTGCGTGTGTGTGTGTCTGTGCGAAAATTTTGTGAAGCGTATGCACACGGAATGTGGATTTCGGATAGACCTGTCTCGGGCCATTGATATTTTTGTCCTGTTATCATTTGATGGATCCCTGGATATAAACCTACTTAAAAGAGAGCTCCATCCCAAGTTTTTTCTCCCTCTTTATATTCCGCCCCCAACGACTACTTCGAAAAGCTCTTCTAGCCACTTTTTTTTCGATCTAGTGATATTTCCTTTTATCGAAATAACGAGCTAAAATTAACCCTCCGAGTGCACACCTCGCCGAGCACCTCGCATAAGGACGTTGTATGGCGACGGTCAAATCTAAATTTTTGTTTTCGGTTTTTCTTACTTACAAAATGATTTGCGAGCCCAAGTTCATTAAAAAAGTTTGTTACAAATTGACTAAAGAACGACATACTCTAGATTCAAGATTGGCCGAAGTAATCTGTATTTGTTACGTACTAAACCAAATTTTGAAAAAATTTTACGAGCGATTTTATGAAAAACTAAATATGCGAAGTTTCTCAAGAAAATCCAGAGCCTTCAGCATAAAAATATCTTTGAGGTTCACAAAATAAATGGTTTTGAAAATATTCTCCCACTCGATGGACCTGAATATCTTGATATTTGTGTGGAGTTTTTTTTTTTGGAGTCTTCGCAAAAAAAAAAAAGTTTCGGGAATAATTGAGAATCCTTAGAGTGACGCGGTCTCGCAAAATTACATGGAGTCGACTCATATACGCGTAATTTTGTATAAGCGAAAGTACATTATCTCTCACGAGAATCCTCGGAACATATACTGCGAGCAAAAGTGATCCGCTTTTATAGCCTTTATTCGTATGCAATGCTCTGTCACGTACTCATACGTGTTTGCTAAGAGCATTTGTTAATTGTATTCGTATGCAAGCTTGCGTGCAATTAACGGGCGTTATGCAGCCGAGTTTGTTCGGAATTTCAATTAGTTGTTCGCCCTCTGGTCGAATCCTTTAAGTTGATTTCGAATCTCTCTAATTCTACCCTGTTCAAGCTTTAATTCTAACTTTAAACGTCGAACCCATCGGTGAATCCCATACCCAGAGCGATATTTATTCAACCAGTTCGTCCGACTTTTACTTCCAGGAGGATTAAATTATTATTTATTTCGATTGCATAATAAATTACTCAAAAAATGTGTTTCCTCTTCTATTTATTCACAAGATTTTTTACCAGGATTTCTTTAACAAATTATGGTGATTTATAAGTGCATGTTGGGTCAATCTGACCCAAGGAGTTTTTACAATCGTTGCACTCCGGTAAATATGCATTATTTTGTTTTTTTCTAGTACAGACGAGTTTTGTAGTTAATTATCCATATTTTATGGCCCTAAATTCATTTTTTGAGGACAACGAAAATTCCATATCATTCGTTGCCATTATATGCCAAATAATGGGTGACAGAGAATTTCTGGGGTCAAGAAGACCCAGCAAACACTCGAAGGGTTAATTTTTTCATCGATAATTCTCTGAACGTTTGTTTTTTTTTCAATTTTACTGAAATTTGATTCGTCAGTCGGGACCTTTTATTGAGAGGCATCGAAGCTTGATATCTCATTATTCATCGATTACTATTTCAACGTGTCTGAGCTGAACAATCTGAAGGAATCGCTTCATTCAAAAGTGAGAAAATGGAGTAGCAGTTAGAAGAAAGAAAAAAAGGAGTGGAAGAAAAAAAATCGAGGATAGTCTCAATAAAATTGGTATTAACTTCATCTTCCCATAGACCATCCATTTTTCATTTTCTTTCTTTACAGCGAGAGCCTTTTTTCCATCGTCCATTTAATACTCGCGTGAACGTGTTTCCCAGTGGTACGAGTTCATTTCGGACTGACAAATTCGAGCGAAGATTACCAATTGAGCTCATTGCCACACTTCAGATTGAATGCATGGGTATATCGATTGAACGGAAACTTTCATTACTATTGAAAGCTTCTCGGCGTTCCCTTGTTCCCGATGTCTATTCGTCTCTGTCTCTGGCAACAAAGGAGAGTAAAAACCAACTGTTCTCCACGTTTGAAAAAAATCGTATTTGAACTGATTGCTTACACCCTTTCACGCAGAATTACCTCTGCAAACGTTACGTGGAGAAATATTAAATGATTTTCGCAAATGTAGACAATTAGCTTAAACAGAATATTTTTTTATTTATTCCAACTGCGTCCATAAACTTTATTTTTCAACTCTCCTAGACCACACTGGGTCGTTCTGACCCCAACAATTTTGTAGCGTCTAATGACAACAAATATTTCGGCATTTAATTTTCGTTTTCGACAAAAAATTCTTCGCAGTCCAAAAAACGTCCTCGACATCGACGTGAACTGAAAAATGATTACTCGAATATTGGAATTGTGACTGTGCAGATTTCAACCAAGATGGTCAACCGGACAACATCAGCTTCATGATTAAACGTATAAAAGTTCACGGCGAGGAATCACGGAACGATCCGGGTTATCGGTTTACAGGGACGTACGGAGTCGAAGAGTTTCTCGAACTATTTTCAGGTGAGTTGAACGAGTTGCATGAAAAAATGTAGAGATAAAAATTAATCAATAAGTCTTTCGTCGTGTGCGTCAATATTTATTGACTCTGAAAAATCGAATGTTTTATTCTGCGAATAAAAATTCTATAAAAACATACTCGCAACATAAACAAATAGAAACCGGAGGGTCCTTCTTCCTTTTTCTCGACGTGCCATGACGTTCTCTGTCTATCTCTCGATCGTGAAATGTCTCATGATCCCGAGCTTACAAATTTAAGAGCGCGGGTCGCGATGCACTCGATAGACAATAAACGAAGCGAATTCCCTTGTTTTCCTGCGAGATTTTATCTGGCCCCGGATTATCCGTGAACGATGCTCTCTCGACTTTATCTTCGAGTCAACATGAATGGATTGTATACATACACACTGCACAGCACAGCACTCTGTACGGACTGCACAGAGAGTGTCGCAAAAGTTGCACACCAGGCCTTAAAAAATCAATTCTTCCAAAAATCTTATAAGAAAAAGTTTTTGTGCCTATTTTTCGCTTTATACAGTAAAATGACCCACGTGCAACTTTGAGCTAGAATTACTACAATTTATTGGCGCCGGAGACGGTTGGCCTCCTCTCCAACGGTTCGTTGGGGAGCCCGATTTTTCTCTTTGACACATTGCCTTCTTACTGATTTTTTTTCGCCATTTTGAAAATTGGGTGAAAATTCTTTGGCATGATATTCTCATTTCGAATGGTTCAAACTAAAGTCCGGAATTTTTCTGTGTCGTTCGAAAGATTAATTAATCAATTAAAAAATTCACGCCGATTAGGAAGCTCGTTATCAAAAAATTAACATTTTGTTAAGAACAATTTTTTAAACAAATACAAAAAATATTTATCATTGAACTTTGTTTCGTTTCCGTTGCTTCAGTATATTGTGGATATTACAAAATTGAAAGTTCAAAAAAAAAAAAACTTATCGCAAAGTTATACCAGTTTCCATAAAACTACATTTGACTACATTGAATTTATTAATGTTAATTATTCAACAACGAGCTTCCTAATGGTCGTGAAATTTGTACACAATCTCTTAAATACACTTCATACAAAAACATACCAAATTTTCTTATCATTTGCGATTTGGGACTCAACGTCCTTAATGATGCATCAGAGAGAAGAGAATGCGCAATGATTTTTTATCGGTAAATGTGACGATCGAAGAATCGTCAAAAGGCCAAGCTCTCAGGACACCCAGTTAGCCATGGATCGAGAGTCGCTTGCAGATATTGTTGGCTTTAGCGAAGAGCATCGTGCCACCGCTGCACTCGGTGCATCCAAAGATATGTGCTCTCGCCTTGGTGCACATAATCCAAGGAGGAGAAAGTGAGACATAAGGTGGAGGAAAAAAAAAGAGAGGAAGAAAAATGTGGAGGCGGAATAGAATCAAGTGGAGAGAGGATTAGTGTTTTCCATTGCGTTGCTTCGGTGGATAAGAAGAGAAGCAGCAGGAGGAGGGAAAAAAGGTTGGAAAGTCATGGGTCTTGTACATTGCCACTCCAACAGCCAGTGGCAAACCCGTCCGACCTTATCGACTTTATTTAGTGGCGTCCAGTGGCAAAACTGTTCAGCGTTATCGACTTTATTTAGTAGCCCGGAGAAAAGGAACACACACACACACAAGGGAGGCAAAGAAAAAGAGTTTTTAGGTGGAAAGGTTTGTCGTGGGGCTCGAGAGATGGCGCCCACGATTGAAGAGACTTGAGAGGATGAAAGGAGACGGAGACAGAACTGACAGTAGTGGAGAGAGCAAGAGGAAAATTGAGGGGAAGTGGAAAAGAGAGCTTTGTGCGAGAAACCCGCATAGTTTTTCTTACACACAGTCCAAAAGTAAACACTCCGACGTGGGAGTCTCTCACACTGACTTTCTTTCTATGCCTGCATCAATTTGTTTGTCTTCCAGCTCCTCCCGAGAATTGTCTTTTTTTTTTCGTTTCTTCACCAAAACTTCTCTCCATCTTCCTTTCGTGTACGCGTCGCCATATCTCTTCGCATCTATGTAAACATGTAAATCCAACTTGTTTATCGCACCAAAAAAGCACCAAGTCCATTCTTGCCAACACTCGACTTTTCGTCGCTGAAAAGGACTCGAGTTTATACTGATTCCAACGATATTGTTAGTTTTATTCTTTCATCCAATCGCGAACCGTTTTAGCCACAGTTTGAATAAATTATCGCTAAATAGTCGGAGGATTAATAATTTCAATTGACAATTTGATTGGAAACTTAATCCGTTTGTTTAACTCGAAAAAATTTTCACACCTTCGTATCGCACAATTGTTTTTTTTTTTTTTTNTTTTTTTTTTTTTTTTTTTTTTTTTTCACTGTGAAAGCTGGATACCGAACCCAATACGGAGACACGAAAAGCTCGTGTAAACCGAGACGCAATATAATGCATTTATCGATATAACGTTCGAGAACGTCAGAGAATCACAGCGAGTGACACAAGCATCGCCTATCGCGTTCGTAGCATAATGCTGTCCTAACAAAAGGGGATGTCAGTTGAAGAGACCCCATAATATCCCGCTTCGTTGAACCTGCCGTTCGACCAGAAAAGCGACACAATGGTGACGCCAACGAGGAGCTGTTCGAAAGCTGTTAAAGAGACGAGAACACGGCATTCTGCCTCTGTGATAAGCGTTACGCTGGTAACGCCGGTGCAAACGATTATCGTTTACCTTGTGCAATATCAAAGCTTCTACATAGCAAAGATGGCGTTCAGGAAAAGAGAATCATCAGCTTCTATCAAAGAGGAAACTCCCGAAGCTTCCCTGTTGATTGGAAACGTTTCATAGTAATCTGGTCTGCAAAACCCAGCACCACGGTCAACTTCATTTTACCGCACCTGTTAATCAATTTCTCGCCGGTAAACCCGAGTCTAGCTGGACCTGCCATTTTTTTCTGCAGCCAAAAAATTCTGAAAAAATTCATACGAGTGTTCGAAACAATCGACTGGACACATGAACCATAAGGTAATGAAAAAACAAATTTTTCAGATTTTTATTTGTTCAATAAGCGTAGAAACTCGGTTGAACATTTAGTGGATCGTTGAAAAATTAGTACCTTAAAGAAAAATGAAGATAACGTTGCTTAAGAGGTGGCAAATTGACGGGCGAGAGTACAGATCAGGGAGAAAAATTATTCGGTTTCATTTGTTCGAAGGTAATGGTTACGCAGTCAATTCTTTGTTATCCATTGCTCTTGACACGTTTTACAATAAAAAAAGGTACTCAACATCCTTAATGGCGAGAAAAGTTCCTATTTCATAAATTTTTACTCCATTTTGTAAAAAAATACTCGAAACGACTGTAATTTGTTATCTCCAATATATTTGTTCCTACTGCAGAATTACCAGCACAAAAAAAAACCTTAAAATTAGACGAAAAAGAAATATTCAGCAACATATTTGGCGTCCACTGTCTATAAGCCCCTAGAACTACGAGGTGTCCACCCCGAATTTCCCGTGGCCACAGAAACTAATTAAGAGGAACTGGCTTCCTAAAACTTCCCTGTCGCGGTTCTCCCTTGTACGTTACTTTTCCGAGGTAAGGCTAGCCCGCCCGTCCCTAATTACAAATTCACCAACCGAAATCGCTTAGGCTCGGACACCACCGACTGAGGTTTACGGACGAAGCAGGGTTGAAGTTCCGTCAAATAACGTTTCAGCGAAAAAAAAACGCCATTACGAGCGATGATGTCGTTACCGAAATTCAATAAAAAATTCCGCGACCTCGAGCCCGAAAAAGTAGGAACCAACATTTTGATGGCTTGTTATCGTTTTGTTTTGACGAAAATCTACAGAAATTCGATTTCTTTTCATTTTCACTAAAAACCCGTTGAAAATCGTTCCATTTGTACAAAATTATTTTCTACGTGCCATGTAAACTTCAGGAAAATATCAACATCAAAATGTGTGTGAAAAGTGCGGTAGATTTTCGAGCAATTATCGGCAATAACAACAAAATTATTATTAATATCAATATTTGCAAATAACGTGGCTCAATAAGCGCGTGTCGTTGCAGTCATAATAATAGTAATAATAATACTTACGGATCGCAAAACACGATGCTACGATGAAATGAGGAGTTTTTCACGGGTGGCGAGCGAGCGTAAAACTCGACGGTACGGCCATTCGGCTTTATTTTGATAGCGCCGCTATGAAAGCACATCGACAACCGGAATATCACTCCGTGTACGTATTTACGTCGGATTAGTGACAATCAGTGACGCTCACGAGGATGTTTCCTAAAAAAACGACTAGTATTTTGTCGACTATTTTGCAGACCGGAAATGCAGTGAATAATCTCGCGATTTGACTCATTTCAATGCACAATATTCGGAAGGGTTTCAGGGATTTATGAATTTTGTCAAGGAGGTGGAAAAATGCTGGAATAATCTGCAGGCATGAACTTCATTGGTATTCTGGAACAATTAAACTCAGGAATGGAGCTCGGCGAATAGGGAAAGACTCTAATGGCTTTCGACTACTCGCGCACTTATTTCCTTGTTTACTTTCCATTTTTTTTCTTTTCCAGCTCTCGGTCTGTTCGGCCTTTTTGCAGGCGAAAACCCATGGGGAAGTAACAGAATAGTTGCTCCATTTAATGTCGTTTCTGATGGCCTCGTTACCTCGCAGTATTTTACTCGCCAAAGCGCGAACAACATTCTCGCTCGCATCTTTGTATCCCATGGGGACTTTTTTCTTTTGTTTTGTTTTTTGTTTCGTCTCTACATGCTGCTCGCGCTACGCGAGCCGTGAGCTTTTCTCCTACCTTTCGTTCATGACAACTTGCTTTGAGATCGAGTTTCGTGGCGAAAGAACGGAACGAGTACGAGTCTCCAAATAATAAATCACGTCAACGGTGTCCGGTAATGAAATTTTTTTCAAAGTGATAACCAACCGCCGTCTCCTCGTTTATAACTGAGGAAAGATTTTTTTCCTGCAAAAGTTGTCGGGTCTGAACTGAAATACACAGCCGTCGATGATGTTTCCATCGCGAGAATCGTGACAAGATGAATTTGATGAAAATAAATTCAAATACAACAAATAAAAGCTGCAAATTGAAATTTGTAAATTATTTCCTCAAGATGCTCAAGATGCACGATGCTTAAGGCTTTCTCTATGAGGAAGCCGAAATTGAAAATGTAGTTCGTCATGGAGGAAGCTTTGAGCATCCAGGGGAAGCAATTCGCAGCGTTTTTCATATTTCCATTTAAATTATATAATTTCGACAAATTTTCTAGAAAGGAAAGAGGAAGTACAGACTTGTACACAATATCTTAGAATATTTGGAAAATTTAAAGCGGTTACTCAATTTTTCGAAAAACTCAGATTTTCGGAAAATTCGAAAAATCATGAAATTTGAACCGTTCAACTGATATTTCCCAAATTTAGTACCAACCTTCCCATTATGAATCTCCATTCATAAAAAAAAAATGATTAATAAATCTTGAAATTTGCAGAAGGACGAAAACTTTTTTTTTGAAATTTCAAAACGTCGTAGAATTCGTATTTTTCTTTCAATTTTGATAAAATTCTCAGGGAATGGAAAGCTCGTATAGATTAACATCTGTGCAAAACGGGAGCCCTGTATCTCAAACCGTTCTCGAGTTATAAACGTTTAAATTTTGCAGTGTCAGACACACACACATCCTGGACATTTTTTCCATGATACGATTTTTCGATGTTTTGGTACATTTTAGGCACATTGTCATTGGAAACTAGAAAAAACAAAAATTCTCCGTCACATAGTTTCCTCTACGAAGAAGCAAAATATGACGTTAGGGATGGAAGAAGTTTTCTACAAATGCATAAGACTACACCATCATTTTATTTTTATACTCTTTTCCTCTCGCAGCATTTTCTCTCTATACGTGCTTTCGTTCCCTGCTTTTCATTTTCCGCCGACCAACTTCCATTCATCTTATTTCTGATCGAATTCAATTTTATCCCGAGCGGCAAATGAAAAATTCCGAAGATATCGAAACGCACACTGCTGCGCAGCACATGATCGAACAAGACTCGTGCACCGATATAATCATGAGAATAATGGACTCCTGAAAGAAATCCTACACTGATGAAGCTCCATTGTTGGACCTGATGTTCATTGAAATTGGTGTCGTAATTGCTGCTTCGCTCGGTAAAACCCCTTCAATTTCGAATCGCGTCTGTATTCACAGAACTTTCAACAATTAATTCAATGAAATCAAATTTTTGGTTTATTTTCTTAAAAATTTGTCTCAGCAAAAATCTTATTCGACCATGTGTGTCAGGATGCGGTCCAAAGATCGAGCTCGATCCTGAGCCGTTCGTTACATATCAGAAAACGTGTGATTTCAATTGGATTTTCTAGTCGTTTGTCTTTTCTATTCCGTTTGATGGTGATCTCGATCTGATTTCTTATCGCGTCTGAAATATCCTCGTCCTAAACCTCCCGAGTACATATAGGGTCAATCGGACCCAAGGCGATTTTCGAACCGTCGTATTCCGGTAAATAAGCAATGTTTTTTTTTTTTTTTTTTCGTAGAGACATTTTTTGCAGCAAATTTTTTTTTCTACGAAAACGAAAATGAAATGTCAAAATATTCCGTTAAATGCCAAATAATCGGTAACATGAAATCGTTGGGGTCAAAATGACCCAGTATGCACTCGAAACCCTAAAAATTGAAGAAGAGGAAGCGCTAGAACTCCGAAATATCAGCAGCTTCGTTGAAAAAATTAAGACACTCACTGATACAAAGAAATGTCTCGCTGTATAATTGCAGAAGAGGATTACGACGCTTTCTGTCTATCCTACATGTTCACGTATCGGGACTTCGAGAAAGGAACGCTGGGTCTCGCATGGACGGGTGACCTCAAGAACGCCGGTGGAGTTTGCGAGAAGAATGGGGTAAGTCTCGCGAGAATCGATCTTTGCGAAAGCAGCCAACTCGCTAAATGAACAATTTAATAAGATCGTTGAAAATTCTTAGCGTTTACGTCCCTCGCGACGTTCACATTCGACGATTATTGAGAATTTGGTGCGAAATCGCTCCTCGATTTTTGGATGTTTTTTTTTCTGGAAATTTCGTCATCTCTCACAAAGCTTTCATTTTATTTTGGGACAACCTGTCATTCGAAATATTACTCTGTGACTCTGTTTAATTCCAAATGTTAAGCTTCGATATTTCTATATTTAAGCACTATCGCGGGAGCATGAAATCTCTGAACACGGGCATAATAACCCTGTTGAACTATGGAAAGCACGTGCCACCTGCCGTATCCCACGTCACCCTAGCTCACGAGATCGGCCACAACTTCGGATCTCCCGTAAGTTACAAGTACATCTACTTAAAGATAGGTGACTGTGAGATTGGTTAGACGAGTTTACACGTTAAGGGTGCGATGGCGAAGCGTGAAGGATGATGGGGCAGGAGAGAGAGAGAAAGAGAGAGAGAGAGAGAGAGAGAGAGAGAGAGAGGGTGTGAGTACAGTTTGCACGACGACCGAGATCCCCGAACGCCTAACACTCCAGCAAACTTTACCTCTAATCGCCTATCGAGAGAGTATACCGCTTCGGTGCTCTTTCGCCCTTCATTTTCCCATCAAGCGCAATATTTATACATATTTATATATGTTCATAAATATAAAAGAAAATTAGAAGAAAATGACGAAGATTAATTGACCCCGAAATCGCGAAAGAGCTAATTTTTTACTCAACTTTTTTCATCTTGTCGAAACCGAAAGTATGAATAATACGAAAAAGAAAAAAAATTACACTATGGAAATTCACTGAAAATGAGAAATCAGTTTCGACGAATTACAGAAAATTTCAACGCTCGTCGAACTACAAATATGTTTGTATTTTAATCAAATCGAGCGTAAGCCGAGGATTTTAATTCAACCTTTCGACTGCAGGCTGAGATAAAATGCAACATGCAAAAAAGGCAGAAATTTAAACAGAAATAAAAGCCGAAAGTAAAAAAAAAACATCTTGATCCTCATTCACTGACGAACTTTAAAAAATCGACAGTAAAATTCAGATAAATAGAAAACTCGAAATAGCCATTTGGAGTGGAAAACTAAGATTTTAGTTTCGCATGAAAAAAAAGACAGCCATTTTTGTGAATTAAACTACAAGTTTGAAAATTTTGTCTTTTTCGATGTTTTATTTGAGTCTGCCTTTTCAATACTTCGGGAGAAAATCCCAAAATTATATTCCACGAGGGAGCGACGAAAACAGCAAGAGAAAATATTTCAAGAGTCTGAAAATCTGCATTATTTCGACGATTAAACTCCAGAGTTATAATTTGCCAGTAACTTTGATACGGAACACGTGTGCTACGTATAATCGCAACTAATCGAAAAGAGAAAAAGACTAAACTGCAAATTTATGCATTACTCACGAAACTTCGTGAAAATGAATCTGAAGATGAATAATAAAGAAATTTTTTTTCAATTATTCAAAATTATCGGCTGTTTTATCGCATTACAATATTTTCATTGGGGCGATTATGAGAGACGAAAAAAAATGAAAAAATAAGTTAAAGCAGTTGCATCCATCGATGCTCACTGCTATTAATTTTATGTGATTACGTTTTTATTTTTATTTTTTTAATCCGTTTTGTTTTNTTTTTTTTCCTTTTTTCATCGCCGAATAACGAAATTAATGTTTTACTCGGAGAGAATTAACGAATGGTAAAAAAGATAATTAGAATGTTGAGGTAAAGTGCGAAACGCTCCAAAAATAGGGACCGCAGAAAGCCGCATTGTTGAGCTAAGCTTCTTGCGAGAATTTCGAATATTCATGATTCTTTGAACTCGGCTCGACAGGATATCGTCCCTCGCCTTGATGCTTCTTCTCTGGCTTTACCATTTGCGTAATTTCTCTAGACCCCAGGCGCTGTAAGCGCGAATTAGCATGTTTCCAAGAAAAGCCGATCATTTTTTTGAGCTTCTGTTTCACCCCATAATCGAAAACTTTCACCCTTTCTTAACGAGCAAAGAAACAGACGAATTTGTCGTATATTCATGATTCAGAATTCGCGTACATCGAGACTACATTCGAGACTTCAAGGATGTTGAGTTCCAAATCACAAATAATAAGGATATTCTTAAAATGTCGTGCAAAAATTTCACGGAGATTAGGAAGCTCGTTAATGAACAATTAACGCTAATAATTCAAATTTAGTCAAACGTAGTCATGTGGCAAATGATACAACTTCGCGATAATTTTTTATTTTTGACCTATTAATTTTTTAATATCTACAAAATACTGAAAGCCACGGAAACAAAACAAAGTTTATTGATAAATATTTTTTGTATTTGTTTAAAAAATTGTTCTTAACAAAATGTTAATTTTTTAATAACGAGCTTCGTAATCGTGAGCATTCTTACGCGACCTCTTAAATACTTCAGACAAAAACATAATAAATTTTCCGAATTTTTTAATCATTTTTAATTTAAACCTTTAAGGTGGTTGAAGCAACGATAATAAAATTTTAAAAATTTAGAATATTTTGCCATGAAGTAATCAGGAGGACGTGTACAAATTTTACGACGATTAAGAAGCTATTTATTGAACAATCAACATTAACAAGTTTCACATGTACTCAACATCCTCAGCTTCGGGTTTCCATCGAAAAATGTTGCTTCCTTTCTCCTCGAACTCAGCTAGCTCGTACATCCGTCACGTATCGTTTAAATGAAGAGACTCGAGTGTCTAGACGCCGAATACACTGTCGCCAACAGATTGTAGTTGACGACAGGGTGAAAACGTGATCTCATGTACAGGCTGTCCCTGGAGTCTGAAAGAATTTTTCAAAATCCACACAATTGTCAAAATCTCGATCAGCAAAAGTTCTCGCGGCCTTGTTCTCTTCCCGAACAGCTGTTTGCCGAATCCCGGAGGTTATAACACTCCAGCGTTTTTGCCTGACGGTAAGCTCTCCCTTTTCCTTATCGTCGGAACGAATTGGCTGTCACTGTTTGATAAAAATCTCGTGGCAATTGCGGATCGTAAAGAAAAATGGAAAAAAATGTTTCTCTCCGGAAGATCGCGTACCGGTTGCTCGGGCCACACAACTTTTGGGCACGAGTTTGAGAACACCCTTTACACGAATGGTTTGAATGGCTGGCACATATTTTTCTACCAAGCTTTCCGTCCAGAAATAACGTCTCGAAGCGAGAATATCGACGTGCGCCGAATGCGTCGGCGAGGTACCATGTCGCGATGACGTGCCCTCATACCTCTCGTAATATATCGTCCGTTGGGCGAGAAATCGGAAAACTGTACATAGCCTACGGACGTCATTGGTTGTACGTAATGGTAACAGCTGCGAGTGCTACTCCGATCCACCATGCTAATACATATGTTACTATTACACCGATCACGGTTAAACATTGCCCCTTCCTGCTCCTTCCATATCTCATCCTTATTCCTTCACTGCTCTTCTGCCAAACATTATGTTACATACGCTCCATTACTCTGAGTACTTGGCCCCCATCATTCCCTCCGGCGAGTTGAAAATTGTGGAACGCTCATGGGATGCATCATCCGTGCGATTTTCAAAGTGCAAGTGAATCCATTTCCTTGCAACTATAAATTCAACAGTAAATTATTGCTTCTTAAGATTCTTTGTCAGTGAACTTGTGGCTTGTCAGAAATTACGATGGAGCGTTTTTTTTAAATTGTAAAATATTCGAAAAGTTATAGATTGAAATTTCAATTTTTAAATAAATTCAAAAAATTTTCAAATTTTATTTCATTTTTGAAATTTTGAATTCACGTGTGAGTGTTTTTTCCTTTTTTTTATTTGCTATTGATTCCGTTTTTGGCAATATTCTGTAGCCTGTGTTCCATTGACTATTTGCACACACAGCACGATCCTGACGAGTGTTCACCAGGGGGCGAGGACGGTAACTTCATAATGTTCGCACGAGCCACCAGCGGTGACAAGAGAAATAATAATCGGTTCAGCCCATGCAGTCTCGTCTCCATTAATCCAGTTTTGAATGTCAAAGCTCGATCATCCAAAGGTTGTTTCGCAGGTGCGTGAAAATTTTATGTATTCCAATCATACTATACACCCTTTACAGCTTTCACAAGTTGATTCGATGTTCCTGATAAATCGTATGATCCAGAATATTTATTCAACAATGTCACTTTGTTTATACGAAAGTTTATTGATTTTATTGATACAAACTTTCTTTGGTAATCGCCAGGGCATCAAAAAATTCCTACAAAACAATGGACCTGTTCCGGATTTTGCCCCGGATTGTTGCCGCTGAAATTGTGATCGAAGGCGAGGTGGAGTCATGCATGGGATTTTTGCATGTGAAATAATTGTGCGACACGAGACGGTTTGGAGAGTAGCCTTTCTTTGGTTTATTTTGACTATTTACACAGAGAGAATTCGATATTTTGAGCGTTCACTCGCACTTTGTGCGTAACACCAACACGTGTCCGCCACGCGAGAGTGGAGCAGACCGAGAACTTATATGTTAATTAAAGCTTATTGGGAAATATTGCACAAACTATTAAAGCTGACTAGGAGAAAATAAGAGCGATACCGTCGCCGTGAAAACGCGGACACTTTTTCACAACCGACAGGGAGTTGTACCGAATAACTTATTGAGAAATTATAAGAATTTATAAGAGCCGTTGCGAGAAGCCTCGTGTCGCGAGGTGCTCGAGAGCGAGAGCCCACACACGTCGTCTCCCTCGGGAGATCGACGAAGAAGAGAGTGAGCGCAAGATGGACGCTGGTCAAGTTGTCCCGTTCCTCATTGTGGCAGCGCCACCTGACAACTTGACAGCCTCCTGCCATTAGTAGTGAGATTCGCGATTATAGAGCCGCGCTAAGAGCGCGTGTAGCGGAGCGGGAAATTTAGAACGCTCTTTCCAGAACAGGACCTTTGGCCTTTAATGGCATCGAATGATTTGGCATTTAATTTTCCAAAATTTAATCTTGTGATGACTACTCGAATAGAAAAGATAGCCGCTCGCCATTCATTCTCAAGAGCACTAAAAACTCTTTTGTACACTTTCAAGAAAACATGAGAAACTTTGCCTGACTTTTTTCGACATTTTGGACCCACGAAATTCAGATTGAATTGAAATCCCTGGCAGACTGTTAGAGGAACCGTTAGATTACAGGTAGGAGGTTGACCACCGTTTGAAATCACTGAGAAATGAGATCGACTAAATTTCATACACAGCCTCCGGAACCTTCAAATACCTATGGTAGCTAAAAACGTGGCGACAGAATAACGCCAATTATAGAACATTGGACGGTGTCAAGCCATCCTTTCGAAATGTATTCGTGATTAGAGGAAGACGCTAATAACTACCGATCTGAAATTTATTATTAAGTTCGTGAATTTTATATAAGCAGATCCTTTCCAATGAATGTTGGTGGCTATGAAAAGACGTTCGAATCTATTTATTATTAATTTTCCATCGACTCAAGAACGTGTCACATGCAAACACCAAGTCGGTGAAAATTTAACACCTTGAGGGTGTTATTGTTGGAAAGTCTAAGAATAAAATTTACTCTACGCACTAATTTTTATTTTTCGTAGAAATACATTCGTATTTTCACGAAATAAATGTTATTAACAGTCCCAGGTAATAGTAGAATATTCCAAAGGATGCCGTCAAGACGACTCGATCAATACGAAACCAGCTGATAAGTACAATCAAGAAAAAAAAAGCCAGGCCGTTGACGTCACCAGTTTGTGGAATTTTAACCCTTCGCGTGCCCTATAAGCGGGTCTTGGGTCAATTTGACCCAAGGCGTTCTTCGAATCGCCGGTAAATATGCATTTTTCTTTTTCACTGTAGAGACGTTTTTTGTAGTAAATTATTCATAATTTATGGACCTGAATTGATTTTTCGATGAAAATGAAAATTAAATGACAAAACATTCGGTGATGGAAAATTGTTCAGGTCAAACTTAAACTTTTCTTCAAACTTCTTAAACTTTCTCTTGAAGAAAAGTTTATAATTACTCGATTCCACTTCCTCTGCCTTCGGAAATTTTATACACAAAGTGGAACTACCGAACAGGATTCCACGCACGCGAATGTGTTAGCCATAAAAAAGGCGAGGATGATAGTTCAAAGGGACATGCAGCACACCGCAATTGTCGGAAGATCCATTGGTACGAAGAGGCCACGTTCCAATGGGGTTTTCAATATTTGGTGCTCCCAGATATTGAAAAAACGACAGTAACAAAGAGGATCGGTCAACGGGTTGATAGTACAGAATGGAAAAACTTCATTTTCCAACGAAAAGCCATCATGGTCGTTGCGTCCTCATCAAAGTTAATGTCCTTTCCTATATACAGAACCTTTTCATCCTCGGGCTCGATATAAATCGTTGTCCAGGGAATTTTCATCTGTTAGAATCCACAAATACCTCGATTTCTATCCCAACCACATTGGAAACTTATTCGTGTTTAATCTTTTTTATCCTTATCATTTTTATCGAACTGTTCAATAATTCATAAAACTTCAATTGTTATGGAGACGGCTATGAATCTTTCGAAGCGTCGGGGATTCGACTGATATATATCCTTAAGGTGCTTCCATTGATACTCATGCCCTTTCGCATTATTCTTCGAATTCTCCCGAAGATTAATCAAAATTCTGGATTAAAATGATTTTTTATTCAATTTATCGATCGTTCAATAATTATAATGCAGTCTGAGCATTTTTCATCTACTCGGAATAATTATGAATGTACAATGTGATCCATATCCTCGTCCAACTATGCTACAGTTTTCTATCATCAACCTTTTGCGTGGATACTGGGTCGTTATGACCCGAATAATTTTCTGTCACCGATCGTTTGGCATGACAACGAATCTTTTGGCATTTAATTTTCGTTTTCATCAAAAAATGAATTTAGGGGCAAAAAATGTGAATAATTCACCACAAAAAATGTCTCATCGAAAAAAACAAAATAATGCATATTTACCGGGATACAACGATTTGAAAAACGCCTTGGGTCAGGTTGACCCGTGCACTCATAAGAGGTGTGCACTCAAAGGGTTATTAATATTGCATTTCAATAATTTCCTTATTCACGGAATTCCGGAATATTAAAAATCGTATGAATGTCCAAAAATGGATCGAAACAGACGTCGTTTTGGCATGGAATGTCCCATGATAAACAATCAATCGACGACGTCAGGAATATGACAATTCCAGTCGATGATCATCCAACAATGTTTCCGTGTTCGGCAGCTGTTGGTGTTCCATAGAAACGTACAACACCAACCTCCGAACACTCGACAGACCTATACGGTATCAGGGGATGAACCAACCCACTCCAAGCGAACGTTAGCCATCGGAACCAGTTCCGAACCAGTCCCCCGGAGATATGTGTCGATATACGCCTCCGCGTTTCAATTTATGTATCTTCTCTTTCTCTGTCCATGATCGTCTTCCTCTTGATTGGTTACTCTCATGGGTTGGCCAACATTGAATGAATAAGCCATTTAGCAGCGAGGGAAGGGCAAACGGGAGGGTAACACACATGATTGGTGCCATGTCGTCGTCTTGATTAAACTCGACAAAGGCACCGCTGATAGTTCGCAAGAGTTCTGAATTACTCAGTGTTGCTCGTACTCTCCTATTTCAATGAATCCATATCCAAGCTTAGGACGCATCGTCGTCCAGAATGAAATTTCCAAGGATCATTTCCTGGATACAATAATGTTCAAACTTTTCAAGGGATTTTTTAAATCTTTCGTACACTCCATTATTCTGTTTCTCACAGTTTTGTAAGATTGAGCAAAACTGGGGATGGACGAAAATTTTGATTGGAATCCAGACCTCTGGACCGCCTATGCATCAGAAATAAAACATGAAACGTATTCTTACTCTCTATCAATGAGAGAAAGAATTATTCACCAAATAAGCGATTTGTAAAAATTATTTCTGACCTTATGGTCATGGAGCATAACAATCATTTCGACCCAGTTCGGATATCATCGAGGGAGAACATTCTAGTGCTTCAACACAACGCTCTTATGAGAAGCTCCTGGAAATTGTGATTTTTATAAACAAATATCTCGACCTATTAGATTCACGATTCACGACCCATTAGAAAATGTTGCATACAACGTCCTTAAAAGTGGAATGAAAACTATCTCTTGCAATTATAATGTGTTCGCATTCATTACTTGAGCCTGAAGCATCATATGTGACATTCATTTAAGTCTTTATAAACACTCATCAAATCATACGTAACAAGTTTCCGCACCTCGTTATCAGTGGAACTCTAAGAGATGCAGAACTAATGAGTTTTTGGACTGTTCGATATACAGTCACATGCTGCACAGTTGACCCAATATTTGTCTTCATCAACCATAGATAACACGTGCATTTGGCATAACACAAATATATACATGGACATTCAAATAGCTCAGTATATACTGGCAGTGCCAAAGACAAGGAGATCGCGCCGATAGGGGTGGAACATCAGCACAAAGAGGCTTCTCGTTGTCCTGTTCAGTGAGCACGTCATAATTGCATGCAAATTTTACTTTGAAGACATTAACAGAGGCAGTGGATACTTGACAATAGGAAAGTCCACACGCCCTTCGTCAAGATTGATTGAACAAACAACATTGCTCGATCAATGTTGAGATTTTTAAAGAGAAAACAAAACGACTCTGATTAGTTTAGCATTTTCTTTTTTTTTCATTTTCTCAACGTTGCTTCCATATTTTGATGATATTTGCATAGTTAAGGCATCGCCAGATTAACAGAATCAAACGGAAAATCGTCATCGACGACGCAGCAATCACTTGATTGCAAAGATTACGAGGTCCGTGTATTATTTTTACAATGTTGAAGTTTGCATCGTTGGACTGTAGCAAAAACTGATTATTTTTAATAGCATATGCAATATATGCATGCAACGTCCTCAAGTATGAAAATAATTTGATTGAAAAGATGATTTTTCGTTCCATTGCTACGATGTTAACTTCAGTTTCATTTATTTTTGTCGAACCATCTCCTTTTTTCTTATGGAGTTACGTATAGTATTCCGACATTAAATAAATTGGGTACTACGTTACCAAATTGGTTTTGGCAACCGGTGGACCAAATGGCGACGTTCAATTAATAATTGAATTTCCGATAGAAACATATATCAAGCGCATATATCGAGCATATTATTTTCATATTGCAGAATCGTGAGTTCGCGACCACTCGGATGATTTGCAAAATTTATTATCATTACGTACGAGAGTCTCCGGGCAAATATGTTTATGGGGATCAATTATTTTTTTACCTTTATTAATTGCAGGGATAATCTGCGGAACACCGGCTCATGCGTAGCCGATCGATTAAATATTTCCCGCCACTCCTGCCAATCCCTTCGTAGCATATATTTATTTCAGCATGGGACATACACGACTAACGAGAATATGTAAATTATACACATATATCGATATATTTATAAATTATAATAATTCATACACCATCAATATTATTATTCCGCTCAATGCAGACACACGCTTCCCGACAAATATTATCTATCATGAATATTATGTATATGTTTATACTCAGTCAAGCATCAAGTTCGGCATCCTACAAACTTTAGGCCATTATCGGAAATTGAACCTCGAGTTCTGAAGCATCCGGCCGTTTCCTATGGTGAATATTGTTTCACAACACCCCCGTGAATATTCGAATCATCCACTTTGTAGTTCTCCACGCTGAAATAAAATTTTGTTGGAAAATATCGATATTTAGTTGGATACGTTCAACTCAACGTTTTTTTTAAGTCATCCCAAAAATGTTGTCATTGCAGCAATAAATATTCTAGGAAGTCTATCCGGAATGCAAATTTTAGTCATTTCAATCGTCAATTTTTAGCAAAAATTCTGAAATTACCGAAAGATATTTAGTTCACCTTGTTCAACAGAGCATTCACATTTTTCAACACAATTTTATTTCCATTGCAGTCCTGCGAGGTGAGCAGCAGGTCAAAAATAGTCATACCTCCAGATTGTGACGTGATAGTCATTGGAAGTGTTATCAACCCCACTCACTTTGGAGGGCGATAAATAATTGAAAAATCGTTAAAAAAATAAAATAAAAATGAAAATCCTACAATGTATTTTCAACCCTTGAGTAACGACTACAATGATTGGGCATAATTCGTGAAATTTTGAATATAAAAAAAATATCGATAAACAATTCAGCAAAAATGACTGTTTTTACAAGAAAAAATACAGAAATTTTAATTTTCATCAATTTAAAAAAAATCGTTTCATAAGTCTGAAATAGCATACTTTCAGGTCGGACTGGTTAACATAAGTTCCATTTTCCCAAAATTTCTACTACGTATCGTCGGTCGAAAGTGATTGGAGTAAAATAAACTGAATGTGACCATTAAGGGTTAAAATGATAATTCTAAATATTTTTAGAAAAACCTGGACTTTTAGGTTTCACGTATACAATTTCGTGCATTCTCGATTGAGCGATATGTGTTTTGTACACTCCGATGAATCATGGAAAAATCACGACACGAGTGACACATGAGTTAACGTTGTTTAAAAACAAAGCGTTCTGGCAGGCAGACTCTATAGTTGAAATTGAAAGCCCCCTAAAAGCGTAGATTTTCATGATTTTATTTAAAGTCATTGTTAATGGATCAATTTGGCAGGATTCGTCGACCCTCTTCTCAGGGATCACTGGATATAGATGTATATAGAGGTTCGTGCGGAAATGGAGCAGATAATGCATCTCTTGGCTATGCAGGCACCGTCACGTTATATCTCATACATCAAGACTAATAATCGATGCTTTCCACAGAAGCCCAGACAGCAATTTGCGGAAATGGCGTGGTCGAAGAGGGGGAGGAGTGCGATTGTGGTTGGGAGGAAGATTGCAATGACCCTTGCTGTCATCCCCAACGTTTGCATCATGCGCCCTTCGAAATACCTTGCCGTCTTACGGAAAACGCCGTGTGCAGTCCCAGCCAGGTGAGCTTATGTCTTGATACCACATCGGAAATGATCAATAAGTTTAATCAATCGCCGACCACGTTCCTTCAAACTCATCATGTTTGTATGACCTGCTTTCCATCAAAACGTTATTTCAATTCAATTCACAAATTTTCTATTCGTCCCTTAATTGCGTTCTCGAGAAATTATCATGATTTATCGATAATACGTAATCCGATGTTAATTAACGAAGAGAACGTGAATTACAAGCTCGTTTGAGCGCTGAGCTTGTATCTCTCTTCATGTTCTGTTCTGTTCATGTTCTTTTCTCTTCATGTTTATTCCGATGGCAAAATATCGAAAAAATATCAATATTTGCTATGAGCGAATGTATTCATTGCGTAAATGGTAGCATTCCGATTGGTTGTTGCTGATCCATAACGTACCATGTTCACTAACTTTCCTTTTTTCATCAGTTCAAAGCTCTACAGTTCCGTATTCCAGAGTCTGTCGGTTGATCAGATTAATTAACATCGGACTACGTGTTATCGATAAATCATGATAATTTGTTGAAAGCGTAATTGAGGGACGAATAATAGTAGATTTGTAAATTGAATTGAAGTAACGTTATGATTGGGAGGAAGCTGCACTGAAAATTAAATTTTGTTGGAAAAAATCGATATTTTGTTGGATACATTCAACTAAACGTTTTTTTTAAGTAATCCCAAAAATGTCGTCATTGCAACAAGAAATATTCTAGGAAGGTCTATTTATGAGTCAAATTTTTGTCATTCCAATCGTAAATTTTGCTGACAGAAAATTAATGAAAAATGAGAAAATTAATAAAACTGAAATTATCTAAAAATATTTAGTTCACCTTGTTCATCAAAATATCGAAGTTTTTCTCGACAAAATTTTTATTTCCAGTGTAACTAAATCGTTAGACCGCAAAGACGTTAAGGTATAACTATCGCAGAATGGGTTGATTTAGGATTTTCTTGAAATTTAGTGTAAATATTCTTGACATTAAAACGAACAACTTTCCTATGAGACGAAACATTTTCTGCCGTCTAGAATTTGAGATATTTCATTTCCAATTTTCTATTTTTCCCATCTAAACGCATGTAAATTGAAGTGACGTTTCGTTAAAAAAAATGCAAGAAAAAACAAAAGAAACGCGACTTCAATTTACATGCGTTTAGATGGAAAAAATATAAAATTGGAAATGAAATATCTCAAATTCTAGACGGCAGAAAATGTTTCGTCTCATAGGAAAGTTGTTCGTTTTAATGTCAAGAATATTTACACTAAATTTCAAGAAAATCCTAAATCAACCCATTCTGCGATAGTTATACCTTAAGGGTACGCGCTGAAATTTCGTGGATAGAACGATCAACGCAAAATTGTAATTAACCCCCAGAATGATAATTGAAGATTTTTATTACGAAATATTGTCGAATATCGCGCTGAGCAAATCAAAACAATGCATGATATAGGAACGAATGAAAAATTGGCTTTTTGGGATTGAGGTTCAAGAGTATACGCCTGAACGAATGAGAGGTTTCTACACAAATGCTGCTGGAGCAAAGGGCTGGCAGACCGTAGATAGAGTTTAATTCCCCGTGCGAGTCACCATCCCTAAGGTGTGTTCTCAGCGGCGGTTCTCGAGGAAATGGGAACAATTAATCAAATGAATCGTGCCACCGGTGGCGTTTACTATCGGCAAAGAGAAGGTGTCCTCACGAAAACCATTGCCCAAAGAGAGAGAGAGAGAGAGATCAAGCATATCCAAAGCTATAGATGTGTTTGTGCGGATGTACGCTTGCCTAGGTGTTTGTCCTTATTCACGAATGTTTGTAGATGGTGCGCGAGAGCACCAACCAACCGCTTGGCGAGATAAAACAATTAATCTTGCTACTTTGTAATTCGAACGGATATCCCCTGGTGGCCCACTATCCCAACGTTCGCCCTCGTATCCCACACGGAATTGGCGATGAAGCTTGAGACTACCTATACCCCCACCAAAGCACTAGTCAACCAAAAGTTCTCTTATTTGCTCGTCGAGGTGCTACACCTCGAGTTACACTAGCATCCGCGCCATGGTAATAAAGACTTGACTGTGATGGATCGCTCGCTGACCATTCCGTCTGCACACACCCTCTTGCCCCCAACTATGAACCTCGGAATTAATGTCTTTTTAGTGGAATTAATGGACGTAATATAGCTCCGCTTTTGGATTGTGATAGATCTTAGAATAATGATAATGATCCTCCAGGGAACTGAATCTTCCTGCATGAGTGCCGTTGCGATAGTTTAGCACTGGAAATAGAATTTTGTTCAAAAACGTCAATATTTTTTTGAACAAGATGAACTTAATATTTTGGGGAATTTCAACTTTTTTGGAATTTTGACAGTTTGTTTGATTTCTAATGAAACTGGCAGCAAAATTTACGATTGGAATTACTAAAATTTGCCTATCGAATAGACTTTCATTTCCAGGACAATTTTTCAGTGAAGAATTTCCAGAATATTTTTAAACCTTTTTGAAACTCAATGATTATTATTCTCCACTCAATCATTTTTAGCAAGAAATTACGTTTTCATAGTTTCAACGCTCCTTTTCATTGCTGGCAAAAATGTCAATGTCGTCGTTCTCCAAACAGTCTCGAAAAACTTGATTCCGGAGTCTGTGGACTTGAGAATATTTCTAAAGAGATTCGCCTCAGAGACTGAGCCAAAGACATTTTTTTTAGTCTCAATTAGAGGAATCGACGATAATCAATTATAAATTCCTGTAAAATTAGGCAGACGCATCCGTTGATGCGAAACCGACGTGCAAAATAAATAACACGAAAAGTTAAGTGGCTAAATCCGTGGAAAGAGATAAAAAAATTTAAAAAACGTGGAATGGATAATCCCAGAGAGTGTTTTTATAAATTATTTACTGAGAAGAAGATTTATTGCTAGGAAATAAAAAGAAGGCGAATAAAATGCATCAACGTCAATTTGGGAAAGGATCGAGAAGGAATTTCCTGAAAGCTCTCCCGTGTTTCTCGCTCCCTCAACGTTCTGTTGCTCGCTGAGATTCTCTCCGTGTCAAGATTTCAATGCATCGACTTCATTACTTACGAAGTCTCCGATTTTATCCGTTCGATTCCATGTCGCAGGGTCCGTGCTGTACTTCCGGTTGCACCCTCCGCACAGGCGAGAAATGCAGGGACGATAATGGTTGCAGGGATCCAAGTTTCTGCAATGGCTTGACACCTCAGTGTCCTCCGTCCATCAACAAACCCAACAAAACAATATGCAACGACGAGTTTGTGTGCTACATGGGAGTGAGTAAAATCAAAATATACAAAATGTTCTTGAATCAATTGAAAAAGAGCCAAGTGATGACTAGCGATTGAACGACATCACTTTTATAGAAAAGATTAGCGAGCATCGTGAATTGTCGATTCAAATTTTAAGGACGTTGTATGTCGACGGTCAAATATTTATTTTTGTTTTCAGTTTTTCTTACATACAAAACGGATTACGAGCCAAAGTTCATTAAAAAAAAGGTGTTACAAATTGACTAAAGAATAACATACTCTAAATCCAAGATTTTCCGAGGTAATCTGTATTTGTTATATAATGAACAAAATTTCGAAAAAAATTTACGACCAATTTTTTTGAAAAACTAAATAAAGCTTCTTCGATTTGACATAAAAGTGTATGCAAAGTTTTAAGAGGCTTCACCATTTAGGAATCGAAATATTTAAAGTTGAAAATTGGAACTTTTAACACACACTCTCATGAGAAACTACTGTAAATTGTGATTTTTATAAATAAATATCTCGTTTTCTACATGATTAAACCTCTTGAAATTGCGCGAGCAATTAGATGTTACTATTCTCTTTGTGTGGTGCGAATTTTGAAGAATTGTATCGATAGAAAAATTTGCATACAACGTCCTTGAATCTTTCACTTTAAATAAAAATTTCTCGTTCAATTTATTTATTTATTTATCGTGCTTAAATTAATTTAATTTAATTTGATTAAAAAATGAATAAAAATAAAATTTCTCGTTAAATTTATTAATTTATTTATTTATCGTGCTTTTCAATATTGTCGTTAACTGTATTTTTGTCTACGCCCCATTGAAATATTGCAGTTTCATTATGCGTCGAATCGCTCGTCAAATGATCGTACAGCAAAAATAAAAATCTCAAAATTGAATTTCAGGCAATTCCCCGATCATAATAACAAAATAAATTTTTTATGTAATTTATTTATCATCCACACACATTTTTATCATTAATCATTATTCCTGCATATTTGCTTTGTCATTATTTTCATAAATCCTGTCAAAAAAATACTCCGAATTCTTAAAAGTTCGTCGCTGTTTTGTTGTGCGTTTTATTTTCTCGCTCAGTTTGGTCGCCTTTTCCGACAGAAACAAGAGACTGGTATCGACTATTTATTCGACTGGAAAATATCCCAAGCCCCGTTGACTCGGTAAATATTCCATTGAAAGTTGAAGAGTATTTCTTGGCAATAGTATATCAGTTGTTTCCGGTGAAGCATCTTCTGGGATACTTTAAGGATTCGAGATAACGTTACGATATAGCGGTAAACATAAATTACCTCGCGTCAAGCCGCTACTGCGTCTCTTCTATAAGTTGCTCGCTCCACCGGCATCTAAAAAATACGATGCTCTCGGATATATATCTCATCGATTCGCTTCCACGTTTGACTCCATTTTCACCCATAAAAAATGCATGTACGAGGTGTCCTAAAAATTTCATATTTCTCGCGGAATAAATTCTGAGTTTCTATTTTTCCACCCACGATTTCCACATTTTCATCTCGGAAACGAACAAACTTTCTCAATGTCCATCCACTTAAGTGAAGCGCAAAAACAGAGAATTTAAAAATATCTTTATCCGAGACTGATCGTGAAATATTTATTATAGTAAATAAAACAGCAGCCTTGATCAATTTTTTGCCGATATTCATGTAAAATAAAACGTGAACCGAAAATTTTCGAAAAATCGTTATTTTGTCTCGGTAATTAACCCTCCGAGTGCACACCGGGTCTTTTTGACCCCAAAAATTTTCTGTCACCGATCGTTTGGCATTTAGTGGCAACGAATGTTTCGACATTTCATTTTCGTTTTCGTTAAAAAAAAAAAATTAAAGGCCATGAAATTTGGAGAATTTTTTACGAAAATTGTCTCTAAAAAAAAAACAGAAAATGGATATTTACCGGAATACAACGATTTGAAAAACGGCCAGGGTCAGATTGACCCAAAATGCACTCATACTCGAAGAGTTAGAAAAATGAGAACTCGCTCAAAAGTGTCATTATAAATAGAACGAGGAAAAATGACTTTTTTACGAAAACGTCGAATCCGGGGCACCCGGTATATGGAGAGAGATAAGGTAAGTAGCGCAGTGAATCGCAAGAGATAAGAAGCGTCATGCTGTTCACCACGAAACTCCATTGAATGCAGTGTGCATGCACTCCTCAACTCCTTCCGCCCTTATGGGGAATAGAGGGGCGAAGTGCAATGCCCGAGGCTTACGCGAAGGCAAAGAGTGAACAGGGCAGCAGGGAACAAAGTTTTCCATGCGCTTCCGGTCGCGCGTGAAATCGACGTAGAGAGCGAGCGACGAGAATGGGATGGATCCGACCGAAGCCCCAGAAAAGAGCGGATGTGCCTCGAAGCAAGTGTTTTATGGAAGAAAATCATTCTCCCAAAGGAGTGTGGACTCTTTTATAAAACGTCCACATCAGTATTTTCCTCCCTCGATAAAACGAACACGAGTTTTGTATTCTCCTCGAAAACTCTTTCATCATTTAGTTTCTTTTAAATTTATACAAAAGTCACAGAATTCGCTACGTCCTCAGATATTTCGTTGCTCCGCGAATCAATATTGTCAGAGGTCTCGGGCAGGGCGACCAGAAAACCATTTAGGCCATTTCAATTCGTGCTAAACTTAATCCTTTCGAAATAAATAGAAAAACGAGTCCATGCTTTATGTTTCGTAAAACCGGGAACCATTTTTCCCACCTTTTTTGTTTTCCTGCTGCAACGTCCACTAATTTATCCCCCTTAATTTTTCTAATTACTTCAATTGAGGAAAGTGGTTCTAGCAACTTATGGCGAGGGTTTGCTCATGAAAGCAACTCTCGTCCCATTTTCCACTCGTCCATACTCGATCATTGGTCTCAGAAACACTGGAAAATCAAAATCGATTATTTTTTTTTCGCAAAATGCTCGTTTTCGTAAAAGTTGCAGTTTCCGATTTTTTTTCTTGTTTTTTTTTTCAATATAAACTGACCGAACGGCAACCAATATCAGGCAATGAAAAGCTGGGTCAAATTGACCCAGTGTGGCAGTGTATAAAAACAGTTGGAGACATTGTTAACCCTTAATTATCACATGGGGTTAATTGGATGCACACTCAACGTTCATTATGCTCTCTGCTGTTCGTTTTCCCTCGCTCCATCAATCTCATGAGATTATGTAGTATTTTNATGTATTATTTTCTGTTAAATTCAATGGCAGAACTGCTGTCCATTGAATTCCTTATCTATAGGATTCTCATTGATTCGTTTTCCTTGGGATATTTCTTTCGTGCTTGATATTTGGCTCAGAAATTTTATCCCGACGCATTAACCTTTTATATTTTTCCCAGATCTATTGTCCCGATTCGCGCTTATTATTCTTTTATTTTGTTTAACATTTTCATTGTATGGACTTTGCATTTTCTTTTCCGTTTTTTTTTCGTCACCCCCTGTTTTTTACCACGCCGAGGGCCAGTTCCTCTTCGACCCTTCATACTCCCGTCCTTATTGTAGATAAAGCGAAATAAATCTAAAATCCGTAAGAGAAAAGCTCTGGCACTGAAGAGCATGAGAAAGGCTTCGCGATATTCAAACCTCTCAGGAGAAATCTTCGCTTCCGTTTTGCAGGAATGCACAGGCAGCATTTGTCTGGCTTACGGTCTGGAGTCCTGTCAGTGCATCGCGGGACCCAACGATCCTCCGACCAAGAGCTGCGAGCTCTGCTGCAAATTGCCTGGGGAGGATCAGCCTTGCCTGTAAGCTCTTTCTCCCCTTTTCTCTGTCTTTATACTTTTTCTCATTCTCTTTCTCGCGTCTCCTGCTTCTTTTTCGCTCTCTCTCTCTCTCTGCTCTCTCCTTCGCCCGCTCTGGCGTCAGTCTGTCTGGTACACACTCGTCGCATACTTTCTCCACCACGGAGAAAAATTCTTCCGTAGTTGCATTACCATACGACTGTGCTTCCGCGAGTCCCTCGACGCGACACCCTACGGGCTGGAACATCGAGCAAAAGAGAGAGAGAGAGAGAGAAAGAGATGGAGACAGACAAAGAAGAAAAAAGCGATGGAAAAATCACCGAGAGATACGGAAAGAGAACGAGACAAATCATTTATACAGGATGTCTCTAAAACAACGTCCACCATCTATAAGATTCCTTAATGATGTTGAGCACCTATGGAATTTGTTAATGTTATTTGGTCAATAAATAGCTTCTCAATTGTCGTGAAATTTGTACACGACCTCCTGCATACTCGATGGAAAAACATACCAAACTTTAAGAATTCTGCCATCATTACTTGCAACCACCTTAAGGGCTGAAATAAAAAATGATAAGAAAATTCGGAAAATTTCGTATATTTTTGTACGAAGTATTTAAGAGGTGGTGGAAAAATTTCATGACGATTAGGAAGCTCGTTATTGAAAAATTTACATTTTATTAAGAACAATTTTTTCAACAAACATAAAAAATATTTGTTCATAAATTCTGTTTTTTTTTCCCGTTGCTTTCAGTATATTGTGGATATTGAAAAATTGGGTGGTCAGAAAAAAACTTATCGCAAAGTTATACCAGTTTCCATGAGACTACATTTGACTACATTTGAGTTATTAATGTTAATTTTTCAATAATGAGCTTTCTAATGGACGTAACATTTTTCCGCGATCTCCCAAATACTTCATACAAAAAAATACCAAATTTTTAGAATTTTCTCATCATTTTTTCTCGAATCGCAAAATTCCGACGAAATATGAACACATTCATTTTCGGCTCCCATGCTGGGCTATTCCTGAAATAAAAAATAAAATAAATCAGCCAACAGGCTGTGGTCCTTCCAGATGAAAAGATTGTCACTAATAACTCATTATCGACCAAGCAGTTAACAAAATTTATGCACCATCAGGATTTTCTTCAGAAATTGGCGATTTATTTGGCCTCCAGAACTCGGGTGTGAATTTTGCGACACTCTGTGCATTCGCGGGGACTCACGTATACGTAGAGAAAGAAAATTATGTATCGTCGGTAAGAACCCGAAGATAGCGGGTTCGCCACAAAACAAACGAGCCGAGTACCCTATCTGGAGCACAACTGGCTTCCGCTCTCGACTCCATTTTTCCACTTCTTTCCAGATCCTCATTCTCGTGGAATTCAGCCCCTTATGAAATACCAGACATGATGTCCAAGCCTGGTACGCCCTGCAACGATTACAACGGTTATTGCGATGTTTTTCAACGCTGCCGCGAGGTAAAATATATTTTTATTATTCGTCACTGATATCGAGCGAACAATACTCCAATTTTGAGATAGTCGAGTTCGGTATAAGCGATTCATTCAAATTCGTGATATTCTGGCTGAGAATCCGAGCAAGGTAAATAAAACTTATTCCATCAATATTTGCCGCCAACTTTAATGACGTCGTGAAAGATTAAACATTTTCAGCTACTTCAACAATTCACTCTTCCCTATTGATATTAAAAGTCTGCCCTTCGAAGCCGCAAATCACTTCGTATGTAAACTCGCAATATACTAATGAAGAAACTTTCAGTCATTTATCAGATCGACTAAGACCGTCAAAGAATTTTATCTTTTGAAACTATACATCATCAACAACTTTTGCAAGTTCCAATTTCTGTTTTCTCTTCTTATCCGTGCCGTTAGAAATTTTTAAAAAATAAGAGGAAGTACAGACTCGTACCCAATATCTTACAAAATTTCCAGAAATTAGAGCGATTCGACGATTTGTCAAAAAACTCAGATTTTCGTAAATTTTAAAAAATCATAAAATTTAAAGCGTTCAACCGATATTTCCCAAATTTAATACAAACCTTCCTATTATGATACTCTATTCATAAAAAAAAAAATTAGTAATAAATCTTAAAATTTGTGGACGTTAAAGCCTCAAAATCCTTTTTTCAAAAATCTCAAAATGCCGTAAAATTCGTATTTTTCTAGCAATTCCAACAAAAATCTCAGAGAACAAAAGACCTTGTATGGATAAACATATGTGCAAAACGGGAGCCCTGTAGCTCAAACCGTTCTCGAGTTATAAACGTTTGAATTTTACAGTTATTTTTCGATGTATTGGAAGATTTTTAGCACATTGACATTTGAAACTGAAAAAAGAAAAATTTGCACCATCACATAGCTTCCTCCATGAGGAAGCAAAAATTAAAAACAACTGATACTATCGCCTAATTCTCTGATCGATTAAAAACCCGAAAGTCATACTTCGCCAGACCACGAATAATTTCAATGTCAAAATTGCAACGTCGATCATTGCGTCTCGGACATTGTCTCTGATCAGAATTTGCTGCGTAGTGATGAACGGGCATACGTGAACGTTTAATTACGGAGGTTTGTCCCGAATTTGCATAATACAGGTCGATCCTAGCGGACCCTTGGCTACCTTGAGGAGACTGTTGCTATCGGATGTCAGTTTCGCCCAATTCCAACGATGGATCACCGATCATTGGTACACAGTCGCACTGGGCATCTTCGTCGCTCTTCTCAGCCTGGTAAGTTCATCACAACATTGCATCACTGTATATTACATTTGGGAACTAGAGGGTCTGAATAAATTTTGGTAATTGGACCGAGAAGCAAATTTGGATACAAAATTCCGCTGTCTTATAAAATTTTATCAATCTTTCTTGTTAAACAGGATTCCCAAAAGAATTAGAGCCACGTTTTGATTTTTGAGAAAACAAATGTCGAAAGATTCAAGTCAATATTCCAAACGAATTTTCTTAATTGTTGCAACCGATGCAAATCCAATTTCTGTTCAATTTTTATCCCTTCGAGTGCACACTGGGTCATTTTGACCCCAACAAACTTTGGCAATTATTGGCAACGAGTTTTTTTCTCATTCGATTTTCGTTTTCGTCGAAAAATAAGTTTAGGATCGTAAACTATAAATAATTTACTGCAAAACACATTTCCGCAGAAAAGAAAACGAAAAATGCATATTTACCGGAATACGACGATTTGAAAAACGCCTTGGGTCAGATTGACCCAATATGCACGAAGGGAGAAAATTCAAGTCGATACTGTTACCGAAAAAATCGTAGGATAATATGAAATTGCAAGTAATATTTATCGTGACGAATGCAAAGTTTCGTGAAAAAAAAATTTATTATTTAGTATTGATTCGAATTTTCATTTTATTGAAAAATATTTGAAAAATGCCCAAAGATCAAAGTTGTTCGCTGAGTATATTCTAAAGAGAGGTATTTTGGAAAATTTCATCATCTCCACGCATTTTTAAAACATTACTCGAAGGATGGTTTTCATATTTTTGCCCGCTTTGGAGAAATTTACATGTTCTGCCACGAAGCACAGTCGAGGAATCGCTATAGCCATAGAAATTCATAGAAGTCTATCTCGATCTTCTTTTTCTCTAACCCCACGAGAAATGCTGGCACCTTCTATATTCTCGTTGGAAAATTACGTCGTTAACCTTTGCTCTCTCTCTAGCCCGACGGAGAGCCGAAGATTCTCTCCACAATTACCCTCCACCCCGCCTTTCCCTTGAGTTTCTTCCTCCAAGAGGTGGGACTAGCCAACGCGATTAATTGGACGCCTCGCTAAACGACACAGCGATTCCATTCCAAGATGCTCTGTACCTCTGTCTCCTGGACAGATGTATAACCGACCGAATGGAGCCACGTAAACGCAACCTCGCAAACTTGAGAAATCCAGCAATTCCTTTTTGCATAACTCAATTAGAAAGGTGTACTCCAAGCCCTCGCCCGAAAATTCAAACCCAAGGCGATATAGAATTAATTAATTAATTAAGAATTAGTTATTCATCCAAATTTCATTCCAGACCATAAATGCGTGAATTCTTTATATAGACAAGTCCTGACTATGCCCCTTCGAGTGCACACTGGGTCGTATTGACCCCAACAATTTTCTGTCACTCATTGTTTGGCATGGCAACGAATGATTTGGCATTTAATTTTCGTTTTCGACAAAAAATAAATTAAGAGCCACAAAAATTGCAGAATATTCTAGAAAAAACGTCTCCACAAAAAAAACAAGAAATGCATATTTACGGGAATTAGATCGATTTCAAAAACGCCCTTGGTCAGATTGACCCGATATGCACTTATAGGATGTGCGCACTCCGCCATATCGACAAGAAAATAAAGTTTTTTGTTTCATTTCACTAAATGGTACACCATAAGGCCCCGATGTGTTTTTTTTTCTCTTTTAATGAGACAGGAAGTTGTTTCAATTTATTACGCACGTTAAAAAATTTATCGAAATTAACTCAAAAGCAAAACATCGAAATCGTGACACCAAAATCTGACGAAGTTCCGTTAATGAATTTTCATCCTTTCTCACGTCCAATAAGAGACTTTTGTAATTTGAATAAACCCTGGAGATGAATTTATTCGCGTTACCAGGAGAAGTTAACAAAAAGATGAAAAATGATGGTGGGAGTCGGAGTTTAAAATCGCTCATTAACGCAGAACTAAAGTAGCCATAAATGGCTGATCCCACAAGGCCACTTTATAGTAGGACTTTACTCCTTTGAAGATTACGAAGCTACGACTAAGTACCAAAGCTCGTTATAACTTGGACGACTTCCGACCTCGCGTTTGCCTTTCACAAAGCAACCGAATATTAATCAGCAAACAGGATTAACCATGTTCTATGCCTCGATACAGCAGGGAGGGCTTATAACAGTGAGCTAGAAATAATAGTCCGCCCCGGGAAGCTAGAGACGTCAAGATGAGACACAGACGCAAATATACATAGAGAAATGACTGGAATTTATGTTAAGATGATGGATCAGTCACCTCGAATTTTCGAAATCAAATTCCTTCCATTTCGTTTGACCATAATAAAAATAAAAGGCTCTGTCAGCGTACGCAGGACGATGGCAAAAATCTGCTGACAGGAGCTTTTTTTTTTATTGGTCAAACCGTGTCAGATAAATTTAATTTCGAAAATTGCTGTCTCGCACTCACACTGCGAGAAGGCGACTGCTCCATCACCTTAAGGAGGTTGGCTACGCGCAACAATGTTACCATGTTAAAAACATAGGAAAATTCGAAATGATTAGAATTTAATGAAATTTCGTGAGTATGTTTTTTAGTATTAAATACGAATATACAAATTTTTTAAGATTTTTCTTCTACATATTTTTCGAGTAATCAACCGCTAGAGTTTACATGCGTAAGCATAGGGTTCAGATATATATTTAGGTATATCTTTTGCATATTGTAAACTCCAATTATTCGACAACTATGAAGACGAAAAATTTGAAAGAAATTGTGTCGTCGTATTTGATGCTAAAAAATGTTATCGTTAAATTTTATTGAATTCTTATCATATCGTCGTATGTATAGCCAACCTCCTTAATAGCTTCGAGAGAAAGAACGTGTTAGGCATCCACGTGTTCAGTAACTCGGAACACAAATCTGTTCGGTCCGTAATACGACCAATGAGAATGATTTTTAAAATCCGTTTTGTAATTCAACTGGAACGGAAATAAAATAGTGGGAGTGGGTTTCGGTTCGTTGCATAGTATTTTAAAACTGGTCGCTCCGTTTTGTTTTATCTGTTTCAGACAATAGTGACTCATTTGTTGGGTAAACGAGGGGACGCTCGATTGAAGGGTATCTCAATGAACGAACATCAATCGAGATATCCGGGAGTGATGGGACCAGGGGTGATGGATCGTGAGAGATCAAAGAAGATCGGGAGCATTGCGAGATTCAAGAGACGTATAGTTGAGACGATGAAGACGCTGGCGTCGCCGCGTAAGGCGAAGGATTCGTCATTCTTATCTCAGGATTCGAGGATCGCGAAGATTCTCTCCTTTGGGACGAAAGAGAGGGACGAAAATCGATCTACCGAGGCACAAGATGTGATTGGAACGTCATGCCAAAAAAAGAATGCTCCACACGAGACGAAAAGTGAGGCTGGCTTGGCACCGACCAAAATGGATTCATCGTGCGATGCGAAAAACCGTAAAACTCATCACGACCTCACCAACCGGAAGTCCGTTCGAGACAAAGTCTCCGAAAGTGTAAACGGCTTCAACGATATTAATAAAAGAGAAAATATCTCGGAGCCGATCGAGATGGACGACGATGTCTTCAAAAATTCTGCTGATGAATTACCTCCCGAAAAAAATTGGCCGTTCCCCGAATTCGTTCACAGAATATACCGCACAAAAACTTTTAGAGTAAGAAAAAAAACAGATTCGTCCCAGATTTGCAAACGGATTTCGAAAATTGGTGATAAAATGAGGAAAATCGAGAGACTTTACGATTCTCCGATATTTCGAAGTGATAAGTTTTTGTCTGGCTCGATTGGCCAAGAGTTTAGAGCACATCAGAGCCAACCTCTTGTGTCGCCTGGCACACCAGAAACCCCATCGGATATTGCTGACACGAGATCGCTAACCTCCGATCTCGATGACCTTTTGTGCGAAAGTTAGTGACACTTTTATATCAACCTCTGTAAAAACGATATCATCGTCGTCATTAAAAAATCTTTCTATTAATATTATTCCGAATTAGAAACTCATTTTTTATTTTTACCACTGGCTCCCGAAGTTATTTTCCACAATTGATTTGTCGCTCTTTCGTCCTCAGTGATCGATGCTTCATTTTCTACTGCTGTCGAATACTTTCATCCTCTTTATTTTATTCTTTTCATACACGATCGCAACATGTACGCCCAGCGATCGATCTGTGTAAATAATGTAAAGTGAAGTCGTGAATACATCGTCGCATCCTTCATAAAGTTCAACTGTTTTTTTCTTCCTGTGAATAATGAATTCATCATCCTCAACGGTTAAGGACGTTGTATGGCGACGGTCAAATCTGAATTTTTGTTCTCAGTTACCCTCACATACAAAGTGGTTTGCGAGCCCCAGTTCAGTAAAAAAAAGGTGCATGTTACACCTTGACTAAAGAACAACATACTATAAATCCAAGATTTTCCGAGGGAATCTGTCTTTGTTATATAATAAACAAAATTTCGAAAAAATTTTACGACCGATTTTTTTGAAAAACTAAATGAAGCTTCTTCGATGTTACATCAAAGTGTATGCAAAGTTTTAAGAGGCTTCACCGTTTGGAAATCGAAATATTTAATGTTGAAAATTGGAAGTTTTGACACACGCTCTTATGAGAAACTACTGAAAAGTGTGATTTTTATGAATAAATATCTCGACTTCTACATAGTGAAACCTCTTAAAATTGCTCGAGCTATTAGAAATCGTTATTTTCTTTGTGCGGTGCAAATTTGAAGGAATTCTATCGATGGAAAATATTGCATACAACGTCCTTAAACGCCGTATGCGAAAAAACGATTCTTCGATCCTGGTTCCTGTTCCCCCGAAACTATTACAGGAACGAGGACCAAAGGTAGTAACTCTCGATACTGGATACTCAAAGCCTCAATACGCACTCGTGAGGCATCGGGGAAAAAAATCAATCAGCTTCGAACCACCGCGGAACTACGTGACAAAATTCTGATCCATCTACATTGTTGATTGATGCAGAAAACTCGATGGAACTGCATCCGAAGACAAAAACGAGACAAAACTTTCAAATTAATTGAACGCAACGATCCAGTACCTACGGACCCCGTAAAGTACTTACAGAGTGAAAAAATGATGAACCATTATCTTGAAAGGTGAGAGTTGCAGTAAAATGCAGTTTTATTCAAATGCAAATGTGGAAGAATGCACTTGCATCAGAATCAAAACTTTTTGCATTAATTAAAAATACAGTTCCATTGAAAGGATTTTTTTTCCTCATTTACGAAGGCAAATGAATCAGCAGATGCATCGGGAAGCAATTGCTGTTAGAGAATTCAGATGTAGAGAACAAATTTCTTTGCCCAGATTGAGTTTGCGAATGCATTGGAATCCAGGCGTATCAGTATGACGTTATTTGCCTGTAGAATTGTAATATTTACGAGGCAAAATGTATCAGAGGCCTTATTAGGATGAGGCCTGAATGCCCTGAATCAACCTTTCGAGCGCACACCTCCGATAAGTGCATATAGGGTCAACCTGACCCAAGGCGTTATTCGAATCGTTTTATTCCGGTAAATATCCATTTTTTGTTTTTTTTTTTTTCAGAGACGTTTTTTATAGTAAATTCTCCATACTTCATGGGCCTAAATGTATTTTTTAACGAAAACGAAAATTAAATGCCAATCGATCAGTGACAGAAAATTGTTGGGCTCAAAAAGACCCAGGATGCACTCGAAGGCTTAAAAGTGAATATAAAATCGTTTATTTCGTGAAAAGTTCTGGAACTTTTTAGAACAGTATTTCTTGTGCCACTAAAAATATTTAGAGCAATTACGAGATCCAGAATTCAGCAGCAGCCTTGATTAAAATTCCGGAAAGAAAAATTTGATGGTTTTTAGTGTGTTTTGGAAATTGTCGAAATGAACCAGTCGAGGGATCGTTTCCGGTGAGGGAATACATCGCTCCCACTAATGGGTTTCTCGGATCGTGATTAGACTCGTAACACCCCATTATCGTGATACACTATCCGCGATAATATCGATGTCACCCTTACTAAATTTCACTGTTATCGTGAACGTTATTCCTCCAACTATATGTGCACTATCGATAATCAATAGTTCTGGTATTGGGTAATTTCTGTTGCATCGGTTTATTCTTACAAATAAAATTGGTTAAAAAATGAGGTAAGACGAAACTGCAAGTTGAATTTTATTCGTAGTCTACCATTTATTGGCTGGCAACTTCGTTGCACTCGCACAAACCACGATGGGAATATACGAACGAGGAAAAAAAATGCATTTTTTCCTTTTAAAATCGATTAAGCTGAGGCTTTTTTTCAAGGCGCACTGGAAAATTGCAAGGCAAGGAATTGGAGCTGGAAAATTTAGCACGCGAGTCAACCAACTTTTCCAACATTTCTTAATATCAAACTTTGTAATGCATAGTTGTGTTTCTCGAAGAAGTGTTTTAAACGCTGGAAAAGGAATCGTGTGACCTGATGTGATATTACCTCCAACGTATACTTCACAGCGTTTCCAAAAGCGCGAATATTAAAACGAGTGAGAAGTTAACACGTGTATATTTCAGAATAAAATCCTGTTTTACGTAAATTTTCTCTCTGAGTCTATTTCCCCGGAATATCAGCTTTTCATACCGGCTTTGCATACATTTTTGCTTCACGAAGTTTTTCACGTCACTTTTGGCAATGTCCTACCAGCGCTGGTAGTTTCCACTCTCGTCCTTGAATTCATAATTCTATGATAAGTTGCCCGAGATCGAAAGATCGACTGTGAATTACTGTGATTGCAACTTGGATGTACGATTGTTATTGCGGACTGAGGAGGTAACGTTTAAAATACCATCAGTAACCCTTAGTAGCCACACATGGGTCAGGGGTGTCCAGCCCCATTGTGAGGGAATGGCGTGAGTTTCTCGTGTTATCCCTCTACAGACTTATACACGATATCTCACAAAATTAGCAAGAATTAAAGCGGTTAGACGATTTTTCAAAAAACTTAGATTTTCGTGAAATTTCAAAAATCGTAAAATTGAAACCGTTCAATCGATGTTTTCCAAATTCACTACCAACCTTCCTATTATGATACTCTATTCATAAAAAAAAAATTAGTAATAAATCTTAAAATTTGTGGACGTTAAAGCCTCAAAACCCTTTTTTCGAAAATCTCAAAATGCCGTAGAATTCGTATTTTTCTGGCAATTCCAACAAAAATCTCAGAGAACGAAGAGCTTGTATAGATTAACATCTGTGCAAAACGGGAGCCCTGTAGCTCAAACCGTTCTCGAGTTACAAACGTTTGAATTTTACAGTGCTAGAAAATACACACACACACACAGCCGGACATTTTTTCTGGATACGATTTTTCGATGTATTGGGAGATTTTCAGCACGTTGACATTTGAAACTGAAAAAAAAAAAATTTCTACAGTCACACAGCTTTCTCTAAGAGGAAGCAAAAAGAATTTTAATGTGAGTCTAGCGAGGTGCGGTAAGTGCAGTTTGTATATCGAAAGGGAATTATCGATCAATGTTTTGAATCGTGAAAACCAAAGAATAAAAATATATCCACCTGTGAGTTTGCTGAGCCTCGATGAGCTGCGATCTAGAATAAGGGCAACGAGACGAGAGAAAGTAAATTGCAATCAATCCAACATCGCGAACAGCCGACTGTGGAAGGTTCCCAAGGGTATGAAACAGAGGAAAAGCTCCCATGGCGTCAATCGGTTAACACCCGAGTAAGTTGTGTATGAATAAAAAAAATCATTCACGTTTCTTATTGTGTTGAACAGACGAAATTTTTATTCGATAAACATTTCCAACTCGAAGATAATTTATTTATTTATTAGACTAAGCATTAAGTGTATAACAATTTTGGCATGACCCTTATAATTCTCCAGACTTTGATAAAACTCTGGCGTTCACTGCAACTCGCAAATATTTATTTATAGATATTTAACAAGATTCGCATAATATTTGGCATCGAGAAACGACCCTCCCATGGGTCGTATCATAATGGTGCGGAATTATTTTCACGTCTGTAAATTAATTCACACTCCTCAGTAGATTCGTGACTCCGAAGATTAATCAAAGTGACTGATGAGCAAAATATGACTAAAAATTTCGGTCTGGGCTCCTGACGTCAAAACCGGAAGTGACTACAAAAAGTTTCAAAAATTTTAAGATCGCTTTGAAGTTCAAATGGTCGAAATACACGATTTCTTTTTCATGAAAAAATTGCAAATTAATTGGTAAAAGCGTTAATCAGTCGAATGTCATTTGAAGCCCAAATTCGAAATTGCACAACAATTTTGCTGCACATTTTGAACGATGCAAACTTCGATATATTATTTTAGTCTCAACTACACCCTGATTGATACATTGGTTAATCCGTATCTCAATTTCTGAGGATGACATTGCATCGTGAGTAGAAAAATCATCTCCTCTCAAGAACTCTGCAATTTCGGAGGAAACTATTATCGAGCACGCCCCACGCACGCACGCTCTTTAACCCTTCGGCTGCACACTGACGTTCGAGTCACGGCTACTCCAGGATGCTGAGTACCCATGAAACTTGTTAATTGTTCAATAAAAATTCTGAATACTTCATGTGAAAACATACCAAATTTTAAGAATTTTGTCGTAATTATTTGAACCACTTTAAAGGTGGTAAAAAATGATAAGGAAATTCTGAAAATTTAGTATGTTTTTGTACAAAGTATTTAAGAGGTCGTGTAAAAATTTCACGACGATTGAGAAGCTTGTTATTAAAAAATTAACATTTTTTTACGAACAATTTTTCAAACAAATATAAAAAATATTTATCAATGAACTTTGTTTTGTTTCCGTGGCTTTCAGTATATTGTAGATATTGAAAAATAAAGAGGTCGAAAAAAAAACTTATCACAAAGTTATACCGGTTTCCATAAGATTGCATTTGACTACATTTAATTTATTAATGTTAATTGTTCAATAACGAGCTTCCTAATGGTCGTGAAATTTTTGCACGATCTCTCAAATACTTCATACCAAAAAACATACCAAAAATTTTCAGCATTTACTTATCATTTGCGATTTGGGATTCAACATCCTTAACCACGTTCCTCGAGTTCACTTGATTAATTTTTCATCTCGAATTGTTCAACCGATTGGAAGGTTTTAAAAATATAAATTGCTTTGAAAAAATATGACTGGCTGGTGCAGCTGTGCAGCCGAAAGATAAAAATGTTATAATTCGCATAGACGAATACGTTACGAACACTCTCCAACGTAATATTCTGTAGTCTGCTAGTTTTTTCTTTCTCTTCATAATCGTATGGTGTATATAAGTATATAATAAATACGATTGGGCTTACCATAGCGTACGCCGCATAAAAAATACTCGAAACACGTGTTCGTACAACGTTACGATACTCATTTAATTACACAATATATCACACTCACGGTGACGAAGCATAAGTAATCGTGTGCTCGGAACAATTGAGTGCGTATTTTTTTGTTTATTTTTGCAAAAATATCAATCAGTTTATTTGTTAACCCTCCGAGTGCATATACTGGCTCGTTTTGACCCCAACAATTTTTCTGTCACCGATTGTTTGGCATGGCAAGCGATGATTCGGCATTTAATTTTCATTTTCTTCAAAAAAATAAATCCAGAACCATAAAATATTGATAATTAACTAGAAGAAAAAAAAATGCATATTTACCGGAATGCAACGGTTCGAGAAACGCTTTGGGTCAAATTGACCCAATATGCACTTGTAGGATGCGTGCACGCGAAGGGTTAAGATACCGCTCGTGTCAAATGGAACACAATCGGAACGAACATCGACATTAATTGAACGCACGATACAACAACGTACAACGTCGTATAGCCAATAACCTGGAAAACTAAATTTTTTGGATCGACAAAGATTTTTGAGACGAAAAACGATTCTTTTCGATCCAACAACCATTTCATGGTTCGATTTATTTCATTCCCACCTGAGGATGAATATCGCTCCCTGTTAGTGCACAACAAATCTCTGATTGTCGAACGACTTCGCAAGCAAAAAAAAATGTTTCATTTTGTTTTTCTTTTTCTTTTTTTTTTTTTAATATGAGGGAATTAGAGCTAATTTTGTGAATTTGACAATTTTTATATGTTACGGAAGAATTCTTTGATCCACGTCCAGCTTCACTGACATATTTGGCATTTTCATAGTGCGTATAATATTATTACTTGATTAATAATACTTTCCTCGACGATAATGAATCTTCGAGCATCATGGATGAAGATAAAAAAGTACAAATCGAAAGAAAGGTCACCGAAGGCGACCTCCGATTTACCCCGAAGTTACTCTGCTTTTCTAACCGTTTCTTTTTCCTTGAGATGCAAAAATCACTTAGAGCAGTGGCCCAGTGTTGATTCGTGGGTTAATATTTTGTACAAAAGGTCGCATGACAACTCGATATGAGAATAACAATCGCAAGCGTGTAACAATATCATTGCGGAAATGAGATCTTTCTCCAAATAACGCGTGTGGTTTTTCGTATTCATGGAAGACATTGAGAGCTCGCATTTGGACAATCGCGTTGAGGACGTTCTATGGCGACGGTAAAATCCCAAGTTGATGAAAAAAAGTTGTTACAAATTGACTAAAGAACAACATACTCCAAATCCAAGATTTTCCGAGGGAATCTGTCTTTGTTATATAATAAACAAAATTTCGAAAAAATTTGACGACCGATTTTTTTGAAAAACTCAATAAAGCTTCTTCGATGTTACATAAAAGTTTATGCAAAGTTTTAAGAGGCTTCACCATTTAGAAATCGAAATATTTAATGTTGAAAATTGTGACTTTTAACACACGCTCTTATGAGGAAATACTGAAAATTGTGATTTTTATAAATAAATATCTCGACTTCTACATGGCGAAGGCTCTTAAAATTGCGCGGGCTATTATCTTTGTATAGTGCAAATTTAGAGGAATTATATCAATAGAAAATGTTGCATACGACTTGCTTAAAAATCCTCTGATTAAGAAAATGGCAGCGTTTTATTTTTGTATACTTCGTTTTGTTTTTTCGTATATTCAGCGTACGAGCTGTGCGAATATTTTCGATTTAACTTGATTGCACGAAAATTACCCCAGCAAGTAAATCAATATCAAACACTACGACATTCTGACGTTAAAGTTGCAACTGATTAAATGCAATTTCTACATTCGATCAAGGATTGTCTGCTACAGTTTGACCTGCTGTCAAGGAAGACCTCGTTCCATCGCTGTCGACGATTCTAAAATGTTCTCTGATTTGTTTCGCTTTTCTTTCGCTTGTAAGAAACGCAGTGAGCAACGCTTTCGCATGCAGTTGCTCACTACGTGAAATGACAATGTCAGCAATAACACGAACTCTTCGGAGGTGGCGTGTCCTGCTCGTGGCATCTCAGAACCCTTTGATGAGGTAACAGAGATCTGTCCACTGTTGCTTCCATTCGACGCATCACACGGTCGAGTAGTACTTCAACCGCCCGAGCAATGTTCTGACCCGTAGCGGCGCTGGTCTCCAGATACACCAGGCTACAAAATCAACGATTCTACTTTTTACAGGATTTCGTAATATTTGGGCTCAACGCGTTCGCGTTTGTAAAATCTTGGGTTACGTCTTCCAGGGACTCAAACATTAGCAACAGCGTGACGAAGTGTCTTGCGTGTCGATGCGTCGTAAATTGGTATATTTATTAAAAACGATCCCCAGGCGACTTTAAATCTCGTGCCCTTTCGCCCTTTGTTCTCTCGTTTTTTATTGTTCTACCGCATTTTTGAGTAATTTTTTAACTTGGAGCAAGATTGCCCCAGGCTCAGGAACAGAAACTTTAGAAAGTCTCCTTACCGGCAGCCAATCAGTCGAATTGAAAGTGACGAAAAACACTGCGAATTGCAATTTCAATTCCTCGAATAATGTTTGCCAGCAATTCCCTCAACGACGCTGTAATTAACTTTTGAGCCCAGATTTTAAGGTTCTGAAATTCTAGGTCCTGCGAAAAACTCACCCATTCTTCTCCGCAAGCTCTCGAGCTTTCTGCTCGCTGATGACCCGTCTATGCTCCAAGTCGGCTTTATTCCCGCATAGAATTATGTCAGGGTCCTCGCAATAAGCGTGGGTCTGTTTAATAATTGCAATTGCATTTGTAACTTTTTAAAAAACTCGTTTTTCGACACCTCGTGACCTCTCTGGGGTCGAAGAAGCAGAACTATGCAAAATTCATTGTTTTCCAAGTCAAATCCAAATTAATCGGAATTTTCTTGGTTCAGAACAAATAAATGGATCGTTTGAAATTTTGAACGATCCTCGTCTGCTTCATCGATTACAAACACTCTCCTCCACATTTTTTACAATGTTGAAGTTTACGTCGTTGGAATGCAACGAAATTATCTCTTTTTTCAGTAGAGCTCATAATTATTATCCAACATTTCCTCCAGACAATAAAACAATTCTTTCTTGCCATCTAAAAACTCGATCGACACGAAAAATTGCCATGATTTTCAAAATTCTAGAAATAATAAATACCCAAAAAAATTTTCGTTGAATCTCAACGTTGCAAACTCCAGAGTCATCATTTTTTAACATCCAAAAGTCTCGATTTCATGGGCGTATAATAACATGACATAATATATATGTGGAGCGTGTTATCATGACTTTCTAGCAACACATGCTGGTAAGCGAATCTACCGCGATAAGAAATAGAGGTCAGTCGTATAATGGGATGCAAGGAGATAGGGCACATTGAAGGGAAGTTTAATATATCTCTTAAAAGCTTGTTTTCCTGAGCAGCTGGCAATTCAAAATGAAAATATTAAAAAACGACTACCGGGAAGGCTCGTGTTTTAACGTTTGGTCTGTAAACCTTGGTCATTCGTGTTTCCGCGGGCAAATACGACGGATCGGCGAATTTATTGAATAAAACAATTAAAAAATTTATTTCCTACAATTTTATCCCTTCGAGTGCACACTGGGTCATTTTGACCCGAACAATTATCGTTTTCGCAAAAAAATAAAATTAGGGCCAAAAATATGAACAATTTATTGCAACAAACGTCTCTACCATAAAAAAACAACAAGAAATGCAAGATGCATTTCAATAGATCGGAATACATCGATTTGAAAAACGCTTTGGGTCAGATTGACCCAATATGCCCTTATAGCACGTGTGCACTCGACGGGTTATCATCGAAATTCCAACTCGAAGATCGTCGAACAGCAGCCTGAATTTTTTCAGAATTTTTTCAATGTAACAACAGTGTCCAGATTTACAGACGAAACGTGCGAGAAAAACGTTTACAGACGAAGTAGGAGGTTGGATCGCAAAATCAAATTAATCAGAATTTTATAAAATTTGGTGATAACATTCTTTGGCATCAAGTGCATAGAAACACAATTTTTTTCCACATTTTTTGCCACATGATTATCGAATAATTGAGAACTAAATCGAACTTCTTATGCACGAGACGTATACCTGTATATATGTAAACTCTTTGCTTATACACGTGAACTTTAGTGATCAATTACTCGAGTACCATGTGGTAGAAAAATGAAAAAAAAATTTGCATCGTCGTATATATTTTTCAAGAATATGTTTATCAAATTTGATGAAATTCTTATTTTTTTTGATATTTTTCATGTTTTTAACGTGATTCAGCATGGCAACGTTGTATCGTCGCGATTCAACCCCCTTAAAAAGCTGTTTTTATACCTTTAGCTGATCCAGCCAGTTTCTGACTTCGAGGAATGATTGCTCGTTCGTCAAGTCAAAAAGAAGAAGGAAACCCATTGAATCCCGATAAAATGCAGTTGTTAGACTTCTGAACCTGTTTATTGTTATTTAAAGCACGAAGATCGCTTGTTAGAAATTTCATCAAGTCAATTTAATGATGAAAACATCATCGGGAAGGAAATCAAAGCGTACAGGGTGTCTCATTTTTTCTCGAATATGCTTTTCGAATGCTAATGGAGAAAAAACGCGAAACTCGATGATTCGATTGAATTTTCCAATTTTTTTTTTTTCTTATTTGTATAAGAATTTTCGATTTTTTCGAATTTTGAAACTTCCTGTAATTGTTTGAACATTTTACATTGAAATATTGAGGATTAAGAAGCTTGGAATGTTAATATTAATTGACCTTTCTTGACCAGCTGTATCCCAAAGCTGCAGGTGTACACGCTGGCTTCTGCCATTTGTTGTTTGATATATCTGTAACAAGGATAATGAGCGATGGACGTTGAAAAGACTCGAAAATCCGAATTCCTTGGTAAAAAACGGATTTTTGAATATTTATTCAACGAATTTGCGATTCTTACCACACGTTTCTCTCGAAAATCAATTCCCACAGTAGAAATAAATCTCGAATTAAAACTACCGTCTGTGTATTGATAGAGAAAACTTGTTTTTCCGACCCCCGAGTCACCGAGAGCAAGAAATTTGATCAAATAATCATAATCCATAGCTCCCGAAGCGACTAGCGATTGAAATTGATGAATATTCAGTTTCGTTAAAATTTTTAACAATAAAAAATGATAGTCCGTCGTATATGATTGGAGGCTGCGCAAAGAAAATAAAAATAGGTCGCAACAATGACTGGAAGAATGGTAAATTGTCAATAAATGAACTAGGTGAAAAAAAACTATGAGAACGATCGACGGGCATGTGTAAATCCGCTTTATATTGACACCTGTTGCCGACGCGTTTATACTATTTCGAAAGATTCCCGCGGACAACCACCTCCAATCTCCACGAATTTCAACCTTCGGACACTGCCCAAAAATATTGAATTTCAAAACAACCCTAACGGCGCGACGTTGCACTTGTTAAATAAATAAATATTACTGACGTGGGAGCTAATCAATTACAGCAGACTAACGGCTACAGTGACAGACTGGGTCGCGACAGGTAAGCGCATACATGCTGAACATCGAACAGGTAGCTAAGCCAGTGCTGCCACACCCTCGATTGTTCCACACTCGACTCGGCCTGCTGTGAAGTTCGCCACATTGCGAAAAGATTTCTCTAAAAATTATCTTCTTGTTCGATCAAACTATTTTTTTCTCTGCATATTAAAAAATCATTGAGCTGATCAATTTTTTCAAAATGACGATTCATTTCTCCAAAAATTGTGCATCCGATGATTCAATCCATCGCTGCAGGAACCCTGGACGTCCACCGGTCGATAAAGAAGATTGTGAAACGTGTGATTGGTGGATTTTTCGATGTTTTGCTGCGGAAATGTGTGGGTGTGTGTGTATTTTGTGTAAAAATTGAGGTTATAGGCAAAAAAATGTAACAACGATAATAAAATATTTGTATAAATGCAACAATTGTTGAGTTTTTTAATTCATTTCCTTCACACCCGCAATCGAGAAAATTCAATTTAATTATAGCGCCAGTTGAACGAATCCTGTTCCTGATTATCACAACCGCGGCAGCGAACAACGCACTGTAGGCGTTATGTATATACATTCGGTGCATTCTATTTATGTTCACACATCGGCTATGTTTCGATTTGGCATTTTCTAACGAGCGTGTAGCTTAAAATAAACTTTCTTTTCGACAACCAGCACAATCTAGACTTTTCTTTCATTTCCCTTCTTAAAGCGTTGCAGCGTTCACGTACTTCTCAGTTGCAAAATTAGCATCAGATACACGCGATCAACTGAACAACAAAAACAAGTTTTCAAAACTGTTTATCAAAGTTTGGTTAATTATTGTCTCGACGTAAACAAACCAAGTAAGTATCTTCAAAATAATGTTCGTCCAACTGATTCTGTTAGCTCGTAATTCCTTTCCAGTCACACGCATTTAAGGGCACTCACTAATTTAATTATTCTCGCTATTTTGACAGTTCGTAGAAACAATTATTTTCTCACGTTTTGTTTTCGTCTTGTTTCTCGCAACGGCAAAAATCACTAAAAAATTTTATTGGCATTCGAGAATTTCATTATTTCGGTCGAGTTTTCTGTAAAAATATTTCTGCTCAATTTTTCATTCCAATCAATGCCGCACGATAAATTCCATTAGTCATTTTAGTCCAAAAACCCTCGTGTTTACCCTTCGAGTGCACACTGGGTTATTTTGACCCGAAAATTGTTACCAATCGTTTTGGTATTTAACGGCAACGACTAATTTGCCGTTGAATTTTCGTCATTGTCAAAAAATGAAAAAAAAACGTCTCGACAAAAAAAAAAAACAAAAATGCGTATTTACCGGAATATAACGAGTTGAAAAACACCTCGGGTCAGATTGACCCGGTATCTGTTGTCGGAGCTGTTCCCTCAAAGAGTTAACGAAAATAAGTGAAAACCGCATATTTTTTTATTGCCTATTGACGAATTTATAAATTTCACGCATTCGCAGAATAAAAATGACGAAACAGAATCTGTCGGCGCAAGAGTTAAAGGAAAAGGGAAACGAAGAATTTTTGAAAGGGAATTGGGACACGGCGTTGTCGCATTATACCAACGCTTTGAAACTGTCAACAGAGGAGAACGCGGAAAAAGCAATTTATTACAAAAACAGAGCTGCCGTGTATTTAAAGCAAAAGGAGTACAACAAAGTTGTGGCGGATTGCGACCTGGCGTTGAAAATTTGTCCCAACGATCCCAAGGCCTTGTTCCGACGGTGTCAAGCGCTGGAGGCGTTGGAACGTTTCGAAGAGTCTTACAGGGATGCGCGATACATTGTCAATCTGGATCCTTCGAACAAAGCGATTCAGCCGATCCTCGGACGGCTTCACGAGGTGGTGCAAGAACGTCACAAACAAAATTCCATGGTCAGCGCCAAAGTCTCACAAATGATGGAGCTCGCTTTTGATATAAAAATCGACAAAGAGCGAAGGGAAACGGCAATGAATAATCTGCTGGTACTCTCGAGAGAAGCTGCCGGTGCCAAGGTCATGTACCAAGAGGGCATCGTTCAGAAACTCATGCCGCTATTCAAGCTCGAGAAAAAATTCGATGCGATTATTATTCCAGCCATCAGGATCATTGCTGAACTTTGCAAAAACGAGGCCGAACGAACTCAGAAAATAATGATGGATATAGGAATTCCCTGGCTACTGGAAATGCTCAACAGCAATTTCGAGGAAAGAGTCACTTCTGCTCAACATTGCATGCAGGTAAAGATTCGAGTTTTCCTTCTCAATGGAACTGCAGGAATTTCCTGTTGTCCCGAAACTCACAAATAATGAAAAAAAAATGTTATAGCGATTTTTGTGAAATCAAAGTTTGAAGATTTAAAAAAAAAGCCTTCACCGCCTTCATAATTTTCAACTTTGCTCGACATTTTTCGCAGACGATATTGAACAGCTACAGCGGAATGGACAACAAACCAGAGACGAAGCCAAAGAAGGAATTGTGCGAAAAATACAAAAAGGAGATCGACACGTTGTTGAGCTGTTTGGTGTACAGTATCACGGACCGAACGATTTCCGGATTGGCGCGAGACGCCTTGATCGAATTGATAATGCGGAACATCCACTACTCGACCTTGGACTGGGCAGAACGTTTGGTGGAGATTCGTGGACTGCAACGTCTTATGGAAGTTGCGAGTGAGCTGGAGGAATACAAATACGAATCGGCGATGAACATAACAGCGTCGACGAGAACGGTGACGAGTGTGTGTCTAGCGAGGATTTATGAAAACATGTATTACGACGCGGCGAAGGAAAAATACATGAACGCGATCGACGAGTTTATAAAAGAGAAATTATTGTCGCCGGACATAGAGTCGAAGGTTCGAGTGACTGTGGCGATAACGACGCTGCTGTTGGGTCCGCTGGACGTGGGAAATTCGATAATCGCTCGAGACGGAATAATTCAGATGATTCTCGTAATGGCAGGGACGGAGGATGTTTTGCAGCAGAAAGTAGCGTGCGAGTGTATAGTCGCGGCAGCTTCGAAGAAGGACAAAGCCACAGCGATAATCGCTCAAGGAGTGAGCATCTTGAAAAAGCTTTATCAATCGAAAGACGACGCGATTCGCGTTCGAGCTCTGGTCGGGCTTTGTAAACTGGGTAGTTCCGGCGGGAGCGACGCGACGATTCGTCCATTCGCGGACGGAGCGACAAAGAAGCTCGCGGAAGCTTGCAGAAGATTTCTCATAAATCCAAAGAAACATAATGACATGAGAAAATGGGCGGTCGAGGGTTTGTCGTATTTGACATTCGACGCAGAAGTAAAGGAAAAGTTGATCGAGGACAAAGCTGCGATCCAGGCGATGATCGAAGTCGCCAAATCCGGGGACAAGTCCGTCCTCTACGGGGTCGTCACGACTCTCGTTAATCTCTGCAACGCTTATGACAAACAAGAAATCATACCGGAGATGGTAGAACTCGCAAAATTCGCTAAACACCATATTCCCGAAGAGCACGAATTCGACGATCCTGATTTCGTATCGAACCGCCTGATCGCACTGGCCAATGCCGGAGTCACTACTGCTCTCGTCAGCCTTGCCAAAACCGACAGCCAAAACAGCAAAGAACTCATTGCCAGGGTTTTCAATGCGATTTGCAGCGAAAAAGACGTTCGTGGCATCGTCGTCCAACAAGGAGGCGCCAAGACTCTTTTGCCTCTCGCGACTGATGGCACTCCAAAAGGCAAAAAACAAGCTGCTCAGGCTCTCGCACGTATCGGTATAACGATAAATCCCGAAACTGCTTTCCCAGGACAAAGAATCCTCGAAGTAATTCGGCCTCTTCTCAATCTTCTTGATCCTGAGTGCTCGGCCCTCGAGAACTTCGAAGCTCTTATGGCTCTGTGCAATCTCGCAAGCATCGGCGATTCAACGCGAAAGAGAATTCTCAAAGAAGGCGGATTCACTAAAATCGAGACTTACATGTACGAGGATCACGAAATGTTGAAAAGAGCCTCGACCGAAGTAATCACCAATCTCATTATGTGCGAAGACGCTATTCCCCACTTCGAGGGCGACAACGATCGAGTTAAATATCTTGTGATCCTTTGTGAGGACGAAGACGAGCCCACGAGGCTCGCAGCATCCGGTGCGCTTGCCATGCTCACGTCTGTCAGCGAAAAAGCATGCGAAAAAATTCTCGACGCTAAAAATTGGCTCGACGCTCTACATTTCATGCTCGCGAATCCCAACCCGGGCATTCAACATCGCGGCGTCACCGTCGTTCTCAATATGATCAAAAGCACCAAAAACGTTGCTTCCAAAATTATAGAAACCGATATTCTCGAGATCCTCATGGCTCTGACCAAAAGTGACCTCGTCCAGAGCGAGCAAGTTAAAAAAATCGCCAATTCCGCCCTCGAGGCCGCTGCCAGCTGGGAGCTCATACAGAAAAATGCCGATGGCTCTGATAAGCAGGATTCTCATTCCACAACCGAACATCCAGAAACTCAAACACCCCCCGATACCGTCGAATAAACCACCAAGTACTTTTTCCTCGTGGGAAACAACTTCCGGGGCTCTCTCGAGTTCAGTGCCTTGAACAACGATCAAAAATTTTGCGTCTTCCACCTCGAAGAATCCTCTTTTCATATTTTTTCTTGATCAACTGATTCAACCGAAAACCGATTTTTTTCAAACAATTTCCAGTCTTAGCGATCCTACAAGAAAAAACCTTGTAAAAAGTGCATTTCCTTCTGCATCGAAAATGAGAAATTTTTTAAATTCCATTATTTTCATGTCCTGACGAAACTTTCTTGTCAGCTCGTAAAAGCAAAACCGGCTCGCTGCAAACCATCGTATTTTTTATTTCACCAGGCAAACCAAGAAAAAACGCAGTGTACGAAATTTCTGAGTTATTCGATGAAATTGTATTTATTTTACTGCCTCCTATAAAAACGTCTGGTAACTCTGCAACAATAAATTGCCGATATCTCGAACGCGAGAGTAAAGATTTCAATGTATTCTCAAGTTTAATTCTCTGCCGAGGCTTTAAGGAGGTTGGATCACGACGATACAACGTTGCCACGCTGAATCACGTTAAAAACATGAAAAATATCAAAAAAATAAGAATTTCATCAAATTTGGTCAACATATTCTTGAAAAATATATATGACGATGCAAATTTTTTTTCTCATTTTTCTACCACATGATACTCGAGTAATTGATCACTAAAGTTCACGTGTATAAGCAAAGAGTATACATATATACAGGTATACGTCTCGTGCATAAGGAGTTCGATTTAATTCTCAATAATTCGATAATCATGCGGCAAAAAATGTGGAAAAAATTTGTGTTTCTATGCACTCGATGCCAAAGAATGTTATCACCAAATTTTATAAAATTCTGATTATTCAGATTTCGTGATCCAACCTCCTTAGAGATAAAGATGAAAAATAACTTTTGGTCTTCTGTTATTCTTGTTACAGTATTGTACATAGAGAATATTGTACTTTGTACTTCGAATCGACGTATAAAAATATATATTATTTATTTCTTATCAATTGACTGACTTTTTTTTCCTGTGCGAGGAAAACGATGATCGTTTTTGAAAATGTTGTCAAAGTTTAAGGAAAGGGTGATTGAGAGCTTGGTCCGCTGTTATCCGTGTCTTGTGGTCAATGTCCAGCAACCTTATCAGCAGACAATACGCTTCCGGTGGATATTTTTGCTCCAATTCTTCCTGAAAGAAAATATAAAGGGGTCAATTTGTTTTTTCCAATGGCAGCCGAATTCTTGCAAGTTTTGCCACACAGCGACGATACGAGGAGAAGAAAAAAATGTAACAAATTGAGACGTTCAAGTTTTGATAGTAAAAAATATGTAAAATAAATAAAAATGCTTTGTTTTTTGAAAATACCTTTTCTAGTGCATTCGGAGCATTGATACCCTTGTTTCTCGCTTGCAATTTTTGACAAAGGCTCGGCAAGTCAATGCTCGGTACCGTTTCACTAAATATAAGCTTTTTTCCTATTCGTCAAAATCGTGAGGGATTTTTGACAACAGAAAATGTGGAACAAGAAATCATAAACAAATAAAAATCGAACAGTAAAATAAAAAAAAAATTGAAAAATTGATGAAAATGCAATTTTCGAAAATTTGACTTGTTTTACCTAATTTTCGGGCACATTGCGACATTCTCGCCGAACCAAAAATCGTCGTTATTTCCGCAAGCGCTGTACAATCGTCGGGACAATAAAAAAATGGCTGAGTCCCGCTCAAAATGCACAGCATTATTATCCCGCAGGCCCAAATGTCGATTGCTGGAATGAAAGTTTGATCGATCGAGTATTGAGACTTTTCGTATTTACAAAATTAATAAATTTTCTCAAATTTTTTATTTTTCTGCAGAAAATTAAAAAAAAAGAACCTGAGCCTTTTCTTTTTTAATTATGTGTAAAAAATTCCATTGATTTCGTGAAAATGAAAAAGAAATACGCGTTCAAGACGAACCTGGTGTCTGATACGGATATTTGAGCAAAACCTCAGGAGCTCGATACCCCGGAGTTCCAGCTCTCGGTGCCGTTTGTCCAGGTCGCGAAAGACACAATGAACAAATTCGCGGTTTCCCAAAACAGTAACATTTATCTTCGGCTAATTTTTTCGAATTGGACAGAGAGCATTTCACATTGTTCTGAAATAACGAAAAGAGACTGGGCGGAATTAAACTTTCTCTCCATATTTTATTCGTAGCAAATTAATCAAGGACGTTGTATGGCGACGGTCAAATCTAAATTTTTTTTTTCAGTTGTTCTCACATACAAAATCATTTGCGGCCCTAAGTTTATGGAAAAAAAGTTGTTACAAATTGACTAAAGAACAACATACTCCAAATCCAAGATTTTCCGAGGAAATCTGTATTTCTTACATAATAAACAAAATTTCGAAAAAATTTAACGACCGATTTTTTTTGAAAAACTAAATAAAGCTTCTTCGGTGTTACATAAAAGTGTGTGCAAAGTTTTAAGAGGCTTTACCATTTAGAAATCGAAATATTTAATGTGGAAAATTGAAACTTTTAACACCCGCTCTTATGAGAAACTACTGAAAATTGTGACTTTTATAAATAAATATCTCGACTGCTACATGGTGAAGACTCTTAAAAGAATAACATACTGTAAATCCAAGATTGTCCGAGGAAATCTGTATTTCTTACGTAATAAACAAAATTTCGAAAAAAATTAACGACCGATTTTTTTCGAAAAACTAAATAAAGCTTCTTCGATGTTACATAAAAGTGTATGCAAAGTTTTAAGAGGCTTCGCCATTTAGAAATCGAAATATTTAATGTGGAAAATTGCAACTTTTAACACGTGCTTTTATGAGAAACTACTGAAAATTGTGATTTTTATAAATAAATATCTCGACGTCTACATGGTGAAGGCTCTTAGAATTCCACGAGCTATTAGATATCACTGTTCTCTTAGTGTGGTGCAAGTTTGAGGGAATTGTATCGATAGAAAATGTTGCATAAAACGTCCTTAAGTTTTCAGGATTGACAAAAATATTTCTAACGAAATCTCACCTCGTCGCCTCGTTTTCTCTTCACAGACTGTACATCAGGCAGCGCGCTTTTTTCCTCGATCGACTGCTCCACATGAGGTTTGTATTCTTGAGCCAATCCAAAATCGACCAAGAGATATTTGCCTCGTTTGCGATCGTACAGAAAATTACTTGGTTTGACATCTCTATGAATAATATCGAACTTGTGAACTTTTCGGACAGCAATCATCAAGCCTCGCATGTAGCGTTTGAGCTCATGCACATCCATGTCCTTCACATACTCCTAAAAACAAAACAAAAACTCGCTGATGAACGTTTTGTGCAGTTGTTACCGCTTCCTGAGCTCTGGAGAGCTCAACAATTTTTTTATCAACCCTTTGAGTGCACATTAGGTCAATCTGACCCACGGCGTTTTTAAAATCATTGTATTCCGTTAAATATTAATTTCACGTTTTTTGTTACAACGACTTTGTAAATTCTCTGTTGTTGTTGTAAATTTACAAAAAACGTGAAATTAATATTTACCGGACTGCAATGATTTGAAAAAAGCCATGGGTCAGATTGACCCAATATGCACTTATAGGAGGTGCGCACTCAACGGGTTGAAAAAAAAATTCTAGATTGTCAAAAAACTTGATAATTTTCTGGAAATGAAGTCGAGAAATTGTTGGATCGATATTTAATGGCCCAAATTTATTTGTTGACGAAAATGAATATGAAATGCCAAATCATCCGTTGCTACTAAATGCCAAAAAATCAGTGACAGAAAATTTTTGGGGTCTGAGTGACCCAGCGTGTACTCGACGAGTTATTTATTATTATTATTATTTTATGGAATGTCGTTATGAAGAATAATGGTCAAGTGTTATTGGCAAATTATTATTATTTTTATAGTTATGAATTTATTCGACAAGAGAAATTTTGATGATGAAACACAAAAAACTAAAGATTGTACAATTTTTTTGTTGCCTGACTTACGGAAAACTTGTCGTGCCTCATGTAAGGCATTACGATAGCGACGGATCCTGCGTTCCTTAGACACAGCTCTACGCCCACAACGTTGTCCGCACCCCTACAAATCCATTGGAATGTCATTTAGATTAAAGATTTTCAAGCGATGGCTGATGCGGCAATTTAAAAGTAAAAAGTACGAAAATCTTACCCTATTTCCTGGAGACATTGCAACTCTCGTTCTAATCTGCTTGGTGGATATGTCGCCGTGAGATATTTGACGGCAAACTTTTTTTTCTCACCCGGTGCTTTGAGCGTTGCTAGAAAAACTGAGCTAAAGGTTCCTTCGCCAACTTTGTAATGTATGTCGAAAAGATCGCTCAGGATTGGCAAGCTGCTCACGAGAGAAGCAATCTTTTCCGTGTCCGGACCTTTTTCATTGAACGTTAATGATTTTTGTCCATTATTTTCTGTTTTCGAATTGAAAAATTAACAGATGTGCTTCGAATCTTACCATTTTCGGGCTCTTTCTTCTTAATTTCTACGGAATTCATCGCGTAATTGTCATTCAAACAGTCTGGGCGTTTCTAACATATTTTTTAATTGCACTTCGACCGACGCAGTAACTAAACAATGCTAATGTAAACTAACCAAAGTTTTCGTCTTTCCCGTAATGACACTTCGGAAATTGGCGCCAGATTCGATCGACATTGACGTAAGAAACTGCAGAGTTACGACTGTTACCTCTCGAAACTATTTAACCCGACCACCGCGAAGCTCGAGGGATCCTCTCGTTCTCGAATTGTGCGATAGGTGGCTTTATCGCTCTCGCTAGTCGTCATCGGTACGTACCAGAGGAATTTTTCAAGCCTCGCTGCTTTAGGAACTTGTATGCCAAGAGCGTGTGTTGTAACTTCCAATTTTCCACATTAAATATTTCGATTTCTAAATGGTGAAGCCTCCTAAAACTATGCATACACTTTTATGTAACATCGAAGAAGCTTTATTTAGTTTTTAAAATAAATCAGTCGTTCAATTTGTTCGAAATTTTGTTTATTATACAACAAATACAGATTACCACGGACAAGCTCGGATTTAGAGTACTTTGTCCTTTAGTCAATTTGCAACAACTTTTTTTTATGAACTTAGGCTCGCAAACCATTTTGTTTATAAGGAAAAGTGAAAAAAAAAAATTACATTTGACCGTCGCCATACAACGTCCTTAATCTTAGGAATTTCCTAAAGATTCCTAACAATTGGATAAAGAACGATGAAATTATTTGTTATTTTACAAATAAATGATTTATTTAAAAATGTCGAACTTGTCGATAATGATTGAGTGCTTTTTTAACTTCGACATTATCGCGGAGCTGATGACACTTGAAGGAATTCCAATTTTTTAAATGAGAAACTAAATAATTGTAATTACGTCTCGTATGACAAGTGAAAAGTTATCAAATCTATTCGACTCTCTTGTTTCGGGATATACAGGTATAACTATCGCAGAATGGGTTGATTTAGGATTTTCTTGAAATTTAGTGTAAATATTCTTGACATTAAAACGAACAACTTTCCTATGAGACGAAACATTTTCTGCCGTCTAGAATTTGAGATATTTCATTTCCAATTTTCTATTTTTCCCATCTAAACGCATGTAAATTGAAGTGACGATTCGTTAAAAAAGTTGCAAGAAAAAACAATAGAAACGCGACTTCAATTTACATGCGTTTATAGATGGGAAAAATATAAAATTGGAAATGAAATATCTCAAATTCTAGACGGCAGAAAATGTTTCGTCTCATAGGAAAGTTGTTCGTTTTAATGTCGAGAATATTTACAATAAATTTCAAGAAAATCCTAAATCAACCCATTCTGCGATAGTTATACCTTGATTGATATTGAATTTTATGTGTGGATCGAAACATGGTGGTTAAGATCCTTTCCGGAAAAACTTAACGTAGGAACAACTCTGTTCACATAACATGGTGAACACAACAAGCGACGTGAGTATATAAGTTCTTCGAGCACGTTCCGATGACGAGAAGTGAGAGCGATATGGCCACCTATCGGGCAACTCGAGAACTACGCTTCCTTAGGGTGTTTTGGAATTATGCATATGGATCGAATTTAAGGTGATGGAGCAGTCGCTTTCTCGCCCATGTGAGTGCGAGAGAGACAGCTGCAGATAGCTGGAATTTTCGAAATTGAATATTTTTGATACGGTTTCACCAATAAAAAAAAGCCCATGTCAGCGGATTTTTGCCATCGCCCCGCGTCCGCTGACAGAGACTTTTTCTGATTAGTCAAACGACGACGGAGAATTTTCATTTCGAAAATTCGAGGTGAACTGCTCCATCACCTTAAGAAACAACAAAGGGGAACAAGAAATAAAGTGGTTAAAAAATGACGAGCGTGCGTATAGGATACAGATCCCTTTCGATCTTTTGAATGAACTTATAGGCTCGCAAACCATTTTATGTAAAAAAACTGAAAACAAAAATTTAGTATTGACCGTCGCCATTTAATTCAGAGTTCTGCAGTGAAGCACCCAGTCTTCTTGATGTCTGACGACGAAATATAATTCGGAGGAAATAAAACAAAAATCATAATATTTGAAAAAAAAAAACATTACCGACCGTCCCAACCGCAACTACACCAGCGCTACACCGAACGTTGGCCGAAACGTTTCTACTGGTGGCAAGGTTGGAACTCCCTGCTCACAGAGGGCCCAACGAACTAAAAGAATTTCCAATTTCCAGTTGCGACTTTGACTCGGCCGTGTAAAGGCTCCGTACGAGGTTATGTCTGCCGAATCATCGGTTCAATGAGATTTCAATGTAAAGAATCAACATTTTCATTAAAATTCAAGGTCGACTGAAAATATCCTCCCACGCCAAAAAAGAAACAAGAATAAAGACCGAAAATAAAAAAAAATCGAAATCATTAATCCGGAATGACAATAATACCTGAACGGAATCGAAAATTTTTCCTGCGAATAATGATCCCAAAAAATAGTGTGATTCGAAAGTGCGCGAAGTAAAAAAAAATAAAACACGATTTTGGAATAACTTGGCAGTTTAGAGGTTTGGATTATTAATTAGTCAAAAAATTCAATGACAATGTTTTATTTACGGAACGACGACGAAGGATATTTGTTTTTAACGTTTTTTCGTGTGGTACACCTGATTTTAAAATCTCAATGCTTTTTTCTTCCTCCTTTTTGCTACGCTTTTTAACTTTCGAAATTCGATGTTGGTTGGCCAATGGTCGTTTCCGTGATACACATAGGAACAAAACAATAATAAATTATACGCACACGAGACTTTTATTGTCGTACACCTGTTGAGGTCGTATCGCGTGCTCATTCCATTTTTCCTACACCGCACACAACTACGCCTGTTTTTTTTGCCTTTTTTTTTTAATTCACCTTGAAACCAGCACCAAAGCTTCGTACTATTTTTATAACGTAACCGATATACTCATCTGCATAGAAAGAGAGCGACGAAGACAGAGACAAATGCAATTTGTCGTGAGAACGCTTATAACGCACGTAAACAGCAAAAATCTACGACGAAAATGTACAAACGCTTTAGTTACGAATTAAATTTTTCCAAATCGAATATTTTGTGTTGTACGTTTTTTTTTGTGTCCTTCATCATGAATTTTCTATATTTTGTTACTTTTCCTGATTTTTCACGTATTTTTCGGAAACTGACGATTATTTGTAAATCGAAAATTTTTTTCCATTCGAATTTCGAAGTTTTGGTTTTACGAACGTTTTTCGACAAAGTTTCGTTTTTAAAAATACTTTCCTCTCGTCCAATTATCGAAGCATAATGCTTTGTCGTTAATTTTTTGTTTCACATTGTTATTCGACTTTTTTAATTACGAGTTGTGATGTGACCTTCACATTCCTCGATTCAACGGCTCTCTGTCCCTCCTTTTTTAAAGGTTACAAATTGTCGGAATTTTTGTTAATTTATCGTCGAGATTTCTTCAATAATTCCGGAGAGTATTCAAAACCAGCGACTGTTATTTTGTTCCAACAAATTCTTTTACTTTCTATATCCCGCGATCTATATTTTCTAAAGAAACAAAATTTTTTTTTTTTTTTTTCTAAATCCTCATTTTCTCGATAAATACAAACGATTTTTTCTACTTCTTCAGGAGACCTAATGCAGGCTGATCTTGGAAATTCATAACCCGTGTGAGTTGAGCAGTAATTAATAAATTAGCGTATGAAAAGCAAGTGCATATTTGTTGCAAGAGTCTGCGGCGCAGCTGAAATTCTAGAGCGACCTTGAAATTTCGTTCCAAAACAAAGGAAATTGAGTTCCATCTCAAAATTCGATAAAAATCGTGAAAAAAAAAATAAAACGTTTTGTTTCGAATGAAAATTACTTTTCTGTTTTGGAAAATCGTGAAAAAATCTTTGTTGAATAAGAACTTCATTTTTTTTTGTTTTTTTCGATTTTTTGGTCCGTCCGGCAAAATAATGAAAAACTTTATTCCAACAAGATCCAACTAGCCTGGTATGAGCAGCGCTTTGTCCATGTACGATGGATTGGAGAAAGAACCGACCGCTAAAAATGCGACCTTGGATGCCACTGGCGGCGCGACCAAAAAATTGGCCAGAGGAATCTCTCGGGCTACGGAGAACGCAGCCATCGTCTCTTACGCTCGGTCGCAACTCGCCTCCAGCAGCTCTGTAGATACTCCTGAATTCACGTTCTCACTACCGGACCTTTCCGTGTACCCCGGTATGTTGATTATTCGATTCAAATTAATGACTCTGAAGTTTGCAGCGTTGAGATTTAATGAAAAATATTTGTTCGTTATTTATTGAATTTTGAAGTTTATGGCAATTTTTTGTGTTGATTGAGTTTTTAGGTCGCAAGGGAGGATCGTTTTATTGTCCAGACCAAATAATGAATACTAATTATGAGCTCTCTTGAAAAAACGATAGAATTTTGTTGCATTCCAACGATGCAAATTGCAACATCATTTTAATTCGAATGATTGTACATTTTGTGTAAAGAGATCGATTTGTTAATCGTTTTTGTTTTTTTTTTCTTTCAAAGTCGAGTAGAGTCAATTTTTTGGTTCGATCCACTTTTGAATTTGAGTAATTAACAGGATCAGGAAATGCTTCAGTCGCAGCAGAATATTTTATTGCATTTTATTTAAATTAATGGATGAAAGACTCGAAACTCTTTTTTATTTTGCCAGATTCGTTTCGTCAGTTTTTGGAGAAGGATTTGATCGAAGGAGGATGCTTGAGTTCGCTAGAATCAGCAGGAAGATTGAACTGGTGGTGCGGAGGAAAAAACAGTGGGACTCGAGTGCTGTGGCCGTTGGCGACTCAGGGTGATGGCAATTGTCTATTGCACGCAGCCTCCCTGGGAATGTGGGGCTTCCACGACCGCCTGCTGACATTGAGAGACGCATTGCACAATATTTTGGCGCGTGGAGAATTTCGGCTGGCGTTGTTTCGGTACGCGAAGCCGTTGAATCTGTAGAAATTAAAATGAACGCTTAATAGTCACGACTCCAGATTGTGACGTTTTTCTCTGTTAACAGGAGATGGAAATGGCGACAAATGGGATTGAACGCAGCAGCGGGATTGTCGTACACGGAGGCCGAATGGTTGAACGAATGGCAGTGCATCGTGGACATGGCATCGGCGAATCCACGCAATCAAAACGTCACATCATATCAGAGTTTAGAAGAAGTTCATGTGCTCGCTCTCGCTCACGTTTTACGAAGACCGATCATAATTATTGCTGAAACGATGTTACGCGATTCCGAGGGTGTAGCGCTCGCTCCGATACCGTTCGGTGGTATTTATCTTCCCCTTGAAGTTTCCCCCTCAATTTGCCATCGAACTCCACTTCTGCTGGCTTACCATTCGGCGCACTTCTCGCCACTCGTCACCGTCGACGGTGGCAACGATTGTGCTGAAAATGGCGGCGAAGGCGTCAGTATTCCGCTCGTCGATCCAGACACTGGCCAATTGCTTCCCGTTCTCTTTGCCGTCGATCCTGGTCCTGATTGGGACTGGACAGCTTCCCAGGACCTTCTCGCCTGCCAACAAGACACTGTAAATCTTCAAAATTCATTTCAATCTTTTTTTCGTTCTCGTGGCTTCGAATTAACAACATTTCCTCTTTTCCATTGTCCACGAGACACGCTATTTGCCACAATATCACGTTTTCTTTCATTCACTTTCTTCGCTGTGAGGGAAAATCGTTTCCTCGAAATGATGACGCTACGAAAAAAAATTGAATTCTCGAAAATATGAAGAATATCTGATTTTTTGAAAAATTCATTCAAAATTTGGAAATTTTGATCATTTTTTTCTCAATCAGATTCAAACACGTGAAGATTTTCTTTTAAACTTCATTTTTATTTTCACTATTTTTGTCCTGATCCAAAACGATCTCGCCAAGAACAAGAGAATTCCGCGCAGGCGTCAATTTTATACACTGATGATTCGTTTTTTTGACTAAAATTGATGCAATCGCAAAAAAAATGATTTTTCCACATTTTTGAAGGATTTTGGAAAATTTTTCTGAATTTCGCGGCAGTTGAATGCAATGGACTCTGTTCTTTTGTATCATTCAGTCACGTGCTTGTTGAATTACAGATGCAAATATTGGTTCGAGCTTATCTCGACTGCGAATATCAGATTCTGACGTCAGAGGATCTCGAGAGGATTTCGGACGGCGATGGAAGTTCGTCCAACAGGCAAAGCAAAGCAGCCAAACAATTACTCGGTGTGGCCAAACAATTTGGCTCGATCGGTAAATCTGTGAGTAAAAGACTGTGGTCCATGGCCAAGAGACCCAAAAGTCCACCGGCTCTGGCCAATGGCCCTAGCTCCGGAGATGGAGTTCTCTGCGTCAGGATGAGGAGCCGACGCCATCAATACGTCGAGCCAATGTTGCAGAATTATTTGCAATGCGCTCACTCCAGGTACATTTTCTTCCTTTCCTCCCCATTCTGACAATCAAAAAACGCACGACATTGAGCTTTTTGAATGATGAAACTTGTGGATGTTGGAATTTTCTCAAGAAACAAAAAAAAAAATCATTTCCTGAAATTCGGAAAACTTTGTATATGGTCGTTTCGTATTTTGAATTTATTTTCTTGTGACGCGTTGGGTTCGATTAAATTGTTTTTGAAATTTAAAAAAAAAGGTTTCGAGGCTCTAACTTGCGCAAATTTTAAGATTTATTACTCAATTTTTTTTTTATAAATAGATTATGATAATGGGAAGGTTGATATTGAATTTGGAAAATATTGGTTGAACGGTTCAAATTGTATGATTTTTCGAATTTTACGAAAATTTGAGTTTTTTGAAAAATCGTCCAACGGCTCTAATTTCTGCAAATTTTGTAAGATATCGTGTATGAGTCTGCACTTTCTCTTTACTTTTTAGAAAATTTGTCGAAATTATATAATTTAAATGAAAAATACAAGAAAACGCTGCAAATTGGAATTTGCAAGTTGATTCCTCTGGATGCTCAAATTTTCCTCTATGATTAACAGTATTTTTAATTCCTGCTTCCTGAAATTTGCTAATTTCAATTCGCAGTGTTTTTTTTCCGAATTTTACGATTTTTTTCCCCTTTCGGTGAAAAAAAAATCCAAAACGATTGATTTTTACTCCGCTGTATTTTTTGAACATAAAATCAAGTAGAGTTTCTTCCATAAACTCAGGTATGTGGAGGATCATCGAAACGATGGCTCCGAAATGAATTACGGTGCAGGAAAATCCAAGTTTTACGCAGCCAGTGACAGCGACAGTCATGCAAGTGTCAGCAAGCTTCAACCCAAGAATACGAACAAAGATCGTACACTTTACCTTTCGAAGTAAGCAAAACTCCATATATCGGAAGTATTTACCGCAGGTATTCTCGTAAAGTTTCATAAAAACTTGGCGAGTCGTTACGAAATTATTATTCGTCAAAAAAAATAAATTCTCTACTCATTAATATTTACAGATCAACGTTTTACAACAATAAAACGACTCCTCCAGAATCGGAAGCTGAGCTCTGGAAAAATTCTGACGTCCTCGATGTGAGTCAACGAGTTAAAAATGAAACTGTAAAAATTCCGATTTTTTTTTATGTCCAAAAATTTAAAATTCTAGAAAAATGTTACAAAATTATGAAATTTTCTTTTCTTTTTATCCAGGGAATCGTTCAAGAGTGTCGTAGCGAGCACTGCCAATTCTTCGGGGCGCCAGAAAACCAATATTACTGTTCACAATGTTGGGCTAATCGGAGACAGCGATAATAATTATCTCACCGACTTATTTCCGCGTTAAAAATATCAACTAATTGATTAATTATTTTTTCCAATATTTTTAAAAATTATTATCACTCGATAAATTGTTCTTGGCTCTCTCGTGACAATAATTCGAATCCAAGCGAATGGGATTTGGGCCAAAGCGTTCGAGATTCTCGCACGAACGCTCGACCGTTCGAACGAAAAACAAATTTCTCTGTCCAAAACAGAGAAACGTTTGCATAATGAAAAAAAAAAACAGAATAATATTTATTTTACGTCAGTTCTGAAGCTTAATTACTCTGTAACTTTATTTCTATAGTTAACCGACATTTTTTTCTGCTTCGTTAAAACATCGAAGAGAAAGTATTTTTTCATTCGAGAATTCGCCAATTTCGACGATAATTCATCGCGCCAATCAACACAAACGCATTACCTTCCGCTTTCGAGGATCGATCCGACGTTTATTTTCATTGCACATTTTTTTTGCTCCCTCTATTTAGTGACGACGCGTCACGCGATCCTCGAAGCTTGACTCGATAATATCGCAACGAATTGAGCCTTCGGCCAAGGCAGCTTTATGGACGTCACCCACTGAAAATTTTACAAACAATCCAAAAATCCCAATTTTCTTTCTATTTTTCAAAACTTATTATTTCCATTTTGTGGGCGAACATTTTCGAGGAGCTCGACGACATTTCTGCAATGGAATTAACTAGACATTGCCTTTATCTCGATTAAAAAATTAGCAATATTCCGCGTTTTTGTCAACTGCGGAAAAAATTTTACAGTTTTTTTTTTTTCTTTTTTTTTATCATTTTTGTTCCAAACATTTGGATATTTTCCGAATATCCTTTGGAAAGTTTTGAAAATTGTTAAAAGGCAGTGTCGTCATCGACTCAATGAAAATAATTTGCAGATTTATTTTCCATTGAAATTTTATTTTCTTACGACTGCAAATTTCTGTGGGTGGTTGAGGACAAAAAATATTTTTTTAGATCCTATAAAAATAATAGTCAAAATAGATTCATATATATATATATATAGATCCATATATATTTCTGAAAGATAATGTATTTTCGAGTCGAACTGCTGTTTTTCTCTTCGATTATCGATACTCATGAAATCCTCCGACATAATTGCAGAAAAACGAAAACGAGAAGAGAGAGAAAAATAAAGTAGAATTCATGGTACGACGTGTGCCGTGGTCTCGTACGAAAAGTTAAAAAACAAAAAAACGGACAAAAATACTCAGCAACAAGGCAAAACTAAAAAATAAAAGTTCTTGTGATTTTTCATAACTTATCATCGCGAAGAATCCTTCGAAATGAATTTTTTCTCTCAAATCAGAGATTAAGGAATTTATTTCTGCTGCCAATTTTTCGTGGAGGAAAAAAGTTGAAATTCAATAATCGATAAGCATTCTTCGCACTTTGTTTAGTGTTGACGGTTACACGAGCTTGTTTCGACAATGAACGATTTAATGATCGAAACAGATCGCTTATTAATTTCGTAACATTTTAATAATTTCATAGTTTACGTTTTCCGACTTTGAATTCTTTCATTATTCGAGAGTCGAATGTGGCGGATAATGTCCGAACATCTCATTGTATTTATGTTCACTTCCGACAAAAAAATGAACAAACTTGATGGAAAAATAAAGAAATATTTTTGTAAAATCGTTGCTCTATATTTTTTTATGGTGTTAGGAAAATCCTAATTTGTGTCAACAACCATATGGAGAATGTACCAAAGTAAGTGATGAACTAGTTTCGTTCTGAATTATCAGCAAGTTTTCCCAGCTACTGGATCGATTAGGATTATTATTATTGATATTTTGAAAATATTGATAATCAAAAATTGGATTATTTGTTCAATAACGAAAAAAAGGATTTTTTCTGCAAAAAAAAGAAACAATAATAATGAATAATTAGCAAGTATTTCCAGGAACTGGATCATTTAGGATTTTTATTATTAATATTTTGAAAATATTGATAATGAAAAATGGGATTATTTGCCTAATAACGAAAAAATGGGTTTTTTTCTACAAAAAAAAATGAATAATTAGCAAATTTTTCCAGCTACTGGATCATTTAGGATTTTAATTATTAATATTTTGAAAATATTGATAATCAAAAATTAGTATTTGTTTGATAACGAAAAAAGGGATTTTTTCTACAAAAACGATGGAAAATAAAGAACTATTTTTGTAAAATCGATGCTCCATATTTTTTATGGCGTTAGGAAAATTCTAATTTGAGTCAACAACCATGGAAATTGTACCACAGTAAGTGATGAACTTAGTTTTTTTTCTGAATAATTAGCAAGTCTTCCCAGCCACTGGATAATTTACGATTTTTATTATTAATATTTTCAAAATATTGATAATAAAAAAAATTGGATTATTTGTTTAATAACGAAAAAACAGGATTTTTTCTACAAAAAAAAAAAAAAAAAA
>JBAJMU010000001.1:11565103-11728296 GCA_037952995.1 Hyposoter didymator | reverse complement strand
AAACGATTACCACCAAAGTATTTTTCCATCAAACATAATGGCCTGCAGAAAACGTCTGTGTGAGGGAGATCATGAATAAAAATGTATGATCTGACTCTTAAAAAAAGATGGCAAAGGTGAGATGAAATTTGTCTCGTAAATCAGCGCGATATCAATTACTGAGCTGTCGTATCGTATAAAACAAGCCTCTCGTTGCCCCCGCGCCTCCGCGAAAAACGAGAGGGAAAGAAAAACAAATGGAATAAATGCTGCGGTAGAACAGTCTCGGGGCTAACGTACGAGACCCGTGTGGCCCAATTGCGGCCAAAGTAAGCGAAAGGGCCAAGTGGGGGGAGAGACACGAGGCTAGGTGAAAAGAGGTTAGGGAATGAGGTAGGTGTTTCAGGACAGGAAGAGATACCCGTAACGTACGAAATTCGCGAAAGGTTCTATCGCGTTTTTCCTCTGCTATATATATATATTCATATACACACGCCCATGTATATATGTATTTCTATGTATAGTGTATACATGGAGAGGATACACAGCCCTCGGGGCAGAGAGAGTCACGTAAAATATACAGGAGGCAAAAGCAACTTGGGCGTATCGTCCTACGACTTTTCTCGGGGGTCTCACACTCGTAAAAACTAATGTAACATGTACATATAGGTTGTTCCATGCGAAATGGTATTTTTATCGCGAGGAGCCAAACAAAATAAACGATAAACTTTGAATTTTTATTATATCAAGCTTTGCATATTTCATTCCGATAGAGTGCCATTCCGAGTCCTAATAGAAGGACAACTTTTTGACGGATACTTGACCAGCACTTGTCGCCCTTTCAAACGACCTTTCGTAAACGACGCTTCGGACTCTAGGCCTATGTCTCATTTCGCCATGAATAACTAAACTCTCCCATAGCTTCGAATTCCACGAAGTTGGAACTATTCGATTTTATGATTTCCTCGTACTAATGGAACGAGTATTTTCCATTTTTACAGTCTGTAAAATAAACGCCGCGGTATCTTCTTCGGAAACAATGAAAGATTTCTTTAGCTAATAATTATGTCGTCTGACGGATAATTGTCGACTACTCAATTATTTTGAGGTTCATCGTTCTTTTACGAAATCGTACATATTTCCGGTTACGTTATCGGACTCTGAGAAAAAAGTGAAGCCGCTTTCGGCTTTCGTCGTTTGGCGATTGAGACACATGCATTCAACAACTGTTGATTGAATTTTTTACGTCCAAATCGCTTTTCATTGGAGGATCAATGAAAAACTCTAATCTTATCGATGTTTTTATTTTCCTTTCCTCATACTCATTTCTCCATCCAATTCCGCGACGTTGCGGCAAGAAATTGGAAGAGAATCCACGCAGGGTTATAGTATCGCTTCTCTTTCTCCTCATGGTTCTTTCGGCTCATTGGGGTGGATGAATTTTCCTCGTTTCTCTCTTCCTCTCACCTTCGCTCATGTCTCTTTCGCAATCTCGTAATTCACTCGTAAATGTGTTCCTCTGCACTACGAACATCTTGCTCCCGCGCAAAATCCTCTAACATAACCCTCCGTATTACGTTTGATCATTAGACCCAATCTTCCTAAACCCTTTCCATAAGCGTTTGCAGGGAAAAAGGAACAAACGAATTTACGGAAGAAAAAAAAACGATTGTATCTGGAAGAGCTCTCTCTACGATACATTATCTAAATTGGAAGAAACATAACGATGAGAAAATGAAAATTGAGCAAAGGAAAGTGCTGGCATCTTGTGACTAAATGAGAAATTCACAACTGACAAATCTTTATCGGAAAATTGTTGGTGAGCATGTATCGCACGATCACACAAATTGAAGACGACGATACGAACCCCAAGGGATTGTAAGCCCACGAACGATACGTGATTATTCGCGATGCCACGTCCTCATAATTTGTATCTACCGAATTAATATTGAAATGGAATTGAGTTTTTTCAATGATTTTGTATACCAATTCACATTTCCGCTACCGATCTGTTAGTGCCAACTGGGTTAATCTGACCCACGTTTTTAAAACGTTTTTCTAAACCTTTGTGGCCTGGCATAACATCCAATCGACGGACGTTCCTCGCCAATTTCTTAGAAGGCGATTTTCAAAAAGGGACATTTTTATTTATAATGCCACGTTACGATATCAACACAGAAATGCACACGGACCAGAGATTACAATGGATCTTTCAAGTTTGCTGTGGCAATAACATGTGATGGAATTGCTTTTACCCACCGACTGATGCATGGGCCATTACGAGCAACATTTACAAGTTCTGATTCTTTAAAATTTTGGTGCGAAAGGTTAGAAATTATGAGAGTCGTGATGATTTTTTCTGGACGCTAAATTGGGAGCTGAATTTAGGTGTTGGTCGGAAAGCAGGAAGAGGGCTACACCCTGCGAAGTATCAAGGTTGACGAAATGGGTTCAACTCGCATAGAAAGCCATGAATACCAATGTATGTGTTTGTACAAACAGCATGGCTTAACTTGTTTATAGATGCCAGTAGCGTCAAGGAGCAGCGTCTCGAGAGCGGACGAGATTTGTAATAACTCACTATTCGGTGGCACAGGATTCGCAACAATCGTGTTTCCTCGACGATTCGCCAGGACGCGTTGTTGAGATCCAGAGTTTGCTTATTGCGTACACGTTTCATAGGAATTCAGGTTGAAGATATATCCGAGGCAGATAGTTCCTCCGAGGTGATTCACTGGAAGCAGCCAATTTATTGACCATCTTTATACGTTCGGTTGAGCATGTACAACGCATTGTTTTTCTTTATGGGAACGGAATAGAACGATCCGCAGAGCTTAACGAGATAGCAATCATCATGAGTGAGCTGCTTGCGGCTGTCAATCTCTGAGCATACAAAAGTAAACAGCAACTCATGACGAGCTTCCGATGGTTACGAACCGGAATTGACAAATAATTGTTGAAATTGTATGGACCGCAAAGTGTATTTCGAACCTGTTCATCAGCCTGTAAATGGAAGATCTAACAAAATGTATGCTGGTTGGCATTAACCGGAAATGGAAGCATTTGCTAACGTTGGAAAAAAAAGGATATTTATGGATTTCGGACACCTATGTAGAGTTGGTTATCGCTCGAGCGTGGATGTAATTTGCGGCTCGTAATACCGCCCGTTGGCCCAGGCCCCGTCGTTTGTAACCTGGTCGCGACAGGTCGGCGCGGAAGAAGAGCGACGGCGTTGGGTGCGAACGGTAGACAAGGGAGGAAAGAGGACCAGCAGAGGGATTGAAATTCTCGCGTACGAGAGAGAAATGCACCCTGCAGCCAACTAAAACAGAACGAGAAGGGTAAGAAGAGTAGAGGGCATTGGAGGTCGAAAGCAACGGAGAAATACACACCGTTGTACAGTGAAGTAACTACGTAACCACATCGTCTAATCGAGGGGGTGTGTTCATGTATATACCCGTTGAAACACTTTACGTAGACTAGAACCTATTTGGGGTGGGGTGGGGTAATATGGACCACCCATGAAGAAATTCAGATTTACGCCAAGTTTTTTATTATTATTATCGTTATTCCTGGGTATACCCTTTCGGGTTTTTACGATCCCTTCCCATAAGGACCTGATTTACTTATAACAGAGTGTTTCTCACAGCCACTATTTCCTAATCCACTACTGCATCGCATTCGCACGAGGTCCGAGGAAAACTGTGACCTTGCGGCCGATACAGGCGGCTATACTTTCGCTGAGTTTCTGTTGGTCAATGCCATTAAAAACTCAGAGCTTCTTGCTCAGCGATTGATACGCCAGCCACTCAACCAAGTAATGACCTCAGTCGATGCTGCTCAACTTGTGTGACCGCAGGAGCTACGCGCCGACCGCGTACACGTCGCTTTCAGTCCAGATTTTCGTAAAATCTGATAAATTCAAAATAGTGCAAATGTTCTAATATTGTAAGCTTACAATTCCAACATTTCTAATTGATTTTGTTTTTTTTCAACGTCAATATTTATTTTGTATCATAGAAATATATTACCAAGGCCGAAAAGTAGTGTCGGACGAATAGTTCGAATGTCCTGAGGTGGCCATATTCCCCCACATTATACAGTTCTGTCTGCCATACGGAAATATGTGGTGAAAATCGTTCAAGATTTATAATTTCAGTCAATTAGGCTGAACTGACGAGAAGCTTACAGCGAATAATTCTTTGTAGGCTTCCGCTGACCATTTTGCCCCCTTTTTCTCGTAAAAAGGCTTTCGGCACGATTTAGGAAACAGCTAGGATAGGTCGAGATGGAGAAAGCGGATCTTGGATGAATGAAAATGGAGCGAGAGCTATCACATCCGAAAATTCCAATGGTGTAGACAAATGGACCATTAATGCGTAAACGCTGCTTTCAGGGCGCTCTTTCATTCTCTCCCTTTCTCTCTCACTTCAGAACTGCTACCCCCTCCCCCCTGTTAATTTAACCGCTGGCAATTACTGGTAATGGTGATTTGTTGGGGGTTGACGAATCGTCTGGCCGCGTTAATTTAATTGTCGGGTAGATTACGTACATATGAGGTAAAAGAGAGGGAGACTCGTGATTCCTAATTGCAACTTTTTCGAGGATTTAGGTCCTGAATGATTGTTATAACTCCTGTGCTACCGAATTCGCCCATTTTACTCTCCACAATAATCCATCCTGTTTCCGAATCTACTTAATTGTTGTAATTATTTGAATTTCATTGTTTTTCGCTCACCTACTACCATGTTTTGAGCTTTGAACCTTTGTTGTATCTGAAATGCATGCAGCATGGAAAAATATCGCGAAGCACTTGCACCGAGCGTACTATCCGTCATTTTCCGGAGCAAATAGAACCACCAAGTCTGCTGCACCATTCTTTATATGCTCACACGTACGCACCACATATCGCACACCAACGGTGTACCAACCAAGGAGGTACAAATTTTGTTCGGGTCATAAGGTCTCCTCTCTTTTCTACCTTTTCTTGAGAAGAGAGGTGAGTCTCTTCCGTCGAGGTTACTGCACTTTGGGGACGAGTTATCCACCCCTGTATGCCTCTGAGCGCGCTCCCCTTTCTATCTGTTTCTTTGGCTTTGGAAATCTCTCTTACTTCTGCGCCTCGGCATCGCACCTCTACCAACTGGATTTCATATACAGATACACACGTTGAAGCATTCTATCAAGAATAAAACGCGACCGGGAGCAGGTGGGGTAATATGGACCCCTGTACGAAAAAATCATTTTCACGACCATGATTCAATTTCGTATCAGAGCAAACGGTTATTGTTTTATTTCACGACCCAATTTCTTGTGACAGTTTAGATTTAGGACTTTTGGCTCAACAAAAGTTTCGAAAAATCTTAATTCAGACTAATTGGCGGTAAAATCTTGAAAAATCTATTGAAATTTGATTTTCTGGTATTTATTGTATCGACTGTCATTGCGTTGGAGAATTTTTTTTTTTAGTTCAAATTTCGGAGCTTCTTCATTACATGTTATTTTTTTTTCTATTCTTTTCCCATCTCTCCTTACATTGCATTCCCTTCAGCTTTTCCACACTCGTCGGTAACCTTCTGACACCTTTAACTTGCCTTCCACTTCTGGATGGCCATTCACGTTCATTCATTCCATTCACTCACTACCCTTTCTATGGTCCACTTCGCTTATTCCGATGTTTCTACAACTACACGAGTTCAACTTTGCTTTTTTCTTTTCTTCTTCCCATCTCCTTGATCTCTTCCTTCTTTTTTTTCTATCTTTATTCATCCCCCTTTGTTTCTCATTACCTTCCGCGTCCTTGATTTATTTCTTTTCTTTTCTACCCTCTACTCGTTGTTTTTAAGTTGTTTCTTTTAATCCTTTCTTTCAGTTTTCTTTCTGTCTTCTTCTTCTTCGTAATCTTTCCTTTCCCTCGTTTTTTTCGTTCTCTTTCTTGCCCAGTAGTTTTTACTTACTCCATGTCTTTTTCTAAATCGGTTCTGTACCTTCATTATCCACTTGTTCGTCTTCCGAGCCCTCTTCTCCGCCCATAAGTTCTCCCCTCGATCTCTTGTCTCCTTCTAATCACATCGTTAATTCAGCTTCTGTCTTCCCGTCTTTGGCACCCGACCTTTAAAGATATTTGCGAAATTTCTAATATTTTGACACGATTTTACGTCCACCAGAAAACGGAGTTTACTTGCTCGCATAGTTTTGTGTTGAACTTTATTTGGTACCCTTCGATTGTGCTTCCTCGAAAGCTTCAAATACTTCCACTTTCGTCTTTCCCATCAATCGGAGATTTTCCAAGTTTAAACGCTTTCTCGCACTACTCGGAACTTTATCACAGCCTTCCTATCGACCTCAGAAAACCAATCTCTATATACGTAAATATCTACTGCAAAATTCTGTTTGTGCCCTTTTCACGCAAAAACCATTGAACCAATTTTGATGAATCTTTCGCAGGAATGTAGCTCATGAATCAGAATAAGTTTCAGGCTGTATTGCATTCCGATAATTTTTTTTTTTTTCGGGAACCGAACCCAAAAATCACATTTTTCTTCATATTTTCCGCTTTCAAAGTTCACAAGCAACTAAAAAATGATAATAAATCAAAAATCGCTATTTACCAAATCAAAGATAATTCGAAAAGTTTGTAAAAAAAAAAAAAAAAGTTACAGCGATTTTCGTAAAATCAAAGTTTGCAGATTTGAAATTTTTTTTTCAACTTTTCATATTAAACTGACTGTTCCCTTTGGTGCCAAGTGGCACGGCTAGTTCCTATATATTATTGTCGTAGATATACAGGTAATTGTCCGGGAGTCGAGCTCGAACTGTAATCGAACTGTGGTCTGCAGTCCCACAGTCAAAATCAACGCAGTTGTCATTATTATGGTGGCGTACGTTTTGTAACCACGGAGAATGGGAAAAATGAAATGTGCCCATGACTGTCGGTGGAGCCACACGTCCGGAAACTTTTCAAAATGAAAAATTGTCAGCACTCGTACGAATTCCATGGTGAATCAATTAATCTGATTGCCAGTGCTCAATCGATTGTACATTTTTCCTGGGCCAGGCTTTTCCGATTTGTGAAAAATCGTGTACTGAAGGAATAAAGAAAAAATCAGTGACATGTACTTCTGAAGGACTNGAAATGTGCCCCTGACTGTCGGTGGAGCCATACGTCCGGAAACTATTCGAAATGAAAAATCGTCAGCACTCGTACGAATTCCATGGTGAATCAATTAATCTGATTGCCAGTGCTCAATCGATTGTACATTTTTCCTGGGCCAGGCTTTTCCGATTTGTGAAAAATCGTGTACTGAAGGAATAAAGAAAAAATCAGTGACATGTACTTCTGAAGGACTCGTGATTAATCGAAACAGCTCTGCAGCGAGAGAATCGACATGACCTGGAGTTTTCAATAAATTGAATAATCATCTTTTCGCAATTAACGGACGTCCTGATTCTTTGATATATAGATATCGAGTGAACGATATATGTGCTTTTGCATTTCAGAGTACCGCGACGGTATAATAACTAGCTCGGGCAAAATCGAGAGCCAAAATGGAGCGTTGGCTAGTCTGAAAAATGCAAAGAGCGAAAGCGAGCGAAACAGAGAAAGCGAGAGGGACAGAGAGATGGAGACAGATGAAAATTGTGAGGGTGACTGGGTCGAGGGGGTTTCAAACTAAAGTCAGAGTATGAGAAAAAAAGACGTAAAGTGAGGCTAGAGGGACCGAATGGTTTCCTCCCCCTCTCCCCAATCCATAAATACACGTATTGGGCATTTCACGTTACTTCATCGGCATTCCTAAACTTCGACCATTTCCGGTATCGTGGGATTTTTTTCTGTTTTTCTGTACAATAAATAATCGACCACGAATTTCGAACTGTTTTTCCATTTTCACGATCGAATTTTCCAACCTCTTTCCTCCAGTGGACTGTGACAGCTCGGAAATCCTTAGTTTTACGTAAAAATATTCACCAAAAAATTGAAACCATTTTTGACGTCGTTTCAGACGAAAAAAAAAAACCACGCGTGTCGGCAAAAAAGATTTTGATCTTTCATTTCGATTTTTTCCCAATGAAATGTTCGTAAGGATAAGAAAAAAAAAATGAGGAAAATTTCAAAAATCTCGAAATACGTGCTCGCTCTCTTGCTGTGTGGAAAAACATATAAAATGGCGGAGAAAAAAGGATCGGGGTTTCGGAAAGTTGAAGCGACTCCAAAAGCCACATATAAATTCTATATTTCATATGGCTATGTGTATATAAGAAATTTCTGGTTGCGAGAAAATCCATTCCTGTTTCCCGTCAACTGTGTTATTGCGGAACGAATAAATTCCATGCCTAGATGAAAAAAGCGTCCGGCACACATTCGTTGTTTGAGAACGGGAAAGGAAGGAGAGAGGAAGCGAGAGATCAAGAGGTCGTCTGCACACATACAACCATATTACATGCGAGAGTGTCGAGGAAAAATGTATGGAGAAGGGGACCGAGAGTTTGAGTCGAAAAAATCGTATTTTTGCAAGGAAATGAAATAAAGTGTGGGAACAATAAAACCAAATAAATGAGCGCGACCAAAAGAGCGTTGACGTTAAGCAGAGAGAACAAATGGTCGATGTCGGAGGAAAAAGAAAAATAATTATTCACGAAAAATCGTGTTCGCATCGTTCCTTTACATTTCATTACGATGCGATAGAAATTTGATAAATCTTTTGAAATCCTAACACAAAAACTAACGCCGCAGTCAAAAAACAAAATTAAAATCGAAATAAATAAATATCAATAAATCTATTCTATCTCATAAAAGTATAGAGACCCCAGCAACAATGATCTCTACGTATGTAAATATACAAACAAATCAGAACAGTAAACGATAATGAAATTTTTTTTTTTGAAATTCTATCATTTTTAATAGAAATTTTGTGAGAGCGGTTATTCGGCAAATGTTTGAATTGACGTATCCACGTGTTTTCCACGATGAACAATTAACGAAGTTCGTCATTTTTCGTAACCCAAGTTTTCTGCATAAAATTTTGTTCTAATTGCAAAAAAAGGAACGAAATTCCATTGCATTCTAAAAAAAGACGTCAACGTAGAGAGACCCAGAAACATAATTCATCAGGTACGAGTGTGCATGTCTGTGACTTTTTCAGAACGTGAAATAGTTTCGTTATTATTTAATAAATTTAACAATTTCCTCATATCTTTGTAACGAAACAATTTCCCTCGAGCGTGTGACGTGAAATTGCCGATAAACGAAATCACGTCGAGCTTTGTTTTGGGCCTGGGTCAGTTAACAATATATACGAGGAAGCAGGAACTCCGATACGGACGTGTGGATGAAGGTTTGAATTTGGGAATCGATAATATTGGGAGGAAGCCAAAACTCGACGAAGCTTCGATCGAGTGACGATGTTAAATATATATATTCACATGGATGAAGGAACTGACAGAGAGCCAGGAGAACAGAGAAAGAGAAAGAGAGAAATCGATGGATAGACAGATAGGGCGTTCAGGAGTGACCTGACAATTGGCCGCTCACGCGCGTCCTCCTGTGGCAATGATTTCCGTCGAGTCTGACGTGTCACGGGGCAGTACACGGAAGGGAGTGGGGAAAGGGGTTTAAACGCTTGGCAAGGGGCAACTGGATAGATAACGTTCTCTCGCTGCGTTCAACGCCATCCAACGACTCCGGTTACGGGACAGTTACACAAACGAGAATGTACCACCATAATGTAACATTTAAATATATATCTATGTGTGTAGGTCTTTCCTCTCGCTCCCTTCTCCCTCTCTCTTTCTCTCTCTTTCTCTCTCACTCCATCTCGTTGTGGTTGTGCAGCATTTGGGGGTGTTATTCTGTCGAGATGGCACAGAGGACGAGCTGGAAAGCAATGAAAATGGCGAGAAGCACAAACAACTGAATGTAGAGAAAGGGAGCAAGGAACAAAGCGAAAGATTGATTGTTTCATTAATGTCTCAATAATTCAGAAAAAATGTAATGCAATAAAATGAACACATGAATAATATTTTATGTAATTGAAGGAATAAATATGAAATGATCATTGATGAAAGAAAAAGATCGGCAGAGAGAGAGAGAGGGATTGGGTGGAATGGGAGTCAAGACCCGAGAGCCCGAGAAACGGGAATTGAACACACGAATGCCCAAGCACACCGAAAACGTGGGTGACAACGAGAGAGATCCGGCATTTGCGGCTCGCCGCACTCGGATTGCAACCGCTTCTCCTTCTCATTCCCACCCTCCACTATATCCGCGTGTACTCTGTAGCTCTCACTAACGCTACCGAGAAACTCATTCCTTTCCCTCTCATCCGCAATATCCCGCCTATATTTCTCTCTTCCTCTTGCATTCTGGACCATTTGTTCGAATAATTTCACAAACGACAAATGTTTGCGCCACAAACGGTCATTTCCTCATCGATCTTTCCCTTAACTATACGGTTTCGTCGTCCATCATTTGTTTCCTGCCTTATTCCAATGCGATCGAAACATTTCAAAGCCTCTACTTAACTCCAGTTCTGAAAATCAATTAATCCTCAGTCGTTACTTTTTAACGTTTGTTTTATAAATCTTTTGACTAAATGAAAACACCAATTTTGGTAAAAGTAGAATATTGACTTTTGCCGAGACTCTGCCGAGTCTCTACACTGAAAACAGAATTTTGTCGAAAAAGATGGATATTTTGTTCGATACGTTCGACTAAACGTTTTTTTGAATAATCCCAAAAATAGTGTCATCGCAGCAAAAAATATTTTAGAAAGTCTCTTCGGAAGCGAATTTTAGTCGTTCCACTCGTAAATTTCGTTGACAATTCCGTTAGAAACTAACTATACTGCCAAAATAACAAAAATTTTGAAATCATCAAAAAATATTTAGTTTACCGTATTCAAAAAAATATCGACAATTTTTAAAAAAATTCCATCCTCAGTGTAGATTACAATAGCAAATCTGACGAATGTCAGAGTTTGGATAATTCTACCAGTTTTCTTCAGTTTGATTAAGATTGGAAAAATGAAAGGAAGCTTCGGATTGTGGTAGGCCTCGATGTCCTGACGAAGCACTTTTGAATTGTTACTTTTTTGATAATGATATTCGAAAAATGCAACGAAAATGGTGAGCTGTGTAATTAAAAATTGGAATGTCTCATCTCGCCACTTTCTGTAGTCGAAGCGATTCTGAAAGGAAAAACAAACTTTTTCGATTTGTAAGGATGATGCAGGAGACAATGTCATAGACCTTAATTGAGAAGGAGTGGATGGGATCGTGGAGAAAGTTACCGAGACGATCAAGTATTTTTTCTTCCCTTTTTCTGCACTTTTCAGCTCGCTTTTCTTTCGAACGACTTGCATTCTCGCTTTTGCTCTGACTTACACTTTTTTTTTCTTCATTTTTCAGCGCCATTTTCTTCACAAACTGTATATGCCGCACTGACTTCCGACAGTTTCGTGCTGGCCAAATGAAATTTTAATTTTTTATAAGACGCGAGACTCATTTCGTTTCCCTGCTCAGTCGCTTTACTCTGTGTTTTTATGTCTTGGTTGTTTTCTTAACCCGATGGGATGAAATTGCCACGCGTCGTTTTCCAGTATTTTATATTATTTCTTCCATTTTTACAGTCTTTGCATTTCTATTTCTCGCGTGGTAAAAGAATAATACAATTTGGAACTTGATTCAAAACTTAAGGATCGAGAAACTGATGTTCGTTGCTTCTTGGTTATTCAGATATTTCGTTATTACAAACCGATTGTAATTTTTATATCCTAAGTTTTATACAAAAAGTCAACTTTTTTGCGTGAAAAATTGAGCATATTAAAGAAATCATTGAAACTGGAAAATGCTAAAAATGTAATTCGATGCTCAATCCGGTTTGTAACATTTTTTATTTGAATACAAATGAATGCATTTTTTTTGACTGCCGAATTAACCTCGATCGCGTTTTCCCCGAATCAAATTTCCTGCAGCATTTGCTCCGAGTAATAGGATATTCGTCCACAGCTCTAAATCAATAATTGCATGATATATAAACCCGCTTTGCAGTTTGGAACAATCACTCTCGGTATATTGGGAGAATAATTTAATCAGTAGCTAGGCTAGCCACCCCATTAAAATGTTGGTGAGTCAGAATGAGTGCGAATGGTGGGTCAGTGTCCAAAAATCTGCAAACTTTATCCAATGATCACTTTCAAAAATATCCAAAAAATAAATTTAAAAAATCCGCAGATTCACGAAAAAACAAAATCGATCGGAGAAGAATCGCTTCGGAATAATTGCGAACGTTTTATTCGTATTACCGTTCAGAATTTTATTAAAATTTGGTACAGCAGTAGATTATGGTAAGACAAAAATTCAGTCAAATTTTCAAGCGACTACAGAGAACCAGAGAAAAGATATTCGCATTGGTAGTTTCATGAATTTAACATCGATTTTTAACATTTTTTTGTATTTTACAATGAAAACTGATTTCTCCCAAAAATTGATGAAAATTCATTGCAAAATGGAAACTGAGATTTATCGTAAAACTCAATGTCAAATGTATGAAATTACCAATGCGAATACATTTTTTCGGGGCGGGGAGCCACCGCCTACTTGTTTCGATCAATTATAGTTTCGAGGGTGTGTCTCCTGTTGAAATTGTTCTTGTAATGTATTTGGATGATAAAAGTACATGGAACCGGTTTTCTCGTAAAACGAGATTATTAAGATGCGTCGCGGTATAGAAAACGAGTTTTTCTTTGTCAGTAGATGCTCTTATATATATATATCGATATATATGTGATATACATATATATACATCTTCACGAGTCAACGCTTCGTGCTTGCCTCGACAAATGTAAATTTCCCCTCGTCTCGACGCTAGTTTTCTCGTTCACCCTTTCTTCGTCTCCCCTTTTCACCCTTCTGGTTTATTTCTTTTCCTTTTCTCTAAAGATCTCGTTTCCTCTTCCTCCATCGCCCTTACACTTTTTATATCGACGTTCTGTTAAACTCAAGAGCAACGTTCGACACCCGTTTGGTGGTTGACTCACCTATTCCCATTGTGGCATTAACGATTAACGAGTATTTCATTGTCGAGCAGCGATCCATGAGTCCAAGCGGAGCCCCTTTTGCATTGAGAATCTCTTTTCCTGCCCCAGTCCCTTATTAAAATCTCTTTGACTAATGCGTTCGATATTAATTTCCAATTTCGCGGCTTTCTCCCCTCGATTGCTCGCCGACAACTTTTGTTCTTGTTCCGCTTTGTTTACTCGTTTCATACTGATATTGCGTTGCAGAAAGGTGACGTGTTTTCAGCCGCTGTAGAATTAACTACGCTCTTTCGTTATTCCATCGATAAGCATTTTTTAAATTAAATTCTTACTTGTTCGAATCGCAAATTTCGAGCAATTACCTTTTTCAAAATTCTGCCACAGCTCCGCTTTTTTTTTACGAAGCACACACTGGAATGAAAATTTTGTTGAAAAACGTCGATATTTTGTTGAACAATTGGTGAACTAAATATTTTTTAGGTGATTTCAGAATTTTCGTAATTTTGGCAATAAATTTGATTTTTAACGGAACTGGCAGCAACATTTACGATTGGAATACCAAAAATTTACTTTCCGAATAGACTCTCTAGAATATTTCTTGCTACCATGAAATTTTTTTGCCATTACTTAAAAAAATGTTCAGTTGAACGTATCGAACAAAATATCGATTATTCAACAAAGTTTCCTTTTGAGCGTAGTATTAGCATATCTTCTGCCGTTAATCTCAAAAATATTGAAAATTGAAAAAAAAATATGCCGAGGACTCCTTCGCAAAATCCGAAATAAAAAAAAAAGTTTGAAGCAACTAAATTTGATATTTCACACACGATGGCGAATGTTTTTAGTTTCCTCCACATATTTTTTTCAATGTCAGTGTAAACCAACCAAGGGCTCTCGACGAAGGGGTGGACGAAGCACGCTCTGGGTCGATTTGACCCAGTGCGTAAAATCGCGAAAGGATTCACTTTGAAAAATCCTAACACCCTCAGCATGAAAAATATTGGGAAATATGGGGACAAATGATTTTTAGCTCGAAAGGCGCTTACGAGCTGTAATGCTTGAAGAAAATGCGAGCAAATGTTCGATCGGTTGATTTCGTCGCTGGTAATTTTGGGAAGGAGAATCCCAAGTGGGACCGTGGCCTTCTGCTCCTGTTTGATAACCAAGGGGCGGGGGTGGTGCTTGTTTTTCTTCTTCGTTACTTTTTCTTGCTGTTTCTCTCGCCCTGCTGCGAGTCTCTACGATCGATGGAAGCGCCGCGGACCGAAATCCTCGCGAACTAAGAGAACTCGTTGGGTTCCACGGAAGGATCTCTTGTAACCTGATCTCGGCGGTGTGTTTCGCTCCGCAGCGACACATTCCTCGTATCCTTTGGCGTCCCGCTCGTTCGCAGGCGGACTAAAATATTCGTTCACTTATTTTTTATCATTTTTTAACTCGCGATCGATCGACGGAAAGCAAAATCATTATTGTGTGCCCCACTACGAAATTTTATCTCGAAAAATGTGTTTTTCGTCTGCTTGAATTTCTACGATTTTCCATAGACGCAGAAAAGTATAAACACGAAATTTACGACGGGGAGAGTGGGAGTGGATCCGAGAAGACAAAACGAATAATTTGAATACGTGCTCGTGTGAATGAAATTGACACGTTACGAGCCCCGCGTTGGTCCTGCTGTCGAAAATGACAAAAAATCGGAAACGAGTGACCTCTGTGACCTTGGTGCTAATGACATTTTTTTCTCATTGTTCTAATTCAAGTGATGAGCTGCGAATAAGAAATCTTTGAATACCGCCACCGTGACGTGAGGGATTTCCGTGAGCGCCGCGGGAAGCTGAGGCAACGAACATGAGATCGAGGCCACGAGGGTGAGAGACGCTCCTTTTTCGTACACATATACATTTTTGTTTTGTTCGCATTTCACATAAAACGAGGCGAGCTGACATTTCACGCATTTACGTTGATTGCTAATTCAGCCGCAAATTGCATCGTTCGAATGCAACGAAATTTTATTTTTTTCTGTCTCGATGCTTATCATTCAAATGCAGAATGTAATTATGATAATAAAACGATCGATTTTCGCGACCCAAAAAGTCCATCGACTCGAAAAATTTGCATAATTTTCAAAATTAAACAAATGGTCAATAAAAATTAATATTTTCCGTTGGATGCCAACGATACTCTCCAGCTCCATCCCATTCCATTATTTTTCCTGCCTCGATACTGGTTGCAAAGTTCTGAGATTCGTCTGACGAATTTTGTAAAAAATTGTCGATTAGTTTGAGAATTTTTCCATTCTAACAGTCATTTCGTTCATTCACCTCATACAAAAGTCTACACGCTGGATAAACAATGAAAAGTAGATTATCGATACTGCCATGAAGTCCGAATACCAATGAAAGTGTGATAACAAATGATAAATGATTGGGGCAGAGAGAAAGGCATACGTCGCTCAGCTCCAGGCGTTGCACAGCTCTGGCGAGTAAAGCCACAGTAGAGCGAGCCAGTACATGGTCAGCCGAATGAGTGAGTGATGAGAGAGGAAAGGGCAGAGCAGGGGGGAGGACTTTTGATAATAAGGAGTGTATCCTCGGCTTGATAAGCTCTGGGACGAGGGAACGAATGATAAATTCAACAAAATTCAGAGTCGATTGTAAAATGCAGGGCACAGGAAGAATTTTTTCCAATACCATCCAGAGTATAGACAAATAACCTCATGCACAATTTCAATCGACTGTAAAATGCAAACACCATCGAAAACCTTTAAATCCTTTCTTTTCACTGGGAAGAAGGCATTACTCGCATTGTAGGAAACATATTCGAGGCGACGACAACAAATAACAAAATTGTGTTTGTGCCCTTTTCACGCACCTTCTGCTTACCCCCTTTCACGTCAAAATATCGTTTATAAAAAAAAAATGAACCTCTTTTTTTATTTTATTTTTTTATTTAATAAAAAAAACATTCATTGGGAACACATTTCCAACTTTCAATAGTAATTAATTCTGAAAATCGCAACAGGTGATTCAAAACGATGTTGAAGTTCGCATCGTTGGAACAAAATTTTCATACAGTATTTGTCCGCGATTATGGGAGTCTTCTTTCCCATTCACAAACAGAATTTACTACAAAAAATTGGAACAAGTGCATTGAGTATGAAAATAACGAATAAAAAATGCATTTTCCGTTGCATGCCAACGATTCAGTGACATGATCGAAATACGTAATATTTTATTACAACTTTTTGCTCTGCTGTGTGTGCTCATCCGTTGGATGTATAATTTTAATTTGTTTTTTTAAATGAGGAACCGATATCATCGATCTGCCGATTCCTGTGCATGCTCCGGTCCGTTTAGCCTGTAAAATTAGGAGCAATACAAAAAGTGATGGTGCTCTGAGGGATAAACGCTCGATTTCTAGGAAATATGAGTGCAAAGAATAGAAAAGAGCAAAGTTTGAGTTCTGGTCGTGAGGTTGAAAAAAAAAAAGAAAAAAAAACGAAAACAAATGTGACTGGCGTTTTGGAAACGTTGAGAGCGATATTTTCCTTGTCCCGCTCCGTACACGCGTTAGCCTTTTCACCCATTTCGTGATATTTCTGTACGTCTTGCGGAGATGTTCGAGGCTCTGCTCGCTCCCTTACAAAGAGAGGAGAGACTCGGTTGAGCCAGTATCTTTACGACCTCCCGAGGACATAAACCGGCGTTATCCTCCTGTGTCTATATATACGTAACATCCGAGAGGAAGGAGGATGGAAGATCCGCATAGTACCCTCTTGTCACGAGGAAGCACACGCTCAACCTTTTCCACTCTTTTTCTCTTTATCTTTCATTCTTTCGCTTCTCCTCCTTCTCTCAGCCTTTTTTTTTCTTCGCTCGTTTAGTTTTTATCTTTTTTGGAATACACCAACTTTCAATCCTAAATTTGTAACTGGCAAAGTTATGTTCGGTCTTGTTGGCAATATTCCTCCTGCGTTAATAATAATTTTTGTTGATGATTTTCTTAATTATATAGCGAGAAACAGAATTAAACATCGTACACAAAAATGTTTGCTAGTCGAATGAAGCAAAGAAACGAAATAACGAGAGAATCGTTATTTTAGCGAGTTGCGACTTTTTATTTGTTAGCTATGCACGAAAAATGTAATGAGATTGTAAAAATGAGGGAGGCACATTGTTGGGAAATTGGGAAGGCCGGAAGACTAGAAAAACTGCAAGTAAAAGTACGTACGTGGCGAGAAAATGCTGGAGAAAAGCCTCGTATGCACCCACTTTGCCTCTGCTGAGCTCGAAATTTCTCCAAATTCCAAGAATAAGACGCCGACGAGACTCCCTTTTCATAAATCTACCCCTACGGACGTATTCAGCGATATACCATGGGCACACACGCATATACATCTGCATTTTGTGAGGGATACATGGGTCGTTCCGGCGCGACTCAAAATGATAATTCTTTCATTAAATTCAAAAGGTCACTCGCGCTTCACACAAAAGAAAATTTTTTGTTGGAAAAAATCGATGTTTTGTTGGATACGGTCAACCAAACGTTTTTTTAAGTAATCCTAAAAATTTTGTCAAGAAATATTCTAGAAAGTGTATTCGGAAAGCAAATTTCTGTCATTTCAATCGTAAATTTTGCTGACAGTCTGTTAAAAATCAAATATTTTGCGAAAGTTAAGAAAATTTTAAAATTACTCGAAAATTTTTCGGTCACCTTGTTCAAAAAAATATCGACGTTTTTTAACAAAATTTCATTTCCAGTGCAAAGGGTTTGGACGACTGTCGATCATTTTTTTGTTGGGAAAAAAATATTTTTTCTTGCTGTTCCCAAAGTTTTTGATCGGCCGGTCCAAAGCAAAATTTAGTGCAAAGAAGAGAACTTTCGAAAGTGGTTGGTAATGGTTTTTAGTTTGTACCTCTAAAAATTCATTTAAATTAGTATAAAAAAAAAATACGTTGGTGACTTTAATGAGAATGCCTCGTGTAGATATTTTAACGACCAGCAAACCGTAACACGATCTTGCCAACGTTTTTGCAGAGCGAAAAGGTAATGTATCACATAGAAAGAGCGAGAGAGAGTGAGCGAGAAATAGAGGTTTCAATGTGGCAGAAGGAGAAAATCTTGAGAGCGAGAGGTTTTTTAAGGGGCACGATAAATTACAGAAAGATTTGCACTCCACATTGCTCTGCAGTCTAAAAACTTAATTCCTGAATCAAGCTTCCATATATATTTTTTAATTGACGTTAAATTGCCGCGTCTCGTTTAATTACGAGCTCATGCGAAGTCGATGACATCGTGATTCATGACTCAACACCCTGATCTCAAACTACCATCACGATCTCTGCAAACGTATGTACAGTTTTATTGTCAAAATAAAACTTTTGGACCAATTTTTGAAATTCTGGCCTGAGTTTGTTTTTATACAACATTGTTTGTGATTTTGTGGAACAGAGAAGTGGAGGATGCAGCCAGAGGCGAATGGATCGTTGCTAGTGTAGCAACTTTGGTCCAGTTTAAACTTTTGCCATTAATACTACTTTCTTCCTCATTCTTGTGAGTGCATGTAACTACTGATGAGAGCCACGAACTTCCTTGTCGACGCTTCGTTCTCCACAACTTCGAGAGACGCTGCTATTTTGACGTTTCACGTTGAATCTTTGTGTAGAAATTTCTCACGGATTCGTGTGTCACCAAACTTTACACGTTATCAAAATAATTGCACGGACAAAAATCCTCATTAATGAAACAAATATACAAAATCGTAAAGTTTAACGTTTGATGGAAACGAAAATTTGGATTACTTCGAGTTGGAAACAGTTTGCGGCGTTTTTTGTATTTGCATTTAAATCTTGCAAAATTTGCAGACATTAAAGCAGTTGGATGACTTTTCAAAAAACTCAGATTTTCGTGAAATTCAAAAAATCATAAAATCTTAATTGTTCGATCGACATTTCCCAAATTTGATACCAACCTTCCTATTATGATATTTATCTATAAAAAAAAAAAATTAGGAATAAATCTTGAAATTTGCGGAAGTTAGAGCGACAGACTTTTTTTGAAAATTCCAAAATGCCGTAAAATTTGCATTTTTCTAGCAATTCTGACAAAATTCTCAGAGAATGGAGAGCTTGTATGGATTAACATTTGTGCAAAACGGGAGCCCTGTACCTCAAACCGTTCTCGAATTATAAACGTTTGCATTTTACAGTGCCAGAACGTACACACACGCACACATCTGGACATTTTTTCTAGATATGATTTTTCGATGGTTCGGGAAATTTTAAGCGCATTAACATTGAAAACTGGAAAATAAAAATTTTACCGTCACATAGCTTCCTCAATGGAGAAGCAAAACAACACGATCAACTCGGAGGCTTGAGACTGCGAGTTTCATTATTACTTCATGCTCCACTATCGCTTGTGGGGTACACAGAAAATTGAGAAATTTATACCCGAAGCGTGTCTACTGAGATTTTTTTCGATCGAACTCAAGCTGAAAGTTGAACATATATATTTTTCCACCAATTTCCATGGCTTTACCCACTCTCGCAGGAGTTAAATCCATCTGTCGAATTTTATAAACGATCTCTTCTCTATTTTTCTCTCTTCGCGTTCCAAGATTTCATTTCACGAGCCGTCGAACAGCGGCTCGTTTCCGGTAGCCTTCAGTCGAGCTTTTATCTCCCTTGTCCTCCTCTCGCCTCCGCCTCCTTCGCTATCTCATTTTCTACAAACAGTGTAATTTCTCACAATTTCATTTCTCAACTTTACTCGACCATATAATTTAACACTTTACCACAATTAATTTCAAGGAAAGCGTTGGTATTTATATTTTCTACTGGCATCCGTGCCACTTTTGCTAGAATTCATAAATTACGAAATATAGTTATTAATTTAACAAATCTCACTTTTCTCGCTTAATTCGATGCCTTGATAAAAAAATTCCTCTTAAAAGCTCGTCATTCTCTAAGAATTTCGTCGGAATTGCTTGAAAAATACGAATTTTACAGCATTTTGATTTTCAAAAAAAAAAAAAGTCTCTCACCGCTCTAACTTCCACAAATTTCAAGATTTATTACTAATTTTTTTTTAATAAATTCAGAATCATAATAGGGAAGTTGGTATTGAATTCGAGAAATATCGGTTGAACGGTTTAAATTCGATGATTTTTCGAATTTAACGAAAATCTGAGTTTTTCGAAAAATTGTCTAACCGCTTTATTTTTTGCAAATTTTGTAAGATATTCCGTATAAGTCTGTACGAGTCTGTACTTTTTTTTTCTAGTAAAGTTGTTGAAATTATTTTAAAAAACGCTGCAAATTGAAAGTTGCGAATTGCTTTCTCGAAATGCTCAAAGTTTCCTCCATGAGGAACCCAAAATAAAAAATCTACAGTGCCTCATAGACGAAGATTCGAGCATCTTGCTAAATCTTGAGGAAGCAATTGGCAACTTTCAATTTGCAGGCTTTTTTGGTCGCGTTTTGAGACTCAACGGATTTATGGAAAAAAAGGAGGACCGGTCCAGTGCAGTTATTTAGTGCGTCCTTCTTTGTCGAGGATGATCGATTCCTCGAGATTGGCAGAGAAAATACGAAAAAAAAAAATGAAGAATTCATAGGTAGAGTTTGTTTTGTGGTTCTCTGGAAATGTGCGTAAAGGAAGCCGAGGTAAGAAGAGTATTGACGTCGGAACGGCTGCTTTTAAATATTGCATCCAAGTCACGTTCGAGGACCGTATCCGCAATTCCGCAGCCTCCCCCGCGTGATTCCCCGCTGTTTCCCCATCACGACGGCCCAGGCTTCTTCCTCGTATTTTCTCTCTTCACTCTTCGTCCTTCTTCTCCTTCTGACAGCAAAGAGACTTGCGGCAAACGAGAAAGAGCCCAAGATCCAACCGTCGCATAACTATACTACGGAAAGGTTTCTAAGAGCCCGAGATCGAAGGAAAACCGTCTTGAGAGAGCTTGGCAAGTTCGGTCCGAAGTTCAAGTTGATCGCCGAGAATAATCATGGAATAAATTATTTCGTATATAGAAGACTTGTCATGCAAGGCAGCAGGGCAAGGAGCATCAAAGGCCGATCTGCACTTAACCTGATAATTAAACTTTTGAGAAAATGAACAGCAACGCGTGAAAAGAAAAAAATAATAATTTTCGTCATATTTGAGAAAAAGTATACGTTTTTGTGGCGTAACGAAGAAAACTCAGTGGAGTGAGAGAGAAGCACTTTGCCATGTATTTGGTTGAAGCTCCGACGAGATAAGACACGAGATGAAATCCCATTTCACAATTCTAATTACAAACTCCCTTTCCTCCTGGTGTATCTCTTTTTATGAAGCGAAATTAAAACCATTTATGACTGCGTGTGCTCATGAGACTGCGATACGAAAATTTCCACTGCTCTTGATGATACGCGCGGCTTGCGAACGTTTACCACAACTTTTTCCTCCAATTTTTGTCGATCCAGCGACATCGGCTGGCACGTCGTAAAACGTCGTGCCAGCCGATGGTATATTTTTGTTACAAACAATTGGCACTGTTTCCACATGGTCAGGAAAGAAGTGAAAAAACCTCGAGACAATATTGGCTTCCTTTGACTTCGAAGATAGAAACAAACGGGCAAAAGATACACGTTGGACAGGCCAAGAACGCGGGCTTGAGAGGGTTGTTGAAGATGGTGAATAACTTTCACGGTACTGTCTGTGGACTGTTGGCTCCACATCTCGTGATGGCTGAGTGGGTTTCCATGTAGCTCAGTTACCCTATTATAACCTGACTCTACAGGGTGTCACAGGGTCGAAGAAAAATATCACAATCCAAATTTCACCACCGAATCTGAAGTCAAGGAGATGGATATTGATTTTCGATCTTGTAAAAAAATTGATAAATTCAAGCACCTTCGACCTGCATCTTCTCAACTCTATGGAAAGTAGACCCAGCCACATAGAGAAAAACTTGGTCATCAATGATTGGTAACGGATTCCTATGGAAACATTTTTCCACGACATCTTAATAAAACTTTATTTATTAACAATTCATTTGCTAATTACTGGGAATTTTAATTCGAAACCGTGTTTGACTTTTATTGCAAACGAAAAACTTGACTTTTGGTCATCCTGTACGTATTCCTGTTGATACACATCTATCAAAATTGTGATATGCATCCACGTGTATGATAAGTGAAGATAATTATTATCAAATGATCAATCAACACATTTGGTCGATAATTTTTATCTCCTTTGTCTATCGATTATTCCCTTCATTTTTGTTACTTGTAATGTTTCTTCAAGTCATGCCTTGGTCAAAATGATTTTTTATAAAATAGATTATCTAGTCTTTCAATAAAATGTTTTCCGCTCATCGCGATTAGAAATCAATAATCAGCCTTTTGTATCGTGAATTAATATTTTTGTTATTTGCGAAGTCATGCGATGCTTAAAATGATTTTTCACAAATTTCATTATCTCTACCGTTTTAATAAAATAACGATCTTCATCTTGAGTAAAAGTCAATAATCAGGTTTTTGAAATCGTGAATTTATACATTTGTCGTTACTTTTTGTCAACCTCTGAACATCTCGATAACTTGATAAGCGGATGGTGAGATATGAGCACAAACCCGTCACCACGATGACGATGTTTAAGTTGGAATGCAATGGAATCCATTATTTCATTCGATTTTTTGAAAGTAGATCTAAAAATTAAACTGCAGTGTCTGTGAAATTTTTGGCAAAACAAAGTTAAAGAAAAATTGAGGCGATTTTAAAAACAAAAAAAAATGGTGAATGGATAGAATATTTCTCGTTCAACTCCGACGATGTCATTCACGATGCAACAAAAATCAAGGAGCGGAGGCTCAATCGGTTGTACACGAAATTTTTTTTATATTCTTCGGTCCAGTAATGAAAAGTTTCACACTTTGCTGAAAAGTTCGTGAAAAAAATTGGAAGGATTCAGCATATTCGTTCCTGAGCGTGTAATTAGTTTCTTTTCCGCTCGAATTAGGATTCGAATGAATTTGTAAAAATTGGAATTGGGGATTTTTCAAGAAAGTTGCCACGATGATCAACTCCATTTGTAGGCATAACTGTAAATAAATGTTTTGGCCTGTATTATGGTTTTTGGGTGATCTGTTTTTTTTTTTTCAACAAATCACAGCTTTTGGAATTTCTATTCATAAATATAACTTTTTTTTTCGGCATGAGTGATTATTCTCTGATGGATGTGAGGGACGCGAGTCCGTGGTTATCTCAGGGTGCCTGTCAAGCTGTGGCTTCTGGGTAGACAGCTGCGAGTACTCGCTGCTGACGCTGCTACACGCCCATCGTGGTCTCGACGGTAATTATCGGAAAACTCTCACTCGCGTTGTCTATCGTCTCTCTTCCACGCGCACAGTTTCATCCTTTCTCTCGTCTCGCCTTCGTTCGTCAGCATCCGCTTATTCTCTCTTTCTTCTGGCTGACAGTTGGACGAATAATTGCAAATTCGTAATGAGTGATTATAATTTAAAAGCTGGCTGCCCCAATAATGTAAAGGAGAGGCGAGGATCTTGAGCAGTCGAGCGAAGTTTTGTTTGCGTCAAAATTGATTTTATTTAATTGACACTTCGTCTGTAAACGGTCTTTTCGCATCTTTTGTCTGCAAACTTGGACCATCGTTCTTTCAGCTGGTTATTACGTTACAAAAATTCTGAAAAAATTCCGGCTACTGTTCGAAATCTTCAACTTGGAATTCCAATTATAAAATTGTAGGAAAATAATTTTTTTTCATCCATGTTCGATCCAATATGAATGAAATGATCCGATGACTCTGAAGTTTGCAACGTAGCGATTCAATGCGAAATATTTATTGATTTTTAAAAATCATGGTAGTTTTTCGTGATGATTGAATTTTTAGGTCCCAGGAGAGAATCTTTTTATTGCCCAGACCAAATATTGAATAATAATTATGAGTTCTACTGAAAAAAGAAGAGGATATCGTTGCAGCTAACGATGCAAACTTCATCCGATCCGTCGTATTTGCCCGGACACGAATGCCCCAAGTATATAGACGAAGCGAGTGTTCAAAATATGAATCGAGAGCAGCAATTTTTTTTCAGATTTTATTCGTTGCTTTTATTGTATGAATAAAAAAAGGAATACAAAATTTATTTAATTTAACATTTCGTTGGAAAAGACGAATGTTGTTAATTTCTGCAGGAATTTATGCATTTGGAGTAAAGAAGTAGAGAAGCTTGCGGGGATAACTCAAAGTGGTTTAAAATTGATCCAAAGTCCACCCTCCATCGTCATAAGAATGGACCCTCTTTTGGGGCTCAATGGTCGTTTAGTTTTGGGCGAAATTTCGGCGACGTAGTCTTTGAATATCGTTGCAACTGCACCTTTTATTTGCAACGTGGCGAACCTCATACCAGGGCATTGTCTGGGTCCTTCCCCAAATGGCAAAAAGGCCATTCTTGGACGATGTTTCTCGGAATCGTCGCTGAATCGTTCGGGTCTGAAAACTTCAGGATCTTGCCAATACTGCGGATCCTTCTGGATCGCTTGCACAGGCATGACCAGTTCGACCCCAGGATCCACGTTGCACTCGAGTCCGTCCTTTCCCACAAGTTTAAATGGCACTGTGGATTTTTTAGTGAGGAAACCAAGGACCGGCATACGTCTCATAGACTCGTTAAGAGCTTGGTTCATATATGTCATTTCTTTTAATGACTCGTAAGATATTTGACCGTCGTGTTTCTCGAGTACCGTTTTTATCTCGTTCCGCAATTTTTCTTGAACCTCTGGATGTTCCGCTAATTGATAGACCAAGAAGGCGAGCGTCACAGCGGACGTTTCGTACCCGTCTATGAAGAAAGAAGCTGCGGCAGCGACTATCGCAGGCTCGTCAATTTCGCCACCTTCGTCCTTGACACTGTCCAGCATTAGTTGCAGGAAATCGTTCCGCGCTATTCCCTCCTTCCGGCGAAGGATTATCATCTCGTGGGTGATACGACGGAAAAATCGATCCATCTTTTTGGGCATGAAACTGACTTTCAATATGTTACCCAAAGCTGGAAAGAAGAAGAACAACGTTTGTGTAATCGCGTTGAAGAACGAAGGCTCCAAAAAGCCGTGAACAGCTTCGCGGAACGAATTCGGTCCAGTTCCATTTATGAAAAAATCGCCCTCGACTCCAAAAGCCGCGTTTGCTACTACTTCACCAGTGAAGCGGTTGCCCAGCTGTTTAATTTCAACCTCGAACATCCCTTTCCCTGATTTTTTCACATTCTCTTGCAGATAGTTCGTGAATTTCTTGCAAACGTGGGCTATAGAGTTGCACAGGATTCGTAGCCGTTTGCCAGACATCAGAGCGTAAGAAAGACGATTCCGTTGCGATTTCCATTTTTCCCCAGTATTGAAGAACGGATTTTCGGCTAATAGAGGATCCACTTCTTTGTTAACTTTAGCGACGTTTTCGTGGAATTTAGGGAACTCGCTAACCAACACAGTTTTTATTAATTCCGGATCCAGAAGCACGAGAGTAGGCTTTTGTAATTGATAGTATCCAACCATGCTTCGGCCTTCATGCGCCTTGTAAACTTTGTCCAGGAAACAAGCAAATGTTTTGTGGCGGTAAAATATCTCCCAGATGTGACCGATTATTGGCAATACACCGGGAACAGTTGGTATTCCATTTTTATCCCAATATTTAAATGTAGCAATGAAATACTTGTTGAATAAGTAAACAATCAAAAGTACGATGACGGCCCCGAGAACTAATTTCAGCTCCTCCATTGTGCCGTTCGATCTGAAGGAACTTTCTTTACTTTCTAGTGCACTGATTAACTTCTTTTTCTATTTGTAATATGCAGAGAAAAAAAATGACGCGAGCACAATCGAGACTATCCTCTCGTCAGCACCGTCTCTTCGCGACTGAACCCCATGTTTATATTCCGAATGGCAGTGAGTGGAAACCTTGAGAGCTGTTATCGTCGTTGCCGAGAGGAAAAGTGGATAATCACGAAAAGAGAGATATACTCGTTATTTAATATGAATTCGTTGATGCATCGCATGAAATGTGAGTGCGTGATTTTTTCGCGTCCTGGGATTCAATATAGGGGAATATGGGGCAAAGTGGCCACATGGGGCAAAGTGGCCACCCATAAAATGTGCTCACCCATAAAATTCGATTAATTCCTTAAGTAGGCCACTTTGCCCCATACTCCCCTAAGTGGGTGACTACGCGCTACATTTGTTGTTGAGCTGATAACTCCAGTCACTGATAAAAAACTGCTCGATTTGTTGCAATTCGAAAAAGAAGGAAAATTTTCATAATCTTTTGCATAAACTATATGGAATTTCTCAAATCCAACTCGATTAAAAATTTAGCAATCAGATATTGATTTAAATTAACAAATTTCATCGGTAATCAGTATCCTTAACACTTCGTCTGTAAACGTTTTTTCCACACCTTCCGTCTGTAAACCTGGACATACCGTTCTTTCAGCTTGTTATTACATTCCAGAAATTCTGAAAGAATGCAGGCCACTGTTCGAAATCTTCAACTTGGAATTTCGATTATCAAATTGTCGATGTGACGTCATAAAACCGGCGTATTCGCGTATAGAAGCAAAGTGCGGTAGGCCTTGCGCTAAACGCTTTTCTTCCAATACTTGGCGGCGAAGTAGTACCGCGGTTCCTGATAAAACAAAGCAGCATTTGTTCAAGATTTTTTCGTTGCTTTCATTGTATGAATAAAAAAAGGAATACAAAATTTATTTAATTTAACATTTCGTTGGAAAAGACGAATGTTGTTAATTTCTGCAGGAATTGATGCATTTGGAGTAAAGAAGTAGAGAAGCGAGCGGGGATAACTCAAAGTGGTTTAAAATTGATCCAAAGTCCACCCTCCATCGTCATAAGAATGGACCCTCTTTTGGGGCTCAATGGTCGTTTAGTTTTGGGCGAAATTTCGGCGACGTAGTCTTTGAATATCGTTGCAAGGGCACCTTTTATTTGCAACGTGGCGAACCTCATACCAGGGCATTGCCTGGGTCCTTCCCCAAATGGCATGAAGACCATCCTTGGACGATGTTTCTCGGAATCGTCGCTGAATCGTTCGGGTCTGAACACTTCAGGATCTTTCCAATACTGCGGATCCTTCTGGATTGCTTGCACAGGCAAGACCAGTTCGACCTCAGGATCCACGTTGCACTCGAGTCCGTCCTTTCCCACAAGTTTGAATGGCACTGTGGATTTTTTAGTGAGGAAACCAACGACCGGCATACGTCTCATGGACTCGTTAAGAGCTTGGTCCATATATGTCATTTCTTTTAAAGACTCGTAAGATATTTGACCGTCGTGTTTCTCGAGTACCGTTTTTATCTCGTTCCGCAATTTTTCTTGAACCTCTGGATGTTCCGCTAATTGATAGACCAAGAAGGCGAGCGTCACAGCGGACGTCTCGTACCCGTCTATGAAGAAAGAAGCTGCGGCAGCGACTATCGCAGGCTCGTCAATTTCGCCACCTTCGTTCTTGACACTGTCCAGCATTAGTTGCAGGAAATCGTTTCGCGCTATTCCCTCCTTCTGGCGAAGGATTATCATCTCGTGAATGATACGACGGAAAAATCGATCCATCTTTTTGGGCATGAAACTGACTTTCAATATGCTACCCAAAGCTGGAAAGAAGAAGAGCAACGTTTGTGTAATCACGCTGAGGAACGAAGGCTCCAGAAAGCCGTGAACAGCTTCGCGGAACGAATTCGGTCCAGTTCCATTTATGAAAAAATCGCCCTCGACTCCAAAAGCCGCGTTTGCTACTACTTCACCAGTGAAGCGGTTGCCCAGCTGTTTAATTTCAACCTCGAACACCCCTTTCTCTGATTTTTTCACATTCTCTTGCAAATAGTTTGTGAATTTCTTGCAAACGTGGGCTATAGAGTTGCACAAGATTCGTAATCGTTTTCCCGACATCAGAGCGTAAGAAAGACGATTCCGTTGCGATTTCCATTTTTCCCCAGTATTGAAGAACGGATTTTCCGCCAATAGAGGATCCAGTTCTTTGTCAACTTTCAAAACGTTTTCGTGGAATTTAGGGAACTCGCTCACCAACACTGTTTTTATTAGTTGCGGATCCAGAAGCACGAGAGCAGGCTTTTGGAATTGATAGTATCCAACCATGCTTCGGCCTTCATGCGTCTTGTAAAGTTTCTCCACGAAACAAGCAAATGTTTTGTGACTGTAAAAAATCTGCCAGATGTGACCGACTATTGGCAGTGCACCCGGAAAAGTTGGTATTCCATTTTTATCCCAATATTTTAATATCTGAAGGAAATACTTGTTGAATAAATAAACAATCAAAAGAACGATCACGGCACCGAGAACTAATTTCAGCTCCATATTGTGACCCTGAAGAAACTTTCTTCACTTTTTGGTGCACTGATTTATTTTTATTTCTATTTATATAATCAAAAAAGTTCGTATACGAATGACACGAGCACATTCGAGACTATATCCTCTCGCCAGTGCTGTCTCGTCCAGACTGACCCCCATATTTGTATTTCGAACAGTAGTTATAAGTGGAAACCTTGAGAGCTATCATCGTCGTAGCTGAGAAGTAAAGTGGATAAGTACCAGGGCCAGAGATATACATGTGATTTTATATGAATTTCGTTCATACATCGGATGAAATACGAGCGCGTAGTTTTTACGCGTATTGGCGTTCACCATAAGTGGATAACTGCCTGCTCTTTTTGTAGTTCGACTGATAACGCCAGTTACTGATTAAAAAAAACTGCTTGTTGTTGCAATTCGAAAAAGAAAAAAATCTTTATCATCTTTTGATTACTATGTATGGAATTTTTTTCAATCCAACTCGATTAGAATTAAGCACTATCAGACTTTGATTTACTATCATTTCTAGATTCTGATAATTATCCATCGTTCGCTGACCATTTGTGCAGCGTCGAAATGTTTCTCGAGTGTTTCACAATCTCGGGTAGCCTCACGTTCTCTCGTTTTGTGTGCAGAAGTTCGTTTTTTTTTTTCGTCGCAACGAAGGGAAACCAAAAGTCCAGCATCGACCAAATTTGTATCGAAAATAAGTAGTTAACAGACAAGAATTAATGAAGTTTTTGAGAGGTCGTGTAAAAATTTTACGACCATGTAGAAGCTCGTTATCGAACAATTAACATTAACAAATTAAATGTAGTCAAATGGAGTCTCATAGAAACTGGTATAACTTCGCGATAAGTTTTTTTTCTGACCTCTCAATTTTTAATATCTACAATATACTGAAAGCACCGCAGAAACAAAAAGAAGTTTATTGATGAATATTTTTCGTATTTGTTTAAAAAATCGTTCTTACAAAAATGTGGATTTTTTTATAACGAGCTTCCTAATCGTCGTGACGTTTTTACACGACCTCTTAAACATTTCATGCGACAGCGTACCAAATTTTCAGAATTTTTTATTGAAAAAGGCGCTCATTCTTAATGTTTTTCACGGATTTTCACGAATTTCAATAATTCTCGTTTTTGTTTCGAAAATAAATGAAAAAGCTACACGAAATATTACAGCATGCGAAATCTTTTTTTTTTCTATTCCAATTTGTCAAAATTGCTTGCCCGGCTCGAAATCAGTCAATTGGACGTCATAGAGTGTTGAGGAGACAGATTGAAAGTATAAGTTGGATCTGTTTCAATGAAGCGTAACAATGATATATTTCTCGACGTAATTGATCGTTCAATTGCTCGACTTTTGCCTCTCGAAACGTCACTCGCCCATTATATCCCGTAAATTCTTAATGAATACAAAGCGAAAAAGGAACAACAGTTGATCAGAGGGAATCGTAAGTGTGTAATTTGGTGTGAAATCGATTGAATTGTAAAAACTGTTTTTTTTTCACGATCCAAAGTCGATGAACTGCGAGTTTTTTTCTTCGAGTTCGAAAACATTTCGTCCAGAGTTTTGCAATTTGTAGAATCTGCGAATGAAGAACTTTTTTTGGTAAGGCGAAAAAGTTGAAAAAAATTTGTACACGAATCAGGGAAAAGAAATAAAAATTCATTCCATTTATTGTAGAAAAAAAATGACGAATTTCTTCAATTTTTCAACGTGCTTTCAGATTTTTTTACCGAGTCAACGAAAATTAATGTTTTTTCTTTAATCTGACCCAGACTCCCCCCTCTATGCTGGTGAATATCGTTCCAGGTCCGAATACCAAAGGTCGATTGTTTTTCGCTGATTTTTCAATGCTGAAATCTTTGAGGATCATGCAAATGGCTGCTTTGATTTGGAGCACAGCGAATCTCATGCCAACGCAAATTCTGGGTCCTTCCCCAAACGGCAGAAAGGCCATTTTTGGAGGTTCGTGTTCGCGATTAGCACCGAATCTTTCGGGGTCAAAAGTTTCCGGATTTTCGCCCCAATATTTCGGTTCCCTGTGGATCGATTGAACGGGGATGACGATATCGATGCCAGGTTCGAGGGTGCACTCGAGGCCATCCTCACCGACCAAAGTGCAACGTTGGCTGGATTTTTTCAGCAGGACACCCAGGGCAGGATACAATCGCATGGACTCGTTAAGAGCTTGGTCCATAAACGTCATTTCTCCCAGAGACTCGTAATTTATTTCGCCGTTATATTTTTCGAGTGTAGCGTTGACTTCGTTGCTCAATTTTTCTTGAACTTCTGGATTCTCGGCTAATTGATAGGCGAAGAAGCCCAAGGTTATCGCTGACGTTTCGTAACCATCGAGGAACAACGAAGTCGCACTCGCGGTTATGTTTTCCTCGTCTCTGGCGTTAATTTTTTCGGCAGAGTTCTCGAGCATCAGCTGCAAGAAGTCGTGGCGCGGTATTCCGTCCTTGTCACGAATGGCGATCATCTCGTGGACAACTCGACGAAAGAAACTATCGATTTTTTTCGGAAGGAAAGGAATTCGCAAAATTATATTGACGGTTGGGCATAAGAAAAAAATCATTTGTGTCAAGGTATTGATGAACGTTGGTTGGAGAAATCCATCGACAGCTTCACGAAACGAATTCGGTCCGGATCCGTTGACGAAGAAATCGCCTTCGACGCCAAATCCCGCGCTCGCCACTACTTCGCCCGTAAAACAATTGGCGAATTCCTTCGTTTCGATCTCCCAAACACAGTCCTTCGAGTTTGCGACCTTGTCTTCCAAGTACTTGCTGAATTTTTTGCACACGTTCGCCACCGCGTAGCACAGAATTCGCAACCGTTTGCTCGACATCAGAGCGTAGGAAAGGCGATTCCGTTGAGTTTTCCAATTGTCATCGTGAGTGAAGAAAGGATTTTTAGCCAAAAGCGGATCCACTTTTTCGTTCACGTTGAACACGTTTTTGTGAAATTTCTGAAAGTCCTTGACCAACACTGTCTTAATGAGTTCTGGGTCGAAAAGCATGAGCGTAGGTTTTGTCAATTGGAAAAATCCAACCATGCTTCGTCCTCTGTTCGCCTGGTAAATTTTATCACAAAAATTAACCAGTGATTTTTCCCTCCAGAATATTTCGTACGTGTGACCGATGATTGGCAATGCACCAGGCACCACCGGTATTCCCTTTTCATCCCAATACTTGTATATCCGAATGAAATACTTGTTGAATAGATAAACAATTAAAAGAACAATCACAGCCCCGAAAACTAGCCCCAACCCCATCGTAAAGTCCGATTCCTTCGATTCTTCTGATCAATAACGTAATTTCATTGAAATCGTAATTACTATTCGAAATATAACCAAAGTTTCAAAGCTTCGAAGATATTCCGAATTGTTCTCTCGGCAAGACGGCCCCGTTGGAACTGACCCTCACCGTATCTTCAGTTCATATCGCGCTTATCAAGAAACTCTTGTGTCATTATCGTCAAGACGGGAATTAATACCGATAATCACACGTAATAAAGATACGCGTGATCTTATAGAAACGCACGCGAAGTTTATTCGGAATTGCCCCAGATTCGTAACCTTAGAACGATAACATGGGGTCCAAAACGACCCCAGGCGACTTCAAATCCCGCGGCCTTTCTCCTTTGACGTTTTTTTTATCGTTTTACCGTATATGTGACTAATTTTTTGACTTCAAGCAAAATTCCACCAGGCTCGAGTAATCCTGCTCTAAAAAACGAATTTTACCGAAGATATGAATTTTTAATACCCCATATGGATTTTTATGATCCCAGATTAGCGGAATAAATAAATAAAAAATCAGGTCACCGTTTTAGAGTTGAACGAAATTCAAAGCAAGAATTTATAAAGTTTTGTTAACGTGATTCTTCGAAAAAAAATCGACCAGTTGTCGTCGAGGCGTTAACAAATATATTTCAACAAACATCGTGTCCACGATGACAAAATTTTATCATTTTCTCTCGCGTGGGTCTTTCAAATTGCCCCATGTTTCTCTGCAAGTGTGTATGTCTCGTATTGTGGCGTTGAAAGTGAGTTAAGTGAGTGAACGAGTGATTGATTGATTTGATAATTTATGACAGGCTCGTAAATGGAGTTCATTGCGGAAAAGCTGCTCGTTGTTACCATTGCGTTTAAAATTCTCTCCTCTTCTCTTTTTTATTCTCTTCACACAAAATGTCCACTGCTACTGAAAATTAAATTCTGTCAAAAAACGTTGAACACGGTAAACTAAATATTTTTGGATAATTGGAAAAATTCCATCATTTTGACAGCATTTTCGGTTTCTAACGAAACTGTCAGCAAAATTTACGATTCTAACGACAAAAGTTTTTTTTCCGCAGAAACTTTCCGGAATATTTCTTGCTGCAATGACAACATTTTTGGGATTAAAAAAAAGTTTCCAACAAAATATCGATCTTTTCCAATAAAATTTTATTTTTAGTGTGGGAAAATGTCTTTGGCCACTTCTCACTCTGGAGCCATTGACCCGATTGCAACGAATATTTTTTTTTCGTTGTGTTAACAAAAACGTGTCCTCCCTTGTTCTCCCACTCTCCCCGATGTTTTTTTTCGATCTGGAATCACTGTTCCTGATATTTGTAGCTACACACAGATTATTCATTCCTGGGGAAATTGGCAAAGCTTGTAGAAGCGATTTGCATCATTACTGTCATCAATTTCCTATGGAATAACGAATGTTATTCCGAGCTTGCTTGTTGTTGTTAAGCGGGATGAACCGCCTTTGAAACTCTGACGTAACTATAAAGCGTGTTTTGATAAGGCTGTCAGATGAGGCCCTGGGGTGCTCTCAAGCATCGACGTTTGGTAATTAAGTCGAGATCTTGCTTCCATAGTGTGTCAGCTAAATCGTCTGTTCATTTTCCGAATCCTCGTAAATCTCTAAAATTGATGATCCACCCCATCGTTAACGAACCTCTTCCTCATTTGTTTTAGATAGAAATTAGTCGGAAAAAAAAATCAAAAGTTTTCATTCCGATTGTTAGTGCCGAACCTTGAGCCCTGAGTACTTTTGAAAAAATCGGAGCCCTCCGGTCTCAGTTGGAACCACAATCCATATCCCGAGGCAAACTTTTTGTTATTTTTTTTCTAAAATTGATGTGGAAAAGGTTGCAAACTGAAATTCGCAAATTGCTTCCTCAAGATGCTCAAGATGAAGCTTCGAGCATCGTGTATCTTATAAGCATCTTGAGGCAGCAATTTGCAGCGTTTTTTGTATTTGCATTGGAATAATATAATTTCGACAAAAGTTTCGTAGAAAGTACAGAGAAAGTACGGAAAGTACGGATGCACAAATACCTTAGAAAATTTGCGAAAATTAAAACAGACGATTTTTCGAAAGACTCAGATTTTCGTAAAATTCGAAAAACCATAAAATTCAAACCGTTCAACCGAGATTTCCCAACTTTGATTTTCAAAAACGTTTTTTCATTTGGAAATTTTGGGGATGAATAAAAATTGAAAAATCGTTAGAAATTGACAGTCGATGTCTTTCGGATAAATGGGATCAGGCCGACGCCGTCTCTGCACGAAGAAGTAATCTTCCTTTGGGAGCTCCTTTTCCGGTTTTTTATTCATTGAGAAAAGGCTTGCGAGTTTCGTGTGAAAGGCTTTCGCTGTCTCCTTCTTTTTGCCGGACCTAAGAGGACAGTCCTTTATCTGTACATCCACTCGTTATCGTGCTCGACATATCCCTCGATTTTTCGTGATACTTTGACAGCCGGTATCCAACGGATTTTCTCTTTAGACAGATAACGGCAAACGGAATATACACTGTCGCGAGTCGTTGAGGATTTCCACAAAACCGGTGGAAAGAGACATGAACAAATTTATTGGAATCGAGAAAAAAAAACTTTTAACGAAATGTGACGAAGTTGGATGAAGAAAGTCTTTCAATATTTTGATCATTATTTCAAGTTTATTCCAATTACTGTGCATTCGTAATCAACCCGTAGCCACCAGGTGGGTGCAAATTTGCACCCACGGAAACTGCAGTTGGCAAGAGCTTTTGCCTGCGTGGCCCTGCCTGGCTCTGGGTGGCCCAGCGTTCTTCATAATCATTCCAGATATTTTTTTTTCTAAAACGAGACATGAAGATTCACACCGAAAATAAAATTTTGTTAAAAATCCTCGATGTTTTGTTGAACACGGTGAAGTGAATATTTTTTGAAAATTTCGAAATTTTCTTTTTTTCTGGCAGTACATTTGGTTTCTAATGAAATTGTCATGAAAATTAACGATTGCAACGACAAAAATTTGCTTCCCAAGAGACTTTCTTGAATATTTCTTGCTGCGAGGACACAAATTTCGGGATTATTAAAAAAAAACGTTTAGTCGAACGTATCGAACAAAATATCGATCGTTTCCAACAAAATTTCGTTTCCAGTGCAAGAAAGAGGGGAATTTGGGAGAAAAAAAAATTGGAAATCGTGAATGGCTGGTTGGATTTTGGGTGACCTGAGTAATTAATTACTGTTTGGGAGAATGATGCGCGCACGTGCAAGTGACGGGCACTACAATACGCGGCACAGGGCTTGAGAGTTGAGCATCGGTGGAATCGATCGTCAGCAGTTCTCTTGGGACTCCTCTCTAACTCTCGTATTATATCTGCAGCCTTTCTCCCGTATATCGTGTTTAGCGAATGATTTATATACTGCACGCTCCCATGAACGTATAGAACGTAGTCTGGATGTAAAAAAATTTATTTCAATTTTTTTTTATGCTCGAAGAGCCTCAGCGAATCGATATACGATTTTTAATTAAATCGTCGCCGCCTTAATCGCAATTAAGGATTTTTTAAAATGAGAAATTTTCAGAAAGAAAATGATTTTGAAAATTTAATTCATATGCATTCACAAAATGACGTTTTTAAAGACGATATTTTGGCTTTAGAATTGAATTTATATTCTCAAGCGCCCATTGTCGCACCCTTCACACCTTCGCCTTAGGGCACGCGTGAAATCCTTTCGAGTTTCCACGTGAATATGAACCTTCCCTCCTCCCTTCTCCAGCCCCTCTTCGCTTTATGTAGCGGCTGGTGGTTTCTGCAATTTCAATTGTCTCTGCTCGATTCTCCGAGCTTTTGTTCTAGTGAAACGTATCCGGATTGTCGTCCCCACTGTTCTCTTCGAGTCCTCTCAGCACGACCGATTTCCTGGTCGAGTTTAACTCCCTCTTTTTCCCTTTATGAACTTCTCTATTGCTGTTACTGGTATTCGATGATTTATAACCTGCAATGTACGGGGCTATTCAAAATTTACTGTCAGACACACGAGGAATTGGTAGAGCTTTGAAAATCAAAGAGAAACGTCCTTACGCATTTGTCTCTTGAATGCACCGTTCACGAGATATCAAGGAAAACACGGAAGAGCCAATACGGTGCTTCGGACTTGCCCCGCCCATCTATCATTCACGACCCACTGCATTGGCTGTCACTTGATCGAAAGATATCTCTTCAACGGATAATCGGACGGAAAAAATGAAAAGGACTTTTTTTTATCGAAATCATGCGTTTAACCTGGTACTCTGATTTTAAGGGCGTCTCACAGGCTATGTTGTTTAAATTCTCGAAATATATGTCATCTACGAGGTTAGTAATAGTTGCAAGAGGCTTTTCGAACCATCAGACGTTTTAACGACTAGCTCGTTAAGCCTCCAAGTAGTCCGAATTAATCTCACAAAATGATAATTCATCAAGAAAGTGATAATCACCTTAAAATTCAGACGCGAATGTATGACTCATTAAAAAGCGTGTTTCCGAGCTGAAAAATCGAGGCCAACGTATGCGAAAGTTAAAAATATGCATAAACTGAAGGTAAAAAAATAAGAAAAAAGGAAGAACAGGTTGAAAACGAAGTGCCTGAAAACTGCTGTTGGTGGTTAGCGTTTTCCGAGTGCAAAAGTCCATGCGTTTGTAGGTGATGTGGTGGCATAAGAGATTGAGAAAAAAGGGGTTGAAAGTGAGAATGGAAAAGGAGAGGGAGATGGTCTAAAGGGGGTATGAGAGGTTGGGGTCGGAGCTTTATCGCTATGCGCTGACTTCATTACTCGGCAGTATTAATAAAAGGCCGACGTAGAGCACCGAGCGTAAAGCTTCTTTTTGCCATTTCTCACCCCCCACCCCTGCTCGTGCAGACTTTTATTTTTTTCCCCATACATTTTCCTTCTTTTTTTCCTCTCCCTCCCAAACTTTTACCTTTTTTCTGCTCTTGCATACACTCTTCTCCGTCTCTCTGCCCAACTTTTTTTCTACTATCTCACTCTCAATCTCGTTTTATATGCATACTCAGCCTAGCGTTAAATACAGGAATGACCGTATATGAAAATTACAGTTTCCTGGATGTTTATAGGAAAATGTGAAATGGCCGGTCCCACAAACAAATCGAAATATATTTACGTTAAGGGGGTTTGTTCGAAGTAGAAAAGTGGAGCCAGCGTAATTAGTTAGGATCTCGAAGCTGACAACTCTCCATGTAAATCGTCGTTAGCTCCTAGTCTTAGCGGTCACCCATCCAAGTATTGCCCTCGTTTGTCAATATATTCATTCGTTTCGTATTTTCTACAAAATATTGAAAACTTTGCATGTTGTAATTGAAAATTTGAAAACGGCATTGATTTAAAAAAAAAAAGTCAAAATTCTTAATAGAAAGAACGAAAAAAAATTGAATCTGCAAAAATACTGTGACTGTCGATGATTTTACCTGTGGGAGTCTGCATTGTAAGAAACCAAATGAAAACTGAACGAGCAGGAGGGTTCTTCTGGTACAGAAGCAAACGATGGTTAATCTCAAGAGTCTCGCGAACGGGCAAACTATTCCTGAATGAGTCACCCCGAGTTTCAACTCGGTCACTTGGCGTCTCGCGAGGTTTCCTCTGCAACGAGAAGGCAAAGATGAAATAAACCCTTAATACATAGACGTGCACTTTTACATGACTACACATGCAGCGAGGATGTTCCCTTTACTCTTTATTCCGTCGTCCAGAATGAATATATACATTTTGCACCTTTTCGAGTATCCGTGTATACAGGCTGTCCGAATTGTGAGTTGGTCGATTATTAAATTTGACTTTGGAACCGGTCGGATCATAAGAAGGTTCGGCATAAGTTTTTACTTCATTTTTGCTGCGTAGTTTTTTTAATTTTTTTTTACTGCAGATTTCAAATGGAAATTTATTTGATTATATTTAATCCCAAACCGCAAATGATAAGAAAATTCTGAAAATTCGGTATATTTTTGTATGAAGTATTTGAGAGATTGTGTAGAAATTTCACGACCATTAGGAAGCTCGTTATTGAACAATTAACATTAACAAGTTTCGGAGGTACCCAACATCCTTAAGGGACTTGAACAGTTCAATGAATTTATGCTGAATTTTTGAGCAACATTTTTTCTTCATCATTTTTTACATGAAAACTCAAAGTTCGAGTTTTAGATTTGTTGAAACTTGTTTTCCGGTTTCATGGCGTGCGGAAGCTGTAAAAATCTTCACAATCTAAACGTTGGTAGATTTTTATTTAAGGAGTTACGAACGTTTCGAGGTTTTCGCACACCTGAGCTGAGATCTTTCAAATACTAACACCTTCCAGAAATAGTTCCATTGGCGAAGAAAGGATGGAAGTGTGTACCTGAGATGAGAGGTCCATGTGGGCTCGTTTGAGAACCGTCACTCGTGTAAACTAGACCAAGTACTTCCACCTTCAGTCTTTCCAGACTTTCCTTGAGCGTGACGAAGTGGTTCACGTCTCTTTTTTATCTTCGTCTTTTTCCAACTCAAAATTTTACTTCTCTGGATTGTTTTATTGTTTTGATAACTTTCCTCAATGTTGCCGGAGCTTAATCGATCAATCTCAAAAATAGTATTGGAAAATGAAGTGAGTGAACTTTGCAAAAATGCAAATAATTTCTTCCCTAATTTTTTTTTTCTTTTTGAAAAAAAAGAGAAATTCTAATTATTTTTTCTACGAATTAATTATTCATTCATCTCCCGATATTGAAAGTGCATTTCCCTGTACAAATGAACATTTTTCCAATAATTATTATGACGTCATCTTCATTTTACTTAGACTTGCTGATTTGCCCAAATCAATTATTTTTTTGTCCAATTTCAAATTTTGCTTAATTCGTGTTTCGTAAATTTTTTTTTTTCTTTTTAATTTTCCTTTGCCTTCTGAATTTTACCAATTTCCAACAAGGAGCCTAGGAACAGTTGCAATTATAACCGAAGCTCCAAACTAGTCTCGGATGTAGTTGGATTCCAAGTGGAAGTCTTGGGTTTCGACCTCAAACGAACAACTTTAATTACTCACCCTCGCATTTGTATCCGTGAACATGAAATCCAATAGGATTCTGACTTTACTCTCCCTATTTTTCCACGGCTGGTATCATCTGTCTTTATGACTGAAAATGTTAAGAATTTTTTTGTCTTTCCATCGAAATTCAAATATTCGCTATAATTATCAAGATATTAAAATAAAACGTCAGAAAATCGTTTATTCAATTCGTTTTCCATCAAAACGTCGCGTGTAAGTGCAATAAAAAAAAAAAAAACTCAATTATCAAAAGAGAAAAAAAACGATACGTGTTTCTTCTCAAATGATGCTCCTCCGGTGACTATGATTTTTCGGGAAAATTCATCATTTTCACAAAAAAAAAAAACCCCCAACAATTTGCAGACATAACGTGGCACAACTTAAAAAAAAAAATTTTTTTTTCCAGGATTGGATTTCTGCCTTTTTTTTCGAGGGGTGGTGCGTTTTATCGTACTATGCAGTGAAATGACTGATTATCGCGAACGCAACCACGAACGTACACATTTGTGGCTATAAATGCTTTGGGTGGAGCGGGAGAAAAATCTCGTATCGATGTGAACAAAAACGAGAAATCTATTTACAGGGTTTCGTTGGCTCATAATATACTCAGGAACGAAGCCACTGCTCGAACAAGTTATATCGCATTTTACACACACACACACACATTTTATACGAGAATAATACGTCGAATTTTCCGGATGGAAAATAGAACGAAACAGTATTGGATAATGAAAATTGATTAATCCAATTACATCTGTGTTTGTTCCATTTTTATTCCACAACTCAAATGTCCACTGTGTACGAGCAACTTTCGCAATCGTGAAATATATTTTCACCGTAAAATGCTAATCATTTTTTTTTTACAATTCAATCCTCCGAGCCAAAAAATGCAAATATTACTTTGAAAATTGTCCACAAGCTATTTTGCTGTTAAAAACGAATTTGCGATTTCACATGAATATTAAAAAATCGTTTCAACATTTTAAATAATTTAAACAATTTTTTTATCGTTTTTTTTGAAAGTGCAACTTTGTTTTTTACAAATGAAACTATTTGAAGTTTCATGTATTATTTCGAAGATACATGACGTTCAAGAGGACGATTTGTTGTAAATCTCTTCAGCAATAAACATTGACAGGAGGTCTTCATTGCCTGAGGACGGAATAGCTGTCACGCGAGGTTTGAAATCACAAGGATTACGTCTCTTTATGCATCAGCGGTCGATGCCCATTCAAAATCAGAGTGCTAACATTTCCCTCGAAGCTTTATTTGCTCACCGCTTTTCCAACTACACTATCAAGCAAAATCAAATACCGGAGCAGCGAGTTCAACGATCAGGGAATTTACCCCTACGCGAGAATCACTGGAGAAAATGTTTTTCGCTAATTATAGTTTTGCTTTTCACGTATTTGCGTGATAGATCGATGTTACAAAACTTGAAGGGTATAACAATGAACTCAACACCATCAACAATCATTCCAACCGTTTACATTCTTCACTCGGCTCCTCGACATTTTGTTTTTTTTTTTTGAAAAATGAAAATTCGAAAAACCTCGAAATATAATTTTATAAAAATCGTTTATGAAAATGAATCTTGGGGAAAAATCTAAAAGGTTGCTAAAGTTCAGCAGCCACGCACCGGTTCGTGGATCGATTACTCAGTGCGAATCTCTTGAATTGAATGACAACACGTTCCAATTTTTGTCTCTTTTTGGGAATTCAAAAGAATTATAAAACAAATGTACTTGTTCGGGCTTTTTCCCCGTAAAGGGTTCTTCATATATTTCCAGGCAAAATAAATAGAAAATTTGAAAAAATAAGGCGGCAAAAGACACGAAAGTGTGTGATTCCATAGAAAATGGAACAATTGACTGTTTACGAGGGAATTTCTGTGAGCGTCAAGAAAAAAGGATACTAGCGGGAAGCTGGTTCACGATCGTTTCGGACCTCGTTGGTAGTGTCTGCACCGTAACTGTACAGAACTACTTACCGAGAAATATTGTACGTGATTCGTTTTTTACAAAAGAAGAAAAAGAGGTCGGTGTAGGTGGCGCCCTTCGGTCTCGAATTCACGCTTTCTGGCAGAGGGTGCTTTCGCAAAACGGCAACCGGAGTCTTATCGTAATTGCATCGTAATTGCGAGACGTAAAACCTTTGGGCGGAAAACGAGCGTAAGAGGCAAAGAAAACTTAAATGAGAACCAGAGAGACGGAGTTTTGAATTCAAGTTTTCTTCCATTTTTTTTTTTCAGCCTAAACTTTTCTTTTCGATTTATATTTTTTTTCCAAAGATTATCATTTTCTATTTCTCAAATGTCACCATAAAATAGTTTTTATGGGATTTTATTGTACTTTACTTACTGGCAGATAAATAAGATTGCAAAATTTTTAACACGAGGATTTTGTATTCCTTCGAGAATTCTTTCTGGGCAATAAATAAAATAAAATAATTAAAAAAAAAAATCCTTTTACCAACGTGAATGGTTGATGGAGGAAAAAAAATCGATCGCCACTTTGTTTTGAATTTCGTCAACGTTCAGTTCAAATTATTTTTGAAATATTTATTCAGTTTTCTTTTTCAACCATTAATCATCTTTTTTTAAATCCCTTTCAATTAAATTCTTTTCATCTAATTGATTGATTAATAATCAAGGTGCAATAAGCAAGGGCCAGTTGCTGTTAATTATTAAATTTCGATTAAAATACTGCGAGGATGAAATTATTTTGCCGGCTCAGGTTAAATTTCGCGGGTGAGTTTGTTACCTAATGAATTTCGAGCAATTTCATCAGAATGATCGTAATTTATTGCGATTTTTCGAACGGCCAGCAGATCAGTTTTTCAATAAAAATTTAAAAATAATCGAAAAAAAAAATCACAATTCCTTTCAATTTTGCACTCCAGAAACAGGCCATATAAATTTTAGTATCTTACTTACACACTGTAGGTCCAGTAGACCGACAACTTTTATCGCTCCATAACATTGTAACACGTGCGTCTATCGAGATTCAATTGTAGTGAAATGAAAACGCCAGACTCTGGTGAATCTAGACAAGGAATCGCCAAAACTATAAAGTCGTTGTAAAAAAAAGTTATAGAAATTATTTTAAAAATTGTTATGAAGAAAGGTGAAAATTTTGGTTTTCTTCTCCAGAAAGTAGGAAAAAAAGTCTGTAAGTCAGACAGAGATTATGGTTCGAAGAAAGCCAAGCGTTGCAGTGTGCAATGCGATGCAGCGCATGCTCGCTACGAATTTGATTTCAAGAACAATTCGTAGAATGAGAAACAAACGAGAAAACGTGAAAGATGTTTGTTCCGAATTTTTTTAGGCTCGATGCAAAAGATTATCGACCGTGCAATTTCTAGACGTATAGAAAAATGTGCCGACAATGAGCAAGGAAATCGAGCACAGCACGCACTATCTGAGTCAATGGACGACTGAGCGTGAAGCAAATCCGAACACAAAGCAACAAATGCGAGTTTGATGGTCAAGCTGTTTTCTTCGCACGTCAGCACCCCCATAGTTAGTTTCAACAACGTCGGAGCTGTGCTTTTGTATCGTGGAGTGAAATACATCATTTAGAAAATATCTGTTCGGTTTATTAGACCCACTAGTGTGTATCCAGAGTTAAAAATGTTCTCCGGAAAGAGAATTTTGTATAAATAAATTGAGAAGGACGCGGGGGAAGAACGAGAAGAGAATTGGAGGGGGAAAAATTGATGGGGATGTGAACGTCAGTGGCTGTCGGTTTTACTTGTATTCCTTTTATCGTTTTTTATGGAACTTCAAAGTGTTTAGATGTTTTGTGAAAACGATGATAAAAAAAATGCATAAATGTCGAAAATTGGTTTGAGAACCCCTTGGAGCATGGCGCCAGGTTGGCTGGAGCCCTGACGCCCGATTAATCAACCTGCCCGCAAAGCTTTTGCCCTGGGCTGCCTCGTTTTACCTTCTCTGCTACTATAGTCCTGCTGCCGTCTTTTTCACTATATAAAACTTGATATATATACCCTAGTGAGTCCGTAGACTCACCTGAACGAACTACACCGTTGAGTCGATAAACGACAACCCAGGCTTCCTCGTTGTGTGCACCCCTGAGGAGGGGTTGAACACGCTTGTCGAGAGAATCACCTCCAAACGGTCAGGGCCAGTGAACTCTCTTTTCCTCTCTTTTATCGTCTCCTTTCTATTTTTATTCTTCGCTCATTTCTTTGTTCCATATTTTTCCTGACTTTGTATCCCTCTTTCTATTTTTTCCTTTACTTTTCACGTCCCTTCATTATTATGCTTTCTATTTTCTTCGACTCTTTTTTGCCTTCTCCTTTTCTTTTTATGTTTCTCAAGATTTTTTCTTCTGCTTTCCTCTTTCTTTACATCTCGTTCTTTTTTACATTTTCACCATGTTTTTTTTGTTGCTTTTCTCTCCATTTTTATAGTTTCTTTTTTTCTCCTTTCCTCCGGACACATCGTTTTTGATAGAATAATATTTTTTCATAGTTATTTTTTAATTTAGTTACTTGAGGTTTGTTTCTCTTGACGAATTGGGTCAGAACTGTAGACGAAGGTATATGAAAATTGTACAAATGAGAAACTTGAGTTTATTATTTCCTCATTATTTCATCCTGTTAAAAAAACTCGTCGACCTCTTCGTTAAAGAGGATACCCTCATTTTTCTCTTTCCTGGACCAGTAAATCTTTTCTTTTTTTTTACCCTAAACGAGCCATCACCAACATACAATTAAAAAATTAATTTCGTTCCATAACCGAAACATTTCACTTTAATGTTCGAAACACAAATTTGAGTGAAAAAAATTCAACATCGCGGTCGCGAATTTTTCTCACGGAATCAGCAATTCCAAAAAATATTCCAGCCAATCTCGAATTATGCAGTTCCGGTTTTTCATGCGAGAATCTATCAATGGATAACATGATATGTTATGAATGTATGAGAGAATATTTAAGGTTTTTAGCTGCAACAACAAAGTTTTTATCGGAATTTTCCGGTTGGATATTCCGCGGTTTATCGGAATTTTTTTAATTTTTTTTTTCGCGTACATTGACGTTGAATTTTGAAACATCCGCTTGTCGAATAACAAACCCTCCCAATATACTATGCGACATTTATGTAGGAGAGCCTGGGGCAGAATGAAACGAAGGAACGAAATGATGGACGACATCGAAAAAAATGTGAACTTGCATTCATCACATTCCTCGATTTCTAGTGCATCAACATTCGCGGATACAAATTGATTTCATTCGAAGGAACAGAAGAGACAGATTTTTACGTCGGGATTTCAATTTGAAAATTCTCTATTCTCTATATTCTTTCTGCTCACATTCTTGTGGGTTTTTGCGAACCCACCCATCATTCTGGTCCTCATTTTTTACGACTTTGCTGCTGTTCCTGCTCTCGTTGTCCACAGGCACTTTTTCCTGAAGAAAATCACACTTGACCAAGCGCCAAAAGAAAGTGCAGGAAATTCGGTCAGTACCGTGGACTAAATTTTATTTCATTTCAGTCGGTATGCACCGCCAAAAAGTGTAGTGAGTCGTACTTCCGCACTGATCAGCACCCAACGTTGGTGGTTAATGAATCATTCTCAATTGGAAAAAAATTTGCTCAAACGATTTTTCGAAAAACTAAGATTTTCGGAAAATTCAAAAACCCATAACATTTAAACTGTTCAACCGATATTTCCCAAATTCAATACCAACCTTCCTATTATGATGCTCTATTTATAAAAAAAAAATTTGGTAACAAATCTTAAAATTTGCAGAAATAGAGCGTCGACACCCTTTTTTTGAAAATTTCAAAATGCCGTAGAAATTGTATTTTTCTACCAATTCCAACAAAATTACCAGGGAACGAAGAGCTGCTATAGACTAACATCTGTGCAAAACGGGAGCCCTGTAGCTCAAACCGTTCTTGAGTTATGAACGCTTGAATTTTACAGTGTCAGAACGTACACTCACACATCCGGACATTTTTTCTAGATATGACTTTTTGACGTTTCGGGACATCTAAGCACATTGGCATTGAAACTGGAAGAGAAAAAATTTCACCGTTGCATAGCTTCCTCTATGAGGAAGGAAAAAATAAAAAAAATTTAACAACTAAAAATTGTTGAGAAATAAAAAATTAGTGAACGTGGCAGCGTTTTGTAAATAAATACATTCTTAGCTGATGTGGTATAACATTTCATATTGGATTTTTGGGCTGTTCCATTTTCTCGTTTATTTTTTTTTCATACACAACAAAATATCGATATATCGATTATATATTTGAATATATATTGGATGTGTTTCTGCGAGCTCGTTGTGTAGGACGATCGTCGTCCTGGAGCTCTTGTAAATCCTCGTGTAAATCCTCCCTTACGAAAATAAGCTGGTATCTGGCGTTCTTTCGGTCGTGCTCATCCCTCCGTACTCCGGTGAAATTCGATAGTCGGAACGAGTCACACATATACATGTAGGCACATAAAATGTGTCGTCATCTACGTCTCGCATTCTCTTCGTTCTGGTTCTACATGTCGGAGACGTTTTTTTTTTGCACCCCCCAGTTTTCGCACGTAATCCTCGTCGTATATGTACGATCATCGATTGGTTGGCAAAGAAAAAAACAACACGCACACACCGTCCTTCTCTTCAACCCTTCCCATAAATTAATAGAAAATTCTCTGACGTCGGATATTCGATGTGTGCGCGGATCAACGTTTTTTCTCTTCACGCCTGCTCTCCGTCAGTCTCATCTTCTCTTTAATATATTTGTCATCCGATCAAATTTCAACCCCCAATGATCGCGACTGCGTGGCAATTTGAGGCTGTTTTTCATTCCTCCTCTCCCGGTTGCGGGGAATTTTTTGTCCCTTTTTATTGTGATTACTGAATTATCGTTTCTTCATTCTTCGACCAATCTCATTTTACACCCTCATCGCAGACTCATCTGCTGTAATTTTTTTTATCAGATTCAACCTCAAGCCCTGGATAACGTTGTATACAATCTCATCTTCCTTTCAGCTTTACATTTTTTAGCATGATCGACTTTTTTTTTCTTCAAATCAGTTTGACACAAATAACGATGGCTTATCGTAATTTTTCGGTCCTGCTTTCAAGGGGAAAGCGTCTCTGCCGATCCCTTCTGGTTAAATCTTCCCCTTGTGCTTTTCCACTACTTCTATATACCCTTGGCTGTTTTCCATTGTGTATAATTAGAAATCATGCACACGAAACAAGCTTCCGAAACCGCGTCAATGCCGATGGAAATCTTGAATTTTAATCCAGGGCGAGAGAAAATTATTTCCAGGACGTTCGGTGCAAAATTCTCTAGCAATAAAACTCCTTCAAATTTGCAACACACAAAGAGAAGAATCTGATGGCTCGTGCAATTTCAAAATGTTTACCATGCGGAAGGCGAGATATTTATTTATAAAAATCACAATTTTCCGTAGTTTCCCATAAGAGCGTGTGTAAAAAAACTCCAATTTTAACATTAAATATTTCGATTTCTAAATGGTGAAGCCTCTTAAAACTTTGCATACACCTTTATGTAACATCGAGCGAGCTTTATTGAGTTTTTCAAAAAAATCGGTCGTAAAAATTGTTCGAAATTTTGTTTATTATAAAAAAAATACAGATTACCTCGGACAATCTTGGATTCAGAGTATGTTGTTCTTTAGTCAATTAGTAACAGCTTTTTTTAATGACCTTAGGCTCGTGAACCATTTTGTATGTAAGAAAAACTGACGACAAAAATTTAGTCTGGACTGTCGCCATACAACGTCCTTAAATTTTTCGCTCATCGTCATTTTCGTGAAGCTGTTTTTCTGACGATTTTTGACACAGATCCGGTTAATGGAAAATCAATTATATTTACAACGACTTCTAAAAACTTTTGACTCTTGTCAAGATGAGAAAAAATTCGTTACTCTTGGCTCAGTGAACGTGTCAGAAAAGTTGGCATGCGAAATTATATGCTTGATGAATGATTCACAATTTTAAATTCGTGGAAAATTTTATTTCTCTCCCGCGCAAATTTTCATTTACATTTTTTCGTTTCTCACTCACGACAGAAATGCTCGCTTGGCAATTTCTTCCTATAATTGTTTGGACTACGAAGGGTAGTAAAGTCACTCATGTTCGGAGCTTGAAAATGAAAAAAGAAGAATGAGTTCGAAGAATGGAGGGTCTGGGGTGGAGGGGGTTGGGAGAAAGCGTTAAATTTTCATTGGGAGACGGAAAATGAGGAAAAAGGAAAAAGGTAGCAAAACGTGCTGAAGAGATGTCTCTGGTCGTTGGAGCGTAATACTGACGAGAAGATGCGAGAGTCAATCTCACCTGTCCGCAAGTAAAACGTAATTCTATTTGGCCAAAGGGCGAATAAGATTTCGTTCAAATTCTGTTTCTCCTCTTCGTCTCCTGGTTTCCATTCTTCATTCTCTTTGGGTCCCATCCCTTTCCTCTACATTTATTGCGTTCCCTTCCTCCGTATTCTTTCCTACTGTCCCTCCATTTTTACTACACCTCTTTGCCCATTTCTATTCATTTCCATTACGTTGTTCAGTAGTTTCATTTTTTGCGATCGTTTTTGCTCTCTCTGACGTCCGATTTTCGTCTATTCCTTCCCCTTCGTTTTTAGTCCTTGAATTTTCCTTTTCTTCTCGCCGATTCTTCATTTTTTTCTGCCTTCCTATCTTCATTGTCTTTCCTGCACTTTTCTGCCTCCTATTTTCGTGAATTTTCGCTTTTGTATCTGAAACACGTTAATACGACGAAAGAATCACTAATTCCGACGTTCCTCGTTGGCTTCTCGCGACGGTCGAGCTCACGACGCCATCGCTAGGTGGCGTTGCGATCATAATCGAGTAAATCACATTCTATGAAGTTAATTCTTATCCGACGAGCATAGAGCGAGCTTGACCGAGACTCCCCTTTTTTCTCACGTCGTCAGAAATGCTACCGGTTGTTTTTTCTTTTTTCATTCGTTTTCGCTATTGAGGCTGGAAATACATGAAGAAATTCTTCTGTGAGAAAGTAGAAAACGTTCGATGAACTTCAGGATATCTCTCACTAATGGCTCTTTTTGTTACACAAACATTGTAGCTTAATCGAATTTATCAACGTCAATAAACTCCCGGAAACTTATATATTTCGAAATGAAATAAAATTGTTCGCGATACGGAAGCAAGCGTAGAAATATACTGTCGAGGTTCCAGTATTCAAGGATGTTGAGTACCTATGAAATTTGTTAATGATAATTGTTCCCTAAATAGCTTCTTAATCGTCGTGAAAATTGTACACGACCTCGTGAATACCTCATGTAAATAAAAACCAAATTTTAATAATTGTATCATCATTACTTTATCCACCTCAAGGGGAAATAAAAAATGATGAAAAAATTCTGAACATGTAGTATGTTTTTGTATGAAGTGTTTGGAAGGCCGTGTAAAAATTTCACGACGATTGGGAACCTGGTTATTAGAAAATTAACATTTTGTTGACAATTTTTCAAAGAAATACTCAAGCAGCATCGAATTTTGAGGTGAAAAGTCTTTGAGCGTTTTTTGTTACGATGAAGTAGTGGAAGGTGGCGAACGTTCGAAGCTGCACCAATCGGAGCCGCTTGCTTCCTCGCTCCGCCCACCGACGCACGCTTCCCATTGGTCACGCTTGAAAGTTTGATATCTCATCACTGCTCCACTCGATCACTGAACGCCTTAATACTTTTCGACTCGGAATTTCGTCCCAAATCCAATTTCGCATCGTTCACCCTCATTTTGGGAACACTCTGTATATTTGTGTGTGGCGGTATGTCGAGCACTCTGTGATACTCGTCCATCGGCATGTACGTGTAGATATAATCCTGAAAACTGGTTTCCATTACTAGTTTCACGATGGCGTGAGAGATCAACGAGCAAAATGTTGGCAGGACTCTCGAATCTCCGGTTAGAGATATTGAGTGCTTTTGCTCACAGAGTCTTAATGCTAAAGTTGAATAATCTGGTGCCTGCAAAAACTCAATCGCTAATCTGCATGATGCAAATACGTAAATCGAGAATTATCGACCTCGCAGGTTCGTTTCAAGGGGGATAATAAAATAATTGTTCGTATTTTTACTTCAACAGTAAAAGTTAGTGCTTGTTATTTTGACATTGGGAAATTGTCGAGAAATATCAACCCTCGTATTAGCTACTTACACTTTTTTGAAATTTTATTCTGGAATAAATTAATTTTAAGTGGAAAATTAAGGACGTTGTGTGCAAAATTTTCTATCGATAGAATTCCTTTGAAGTTGCAGCACACAAAGAAAATATTGATATTTAATAGCTCGCGCAATTTTGAGAGGTCTCATCACGTAGAAGCCGAGATATTTATTTATAAAAATCACAATTTTCAGTAGTTTTTCACAAGAGCGTGTGTTAAAAGTTTCAATTTTCAACATTAACTATTTTGATTTCTAAATGGTGAAGACTCTTAAAACTTTGCACACACTTTTGTGTAACATCGAAGAAGCTTTATTTAATTTTTGAAAAAAATGGGTCGTAACATTTTTTTCGAAATTTTGTTCAGTGTATAAAAAATCCAGATTTCCTCGGACAATCTTGGATTTAGAGTATGTTGTTCTTTAGTCAATTTGTAGCAACTTTTTGTTAATGAACTTAGGCTCGAGAATTATTTTGTATGTGAGAAAAACTGAAAACAAACATTAACATTTGACCGTCGCGATTCAACGTCCTTAATGAAAAAAATATTCCTTACTTATTTTCATTCTTTCATTTGTTTTTCCTGGGATTATGAGGCAACATAACAAAGCACAAATGTTGCACCTTAAGACTTAAAAACTTGGACGATTACTACAAAAAAGGGGATGTTTACCCAGACAAAATGGGGGAGGTTAGGGATTTAAGGAACAAAAAACAGAAGACCAAGAAAAAAATCACGTAAAGACTGCGGAGGGAGGAGTTTTAGGGGTTGAAGGCTAACAGTGGAAAGGCGAGGTGAAAGGAAAGGCGAAGATTCGACCTCAAGCAAGATTTATTTACAGACAAGGGCTCTCCTCTCCTCCCTCTTTCTCCTCGTCTTCCATTCCAACCAGTGTGAAAAAAACTTATGACTTTTAGCGATTCTTTGGAAGAAATAGAATTGACGAATAGAATTGAAAATAGACGATAAAAATGTATGAATGTTTGTATATTCTTGCGGAGCTTGCGGAAGAAGAAAGATCGTCAAACTACCATAAAGAAGAATAAGCAAGAAGAAGACTGAACACTTTTTTATTTAAATCAGATTTCATGGGACGTTCAACTCGAAAGCTTCCACGAAGAATGTTCAGCATTTTTACAAATAATCGAAAAATTCCTCTTCATAATTCTAAGAGAATCGTTTCCGAAAGATTTTCAGATCCTAATGAATTCGTTGTCATTTTTTCCAATTTATTGGCAACGAAAAAAAAAACTTTTCATCAGTTTTTATTTTTTTCTGGTTCCGAATAGAGAGAAATATTGAGTTAACGAAATAAAGATTAGCTGTTGATTAAAAGACATCGAGTTTCAGGTGACAAGGGAATTATCGAGGATCTTAAACGAGAGATTCGATTTGAAGGGTTATCATGAAAATTCGTAAAGGCGTAAAAACGTCATTTCACGTGTCAAACGATATAGACGCTCTTTTGACTTTTATCGATCGACACAGACCGCTGTAGGGCTCCAAATTTCATCCCCTCCTCTGCAATATTTCCCAACCAGCTGGTGTATGTGACCTTTCTCATATACAGGGTGTCCCTACAGGAAGTTTATTGATTTAAACAGTAATCTTCGCACGATTAACGAAAAACCCATATGAATCAGCGACAAGTAAACATTTAAAATCTGAATTTTTCTTCACATCGTTTTCTCCTCTGAACAACAAAGAAAAAAAATGGGTGAAGAGTAATTATCCATCAAGATCATTGTTTTCAAGAGTGTCGAGGATGAGTAACTCAGTCATGATCGTCGTGATGAATCGTCAATAAAAAACTAACAAAACGAGAAAAATAAAATCGCGGGACAGATAACGCGATAAAAAAAAAATTCGGCCCCAAGAAATGCATATTTCCCAAACTATTTGATCGCGTCTGGGCAATAAAAAAAAATCCTCAAGTAACGGATTCTGCCTCGATATCCCACACGACGCAAGACAAAGAAAAACTAAAAACCATCATAGCTCGAAGACGAAACGAAATAGGCCTTATGGTTATTGGACTTTTTTTACTGCAATCGAGACCCGAGAGACATTGGTAAAGTTTGTGGGATTGACATTTGGGACACCCTCTATGTAGATTTATTCAAGAGGGTTGAAAATGTATACATATATCTTAACAGAGAAGCGACGACGGCGCCCAAACGTCTGCCGGCCCTGGCTAGCCTTCTTCGACCCCCTCGCCGTACGAGGGACCACCCGCTCCGCTTTCCCCCCGCCCTTCTGCCCTCTCTACCTTCTCCGCGGTATCAAGCCAGTGGTCGTCGCGCGACTAGTCTCAGTACCGGTATCGCAGTACTGCCGAACAGCTCGCGATTTGACGGGTCCTCACTTCACCCTCTCGCATTAAATTCTATATTTATATATATGTACGCATATTATTATATATCCATATGTGTGCATATTCATGAATATGTATCTATATGTATTTGAGAGTATATACACATAGCGACACTCGAGATTCAATATATCGATGCGGTAGGAGCCTTCGAGCCACGTGGCTCGCCCTACACCGTGTATTTTACATCCCTCGCGTTCCATCGTATCGTTTTTATATCCTCGTCTAAAACTTTTTTCGAAAATCAACGAAACTTGGATCATATGACCACGCGGATCGGATTAAAGTGTTGAAGTTGCGGAATATTGTTTTTTTCGAGTCGTCCTTGTGTTTCGTGATCCCAAAAGCATTCCAGTTTGGGAAGAGTTGAAATTATACTAACTTTTTTTCGGGTGTCATTTCGTTCGGGATATGGGGCTGCGAAAGGGGTGAATTTTGTTGTGGATATTGCAGTGCTGCGAGTGGGAGCGACGGCAGGGCAAGGTTTTTTCAAGAGAATTATCGGTTCGTATATTTCACTTTTTATTCGCTTCTTTTCCGACCAATCTCGGAATTTTTTATTTTTTTGACATTTGTGAACGGTGCTCACGTTTCCGGTCAGTTCTGATGTTTTTTTTTTGTTTTTCACGTTAATTACTCGCAGCTTCGTGCAGAACAAACGACGAGTTATACATTTATCGATCACTTTTCAAAATGTGGAACGCTGCATGTCAGTCTGACTCACGTTCTCGCATAATCAAAGTCAGAAACAGTTGGCTGACGTAAATTCAACTCGTGAGTCGCGAGCATTTTCCACATTTATATGTGATGTAATTTCCTTTTCTTACTGAAGACGTTTCACGACGAATTTTAAACTGCACAAAAATTACAAAATGTTCAAATTTATTTCTCAATGTTTTTCAGTTAATTATTGCGATCGAGTTCGTTATTTATTATTTTGCAAGCATTACATTCGTCAGACGAGAATGTTTCTGAAGTTTTTTCATAAATGTCAATTCAAAATGAACGTGGACATTTTATCGAGCGCAGTTTTCGTGTTTAAAAGTTTTGAGCCACGACCTTTGGTGCTTCGTCGTTCGATCTACGTTATTTATTAAATGATACGTGTATCAAAATTCAACGATAGCCGAAGCGTAAAATTATTCAGGTCTCGCTCGAGCTGACTCGATTTCATTGTAATCGATCAATCGTGCTCTTCGTCCTCTTTTTTGTCCCAGGACACACTCTCATTGCGAATCAATGACCATTTTGGTATCCTCGAATCCAATAATCGATAATATTCGCACGTTTATTTTTCGCTTCGGCCCAATCGCCTCCTCTCGACATCACCCACATTTTCAACTTTTTTTTCAATTACATTGCGAATCAATAACCTCATTCGAATTAACGTTACTGCAACGAAATCCTCGTTCTGTAAGCGCATTTCTTCAAAAAAAGTCAATAAAATCAAAAACCACGACTGTCGAGTTTGCAACGTTGGAATTCAACGAAAAATATTGTTTTGATTGAATATTTATTGAATTTTGAAAATCATGGCAATTTTTTGGGTCGCGAGAAAGAATTGTTTTATTCTCCGATTAATAAATTGAATAAAAATTATGCGCTCTGCTAAAGAAAACAGAGAATTTCGTTGCATTTGCAAACTTCAACGTCATTAAAAACGTGACATCATGAAATTTCGAAGTTACCAATTGACGGCTCCAAAAATCAAGAATTTCAACTCAAAGTTTCAAAAATATCATACTCACTTGACTACGCCTTCTTGGCTTGACCATGGTTGATGGGGAAATTTACGATTGAAATCCAAAATTTGAATAATACAGAAAAAAAAAAAATTTGGTATAAAAAAAATTTCGACGTGTTTTATTTTTTATTCATTCAAATTCATTGTGTGTTGTCAAGGAATTTTAGTTGTTTATTTATTTTTCGTGGACGTCGTAATTCCACTCACGAGGAAGCAAAACAACGAAGTAATAATTCAACGGCATTAATTCGCATGGCACGAGCCTCTCTGTCTCTCTCGCTCGCTCTCCTGTTTGATGTTTTAACACACATTGATCCCAGAACCGCCTCTCTACTTTTCTGACCCACGCGCCCCCTCGGTGTCGTCTTACTTGCGAGTTATCCACAGTGCCGCTAAAACGATACTCGAGGCCCTTCGAGAATGCACTCTCCTCCAAGTGCATCGAGATGAACTCACACGTGCTCAAGAATGTGTGGGAGGAAAATTAAAAAAAGCTCACAAGGTATTAATCTCGCATAATATTTCCATCCGTGGGAATCCCATCCAGCGACATATAAAAAGTGCAAGGTCATCAGTCGACGTGTTCCATGAATGCATCGATCCGTACATTTTGTTTATGCACCAATTGGATGCAAATATCAACATTTTTAAAGAGTGACTACAATTTTTGGATCCCTCGTTGGAATGCAACCAAATTCTCTTTTTTCTTGAACACAGCTCATGATTCTTATCCAATATTTCCACCGGACAGTCGAACGATATTTTTTCAGAATCCAAATGCAAAATGGGCACGAAAATTTTCATGGTTTTTTAAATTCAACAAAAATACATAAAATGAGGATTTTTCTTTGGACTCCAACGTTGCCAACTTCGGAAATTAAAATCCCTTTAATTTCATTAGCAGTTGGTGAACGCAACGAAAAATCAAAACGAATTAAAATCCTTTCCAGTTGGGTTTTGATTATTTTCGAAATTCGTACAGAATAAAATGAGAGCACACTCTGCACACTGAAAATTCACATGAAAAAAATACGAAAATTGTTGCCAATTTGAAGTTTTTTTTTTATTTTTCTGAAAATTTGCATTTCGCACACGAAATTATCAAAAGAAAGGGACTGAATCGCTTTTAATTATTTTTTGCGTGGATTAGAGAAAAAAAATGCATTTTTCGAAACTTTTCTGATACCCAAGTGAAATTTTTCTTTTTCTGTCTTCCTATTAGCAGAAAAAAAGATTTGTTCAATTTTGTTATCGTTCGGTCACTGGGAATAAAAATGAAAATATTTTTCCCTGGATCGGGGGCAAGGCCTCTCGATTATTTAGCTGTTATTGCAAATTCTGCATTCAATAGGTGAATGTATACAAAGTAGTTACGGTCCTGAGTGGACTGACATCATTCCATGGGCTGCAAGAGCAGCAGCCCACACCCACACGTATCGCTTCGCTGTCCAGCAGGCGTTTGATGACGTCACTCCCTCTCTTTTCATCTCCATATTTATGTCCCATCTCTGTCTCTTTTTCTTCTTTTATCCTTCCCATGGTTTTTCTCACTCGTGTTCGATCTTTCATTGTCACGTTCCTTCTTTTCTACTTCGAGACTTTTGTACGATTCTCTTGCACAGAAACGTGTCCGGGAGGAGGGCAAGACTTCTTGAGTGTTCGTGTTAAGGCGCCGGTTTGCCGCCACCGGCTGTTGCCGATCTCCCGATAAAGAAAGAGCGTAAAAGTACGACAGGGAGCGAGAGAGAGAGAGAGGAAGAAAAATACAAGGTGACGACGAATGCGAAGAAAATGTGAACAGGAGGAGAAAGAGACAAGGAGAGAAAAAAATTAAGCAAAGAATACACGAACTAAAAAAAAACGATAGTCACAAGGGTCGGGAGGAAGAAAACGTAGAAGAGAAGTTAAGTCAGAGAAGGAGAACGTGGCAAGCAAACGGAGATAGTGGATTAATCGGGAGAAAGGAAGAAAATAAATGGAAGAGAAAGAAAAATGTAAGAAAATATTTAGAAAAGAAAGTAAAAAGGTTAGAAAAACGAAACAGCGAGAAAAAATACAAGGATTCAGAAAATAAAATAATCTTGTAAAGAAAATGACAAACAAATATCGAGAACCATAGAGCGAGAAGAAAGTTGGAGAGCGAGAGATAGAAAGAGGCATTTTATCGACACATGCGAATGGGCCACACGCTCGTTCACCTTAAGTGAGTTCAACACGATTTTCGTCCTATTCTTCTTCTCCTTCGCCTTCTTCTTTTTGTCTGCTCTACGCTCAAGAAAACCTTGTGGAAAGTTTTGAAGCAGGCGAATGTTCATTGGTAATGAAAGTAAAAGAAAAAAAAAACGTTTTCGTGACCAGCGAAGGTGGCCAGAATAATAAAATAAAAAATAACAAATGGCTATGACTTTTCACAATACTTTTTCCTTTCGATCATAGTTTTTCGCTCCACCCCCATTCTCCAGGAATTAAATAATCGTTGCTTTGCTTGTTTACGAATGTTTTTGAAAATATGACTTTTATTTGTGGAAAAATTTTCATAGTCCAACATTATTTTTAAAGTTAATTGTCAGATCAAATATTTTTCCTCGCATTTGCCCTTTTTTTTTGTTCTTTGAGTACATTTAGTTTCAAAAACCCGACCAAATCCAACTATTGGGGAGCAGGGTGTGCTATTGATTGAAGTTTGTTTCGACCCGAACCAGCCAAGTTAGAACCAAACAAATGTAATTCCAATTCAATGGTGGGAATTCGGTTACCTCAAGCTTCGATTTTGCATGAATTAACTGGCTACTCGAAAGTTAGAAGTTCATTCTTGAACTGCACCACAAAACTCTAGCAGGTCTAATTGTCGATATCAATAAAGTGGATAACAACAAATTTGACTTCAATAAAAAATGCAGTATCTTCAGGGCGTGGTTTTCGGAGCAAATTTTCATATGGATTTGCCATATGGAAAATTATCTGAAAGCACCGAGTGGTGAATTAACAAGGATAGCCATTATAATTATAATTATTGTTTGTTGCAAAAATGAGACTCTTTTGGGGTTAAAAAAGAGAAAATTTTGAATCATGTCGATGAGACAAATTGGCACCCTTTTGACCTGTGACCTCGAAATATAATCCAATATTTTGTTGAGCTCCTAGAAAATGTGGAGGGTCTCGAACAACTTTTGTTGACATGTTTCTCGATAACATTTGGTAAAGTCTCGAATTTTGCGAGGATCGAGTTATCAACTTTTTTCGAGTAAAATATTACAAAGCTCTATGCATCTTGACTTTGTATGTTTCAGGAGATCTTAGTTTATTTGGTAATATATATATCTGTAGATTTTTTTCAAGAACGAAGTTTATTTTCATGCGATATTATCTTTTTATATGTTTTCATGACACGAGATTTATTTTGAATGATCAACAGGTTTACAGTGGGAATATCCGTCGAGGGTGAGAAAAAAGTGTCGCTGCGGTGCGAGGGTAAGAGGGGGTAAATCGGAGGGTGAATAAAATTGTCAGTAATTGCTGAGCTACCTATGTTGTGCGGTGAACTCTTGAACGGTGGCTTCGTGAGTGCGGGAGCAGTACCTGCGGTACCCTGTGGTCTTCTCGGGCTCTGGTTACCCGGTTGCCTGCGAGCCACCAGTCCACGCTTGCTTACATCCCCCTATATCGCATTATTGGCCGAACTCATCGCCGAGGGATATCTTGACCATAATCCATCCACAAATACTCTCAACGATCAAAACAAGCAGCAGCTATACGACGATTATTCATATTTGAAACATTTTTACGAAAACATGGATCTCGCACGTCGCAATCAACATTCCAACACGACTAATTGCCAATCGGACGACCTCGATCTCGACCTTGACAACGACGAGAGCGTCTTCCTCGGTGAGTAACCAAATTATCTAAATCCTTCATTTACATTCAATCCATTCATGTTTATCGTTGCCAAAAATGAAAACGAGTTCAGTCTTTTTTTTGGGACCGAAATGAAACGGAAAAAAAAACTGAAACGAAACTGTCGATCGAATAATAAACAATTCACAGCAAATTGTTTATTCAACGAATGAATCGAAAAAATCTTTCGTGTCATTCAATTCGTGTTAACGAATTTCCATAATAGTGAAGGATGAAAAATTCATATCGCAACGTACGAGAAATTTTTTTTTCCGATATTTTCAAACATTTCGAAATAAAAAGTAAAAAAAATACAAAAACAAATCGAAGGGGAAGCGTTTTCATTTTTTAAAATGAGGTTTCGTTGGTTGATCCTTGGCTTCGGAATTGCTCGTGAAAGCATAACATTTGAAAAACAGACACGTTACCAATATTTATATGACACGTGTAATCCCATTCAGTGCCATTTGTTTATATAGACATAGCTGTCGTATAGATACGCCGATAGAGAAATAGACATTGGTGTATATATCATTACAAATCCATGTGTGTGTGAAGAGAAACGTGGAAAAGTTTGTCCTGTAATAGGTGTCACAAGCTGTCGTGACATTTGGTGAGGAAACTCTCATAGCGGACCCGTCACCTTGCATGAAATTCGTTCTCTCTTGCTCCGCTTTTTCCGTTCGTCTATTTTCCTGCTCCTTTGCTCTGCGTTTTTCTCACCAGTCGGAAATGCAAGACATAGCCACAACCTTGACGGGCTAAACTTTGTCGCTTTCAATAGGTGTCGGGGCTTTCGGCTCTCGGGCTTTTCAGGGCTCGCAGCATAGACGGAGAATAGGAATCTCGAGGCCACACAACATCAACCCTTATTGCAATACGCGCGGCCACCCCTGTCTTCTGGGCAAGGCGATATCACAGGCGGATGCTTCCTCGCAATATCCGACCGCCCAGAATTTTTGAAACTTTCTACTTTTCTTGCGGCTCATCTTACCAATCGATTTAGAGCTTCCATTCTTTTTCGCTTACACTTCTGAAGTGCGAAATTAAAAAAAAAAGTAAAAATTACGATCGATTTTTTTTTAGAGACTCCACGATTTAGAAATCGGAATATTTAATGTTGGAAATTGAAACTTTTGACACACGTTCTTATGAGGAACTACTGAACATTGTGATTTTTATAAATGAGTATCTTATTAATTAATTTTATTTAATAAATTTGAAGGAATTTTATGAATAGAAAGTTTTGCATCAACGTCCTTAACGTATGACTTTGAATTCAAGTTTCCAATAAATGTAATTCCCATTAGGGTGGGAAGAGGGAAGGGTGACGATGCGGTAACTTGATAAAAACCGTCGACGTTTCCATTTGCGAAGAAAATTGATGAACCATCGGGATGTTTTATCGAAAAAAACGTACTCGGAGGAGTTATTACTGCGGGGGAAAAAAAAACGAACGAATGATAAATCATACAGTGATTTCAGGTGCTTTTGGAAATGAAAAAAAGTTCGATAAGCGCACGGGAGCGTGGGAGCCTTCTCGAGTCTCACCAGAATTTATTGCTAATTACTTTTCCTCCATATCTTTCAACCCCGACTGTCTTCTCCGGTATATACATCGCCCGCACGTATAAATAATTATTATAATTCTTCCATTTTGATGTGGGGGGAGTGGCCTACAATGATCCCTTCAGAGTCGATGCTTCGGCGTCCCCGAATGGGATAAATTCACGATCGACTGTTTTCTGTAACCTTTTTGAACGTTAGTCAACCGTCGTAGGCTTGGCAACGAACGAAAAGTTCAGTAAATAGAAACATTCGGTAAACTTACAAAACATATTGTAAATAAATGTTGGGGAGGATTTCGAGAAGTATTGAACGCCAAGAAACTAAAAGAGACAACCATTTTTTTTGTGAAGAATTTTATCAGCCGTGCTGCTTTACACATAGTTTTTGAGTGATCGACGAAAATCCTTGAAATTGCGGTTGCATAAATGCGAAAGAAAAAGCTCGCTCAAAAATTAACAAAGAATGTTTAAAAAAGGAGATGGGATACGTGGACAAAGGAAAAGGAAGAATAGAGCGTGAAAGTCTCGTGAAAATGGTCGACAATGGAGAAATCCTAGTTGGAAGCGTGACAGAGCGGTGACAGACACATCTACATGAGAATGCCCATTCTAGTGTCCATGTTTATACAAAGTGGACCGAAAGTTAGGTTGGAAAATTATCGCAAGTGATAGGTCGTACAATTCTGAGAAGAAAAGTCATTAGGCATTTTTTTCTGCGATGCATAGTTCGTGCGATATTTATCAATTTATGACGGTCTATTCGGCGCGTGTAAGGAGTAGAATGTGGTGGGGGAAGCAGCAGCAGTGGGGGCTTGCGCATGCGCGTGGGGGGCGCCGCCCCACGCGCCGGATTGGTCGCAACAAATTGGTTGATATCGCTTGAACGGTTCCTCGTAGAAAAAAAATCCAAAGAACTTTTTGCTTTGGAATCGCGCAACGTATCTCGTACAGCTTGGATACGAGTTTTCGGACAGCTTGTAGAAAAATCATGAACAACGGAAGTAGCACAGCCAGGCTAGGTTTCGGGGAAGGGAGTATAAACCGAGAGTGGATGAACCACAGGGGAAAAGAGGAAGAAAGAGATGTGAAAACACAGTGATGAGGACATAGGTATAGTGCAGTGAGAAGCATCAACGGGAATGGTGGAGAGAGAGAAAAGGGGGAAGTGGAATAGGTCCAAGGGGAAAGGGGTGAAGTACAATGGGTTGTGCGGTATTATTTCTCTGTTTGCTGCGTCATCAGGCTCTCCCACTGCACACTCACTCCGGTGCTATTAACAGCAAAAACTCTACGTTATCCTCCACTTTTTTTAATAAACTGCCGCTAAAGTTTCATTTTTTTTCCTCGTTGTTTATCAGCATATGGAATTTCGTTGAAAGCCGCTAATTCATAAGCTCTCTTTCAGGTCATAATTTTACATTTATTATTGAGCAAGCCTCAATTACTGACCCTGACAATACACTTTCAACCTTGAGTCGTCAAATTACCGAATTCTTAAATCGATTTTGAACTCGTGGGTCGTGGCATTTTTTTTTTTTAATTAGACACGATTCGATGGCATCAGCTACGATGACGTATCAATGGCATGATTATTGATGACTCAAGTTATTTGATCAAACAGGATTTCCGATCGGAGGTCTAAGCGAAGTTCTTGAGAGCTTGGTATATACATCGAGTAACTGCTACTGATATACGAAGCAACGAATCTACCGATAGGAAATAACCGACCCCCCTCCACGGAGTTTCGGAAATACCCGGAGAGATAGTTAGGGATGGCTCGTTAGCCATCTATTCCTTCACCATCCCTTTCCTCTATATATTTATCTCGCTCGAGAAGGCAAACAGTCATCGATCTCGCGAGGAAGCCCAGAGAGGACTAACAGCGAGAAATTACGTATTATATCGGATGAAACATATTGCCAATGAAAGGTATTACCAAAGACAATATGGAGGGTTGCAATGGATCACATTGATTACGCTAATTAATCAAAGTTTTTCGATTCCTCGTAATGACTTTTCATCTCATTTTTATTTCCACAACATTTATCCCATTCGTTTCTTTGCATCAAACGAAAATTCATAACGAGTAATTTGTCGAAAAAAAAAGTCTATTTTTTGTTATTATTGCTTATCTCCGTTTGGGTTATTATGCAATGGTGGGAGGGGCAAATGGTTGGTATTTTGTTTTTTTGGTTTGGTATAAACGTCAAAGGCATCTTTGTTCTTTCGTTTAATCCGACAGACGACGATAGAGGGCGCCTGAGAGAACTCTATACACACAGCTGCCGAGCTGGCTCATCGGTGGTTCGTTCGACTCTCAGTAGTAAGGTATCTTGCCCAGCTCTTTCATTTATCTCTTCTATTTTTTATCCTCTGTACTTTCTTCCTTTTATCCTCCCACCCCCTTCACCCGCCCTCACACTACGGCTTTCTTGTTCCCTATACGTTTCGTATCTCATTCCTATCAGACCCTTCTCTCTCCATACAGGATAATCCACGCCGTCAACCTTCGCTGTTTATTTTTATTTTTTCATATTTTTTCTTTCTTGCAAAATCCCTGTACCGACTGGAAGATAATTTTTTACACGTAGGGCGTTTCTTTTTTCAACGGAACTTTAATATTTCGTAACAGCATTCATTGAGTTGTAATTGTTTACAAAAATGAGTTGATTCATTTTTTTTTTTCAAATAGACTCAGTATTTTCTTGAATGCATTTTTACAGTTTTTGTTTTGTTCAGTTATTCCGATGTTTGTTTTGGCATTGCGAACATTTTTTGCATTAAAAAAAATCAGGAACTCAGAATTGCCGTTTTTTTTTCCATTTGTAACTAAACTTGATAACTTTGAATTTTATGAGAAAAAATAAATATAATAAAAAAATATTTCGATATTTGCAAACATTTCGAAATAAAAAGTTAAAAAAATACAAAAACAGAGTTAATTGATTGAGTTAATTCATTTTTTTTTCAAATAGACTCGTGGCAGTATTTCCTTGAATGAATTTTTACAGTTTTTGTTTTATTCAGTTATTCCGATGTTTTTTTTGGCATTGCGAACATTTTTTGCATTTAAAAAATTCAGGAACTCAGAATTGCCGTTTTTTTTTTCCATTTGTAACTAAACTTGATGACTTTGAATTTGATAAGAAAAAATAAATATGAAAATGTATCGTTTGTCGATATGAGTCGGACTGGCCTATACATTTTGAGCTTCCACGCTACTCACTCGTCTATTCCCTCGGTAGAGACCTCGATGGATGTTTCTACCCGTCGTCCCGTTTAATCACTTCCGTGAGAACGCGCTGGAGCGTTTTTCCTTTTTTTTTTTTATTCCATTTTATTTTCTGCTCTCGTCGGAGTCCTCGACTAGCGTAGTGAGATGTCATGTTGGGAACGAGTCTATTTTGGCGATTGGGCATATTCACAACTTTAAGGGTGGCGTCGCCTTTCATCCCCGCGTTCTCTAAGCTTCTATATCTCTTGCCTGCTTCTTTGGCTGTGAAAGGAAAAAGATTGGAAGGAAAAAACGCAGCAAGATACAGGTCTTCATCACAGGGGAGAAATTGATCTGGGTTTCACGGACTAATTTTCCTTCGACGACCTGTTTTCTTGGTAATTGGCAGCACAGTCTGTCATTCCGAGCTGCTGGATTGAAAATGGACAAGCATATCGTGTCTATCAATCTTGGAACGATTGGACCGAAAAAAAATCACAGTTATTTGCAATTTAGTTTTTTTTTTTTTTTCATTCAGAATCGTCCATTCGAGATTCTAGGGAAATCTAGATTGGCTCCATTTTGTTTCGATGGAACGGATACCACGGCAAATACAATTTGGATCCTGCTACCAAAATTCGGAGCAATAACCATTGGTAAAAATTTGACCTCCTGAAACTCTGACCAATGAACTCTTTGCTTCTAATTTCCATATTGTCGATTTGGTTGATTACTGATTTACCGGAAAAAGTAATAGCAAGCATGGCCTACACTGTAAACAAAATTTTGTTGGAAAAGATGGATATTTTGTTCGATACGTTCAACTAAACGTTTTGTTTGAATAATCCAAAAAATGGTGTCATCGCAGCAGAAAATATTCTAGAGAATCTCTTCGGAAGCAAATTTGAGTCGTTCCAATCGTAAATTTTGCTGACAATTCTGTTAGAAACTATAAATATTCCGCCAAAATAAAGAAAATTTTGAAATTATAAAAAATATTTAGTTGGCCGTGTTCAACAAAACATCGACCATTTTTAACAAAATTTCATTTTCAGTGTAATCAATTGGAAAATGACCGTCACTTTTTTCGGGTAATTTTTGGTAATCTTTTGTCTTTTTTGCGACTGCCAGAATGTACGATTGTTTAAATATTTAATGTTTCGTGATGGAGACTCAGGTAAATAATAATTACTCTGACTGTTCGTCATGCAGAGTATTTGCGAATGCGTCATAAAAAAAAAGTCAATTTTTTTTATTCTAGAAGTTTTCACTTTCTACACGTGAGGTGGGGCTTGAAATCGCGATACACGAGCATTTATTATTCATGACAGAATTGGATATTCTTTTGGCGGTAATGCGACCGTCGTTTAACCCTTTTTTGACCAGTCACAATTTTAGTTCTCATCACTATGATGGATTCATCGAAAAAAATTCAGTTTCCAACGTAAGTCAGATTTGCTTGGCCAGTTTTCTAAGGGAACCTCCAAACAACACCAAAAAACAAGCGTGTTTATCGTGTTGAATGGATTTCAACTTTAACTAGTTGAGCTGAATTTTGTCGGGCTCGGTAAATAGCCTCGAAAGCAGCTTGCAACTAAGGTCAAAACTGATCGTTCGTTCAATAAAGTTTCCTTCGGTTCGAGAGCAGCGTTTGCTCAAACATTAAGGGTAGTTGCCGAGGCCCGAAGTTTCTTGATGAAGTTGAAGAGATCGTAGCTACTCGATAGCATTGTGGTTATAAAACTTCTAAGAGCATAATGCTCAGAGGCCACGAACGATTTATCGACGGGAAGAGTACAAGATTTCGGATCTCCGAAGTTTCGGTCATTCGGAAGGGTCGATGAGAGGAAATAGCTTGACCACGTCCACCGGACCGACCTATAACTATTACCATTCTCGAAGTGGATTTCTTTTGGAATCACGCAGCCCACGTGATTCCTTTTTCAACATTAGCCCCGGGCGAGTATTTATTTTCGATTAATGAGGACCTGTCCGACCTTGGGATTTACCCGGAGTTCTAGCAGTTGGTTTCCCTATCATGCTGCATGTTTATCGAAAGCTTCGATCGGTGGAGCCTCAGAGAATTGTTTGGCAACTCCATCTGAGCAAAAAATGGGGCGGCAATTTGTATTAAAACAAAAAAAAAAAAAATGGTCTCCATCGGAATCCAGGACAGACGCCATTTGATAGTAAAATATCGAGGTTGAGAATATGCGTTGATTGTTGATTACCAAAGTTTCTGCAAAGAGTTGTTGCTGCCGAAAACAAAGCGCAAAATCCAGAGACCAGAAATCTTCCCCCCGGACTCGTGTCACCGTTGGATCGCTCCAACATATACTTGGCTTACCCATCTGTACAAAGCAAGTTTGCTCAACTATTCGGCAATAAAATTTTCTTCGCTAATACTACCGAGAGTCCTGTCTCAGCCCTTCTATATCCGTTTAATCGACTCCATTCGTTAACACGTCTCAACCCTCAGGATCCCCTTTGGCACTTGGGCTAGAGGCTTTCGGTAGGTCCTTCGTGAGTCTCTCCCCCGCACTCGAGATCGTAGCATATTATCCAAATTCCGTTCGTAAATTCCTACTGGCTGGCTTCAATGAAGAAAAGAGAGTGGATAGAGAAAGCCAGAAATGCCATTCCCTTTTCAAGTCCACCGACCATCTACCAAGAGTTGAGCTTTCCTTTTACTCGTTCGTCGATCGAGCAGCTATCCCGCAAGGAATCACGTTCTCCCTCGTTCCGTCCGGGCGCCATGTACAGGATGACCCAAAAATCAACTTCTATTGTATCCTTAAAGTCTCCAAGAAATTCTGAACCGAAAAGTATTTGGGCATTTTTTCATCAGCCTAAGCAGTGATGAGCTGCGAAGGTTCAAAGTTGGACCAATGAGAAGAATGCGTCGGTGGGCGGAGTAAAAAACAACGCATCTCTGATTCGTTGAACTTTGAACGTTCGTAACTCGTTGGATCTTTTCTGGATCGACAAACGTCCAAATACTTTTCGTTTCCGAATCTTGTGACGAATCCAACTGCACGACGTTGGTAATTTATCCTGATATATATTTTTTTTTTCGGCAATATAAGGAAACAGCTTCCCTTTTATGCTGCTGGGGGACACCCCATGGATCTATGGCTATACCACGGTATATGGAACACTTGCCAGGAGAAAATCCAGCCAAAGTCCGTGCCGACCCCCGAGGTTAAGAAGCAATTCCCGCGCGATGAATTTATGGGTGCTCGGGATTAGCGCGCTCGGGTGCAATAAAAGTCACGCTGCTTTTTCCTCTTCTTCCCATACAACCGCCGACCTTCCTCATCTGAAGCCCTAACCTCCTGTTTTTCTTACTTTTTCTTTCGTTCTCGCACGTCTCAAGCTTTTTGTTTCACCTTGTCGGCCCGTGTCTCGCTTTTTGGCCATTCTTTTCTCTCGACTTGCTCGTGGGTTGTTCGTTTTTATTGACTTCCTTTGGCCACTGAACATTTTCCCATTTACGAGACCTATCGCGATATTAAATGGAACCGAAATGACTGGGATATTGAAATGTTTCGACTCGCGACCATAAGTTGTTTTTTTTACCTTTTGCTTTTCAAATTGTGAAACGACGGCTCATGCTTGTGTGCAATCTGAAATGATGTAATCCTTGAAATTGAACGAACTGAAGCGCGTGTTCGCCAAATTTTTCCTGCACGCACCCCATTCGAAAAGGGATTATAACCAAAAAAAAAAGCTTTATGCAAACATGAGCGGTTCCTGGTTCTCTCCATGTACCATCCTGCCCGCCCTCCCCCATTGCTGTGTACACACATGGAGTAATCGTCCCAATTCCCATCCAATTCCTGAATGAACGTATCGCGTTTGTGCAGGGAGTAAGTCGTCGATGTTTCCAGCGCCATCTCTCAAGGATTTCCATACATTCGGTTGGCCCTTTTTTTTTATCCATTTTTTGTCTCTGGTCCAGCGCATGCGCTCAATCTTTCCACAAACAGATTCCATTACTTTTGAACAAGGTAGTTAAATCGCGAGATAATCCCGATGCCAACGAGTAATCCCAGTTTTATCGCCTCCAGCCTCATCTACAATGGGTTCTCGATGTCACGTCTCTGAGAATTTCCGATCGCATCGATCGTGGCAATCCGGAGAGTCGAGGTCTCAAGAATATTTTTTTTTCTGATGCACTCGTCGACGCGAATGAACAAACTGGGCGTGGCGATTGAAGGTCGTCGAAGGAATAGGACGGGTTGGTGCTCATTAATGATGGTCACTAATTATTCATTAATATATGGCGTAACGGTACGTCGGACAGAGAAATGGCGAAGGACTTTCCTCTTCAGATTTAGGAGGCCGATCGAGTGGCTTAAAATTCTCTTGCGACTTTAAGGACACCCTATTTGTTTGGATAATCCTATCAACACACGGTTGACGAGATAAAAAATATGCTACCCATCCAACACATGGAAATACTCGATTCGATCGAATTTTCACGCAAATACGAAATATTTGTGCACACGATTCCTGTGGGGATTGTCCAGGATACAGAAAAGGGAAGAAAGAAAAATTGAAACACACACAATTGTGAATTGTAACTAAATTAGTACTCGAAATTCTACTTTCCTCTCATTTCTCCCGAACAAATTCACGTTTACATGAAAGATTAATCTGTCTGGTATAACACGGGAATCAAGGAGGTAGATCGACCAGAGAAAATAGGGTAGGAAACATGGACGGTCACGAACGAAACCCTACTAACGTAATAATATTCCAATTCGTGGACGGAAATTACTCGAGAACTCATCGTACGTCACGTACCTCCAAAGAGAATGTTTTCCCTGCCTGGGAGAGCAAGACGACCAGGACTACATTTTTCGCCACCAATAATCATTCGTGCCCTCCCCAATCCCATATTTTTTTTCTCTTTTTCTTCCAAATAATTCAAAAGAAACTAATGGAACATGTTTTTGGAATCTTCTCGCTCGAAATTCATATAAATCGATTCCGAACAAAAAGTAAATCACTATCGCCCTTTTTTCTTCATTACTTCAGCTCATTTATTTCGTCATGATTTTTGACAGAGTAATAGACAAGTTTTTGACTACCCAGCGCTCTGTAAGTTTACGGCTAGTTGTTACAATAAAAAAAAAAGTTTTTTGATGTACGGAGACACGAGAAAGCAAGGAAGGCAGAAACGAAGCTGCTCCTGTTGGAGATCTAACCGTAATTGCATCCTAGCTCGCATATACATACATATGTTTATATATATTTATATATATATAGAAGGGCGTACATTGCTTTAATTAATGCGACATACTTTTCAACGATGAAAAGTGCCACCTTCTCGTAATGCGGCCCAAGGAGTCAGGCTGCTCTCTCGCTTTCCGCTTCCACTTCCTGCGAAGTTCCTGCAGACGGATCGACGAACTTTTCCTTTCCTTCTCTCTTTTCCTCTTTCACGCTTACCCTCTCGCTCTTTTTTTTTTTTTTCTTCCCAGTCCTTCATTTCTACGTTCCATACTACTTAATTCCTCCTCGTTCCACCGCCGGTACTCTTCGCCCTCTCATAACCCAACCCTCATCTTGCAGACTGTGCGCATTCATTAAATATACACGTAGATATGTGCTGTTTTAAGTGCAGTTAGATTATTCGGTACTGGAATTTTTTCATTTTCTTATTACAAATATTTATTATTTAGGATCGTTGCGAATTCATCTCTTTTGGAACGAGCGGTTTCGTGGTTTCTTTTTTAATTATTCATCGACGAAACTTTATTCGTACTCGAGTGGACAATATTTTAGATTCTAGTCGATTGAGCACGTTGTATGGCGACGGTCAAATCTAAATGTTTGTTTTTAATTTTTCTTACATACAGAATGGTTTGCGAGCCCAAGTTCATTTGGAAAAGTTGTTACAAATTGCCTAAAGAACAACATACTGTAAATCGAAGATTGCCCGGGGGAATTTGCATTTTTTTATATAATAAACAAAATATCGAAAAAATTTTAAGACCGATTTTTTTGAAAAACTAAATAAAGCTTCTTCGATGTTACATAAAAGTGTGTGCAAAGTTTTAAGAGGCTTCACCATTTGTGAATCGAAATATTTAATAATGAAAATTGGAACTTTTAACACACGCTCTTATGAGAAAGAACTGAAAATTGTGATTTTTATAAATAAATATCTCGACTCCTACATGGTGAAACCTTTTAAAATTGCACGTGCTACTGGATGTCACTATGCTCGTTGTGTGGTGCAAATTCAAAGAAATTCTATCGATAGAAAATTTTGCTTACAACGTTCTCAATGACTCAAACGTTTTTGGCTTGGAAACAAATTCTCTAAATATTGACGTTTTGCATGTTCAACGAGGTGTTTTGGGGCTGAAGAAAGATTCTTGAATGTCTGATACATCTCAGTCTGATTCAATGAATAATAGAACTGTAGCAAGTATTGAAAAAATTTCCATCAAACTTTTATAAACAAAAAAAAACTTTGATTGATTAAGAATTTTTTTTTCGTTCACGATTGCTGGGGTTAAAATTCGTCCAATTTTATTCAGAGCTGCCCTTATATATATATACGCTCTATGCAGTATGAAAGAAGCTTCCTATCAGGGTGGCTCGGGGGTTAAATTTCTACGGTTGTCAACCTGCACTTCCGTTTGGCTATGAGAAGGCCAAAGTTTCGCGAGAGGCAAATCCGATAGGACATCTGATGGTTCGCCTCGGGAGAGAGGCCCTTTAGAAATTCTTTCGATTTTCCACTCTTTTTTCCCACCTGCTCTTTATCCCTCAGAGCTCAGCCACCCCCCTTTTCCTCTATTTCATTCCCTCTCAACCCCCCCGCTCTTTGCCATGAATGCGTACCCGAGTATAAATTTAAATTTTACACACTTTTGCACAAATTCACACACGTGCAACTCCAGATGTTATTCATTAAATCGGGTCAAATACTTTTGATTCAACAACTTTTTTTCAAGCACATAAAAGTGAGACATCATTGTGGGAGTAAAAATCGGCTCCATATGTTGAAAAAAAAAAAAAATCTCCACATAAATACATTTCCTTCCTTATTGGATGGAAATATTTCATGCAAATCTGAAATTTCAATTCATCAGCAAAGAAAATTGTTAATGTTTCATTCCCTTTGGAGATTTATCCGTTTGCGAAAGTTTTCAGTAAAAATGAATTAATACCATGGAAAGGTAAATTGAACTTTCCAAATCGACGGGGGGAAATATACCGAGAAAAAATTATTAAAAAATAAAAGGTTGAAATTTTTTTTTTTAATTTTATTCAGAAGAAAAATATTTTCACAATAGAAAATACAAAATGCATCTATATAAAAATCCTTTACACACTGTTTACAGGTCATAACAAAGTCGTAAAAAAAAAATCAGCCAGAATATCGCTGGTAACGCGATACAGAATATTTACCAGTCGTAGAATGCATTCTGATTAAAAGTAGTCGATTTATATAATATTTACCACATATCCATAAACGGTGGACAAACGGACCGGGAAACAAGTATATTTTCCATGCAGGAGTATTTAGATGCTCTGGCTATGTTGGTGAATTCTCGACAAAAGCTTTCGAGTACAAATGCAAGGGGAGAATTGTGGAGGTTGGTTTGGCGGGTTGTCTGTGTCCTGGCCAGGCGCACGTATGGCCACGCCAGATGATTTATGTGGATCATTAAGCGAGAGCTGCTTCCTCGTCCGGTTTGCACTCTTCCCCTGCAGTCTCTTTCCCTCCCCTCGCTTTCTCGGTTCCACCAACTCTCTTTTCACACACTGCAGCTTATACAGGGTGTAGTCTACATTTTTCAAAAAGTCACTTGGCAGAGAGTTTGCTTCGTCACATACAAGAAAATCAATGCGAATTTTCGACATGTCGATAAAAAAATTGTGGTTTTCGAAATCAAACAGTTTCAAAACTGAACTATTTATTTTTCTGCGTTTCAAGGATTTTACGATCGTTTATTCATTTGTCAATTTTTTTTTGCTTTTTTTTTTTATATTTCAATATATTTATTTAAGGACGTTGTATGCAAAACTTTGTGTCGATAGAATTCTCTCAAAGTAGGACCTCACAAAGAGATTAGTGTTTCCTAATACCTCGCGCAATTGTTCACCATGTCGAAGTCGAAATATTTATTTATAAAAAGCACAATTCTCAGTAGTTTCTCATAAGAGCGTGTGTTCAAAAGTTGCAATTTTCAACATTGAATATTTCGATTTCTAAATGGTGAAGCCTCTTAAAACTTCGCATACACTTTTATGTAAAATCGAAGAAGCTTTATTTAGTTTTTCAAAAAAATCGGTCGTAAATTTTTTTCGAAATTTTGTTCATTTTATAACAAATGCAGGTAACCTTGGACGATATCGAATTTAGAGTATGTTGTTCTTTAGTCAATTTGACACAACTTTGTTCAATGAACTTAGGCTCGCAAACCATTCTGTATGTAAGAAAAACTGAAAACAAAAATTTATATCTAACCCCCGCCATTCGCCGTCCTTGAATTGGATTGAAACCTAAATTTTGGTGATCCTCAGCAAATGTTGCCGGAAAAGTGCAGATTGAGATCAAAATTTAAGTGTAAAAATTTCAAAAACGACATTCGCGATCGGAACACCCGATATGTATGAATTTTCTGAACTATGCTCCTCCACAGAACAATATATACGCCACCCATCATACACCATATCCAGAAAATGTATATCAAACATTCCACGTCAAATTCTCGCACCGCAAATTAACGGTAATTTGGAGCTTTCGTGATTAATTCATTTCGGTTGATTTAATAACGCAACCATTTCTCGAAATCTCATGTTGATTCGATAATGCGTGATGATCAAGAAAAATACAGCAGTTTACTGGTTGAGAATGAACATGGACAATCCATACCATTCATCCACTTCGAGTGTGTTTCATTTTCTTCATTTGATAATTGAACAAATTCATACATTCCATTGCGATTCTGAGTTCCATTTGCCTCGAAATATTCGATTTATTCATTTTATTACGTTTGCGTTTCGTGTTTTATTTGAAAATATTCGATTTTACATGGAAAGTCCCATATGTACAGACTGTGACGTTATGATTCCCTCCGCCTACCCGTTTAGTCAGTTTTCCAGTGTTTTTATTTCATATAGTTGGATGCACCCACTGTTTTTATCATGCCACCCCTATCTATTCTTCTCTCGCCCTAACTCGTTGGCTCTCCTGTGCTTTTTCCATCTAGCACTCCAGGAAAAGCTAGTTTTTCCTCCACTGTATAAATCCCTCACCTCTCTGTGACCTTTTTCTCATTTCTCCCTCATGCCCAGAGAGAACTAGCTCAGGGAAAAAACGAGAAGGCTCTCCTTCTCTCTCACTCCCCAACCTCGAAGTTCGCACATTCAAACTTTTTTCTCGTACGTTGATCATAAATTTCACCAAGATAGCTTTACATCCACACATCTAGATCGATATATATTTATACATGTGAAAAATAATTCCAGAACTCGATAATATGGCTCGGGAGTGTGTGTTTCCAATTATGAGAAAGTTGCTCAATCATGCCAGTATTCAGTTGATTGCAAAAAAATGAATTCTTCGTTTTTCGTAACAAGAAATACATTTTACGCATTTTTTGATTTTCTATTCAATTGGATTGTTTTTTAAAAAATTTTTATATGATGACTTTCGAAGTCAGGAAATTTTTTTGTTGGATTACGAATTCAAATGCAGCACAAAAAAAAATTGCGCGGAGTTTTATGAGTTTAATTCAAAACGGAATGTTGTATTTTGTTTAAAATGAAGATGGGGTTGTGATGGTTAAACGATTGCGACAGCAGAGAGCGTCGGTTTTTTCTCACGAGCTTTTAATTGCATGGATCTGTTCTTTTGGCCTCTCTCATTTGTCAGAAATCTCGTGCGAGCTCGTGCAATGTCGCCGTCCAGTTCACTGCGAGGGATCACTCACCCTTAAATTCACAATTTAAGCGCACCCGCTATTTTTATATCCCTCAGGCTTTCAGCCACGCTGATGTTTTTTGTGCGTTTTTTTTTCTTTTCACCGAAATGACTGTTTCGCGATAATATATGTCAAGCCTTGAGTATCTTATACTCTCGTTATTTTTATCAGGAAACTCCTTATGGGACTCCTACTGGTAAAGAAAATTGTTAACCAAGTTCCTGTAAATTGTTGAGAAGAATTGCTGAGGACTTATCGCTTCAGAATTTCATAATATTTCTGCTCGTCAAGCGACGAACATTACTTCTGGTACATCCTGTAGTCCTTTGACAGTTTTATAAACGTGTGAGATCTCGTCTTTCGTGGCGTTCTCGAACAAGGCTGTCTTCCTGTTGGCCGTGCATCAGGTGCAAGCTCTCTATGGCTGACAACGCGTAATTAAATTTCGCTCCACTCCTCTCTCGTCGACATATGTTTGCCGTCACGTTCAGCTATATGTATAATCGGCTAGTTCATTCGCCAACTCGGACCACTACGTTTCTCACGAAAATTCGATCCAGTGTACTCGCTGATCTAATTATTCTCGTGGCTGGATCATAATTTCTGCTTCCACTGTTCGACACCACAATTCTCCAGCATTAATACTTGAAACAGAAAATTCGAAAAATCAAAATAATATGCAACAATTTCCATTGAAATTGTTACATGTGATCGTTATACAATGTTTTTGTCTTTTTTCAAAAATTCATCATCCATTGTCTTATTTGTGAATAAAAATGTTTTCAGTTTTTATCAACCCAGTTGTTTGGCTGAGGTAAAATTAACCCCATGCGATGATTAAGGGTTAATTATTAGTATTGATTCTTGAAAATTGACAATAAAATCGTGGACCCTTTTTGCATGGATATTTTTCATGACTCGTGTCATGGTGAGGGATTCATTTTGAACGAGGAAAATGTTGATACTCCGGAAAAGCAAATTTGTCAGTGGGGTCAAAGGTTAAGGCGAAATCATGTGGATATCTGATCTTTATTAATCGTTCGATCGTTACCTCGTCCCTTTGCGGTTATTATCCACTTTTGGAAGGGCTCAAACGTTCAACTTCCTCGTGTCACTCGAATAATAAGGAGGGGGTGTGGATAAGAACAAGGGCTCCTTCAGAGGGTAGAAAATAAAGAAAAATGTAATCTTTATTAATAGAGACATCGATCAGAACGATGGTATGGTCGAGCACATTTAAGGACTGGATAAGTTTGCGTAACTTGATAGGAGAGCAGGGGAGGGGGCTGAGGGGTAGAAAAATGAGAAATACAGACAAAATTATTGACTCATTATCATGATTGTGATTGCTCGTTCCACAGAGATGAATTGCACAAAAAATTCCTGCACACAGACACTGCGGTATAATTTTATTCGAGTTAACTTATTTCAAAAATAATTCATACAAATTTAACACGTGGTAAAAAATAGATTCGAACGATGACAAAAATTATCGTTACCAATAACATGGACCATCAACAGCGTTAGGAACTTATGTGTAGCCAAATAAGTGGAAAATTAGTGTTTCAATAAAAAATCTTTAGTCCTGCGGAAAGAAACGCAAAAAAATGTATTTTATTCGAACACATTTGAAATCCTTTCATTAGACATTGAAAATCTCTGTATGTACAAAACTCTAGTACAAAATTGTGTTTGTGCCCTTTTCAGGCAAAAACCCCTGGACCGATTTGATGAATTTTTCACAAGAATGAAGCTCATGAATCAGAATCGTTTTCAGGCTGTATTGCATTCCGATAATTTATTTTTTTCGGGNTGTCAAATCGATAATTTATTTTTTTCGGGAACCCGAACCAAAAAATCACATTTTTCGTCATAATTTCCACTTTGAAAGTTCACAAGTAACTAAAAAATGATAATAAATCAAAAATTGATAATCACCAATTCAAAGATTATTCGAAAACGAAGATAACGAGCGGTAGCTCGAGTGCCAGTTTGTAAAACAAAAAGTTATACCGATTTTCGTAAAATCAATGTTTTAAGATTTGGAAATGTTTTTTTTTTTAAGTTTCCACGTCAAGCTAGCAGTACTCTCCAGTTTTATATAAAAATCATTTTCGCGTGTAAAAATCATTCTTCGAATTGAAGGATAAGGCCCAAAGAACTAACGGGCCTTATGTGATAATACAAATGTTAATACCAACAGTAATAAATAAATTAACAATAATATCAGCTGCAGCAAAATTGAGTTTGGAACGTATTTAAAATTCGGAGGATCTGCTCGTATTTGGATTCGCGTTAGTCGAGTCTTTTACAACAGGCAAGGACGAGCAGTACTTCTGTATTGCATACTTTACGAGTTCGATGAACAACCATTTATTTCCGAGCTTTTTTTTATTTGTATCCGGGTTCCCAACAGTGAATTCGAATCCTCATTCTCCTCTGTTGCTCTGGCCTTTGTTTTGCCAAGAGCAAAACAGTGAAAGGGNTAACTTATTTCAAAAATAATTCGTACAAATTTAACACGTGGTAAAAAATAGATTTGAACGATGACAAAAATTATCGTTACCAATAACATGGACCATCGACAGCATTAGGAACTTAAGTGTAGCCAAATAAGTGGAATTTGAGTGGCATTTGAGATCCTTTCATTAGACATTGAAAATCTCTGTACATAAAAAACTCTAGTACAAAATTGTGTTCGTTTCCAAAATTTGGAACGTTTTTAAAATTCGGAGGATCTGCTCGTATTTGGATTCGCGTTAGTCGAGTCTTTTACAACAGGCAAGGACGAGCAGTACTTCTGTATTACATACTTTACGAGTTCGATGAACAACCATTTATTTCCGAGCTTTTTTTTATTTGTATCCGGGTTCCCAACAGTGAATTCGAATCCTCATTCTCCTCTGCTGCTCTGGCCTTTGTTTTGCCAAGAGCAAAACAGTGAAAGGGACGAAGGGACGAAAAAAATGAGATTTGAACATGCCACAAGGCTTTTCCTCTGGTTCTCTCGATTCACCGAATAATTTAGTCAACGGTTGGGAAAACGGATGTTTACCACGGGGCTATTTATAACCTCTTGCCAGGGTGGGAGTAGCGGGAGATTCGGAGGGGAGGTAGGGGGTGGTATGACTCAAGCAAATTTCCAAGGGCTCCGAAATTTCTGTTGGATATATGCTAGCAAGACCCGTGTATGGGCGAGAGCTTTACGAGCCTAGTAGCGACGTGATTATTTATCGTTCTCGAGACTGTAACTTCAAATTTTTCTCTATACCAAGTTCTTTATGTTCTTATTTTTTTCTTTCTTTTTATGTCTTCATTAACTTTAATGCCTTTGTTGCCTGTGCAATAAGAACTGAAACAAACGGTTCATTTGTACAGAAAATACGATAAACACTGAATCCACACTTTACAACGCGAAAACGAGCATCTAGTCAATTCGACGAGCAGCACGTTGAGTAGAATTTATTTTTTCTCCTGATTCACTTCCGAACAAACTTCTTTTTGTCATCGCGAAATTATTATTTTCAAATCAAATGATAATTGCCGGAGTGTTTTGGGTCGTTTTCGATGAAAAGTTGAACTTTCCGGACATGTACGACAAGCTGGAATCATGACTTTGAGATTATTTGGAGGATTTTGATTACCAGTGGCTTTGCTCGAGCAGATTTTTTTTTTTTTTTTTTTTNTTTTTTTTTTTTTTTTTTAAGTACGAAAATCAAATAAACGATGTTCGGAGGTTCATTTTTTTGAGTCAAATCATAATTTTTATCGACGTAAAGCACAGACGTGTCTCATTGTATTATTTTGCTACAAATTTTGCCTTAATTCAGCTTAATTCAGGAAAAATTTCCATTTCGATGAATTCTCATCGAATGCCACAGACGTGAATGATTTGTAATTATACCTCGAGCTTGTCTCGTGAATTATTTGTCACTGGTTGACATGCGTGCGCAGGAGAATTTATTTATCGGGTATTTGCTCAGTAATGGAGCTGAATGGCAATACTTGCTCAATTATTTAGAATCGAAAGCTATAAATATGTTGGTCGATGTATTTTTATCTTCCAAACGGAAGTCACAGACATTGAATAATGGCTCTCAATGATAAATATTCAAACAAAAATTGACAACGAATATTCTCGCGAACGTTGAATCGGTTAATCAATCGAATTTTGGGTGAAAAATCGATATTGACGTGATTGGGTCGCGAGACATTGGACGACGAGAAATAATCGTGAATCATAAGAAACTATGAATGCGAAGAAACGTTTCGAATCGGTATAGGGAGGCGTCAGCGTGATTTGCAGCACCCTAAAACTCTCGTGGTCTCCCTACGTCATAGGTACATCGAGAAAACACGGCGAGCATCCAGTGGACCATGCCCCAGCTCCGATTTTCTCATTGCGTTTCCCTCTGACCTTTTTCTCACGATGTCATGTCATTGGCTGAAGGTCAAAAGGGCGTATGGGCTGAGATGAAGACACACGTTGTCCGCCTTTGCCCGATCACGTCGATTATGCATACACGTATTCGTCGCTCACAATGGAAAGGGTTTAACGATAAAAATTGGCGACGCCATGGGTTGCAGTCAAGGACGTTGTATGCAAAATTTTCCATCGATAGAATTCTTTCCAATTTGCACCACACACAGAGAATAGTAATAGCCAATAGCTCGCGTAATTGGAAGAGGTATCATCATGTAGAAGTCGAGATATTTATTTATAAAAATCACAATTTTCATTAGTTTCTCATAAGAGCGTGTGTTAAAAGTTGCAATTTTCAACATTAAATATTTCGATTTCAAAATGGTGAATCCTCTGAAAACTTTGCACACACTTTTATGTCAAATCGAAGAAGCTTTATTTATTTTTTCAAAAAAATTGGTCGTAAAATTTTTTCGAAATTTCGTTTATTATATAAAAAATACAGATTACTCCGGAAAATCTTGGATTTAGAGTATGTTGTTCTTTGGTCAATTTGCAACAACTTTTTTTAACGAACTTATGATCGCAAACCATTTTGTTTATAAGAAAAAGTGAAAATAAAAATTTAGATTTGACCGTCACCATGCAACGTCCTTAATGCCCTTTTGACTCAATCAGTAATATCGATGTGTGCACTCACCCATACATAAACATTGTACACATATTTTTCTCGTGCACATTATCCCCATGCGGGATATTCTCTCCCAGTCGTGGATTCAACCCTCCCATCGTCTTCGTTTCATTCCTCTTTCCCTCCCTTTGGGTAGCGCGTCTATATCGTACAGCGTCAAGCTGTACGAGGCACTAGCCGCGTGTATGAAGGTGAGCGAGTGTCTATGGAAGGGCAAAGGAGGAACGTGGTTCACGAATGGATTCCGGGGCTGCAGCGAAAAAAGGACACGTATCGGTTAGGGGGTTGGAGGGATGAGGATGAGAGTCACTGCGTGGGCGGAGCGTCGATTGGCGGAGCGTTGCGTCACGTGGCACTCGGGAGCCCCCTCCGGCGGTTGAGAGGGACGCGCGATTGGCGTGGCGCGCAGGTGCGCGTGGGGGCTTTCCCCTCTTGTGGGGTGGCTTCCCCCTCGGCCCGTTAGACGAAGCGCGAGGTTTCGCGATCGCACTCGAGCTCAGCAGCGCGTGACAGAGACGAGGGAGAAACACTGTACGGCGAAGGAAGGATCGTAGGGGCGAGAGAAACTCGCTTGGGGAACCCTCAGCGTGTGAAGGTGTATAATCGCTCGTTGAGCATAAAACATACGAGAACGCGGAGAGCATCGAAGCGAGGTTGAGAATCACTGGCTTTCCGATTGCGGTTGAAAGGCCAGGGGAGGGGGGAGGGAAGAGTGAGAGGGGAGGAAGGAGATTGGCGAAAGGGGAATGAAGAAAACGAGAGAGAGAGAGAGAGAGACGAGGATAGATAGAGACGAATTGCGATCGCGAGTGTGACAGGGGTGAATACGGCAGGCCGGGGGAGAGGGAAAACGATGTAGCTCGCCAGTCACTGCGACGCCCGCGACGCCCCAACGTCTACGGGCTTTTATTGGTTCGTTTTATTCGCCGGGCCAACGTTTTCCTACGCGGGACACCCCACGAGTTACCCTTGTACAAATTTACCTTTAAAACCTCCGCCACTCGTTCCGTTTATTAGAAATATCGACATTTAACCTTTTTTTATCCTTCGTATATTTATTTAAATAATTTAAATCTCGTGTTCATGCTCGGAGATCCCGACGGCGACGTGTTGCCCTGATCCCAACACGCGATATCACCAAACGCCACTCGTTCCACAAATCGCCAAACGAACTGCAAACGAGAAAGGGGTGGGGGTGATAAAAACGTGCGTGTCGATAAGAGAGAGTGACATTAATTCGTATAGCAAGAGGCAATGATTGACCGAGTGTTTTCGCGTTATGACGATTATTACTTGAAAGTTTAAGTGAATTTCACCAAATTTTTTTCTTTCCATTTCATTTATTTTCCTCATTACTTTTGCCATTTTTTTGAAATATTTTTTCACCCCCAACAAAACATCGACTGTGACGTAATCCTCTTCGCATTGTTTTTTTCTTCGAGTTCAGGGATGTTTTCCGACACCGTACCTCGGCCTCGTCGACCCTGTGAGCGAGACCGATCCAAATTTTGAAAAAATCCAACCCCAGTGCGAGATATTCGTTCGAAATAAAGAAAACATGTTCGCGCGATACTGAGCCTTTGCAGAGTGTTACGACAAGTTGCCCGTTCCATAATATTTTTACGTGATTACGTGAATTAATATTTTCTTGTGAAAAGTAAAGAAATTTTACAAAACTGTCAATCTCACGTATATTTGTATACTCGAAGTTCGAGTCTATTGGCCACGATGGTACTCCACGGGACGAATCGTAAGTTTTCAAAAAAATAATCAATGCCCCCCCCCCCCCTTCTTCGTCCCTTGTCCACTTATAGGCATTTCCTGCAATAATATATTTTTCCCTGTACAGAAAAACTTGTTCATTGAGGGGTCACGTTTGTTGAGGAACCAACAAAAAAAAATTATGTCTCTCTGAAGTTTTTCAATAAAAAAAAAAATAGGCACTCAATTGTTTTTGTTTAAAAAAATGGATAATTTTTCTCCAGTTCGGACCAGACGTGACTCTTGAACCTCACCACTCGTTAAGTCGGTGTTTCTCGAAATGAAATTCAGGAATCATATGCTGAGGGATGAAATCATAATTTTAGGGGAATTTCGATTCGTTCGTGATTAGTTTTATTATTCCAATGTATTTTTTTGTTTTTTTTTGTTTTTTTATTATTCAGAAAATATACACTGTCGAATCATCTGGCGACTATTGGGTATTTTGGACTCGATTCTCGAATGTATAAGATCAATTTGAACGATTTAATGCAAACAAAAAATTAGTCCGATGACAAATCACTTGAAATGACCATTCGGTTGCTACGTTCGTCTTCGATGAAAAATATTTTTTACTTCAATTGTTAATAAATAAAGTCTCAATTAACATAAATATTTCGGAACATTGGAACTTTGGTTCTCGATCTCCAAATATTTTGTAGTCGCGATTTTCTTCGAAAGAAAAAATCATCGTAATTAATTGTTCCTTTCAAGATTTGTTTTTTTTTTTTTTTAATTCAGAAAAAATCTCGAAATTATAACTCGCGGAGAGCCAGGCAAAAGGCTTAGAATCGTGACCGATTTTCGGTCATTTCTCCCTCGTACTTCGCCTATCCCTTTATTGGAGCAACCCTGACCAGGTTCACGAAAATTTCCTAAAGCATAATTCATGCTCTCGTGAGTTTATAAATCTCTGCATGTGTATGTGTGAATACGATACACTCGAATTGACACATATAGTGTATATCGCGTGACAAGCAACGTCCTGGCCTCGGGCCACCAGCGAATCACGCGAGATCTCTCCGAGCTCGCAACAATAAAAGAGAGAAATAGAAAACAGCGATTTCCGCTGATTCGATGTTTCATTTCGTTATGCACCCTTGTATCTATAGATACATTTTTTTCCCTCGAACCCAATAACTCTTTTCCTTTTTTCTTTCCCATTCTGGTACTCTAATTATTTACAATTCGATGAATAAACAAATGTGATGAAAGAAGAAGAGTTGGTAACGACTGAGAAAAATACTCGATGTAAATGTCCCGAGTGTACGAATTTATTATTAAATTCCACTGATCCAAGGAACTGCATATTTCGTGACAATAAGCGTAATAATATCAATTCTCTCGTTTCCGCCGTGGACGAAATGAGGATTCTTTTATGGAAAAGAAAATAATTTTTTTTTTTAAATCTTTCATTTTTGATTTTACGAAAAACGCTCGAACTTTTTTTTTACAAACTGGCACTCCACCTACCGCTCGTTATCTTCGTTTTCGAATTATCTTTCAATTGGTTACTAGCGATTTTTGATTTATCATCATTTTTTAATTGCTTGTGAACTTTGAAAGTGGAAATTGTAACAAAAAATGTGATTTTTTGGTTCGGGTTCCCGAAAAAAATACATTATCGAAATGCAATGCAGCCTAAAACCTATTTTTATTCATGAGCTTCATTCCTGTGAAAGATTCATCAAAATTGGTTCAGTGGTTTTTTTCGTGAAAAAGGCATAAACACAATTTTGTACTAGAGGTTTTTATATGTAGAAATTTTTCTTAATAATTTCGAAGCTTTTTGAATTTATTTTTGAATATATTTTTCAGCATTTTTGATACTGAAGTGAATGTACAAATGTTTAGTTCGGTTGTACATAATTTTCTGCACGTATATACATGAGCTTACATAAATGAGGTGCAATGTACATTGGAGCAGGAATTGTGCGCCATTTGCGAGTGGAATTCTCTCCCGAGGACGTTTCCCCTTCTAGTAGGGTGGGTCGTCGGCTCTGAATTGGACTTTATAGCAGGCAATTATTGAGTGTTCGCGTTGGCTCGTGGCAAAATCGAGAGATTGGTGTAGAGAAATGGGAAAAAACATTTTTGTTGGCAGATATGTGTACGAGTTGCTTTTGTTGTGGTGGATGGGGGTTGAGAATCGAGGCTGGTACATGTGGCGTTTCGAGTGTTGTTTGAGATGATAACAAAATGAATTACGCGGCGAAACAACAGGGAAACGAGGCCGGAAATCTATGATAAATATATGAGCGAGAAAAAACAAAATAACGGAACGAGATTAAAGGACAAAAAGCGAAGGAAAGGACAAGAAAAAAGGACGAATGGACAAAAAAAAATAAAAGCAGATTTAAAGAGAAAAAAGAAACAGTTGACGATGAAAATGCTCAAAAAGGAGGGAAAAGGTTTGAAAAAAAAAGGCAAGAAAGATAGATTCTCCCTCTCGGGTGCATTAGCTAATTGTCGTAACCAACCCTCTATACTTTATTTCCCTTTTTCTCCCGCCCCTTTACTCCTACCCTCGGAACAGTCGATATACAGGCAATTTGTCCAATTTGTTCATGCGACACGTCGCGATTCCGCCTCCGATACCACAAATCTGTCAGAGAGCACATACGAAAGCCAACCCCGTACCGGGGTTATAAAACCGCCACTTAAATGCCCGATCCGCGTTGTCCTTCGATTTATAACCTTCGTCTCTTCCCTTTTTTCTCATCCCCGTGAGGAACGTGGTGCAATTCACGAACATCCTGTAATTGCGATCATATTGAGCGATGAGCAAGAGATATTAATATTTTGAATTATTGAGGACAAGTGCTTGGAACTGTCGAGGACTGTGAATCCTTGTACTACTTACACAGAAATAGGATAGTTATTTGATCTACAGCTATTGATTCATCCCCCGCGTTTTTTGTGGCGACGATTCCATGAAAAATAAAAAACAAAATTAAATCACCGAAACATTAAGGACGTTGTATGGCGACGCTCAAATCTAAATTTTTGTTTTTAGTTTTTCTTACATACAAAATGGTTTCTGAGCCTAAATTCATTTGAAAAAGTTGTTACAAATTTTCTAAAGAACAACATATTTCAAATCTAAGATTTTCCGAAGTAATCTGAATTCGTTATATAATAAACAAAATTTCGATAAAATTTAACGACCGATTTTTTTGAAAAACTAAATAAAGCTTCTTCGATGTTACATAAAAGTAGTGTATGCAAAGTTTTAAGAGGCTTCATCATTTAGATATCGAAATATTTAATGTTGAAAATTGAAACTTTTAACACTCGCTTTTACGAGGAACTACTGATAATTGTGATTTTTATAAATTAATATCTCAACTTCTACATGGTGAATCCTCTTAAAATTCCACGAATTATTGGACATCACTATTCTCTTTGTTTAGTGCAAATTTAAAGAAATTCTATCGATAGAAAATTTTGCATAGAACGTCCTTGAAACTAGCTTGAAGAAAATGCAACATTTTTAAAACTCAAATTCAAAGTCAAGTATTTTTTGATTGAGAAAATGGATGAACAATCAGATAGAAAATCAATTGAAATTCAGATGAAATTAAATAATCCGGTTTAGTGTGACTATGTGAACGATATAGAGTGAATCATGGAACCGTAGACTTTTACAATTCGAGATGTTGAATGATGCACGTAATTCGTACGATGTAGACTCGACGTTGAATCTCGTAATAACGAGGTAAGCCCGAACTCGTTTCGTTACGTCAAACTTTATGATTTTCCAGCATGTTGGGATGAATTCAGGGACCTTTTGAGGCATATCTACCATCTTGAGGAGGGTGTGCGTTAATTGAGTCTGGAGTGTTGCGAGCTCGTAGATTATTGAGGCTGGGGCGTCTGTATATAGGTATATCATTTAGTCGACATATATAAACATATATTTTACAAAGCTAAGCCATAAAGTATAGGTGGAGGAATATCTTCGAGGAGCAGCTGCACCTGCAGCAATCTACCTCCTTACTTCCGGTAAGCCAGTAAGCTTCACAAAGAGAAAGAGAGTGTTACGAGAGCAAAAAGTGGTGGCGATGGAGGTCGGGAGGAAGGGAGAGGAGGAGCAGTATTTCAAGCTTCTCTTTCCTCTCGTGTTTCTTCCAGCACACTCCACCTTGATAAAACACAATTACGTGCCTTAACCAAGTTGCAACGCACTTAATTACTGAAAAGTTCCAAAAGGAGCGAGGAGGAGATGTGCAAAGATGAAACTTTAAGGTTAAGGAGAAAGAGGAGCTTCTCCTTTGTCCCTTGAGGTCCCTCGCTTACACACGTTCAATGTACAGTGACACATACTTCCTTGTAATATCTCGTGACTCCGAGGATTTCTCAAGCTTCGACTAAACTCCCGAGTCTCCTCCATCTCCTCGCAGCTCCCCATTCCCCTCCTCCTTCTCCTCCTTTTTTCTCACTCATCTCGAAAGCTCATGCCTGTTGAAGTTTTCGGCGTCACACAGCCGGAGCATTAAGTGGGGCGAGCTGTCTGCGGCACCCCTGTCAGGAAAGCTTGCCTTCCGACAACCGGATAATCACGCTCTGACGCTTCGCTGCTCGCTAACGCGCCTTCCATGACATCTACGCGTACGCGTTAATGTTGGATGAACCTTTGCAGAGGTGTTGTTGAATTTTCAAAAACTCACCCTCCACACACATTCCGTATTGACATGACAACTTCTCCGCAAACTTTCATCCAGAAATTCTTATTTGAGCACCAACCTTCTATTCCAATTTCGCTAATGTACAAATTTGGGATCAACGTTCGACGTTGCCAATTATAATTTAAGGACTGTCTTTCTAAATTATTTAAAGGACCTTCCCCTCAGGGACTCTCAGTTGACATGCGACACTGTCTGTACGAAATCCCAGCTTTGGGTTCCAATTAAAACACAGACCTCCGAGGGAAATTCCCTTTGAGTATAAATCATGAGTCATAACCTTTCGCACATGATTACATCGTCCTCGAAACTCGCGTTTATTTTACTTACTCTCCCTGAAAACGGTTCGGGCAAAAAAAAAGCCAAAAAAGCAATTGTCGGCTATGTAAGAGCCCAGCAGGACTCATGCTGGCTTCTCCTTTCTGATACTGAGCATCGATTCGGTGACGAGTCTCTTGACATGTAAATTGGAGGCTTCATTCAAGTCAGTGCAAAATTTCGACCCCCTCCTGTCCTTCACGTAAGTTTTGATGGAAAAACCACGTGTCTTTACGTTTCTATCTTGACTGAAGCAAAAATAATGTCATTACGTTTGACACAGACGAATGAACATGAATCGAGGGAATCTTTAAAGGTTTGCGAAATTTTTAAAAACTAACCCCTCGTGCAAGTTTCCAATCTATGTGTAACGATGTTTGTGCAAAGTGCCAGATCGAAATTGTCATTTTTTTGAGCGCCACATAAAATTTTGTTTGAATCCATCGATATTTCGTTGGATACGTTCATCTAAACGTTTTTTTGAATAATCCCAAAAATGTTGTCGTTGCAATAATAAACATTCTGGGAAGTCTATTCGGAAAGCCAATTTTTGACATTCCGATCGTAAATTTGACTAACGGTCAGAAATCAAATATACTGCCAAAGTTACGAACATTTGGAAATTACCCAAAAATATTTAGTTCACCTTGCTCGACAAAATATCGACGTTTGTCAACAAAATTTTATTTCCAGTGTTCTCATAAAATCCTGAATGAACAGCCTCAGCATAGGTGTTCCAAAATTTGAAAAAGGGCTTCGATCATAGAGATTCAAAATTTTTGCGAAAATGTACGTTGACGATTTAAGCTCGAAATGTTAATTAGAAAACGTGTTTTGTAGCTCAGTTGGATTAATATGAAACGACGAAAATTCCCATTTTACTTGAAATTAGAAATGGAGGGCCTCAGTTGAATTAGGAGAGCATTCCAGGTCTGACATATTTGGGTAACATCCAAATTGGTATGAAATAATTTACACTCAGTCTCGGATAGTAATTCCTATTAGAAAACGTACCCGTTCAAATATAAATGGGAAAGGACTAAAAGGGAATGAGAAAAAAAACTGTGCGAGCTCACAGGCGACCACAGGCTTCTCCTCTACACAGAAAAGCTGCTCTGGACGATCGTCTGGATCCTCTGCATATTCATGCAGCCTGCAAATGTATATATTTACTGCAACGGATGAGCTTTGTAGTGTAACGGAGAAGAGAGCCGGGCATAAACAGTTCCCTCGGATGGAAAATCGCAAGTATCCGTAGTCGCTCTTTCTTGGCTGTCGCAACAAAAACAAAGACCCACCGAGTTTCCTTGCATTCATTATTTACGAAGAGTGTCAGTTTTACTAAATATATACTTTACCATGGCTCTTCCTTATTTAACTTGCGATGAGTAAAACCTTTACTACAGCACACCTAGTTGGCGCTGAAGGGTACAGCCAGCTCAATATGAAAAGTAAACACTTTTTTTTTTAATCTTCAAACTTTGATTTTACGAAAATCGCTAACAACTTTTTTTTTCTTTACAAACTGGCACTCGAATTGGTAATTAACGATTTTTCATTTATTATCATTTTCTAGTTGCTCGTAAACTATGAAAGTGGAAAATATGTCGAAAAAAATTGATTTTTATCGTTCGGGTTGTAAAAAAAAAAAAAAAATTATCAGAATGCAGACTAAAACTTATTCTCATTCATGAGCTTCATTCCCGTGAAAGATTTATCAAAATTGGGCACAAACACATTTTTTTTCATAACATTCTCGTCCAACCTCTTTCCCTTCGTAATTCCGTCAAAATTAAAAACCTCCACAATTGTAATATCAATATTCGATAACGATTGGTAAAAATGATGACACCGATAACAAGGTGGTAAAAAAACCACGTACAATTAAATCGAACTGCCAATTAATCGTAATTATTATTGTCTCGACATTTCGACTACCCACAGCCCTCAAAAAGGCAGCTCCAACAATTTTTAAAAATCTTTCTAATTATTCGTACATCCACTAGTTTTTATTCGTAATCCCGTATTCCGTGCATGTGGGTGAATCGTTTTTTTTTCTCATTCGCAATGGGAATTTCGATATTTCCGAGCGCAGTACGCGATGTCGTTGAAAATACCGCAGCTATATAAACCCGGCGAGAGAGGGAGCAGGGGGATATGTGACCGCAGGGGCCATATTATAGAAGAGTGCTGGAGAGAAAGCAAGAGGATCGCGGCGGAAAAAGGCGAAAAAAAAGAAGATTCTGTGGAGTATAGCAATATGAGCTCTGGGTTCGCTGGTCGAATAAAAATCTGATACATTGGTATTCCTATTGTATTATAGATATGTACACGTCTCGTATTTCCCATACGGACTTGGTATGAAAAAATAAATAAATACACGAACAAAAAAAAGGAGAATGCGAAGGAAAGCTTTTGGGGTTGGCTTTTCCGTAAACGTGGAGGTTGCGAAATAGGAATTCACGGATATCTATAGATACACACAAATATGTACACACACGGAAAATGAAGTTGAATGCGTGGCAAGCTTTTTTGCCATTCCTTTCCTATAGACCCCCGACGACATTATCGGTTTCACATCAAACCTACATTTTACACTGCTCACATGTACCATTCAGCTTGCTTTTTGTCCTGGGATATTAAAATTTATTTATTTCATATTTGTATATTTATTACATGGTGGAAAAAAATACTGAACGTTGGCCAATGAATTGTGTATGTATGTAGTGGAGTTTTACATGCATACCCTTGGCGGGTTTGTACATGGTGTGCTTCCCGTACCCCTTCTTTCATCCCGTTCCACCTTTTTCTCTCATCCCTTTTCCACCATTCACACTTCCCCATTCGTCTCCTCTCCACTACGCACACATGGACCTACTATTTTACGTGGGTTCCGAACCACAGAGAGTACAGCTTGGGACACTTAGAAAAATCCATTGGTGTCGGCGGGAATCGAACCCGGGGCCCACTGCGTGAGAGCCGGGCTCGTTACCACTGAGCCACTGCCTCTCTAACGGCCAATGAATTATTTATGTCATTTGTTGCGCTGGACTGAATTGTGCTACTTGGATATTAATAGGCAATATTTTAATGACTGACCATTTTATCTGGACATCTGTTTATGGAGTGGATTTGAGTTCAAGGAAAAAAAAATGTTGTTTCTGTCATAAACGTGTAATTTACTTTGTTTTTGTATTTCCTGTTTAATTATTAATGCTTTGCAGCATTGCCATTTGAAATGAATAGAATTTTGTTACCGATGTTCATTTGGATACAATCGGATAAATTTTCATTTTTTTTTCACTTTCACGAGCAGTTTCTNGAATTGTGCTACTTGGATATTAATAGGCAATATTTTAATGACTGACCATTTTATCTGAACATCTGTTTATGGAGTGGATTTGAGTTCAAGGAAAAAAAATGTTGTTTCTGTCATAAACGTGTAATTTACTTTGTTTTTGTATTTCCTGTTTAATTATTAATGCTTTGCAGCATTGCCATTTGAAATGAATAGAATTTTGTTACCGATGTTCATTTGGATACAATCGGATAAATTTTCATTTTTTTTTCACTTTCACGAGCAGTTTCTCTGGTTTTGCTCAGATCCACCGCTTTCCTAATGCTCTCCTTTATCGAATTTGCACGGGGCTTAGGGGAACTTGGGAAAACATTTGACGACGCAGTCTGTGCGGGCTTCGCCTCGCTGCACATCTAGTTGGCCTTGAAGGCTGCAGCTAGCTCAATGTGAAAAGGTGAATTTTTTTTTTCAAAATCTTCAAACTTTGATTTCACAAAAATCGCTATAACTTTTTTGTTTTCACAAACTGCCGCTGCAGCTACCGCTCATTATCTTCGTTTTCGAGTTATCTCCGAATTGGTAATTGGCGATTTTTTAAATTTGTTATCATTTTTCAGTTGATTGTGAAGTTTGAAAGTGGAACATATGACGAAAAATGTGAATTTTCGATTCGAGTTCCCAAAAAAAAATTCTGATTCATGACCTTCATTCCTGTAAAAGATTCATCGAAATTGGTTCGTGGTTTTTGGGTGAAAAGAGCACAAACACAATTTTGCAGTAGATTTGCTGAGTAGACACGACAGAAAACTTGAAAAAATGAGTTTAAGGTAAAAGTCATTGACAAGGAGAAGCATAGTTTTGCGGTTTCTCGACCAAGCATCAAGCTTGTTTGAAACTGCTCAAGTTTGGATAGAAAAATCCCACTTGTTGGTGGTAGAATGTTTCTCATGAGAAATGAACTTTGCACAACACTGGAAATAATCTTCTTGAGAATAAATATCCGAGGTTCGTATTGTGCTCGTAGGTTTTATATTTTTTATTTTTTTATTTTTTGAATTTTTCTCTAGCATCTGCAGGCGGAGGTTCGTTAAGTTATTAGAATGAATTGACTACGTGAAGGATCGATAGTTCGATATCTAGAGAGTAAAGACCCAAGGGAGAGGAGCAGAGGAAGGAAATAAGAGAAAACAACAGAAAGAGAGAGAGAGCAGGAAGAACTCGTGAAAAAATTCAATTCGATATTCAAGACATGCAATTCCAGCTAGAGACGAGGAGCACGGGCAGGAGGGTTAGGGGTGGATTCACAACACAAGGGTTTTACGGTTGCTGCAAAAGAAAGCCGAGTATATTCCGGGGTAGGATGGGAGCAGAGCCGGAGAGACGAGTCATGGTGGCAAAGGAACAATTTTTCGAATTAATAGACCCCCCTAAAGGGTTGCCAAGGATGGCAAGGCCAGGGGGTTCTAAGGGGTTTCTACTCTTACCCTCTTTCCCTCTTGTTCTACTTCAACCCTCATGCATAATACATCGAGTGCGCCGGGCAATATGTCCTTCCGACGCCCTCCACCCTTGTTTTATGAATCTTTCTCTCTCTCTTCTTCCCTCTGACTCCCTTCATCTTCTTCCTCGCTTTTCACCAGCTTCCACTTTGTCAGCCTCAGCTCTTCGCCGTCCCTTGTGACCTTTATCTACTTTACAAGAATTTCTTCTCTTACCGTTTTCTCATTTGGTCCTTCATATATTTCGAATGAATCTGAGAAATACCATACAAGTTCATTGATCAATACACGAGTCCACCGCTCAACCAATTGGGCATTATTTGATCAGATTTACGGAAAAACTGGAAGAATTTGCTCTGTGACAACGTCTCGAGGGATAAATTGGGTCTGGATAAATTGATAATTAATGATGACTAATGAATTAACGTGGAACGATAACTTGCAATTTTTTTTTTTCCCATGCACTAGCTCCACACTGGGTCATTTTGACCCGGACAAATTTTTGGGCGGGCATTAAATCAGGTCCAAAAATATTTTTGCGTTCGATTTCCCATTTCCCTGAATACGAGTCGTTGGTAATTTGAAAATTTGAAACAAAAAAGTTTTTTTATCGATGTTTACAATAATTTTTCGAAAGATAAAACTTTGATTTTTTGAAAAACTTTTTATAGTTTTGAATCTAATAGGAAACATAGAGTTCTGAGAAGAAAAAAACGTCTGAGCTTTTTTTATTCTTCGGTATTTTTTGACAAATTTCTTTCGTATTTTTTTCCATTATCTTCCGAACGATTTCACCATCGATACTCGGTCGAGTCGTCGCTTTACGAATTTCGCCCTCGAATCGGCGCTCACGGTATATTTCCGCGGACAAATTTATGGCAAATTGTTTTATCCCGAGCTGCCACGTTCCACCACCTGGTATCGGTGAAATGTGACCCATATCTACATCTATATGTATATAACGCAAAAAGCCCTCTCGAGGAAAAAAAACCCCAAAGTCTTTGCGTCTCGCGATGGCTGGAAAGGAAAGCCGATTTTCCAGCGGTAGAAAAGCACTGCAGAGAGTAAGAATACCGCAAAAAAACGACCAGGAATACGCAAGCATAACTGTATACGTCAGGATGCAATCGCAGAAAAAAAAGGGAAAATAAGAAAAACTGGAAAAATTCCGAGAGCAAGTTGGCATCTTTGCAAACATCCCCTATATCTCTTTCCACTTTATTGGCGAGGATTTTAGTCGCGATGCTTTTGGCACACGCCAGAAAGGCTCCTCGCCTATCTTTGCAAATATTCTCGAGACGTGCAAGGCCGCAAAGTTAAAATGAACGAGAGAAAATATAAATTTACATGCATCGAGAACAAAATAATTGACGAGTCAAATGACAGGAAAAAAATTCCTGCTCCGGAACGTTCTCTCGTAAAAAGCAATAAGATGCGCCGAGAGCCGTATACGAATCGAGGAAGATTGAAAATGGGAAAAAAGCTTCTCTCCTGGGAAAACCTCTTTGAAGGCTTATGGGAAAAAAACTTGTTGAGCTTCCGAAAAACATTTTTAACTTCTCAAGAAAATATGGAGGTGCTATTTTTTTTTTTTTTTTTAAGAAAATTACGAAAATTACGTGAGAAAATAAATTTCTAAAAGATCTTGCGGTTTTTTGCAAAGGAAATGCTTGTAAAAAGTACTTATTGAACATTTTCGACAATTGTCGTTGAGCCCCTTGGACCGGAAAGGCCTCTCGGGCCTCTCAAGAAATATTCACTTCGACTTTGTGCACGAGAAAATTAGGAATGATCGTGTGAGGGCGCCTGGCAATGGTCGGCAATGAAAAAGCTCCTACCAGTTTTAGGCTGGAATTTGTTCAGCAGTTTTCAGACAAAATTCGTTTCTGCGGTCCAAGATTAAGTTCTTATTTTTTTTTCATTGGGAAGTGGCTTCATTTTTTTTTCTATTATCAAAAGAAAGAAAATCTTGGAACTTGATTTCCTGAAACAAAAAATTAGAGAACGAACTAAAAGCCACGAGAAAAGGAGCGAGAGCAAACGTTCGAGGAAAACAAAATGAAAGGTAAAGATTACAAAACATTGGACGTTCAAAAAGTGAAGAAAAAATTGAAAAAATGAATCCGAAGAAAAATAAACGTGGAATAGAGAACGAACAGATTTTGTTGCAGCCGAGGGTTCGCAAGAAATTTATTGCAATCTCGAATTGCAGGAGGTAAAAGAGAGCGGCTTTAGCAAAGTGAACGGTGCGAGGGAGGGGAGGGGAGAAAAAGCTGCAAACGTTCCGACCAGAAGATACTATGCTACTTCCTCGATTCTTTACCTCTTCCCTACAGTCAGTGGGTTGAGAGGAGAGAGATGAAGAAAATTGAAAGATAAATAAATGGGCGAACGGGATTATGTTTTGTCTGGCTGCTTGCTACGAAGAAAATAGTGGGAAATGAGAGAGTGAAAGAGCACTGTTCGCGAGGTAATGAGGTTAAGGTTTTCAACAGCAAGATTCTCCATGTGTAGTAACTAGACAACCCCTTACTCCTCGTGAATCAAATCTGCCCCAAGGAACATTTTACGCTGCACATGTAATTTTCTGCATCCGTATGTGTGCCCAAGGATTATTGTTTGACGAGGAATGATTATATTTCCATTTGAACAAAAATTTTGATTTCTCGAATATTTGTCGAAAAATAATGTTGACGTTAAATTTTATTGCCATCGAATTTCTACAGAGCCAGAGGAAAATACTGGAAATACCAATCAATTCAAGAGCAGCACTTTTGAGCAAAGAAACGTGGTTGAAAATTAAGGGGGTGCGATTTTCACATTCCTTTAAATTGGTCCCTCATTTGAGGAAATTATTAAGCAAAGAATTCAAAACTACGAATTGGCATGTGGCAGGCAGAGGGTGTTTGTTGGAAACGCAAACGTTCGTCCAAAGGGACAAACACACCCTTTCCATCTCTTGCTAGCCCTTCAAGCCCGGAAATTCGAGGATTAGAGGCGAAAGAGAACGAAAGAAAATGGCAGAGAAGCTCGGATGAGGGTATCACGCCTCCTGAAATTCCTTCCGGGGATCGGAGACCATCCTCGAATATTAATGCTTCTTTCTCGAGCCCCAACCCTCGTTTATTCCTCAACCCGTCATCTGTCCAACCTCCCAGAAAGTATAACCCTCCGAACAAGCTAAATTTTCCCGTATTACGATCTCTACTTCGCACATTTCTTGTTTTCGTAGTTAACGTTTTTACTGCAGAATCTATTTACCCTCAAAACAAGACACGTTCCATTTCCTAAATTCTGATTTATTTCACTTTGCTGTTGAATATTTCCGTAGTCATTTTTCCAAAACATTTTTTTCCACTCTTCATAGTTTTTTTTAATTATTTTTCCATGTTTCGCCTTTTTTTCGAGAGCGGAATAGGAATTGTTTCATTTTCTCGAATTCAGGGATTTTCGAAACATTTCATTCATTTTTCGACTTTACAAAGTGAAATATTTTTTATTCATCATTAAAATCACGATGACCTCAACGAGAATGAAGGAAAAACCGTTCCTTCAGCAAAATCAACGCTTCAATGTAATTAAATAATGATAATAATGTAATTTTACTTTTAATTCATTTTTTATCTTCGCGAGAAAGAAAAAATGGTGAGAATATTTTCTGCAGTTTCTATAAATATTTGTTACAAATAAATGAATATTTTTTATTATTTATCGTGGAGAATATTTTTGTATTCGGTTCTCAACCTCCGACGAGAATAAAAAAGTGAAAAAGAGAGTTTGAGGGAAAGAGAAAAAGCAAGAAAGGGAGGGTATAGAAGAGGCAATGAGAAAAGCAGCTCTTTCTACTCGCGTCTGCTTGAGCGAGCAAAATCAATATAGCAGGTGTATTTATATACCCTTGTCGGACCGACGTGTGCTTTCCTGGGGTAGACATCCCCGTCGACATGCACGAGTTTCTTTTGTATATCCATTCTCAATATCAAATACTCTGTCTTTCCGGTTTTTCTCAGCATTACACGTTACGTCATTGTAAGACGATCATTTTGTTCGCTGCATTTATTCTATTTTTCAAAATTCACATTTTTTCGACAATCAGTTTGATCCTGTAAAAAAAAGTAACCAATTTTCGTAGACGAAGACTAACGCAGAAATTTTACGAACTTACAAATAATAGAATTGACATTTTCTAACAATTAATAAAAAAGCCTCGGCTTTGTTCAAACAAAACGAAAGGTTTGGTTTCATATTCACTGAAAATTGTGCGAAAATCGAAGGTGATTCGAAAAGCTGCTGGACCTTTTTTTTTGTCCATAAGGAGAGTCGAATTCTCAAAACTCAATTTTTCTCGGCTAGTTAATGGATTAGATGGTCTTTCGGCATGGAAGTTTGGAGCTTGCCAGGGGTGAACATGATTCTCTACCCTTGGTGACTCGGCCACCCTCAAACTTTATGGTTGCCACACATTGGATCACGCAGAGTTTTCCATAGGGCCAACGTCGGATCGACGAGATCAGGAAGAGTTCGCGAAGGGCAAGGGTTTGCGAGACGGAGCAAAGAGAGGGCAATGCAAATGAAATTACGTCTACCATTTCCGGTCTGTCGTCCGTAGGAGTTCGGAACGATGCGGTGATCGACGTCGATGGAACTTTTTTTGAATGGAGGGCCAAACGTTTGTCGCGCTTTCCATCTAGCTCACCGTTTACCCTTCACTCCAATAAAATTGTTTTTCCTCTCCCTCTTTCTCCTTTCTCTCTCTCTCTCTCTTTTTCATTTTCTTGTCTAGCTTCGCTTCGCTTTGCCGGTTTTTTTTTAGTCTTCTTTCGAACTGCGTTCTTCCATTTCCTTGATTCTGCCTTTCTGTTTTTATTCCCTTCAACATTTTTGAACTCTTCCCATCCTTCATTGTCCTTCGCAATTTTTTCTCGATTCTCTTTTTGTTCATTCTCTCCCCTCTGTGTCCTTCTTGTTGGTACATTTGGAATCGTTATTTTGCACAGATGTTAATCTATACGAGCTCCTCATTCTCTGAAGATTTTGTCAGACTTGCTGATAAGATACAAATTCTACGGCATTTTGAAATTTTCAAAAAAAGGATCTCGCCGCTCTAACTTCCGCAAATTTTCAGATTTGTTACTAATTTTTTTTTTTTTTATAAATAGAGTATCTTAATAGGAACGTTGGTATCAAATTTGGGAAATATCGGTTGAACGGTTTGAATTTTATGAATTTTTGAATTTTGGGAAAATCTGAGTTTTTCGAAAAATCGTCTAACCACTTGAGTTTTGCAAATTTTCTAAGACATTGTGTATAAGTCTGTACTTCCTGGTAAACTTCCTAGCAAAGTTGTCGACATTATGTAATTAAAATTCAAATACAAAAAACGCTGCAAATTGGAATTTGAAAATTGTCTAGTTATTTATTCGTTGGCTCTTTCGATCTCTCATTTCTGCGTTTTGCGACTCTTCATCACTCGCTCCCTTTTTCCTAATTCTCATTCTTTCCGACGCTCTGTTTTCTTCCCATAAATAATTGTTCCATTTATTTTATCTTTTCACTCTCGTTGTTCTTATATCCTCGATCTCGTCGTCCTCCCCCGCTGACTCTTCGATCACTTATCCTTCGCACACGCTACGTGCGACGTCATTCGGAAACACGTATTTGCTCTTTCGCATTCGCGCAAGCTCTCGCTACCGATTCACTCCGAGAGAAGCCTGATATGTATATATACACATACATATGGGACTATGTAAAAGTGACGCGTCGCATTGACGATCGATCGACTCCACAAGGACGCTCACGCCAGCTCGGGAGTGAATAATTTCCAACAATTTTCAACGCTACATGCACTCATGCCTGTCTCGTTTGATTATTTCCATTTCTTTCTGCTGCCCATTTTTTCTCGCTTCTCTTCCCCCTTCGCCTCAATTCGATGAAATCGAGAAGCATAAAATCGAATGTGAGTGAAAATTTGTCAATGAGAGGGAGGGAATGTGATTCTGCTCGATTAAATAAATCATTCTCTTATCTCCAAAGGATGGATGTAAACCGTGATTTGTTCCATGGGCTACTTTATCGAGATAAATGAGCCCCATTAACGGAAAACCTATATACGAAACATACCAACTTCCCCTTAATCTTCATCGATGATTATTCAACAATATTAACGTATTGTTCATTCCAGTCAGCCATTTATTCAGTTTATCTCTACATACAGAAAACTCTACTACAAAATCGTGTTTGTGCCCTTTTCACGAAAAAACCACTGAACTTCGATGAATCTTTCAAAGGAATGGAGCTCATGGATCAGAATAAGTTTTAGTCTGTATCGCATTCCAATAATTAATTTAATTTGGGCACCCGAACCGAAAAATCATATTTTTCGACATATTTTCCACTTTCAAAGTTCATAAGCAACTGAAAAATGATAGTAATTAAAAAATTGCTAATTACCCATTCAAAGATAATTCGAAAATAAGAATAATGAGCGGTCGCTGGAGTGCCAGTTTGTAAAAAAAAAGTTATAGCGATTTTCGTAGAATCAAAGTTTGAAGATTAAAAAAAAAATTTTAACCTTTCATATTAAGCTAGCTGTGCCCTTTAGCGCCAACTAGGTGTGCTGCGGGGCGGAACCCGCAAGCACGGCTAGCTGAATATAATTCACCGGTTGCGTTGATTTTTGTTTAAAATAACTAAAAAAAATTTCGTACAATTCAATTTAACATTTTTCACAATTTAATAAAACGCACATCAGCAAACTTCTGAACTGCACATACTCCTCATTTTTTTGCAACATATTCCCGAAGGTTCTTGAATGACTCTCGGGTATAAAACGTGATTCGAGTTTTATTAAAATTCAAGTTTCTCAATGAGAGGTTAATCAGCTATCAACAAAACTTCAAGACTTAATTTACAAAAGACGGTTTTTGGGACTCTGGACTGTCGATTGACACACGCCCGACCCTCGAAAATCCTGCATCTGAATAATGATAGTTATCTTTACTGAGAATAAGGAAAAGGACGAAACGAGGGATCGTGCTGAGGAAAGAGAGTGCAGAGGTGACGAGATGAAGTCCAAGTGGAAATCGCTTCCGTCAGATTCAGGCAAAGTCCCGAGCGAATATCCAAGTAGAGAATGCACATGTTTCCAAGTCTGGAATGCTCTCCCGCACCCAACGGTATGGCCGAATAAAAAGTAACACTATATACGTACGTGCAAGCTGAAGATTCAAACTGTTTCGTCTTCCCTGGCTTTCCATCTTGGTCGGCGCTTGTATAGAACTGAAGCTGGAAGCTGAAGCTGAAATGCTGGAAAGGGATATCGAATCCAGGGATTCAGGGACTCTTCTCCACCGGATCCACTTCATTGTTGTCCTGGAATTACGAGAAGCGTCTTGGTCGTTTTCGATTCGACAATTCGATGCTATTCTTGTACAGATCCTCCAAGGCCCGATCACTTGATGGAACTTGAGCATATATACAGTTGCTCTCTTTCTGCCTACACACAATACTCGGATATACGGATATACCCCGTTGTGTTTCTTCATTCGTGGAGAGGAGAAAGTGGGGCGAGAGAGGGAGAGAAGAAAATGTGGTCGACTAGCTCGCAGCTAAACAAGTCTCTAGGGCGTTGGCCCTAGGGAACGACAGAGTTCGCCAATGTGAGAGCCCCCAACAAACCTTCGTCCAGTCTAACACCAAATTCGCGATTTTCACCAACCTGCTCTCGTCCCCTAGCCCAAATCCACCCACCATTTTCCCTGATATCGTCATTGTGATGAAATGAACCTGTGAGGGTGTGTTTTGCAGCCTCTCAAGGGGCTGCCTCTCATTTTGCTTGGTCCCACTGTGGAATCGTAAACTCCGAGCAATCAAATGGTTCAGAGGTCTTGGGTGCACTTTGGAATACTCGGAATGTGAATGAGAGGCCATTTGATGAAGAATCGATTAGAGGAATATTTTTGATGTTCGTTTGGCTGCTTTCCTTTATATTCTCCCGAGACTCTATTAAGTTGCAAAAATCTTGATCGACTTTTGGTTAAAAAGAAAATTAGATTCTAACCCTTGATGGTCACCATGGAGTTAATTTTGCCCCAGCCGCGCTCTCGACCGACGAGACGTAATAGAAATTTTGAGAAAACGGGACTTATGATACTCTCCATCGGTAGTTTGAACCTTCTCCTAGGGAGCCTCATTGCTATTATTCGAAAGGGCCCGTTATTACAAGCTTATGAAACAATTTCTTTTTGTTTAATTGCAAGTTACACTTCCTGCATCGTTTTTTGTAAAAAAAATTATTTCTGCATCATTTTTTTTTTCGTCGTTTTCCCTAGATTAAAAATTGCACGATTTCAATACAATCATCATGGTCGATACTCAAGGGTTGAAAATACATTGCAGTATTTTTAGAATTTTTTTTTTACGATTTTCGAAATGTTTATCGCCTTTCAAAGTGCGTGGGGTTGAAAACACCCCCAATGACTATTACGTCGCAATCTGAAGGTGTGACTATTGAGGGTTAAATGGGAGAGAATGCGGGATGTTAGTGTGTGGAAGAAACGATTTCCGGTTATTGAACAGATTCTTCGAACCGATTATCTGGGTCATGCTGTCCGTTCGAAAACATTCCTCTAGGGCGAAGCTTTAGGAAAGCTCAAAGTTGTTTTCTCTGGCAAAATACAGTCAAGTCCAAACTGAGCGGTGGAAAGTTTAAGGGTGTTATCCCTCACCCCCTACATTCAAGTTGAAACCGAACGATCAAAGTCTCACTGAATAGCAGAACGGAGACTTGTGGGAAACGAGAGACAGGAGGGGCCGAGATCGGATGGATTAGGTGGTTGTTTTCTATGAGTCAGAAGACATAAGATGTGATGGCTTTCCGTTGATAAGATGTGAACTGTACGATAATTGAGACCTTCGCACCGGGGTATAACAAGTGCAATAACGGGGGTTGGTTAGAATTCGTAGAGCATAGAGCTAGGAGCTGACCTTCGGGACGAAATGGCTTGGCAGGAACAACCCTCTGATGACGCGATGTGGATACACGGAGATTCTCGATCTGGGGAAATCGGGACGAGCTTGATAATCGCTGCTATTATTGAGGACAACGGGATTCGAGGATGATGGCAGTTTTCCCCACACCCAAATAATTAAACGTTCGAGATAAGAGATATCCAACTTCCGTGCTGATCCTAGATGGAATAAACGTCCTGCCTGGAAGCTTAACAACTTTAATAGATTATCTCGTAAACATCGATTGCACCACCGGTTTATATCCGGTTGTACAATTTGTAGCTTATCACCGAGCCAATACTGCACTTAATAAGAAAATCGAGTTTGAGCAACAAATTAGTCACTGGTTTGGATAACGTTCGTGCTAAATGAAATCTGGTCGATCAGCTCATCGTTGCGAAATGGAGTATGATGCTTTTTTTCATTGTGTTTGCGTGCGGCCTACAGGCAGTTGGAAATTCTATATGGATTTAGCTGGTTCGTCGAACGATTAGAAACTCTGGCAGACTCGGTAGACGAGAGAGTTTCGCAGGGATTAAGAGGGAGGCGAGGGTGGAGAAAGGATGGGTATCGCGCGCTACGGTAACAAGATTATCCCGTTTGTTGTAGAAAGTGGCGAGGGGCTTGGTGACGTAGAGGGGAGTTGGCTAAGGAGGGTTTCGTGAGTTTGCCCGAAGGGATGTCGCAAACCGTACGTTGTTGAAGAGAGATGGAGTCAAGGGGGCATGATAGAGAAAAGATGAAGAGGGAGAGTCTCAGCAACGAGAGCGTGCTCTACTTGAAGCCTTAGGTCTGAGGTGTGTCCGGCTGCCTGAACGTGTACCGCGCGTTGATGTCGTTAACGTCTCCCGTTGCTAAACTTGCTGTAGGTAAGGTTAGCTACGTGCAGAAAGAGAGGAAGACCGAAGAAAAGCAAATCTTTGTGACTCTTGAAAGAGATAAACATGAGGAACATCCTCCGTGTTCCTCAGGGTGTACGAGGGTTTACGGGCAAGAAAAATGAAAGCAGCAGCGTTCCAGGTCGGGCGTGGTAAAAAATAAGCAGACGGAAATACAAGAGACTAGCAACAATTAAGACGTTGCAGTAGGACAAAAGCGCCACGACGAAACGAGTTGCCTCAGCCACTGATTGTTCGAGTATGATACCCGGTACTTAGTGAACTTTTTCTCCCTTAAAACCCACACGTCAGTTGAGAGAAAAAAAACTGTCCACGTTGCTGCGGAAAGACCCGTGACTTGTAATTCGCTGCTCTTTGGTGCTGGATAAATGTGAAAAGCATTCGTAGATCAAACCGTGAGGGTCAGAGTCTAGAGGATGTTACCATTTCATTTCACAACAAAATTTCCGGATAAACACGTCTCCAGGGTCGTCCGGACTCACCAAAACTTTTGTAGAACTGTTGGATAAAGAGATAGTGAAAAAAAAATACGTCAAGAGAAAGGATTGAAAAGAGATTATTCGGGATTTAGCAGGTTGAGTTAGAAAAACATGAAGCTACCCATGAAGGGAATTAGAAAATGTCCACATGAGACTTCAATGGAGGTTGGTCCTGAAAAGGACGACACGAGGCGAAAAGGGGAAGGTCGTCGATCGTTGAAATCGATAGTCTCGTGCTATTCTCTTGGGAATGAAGCAGAAGAGACGGGGTTTGGTGTTCTCGCACGTCGTTGCACGCTGTGTTGGACCGGTAATTATACCGAGCTCGTTGCCTCTCCCGTTGTTGTCCTCCTACCATCCTCGCCGATATCGCTTTCTCACCCCTTTTCTCTTCCCCTCCTTCCACACCTCCTACGTCTCATCTTGGCGCGAATATTAGCTCGTCTCGTTCCTCCAGTCTCGTGAACTCTCCTCTAGCTCGATTAACGCCGTTATTCAAACGCCGGTACACGGCCGAATTAACGCCAAATCACTAGATCTGCTCTGCTCGCTTCGTTTGCTTATATATATACCCTTTCTGTCATCTCGTTTGCCTTCCAAGTCCGGAAACACAAAATGAAGCCTCAGAGCTATTTCCCGATACAAACATACATTTCTCTATGTACAAACTCCCGAACCTTTTACCTTCTTTCTCCTTTCCTCTCTTTAACCTTCATTTTTCCCTATTCCTGCCATTCCAACCCCCGATCAGTTGTAACCCCTACCAGAAAAACGGTCTCTTCTTTAATCTACCCGGACTGCTCGTTCTTTGCTTCAATTAAGTGAAACGAAATACATATAAACGTAATACGAGACGTAACAACTGGAAGTCTTCCAGCGAATTGAAGCAATTCGAAAAGCCCAACAATTCTGCATTGCTCCCGAAATATTTAATATGGAAATTTCTGCAATCGTTGCAACACGTTTTTACCCTCATTGGATAGCCAGTCCTGGAAAACACATCAACTGTACTTGGTGCTATAATAATGACCCGAAATTTTGTTCTTGGTACTTTTTCTACCTCCATTGAGTTTTGGCCTTTGCAAACAGCGTTTTTATACTTGCTCAGGGTTGATGATGCATTTTTCGTCATAAGACCAACTTCTATTCGACGAACGCGTAGGTGGACTTAATAAACGACAGCGGATCGATGCAAGGCCGCCTGTTGCCCCTACTGGATCGATCGGTCCGATGTCACGTGTGAGCATAGAGAATTATAAAGAATTACCAAGAGTTCAGGGCTGAATCAAATGGCAACTGTGTCTTGGTTCATTGGCTAGTTTGTGCGTGTATTTGTGTGTTTCCCTGGTCGTGGTGTCATTCTAACAATCAGATGTCAAAGAGCGTTGGTGGGAAGGAATAACGAGGCGTTTGTTTGTGGTCGATCTACCAAGTCTCTTCGTAGCTTCGTCCAATCGAGTCTGTCCCTCGTTTACCTAGAGTTTCACTATCCCAATCCTCAGGGTCTAGTCACTGTGTGCTCTCGACGCTCCTCCACCAAAGTGTCGAGACCCCAACCTAATTTATCCGCTTAGAAGTTACAACTAACGTTCCAACGCGCCCTCTCGTGGGAACTCCTCTAATCGCTCGATGCATGAGACATGTTCTGCCACATGGTGACCTTTCGTCAACTTTATAGCCTTTTATAAACACCCGGAAACTTTAGGACCAATTTCCATCAACGCATTCACGTTCCACGAGACCAAACGGACGATGGGCTTCAGAACTCTTTGACCTAGTCAATGCTCTTAAAGCCTTAATTTCGTAGAATTCTTCCCAACTCGAAATAAATCTTCTGCCTTCATGTTGATCGTTAGATTTCGGAGGAAAAAGTTCTTGCTCATTTTGTTCTCGGAGCGATGGTTGACAAGATATTCAACTATTGATCCTAGAACGTTAATCTGTTAAATTTTACCGGAGATATGAATTTTTCCCCAGAATGACCCCAAGCTCATGTAATAGGTGAAAAAAATAAGGTTACCGTTCTCGGGTTAAGAAGAACCAACCGAGTCAGTGGAAACAAATGAGAGCCATTGGCTAGGGCACTTGACAACTATTACATCATCCTTAAGGGTATAAATAACGAAAATTCAAATGCAATCTTTTTTCTCAGGATCCTCTTGTCTATTCACCCTGCAGATCCAGTCGTTGAAATTAAAAAAAAATGGCCACATATCACGAATCTTCTATATTCTAAAAATACCAAATTGGATTCAGATTTCGTGTGCTCGCCTCCAGCTACTTCAACAAAGAATAGTAGCTTCTTAAGTCTCGAGTGTTTGGTGGTACGAACCCCGTTCAAAGCATCGATTTCATCCACCGATATCGACATTGTTATTTGTTTGGGACGTATCGAAGACTTGTGTATCTCCCTGACCAGCGAGCAGACAGACGATTGTATTTTCCAGATTACTATACCGATGAATTCACAAGATAACAAACAGGGGTCGTAATTTTGTCCACTTGTTCGAAGACGAATAAATGAATAAAAAATTGGTCGAGTGTAGGCAGGCGTGGAAAATAGAAAACTAGGAACTCATCCGCTTTGCTTGTTCTTTTTTATCCTGAAAATTCTTCACTCTCTCAGCAGCTTCCTCCAGGGAAATGCTTCCTTTACATTGAGCTCACTCTTTCTCTCTCTCTCTCTCTCTCTCTCTCTTTTCTTCATCTCTGGCAAGAGGTGTGCAAACTCGACACTCTGCCTCTTTTTTTTACCACCCTCTTCGCTGCGTCTCAACGTTTTACCTCGCTGCACATTTCCAGTACTTCTCCCCTTCTTTGCTTCGTTATATGGCTATATGTTTAAATACCAAGATAGTCGAGACGCAAGCCACTTGATGCATTTTCCGTTTATTCTCCTCTGATTTTTAATTTTTCATCGAGATGTTCATCTTTTATTTTTATTTTTTACCAATTATCGATTTTTTTAGCTTTTCATTTTGCGATCTGATAAAAAAAATCTACAAATTCCAAGCAACGAGTTTCTATTACCGCCGTAGAGTTAGCCAGTCAACTTTCGGTTTTTCACTTTTATATCTTGAGACTCGGAAAAGTCTCGGCGAAAGTCAATATTCTACTTTACCAACATTGACATTTTAATTTAGTCAAAAGATTGATGAAACAGTCATTCGTCCAGGATTTTTCGCCGTGAAGAGGATTTGACATGATTGGTCATTTTTTATTAACAAATTAATGACTTTCATACGAGCGTGCTTTATTCTCGTAAGTGGAAACATTTTAATGTTTGCTAACGGACGTAACAGGGAGCAGATTATTAGAAAATGTGTTATGTTTCGTAGCAACATATTTATATATCGGTATATAAATGAGCTTATATACGAGGTCGTTGAATTTTATATTTAATCGGATTACATACGCGCCAACGCAGACAAAACTCGGATATCGATATAACGTTTACCGAAAACGTTAATTTCCGTTATAAAGTCTATCGCGTGCATTCGCGTGTAGAAATATATGTACAAATATAAATACATGATATGAAATATTTGAAATGTTCGCTCGTTCGTGTTCCCATCAGTATATTGGCATTTATTCGAAAAGATACATAGTGCATCCTGTGTATTCTGTTAAAAACATATCCTTATATATAAATGTCAATATTCCGAAAAATATCAGAACGTCGAAATATTCACAGGGTGTCCTGAAATTGAATAATAACTAAAAAATCTCGACATTCACGTTTCTGGTAAAAGTTGCACACATTTCATTCCCTAGACTCCCCCATACTTTCATTTCGCGATTCATTAGGTGTCATCGCGTCGTGTCAATTTCACGAAATCCTATAAATTAACCAAATCGGATTTTATTTATTCGTCCCACTTTTTCGTACGTCCGTCTCGTCGATATTTCATTACGGAGCGTTCAAAAAAGTCTCTTTCGGTGAAGAATCGAGAACGAAACTCTCGCAACGTACTACCCAGTACCACAAGTCGCTCGGTTATACTCTCTCAGTGATGAAAAAATTCTATGGAGACAGGAAAAGTAAAAAGAAAGCAGACGAAAATTTCGAGTATTTTTTTGAAAAAAAAAAAATTTTTGTCAATTTAAAGAATCGGAAAATCATTTTGAATTTTGGATGCAGCGTTCTCTTTAGTTTTTGTCATTTTGTATCCACCGAGCGTCAGGACAACGTCGGTTTTGGCAAATTACGAAAAAACATTTCGTCACAAAAAAAATAATAAAAAAGAAAATACCCTCGTAATTATTTGGGAAAAGTTTTATTCATTTTCGAGACATCCCGTATACACTTGCGAGTTTCCACGTGGATATATATTGGCTGGGACATGCAACGTGTGTAATATCGACAGGCATCGACGAGCCGTGAAAGCGGATATAGTGAAAAAAAAATGCACACCCATATATGTATGAAGGCCTTGATAAAATTCTCGTGTCCTCCGTCGTCAATGTTCGATGATGTGTCCATCAGAGTCTCGGCAACACGCTCCGTTTCATCGAGAAAATGCATTTTCCCGCCTGTTTTCCAGGCCATCTGCCATTTTACGAAATTGTTTCTCATGACGATTTTGCGAGTCGCGTATATTCTCGTGTTTTTTTTTTTCTTTTTTTAGACACGAGTCACGAGTATCGATAGCAATATCGTTTTTCACCATTCGCCTGTGAACGTATACGTAATGCGGTGCAATCTGGATGCCGATCATTGCCCGATTCGCTTTATCATTGCGATTATTCATTGCAGTGACCGCAGAGACCACTTTGTCGAGAAAAAATGCATGCAGGGGCTCGGGGAGACAGAGAAGGACGAGTAAACATGCAGAAGAGCAAAATACTAAAAATGCTTCCATTCTTCCGGTTGCCTATTTTTTTCTACCGTGCTAATAAATCACCGATCTCTGACGCTTCTGACGTCATCAATTCCGACGAAAAAATAATTTATTGCGGTACGATAAAGTGATGGCTTTGTTGGGCGGAAAATTGAGGTTTCCCGCAAGGAAATGAACGTTCGATATAAACTGCATTATTTTTTCTCATTCCAATGGAGCCTCAATAATTACTAACCGTGCCTGCGCTTTTTTTTCTTTTCAAGTCTTCAAAACGTCTATTTACGAAAATCGATATAATTTTTTTTTCCACAAACGGGCACTCCAGCTACCGCTCATTATTTTCGTTTATTATTATTTCGTATTAGCGATTTTTTGTATTGATTATCATTTTTAAGTTGCTTGTAAACTTTGAAGGTAGAAAATATGATGAAAAATGTGATTTTTGGTTCGAGTTCCCAAAAAAAAAAAATATCGTAATGCGATGCATAGGCTTGAGATTCATCAAAATTGGTTCAGTGGTTTTTGCGTGAAAAGGACAAAAACACAATTTTGTAGTAAAGTTTGTATAGAGATTTATTAAAAACGTAATTCAGGGTATGGAGAAATTAAAAATTTATTGTATTATCTGAAGAGTAATACAATGAAGAGAATCGACAGGAAAAAATGGAGGAAAAAATAATTTAATAAGGAAGAAAAATGACAGTAAATGAAAAAGAACAATAAGGTATTGTTCACAGAACAACAGACGTGGAAGCAAAGCAATAAGGAAAACTGATAAAAAGAAGAAAAAATCAAACAGGTAAAAAAAATAAGGGTGGTGAATAAGGGATGAAGAAAATGGTGGCTGCATTCGAGCCAGAAAATCGTCGTGGATGGGATAGCCCTCGATAACTCATCGCAACGAGCTTCGTAAATACGAGGAGCGGACATAATAGGCCCCTCTTTTGCCCTCCCCCTTGGATGGAATAAGGAGGATCTTTATGTCCCCATAACCTGTCTCGTAATTACGACACAGAGGCTAGCAACGCGTTTCGAGCTTTATTGCAATCCTCCTCACTTCCTCTTTCCATCTCTTTCTTCATTTCCTCACTTTTTTCCTCTCTGCACACTCTGCCCCTCGCCCTTTCTACGCGATCTATTCGGAAGCACGCTCCTCACAATTTTGCTTTTTATTCCTTGTGTATCTGCGGTGCACGCGAGCGATACCTATCCCAGAATACAACAGAACGTTCACTGCACCAAATGGCCTGGATTTTTCTCTGTCCATCCAGTCCAACCCACTCTTACATCCAGACTAATATTGTCAACGATACTTATTTTTCTCTAGTCTCTTTTCATCGTACTCTCCACTCCGGTACGAGCCTCGTACATTATTTAGAAATTGCAACGACCAGAAAATACAACTTTCCACATTTATATGTCTATACACTGCCTTGTAAAAGTGTGTGCACTTTTACGATGGAAAATAATGACTCTGGGGCATTGACTCTAATAGCGTTATAATGGAACATGAAAATCTTAATGCATTGTGAAAATTGTAATAACATTTATTCTCGTACAGCTCATTAATTATGCTGCGTCGAAAGTTTTTTCTCTTAACATTTTTTTGTTCATACAAATATTTTTTTTTACACTTATCGATTGTTAAGGAAGTATGCACACATTTCTATCGATAGAATTCCTTCAAATTTGCACCACATACAGAGATTAGCGATATCTAATAGCTCGCGCCATCTTAAAAGGTTTTGCCATGTAGAAGTCGAGATATTTATTTATAAAAATCACAGTTTTCAGTGGTTTTCCATAAGAGCGTGTGTTAAAAATTCCAATTTTTAACATTAAATATTTTGATTTCTAAACAGTGAAGCTTCTTAAAACTTTGCATACACTTTTGCGTAACATCGAAGAAGCTTCATTTACTTTTTCGAATAAATCGGTAGAACAATTTTTTCGACATTTTGTTTATCATATAACAAATGCCCATTACCTCGGACAATCTTGGATTTGGAGTATGTTGTTCTTCAGTCAATTTTTAACAACTTTTTTTTAATAAACTTAGGCTCTCAAACCATTTTGTGTGTAAAAAAAAATCAAAACAAAAATTTGGATTTGACTGGCGTTCTGTTCGATTCCTAAAGATTATAATTGAATTTTCTCGAATCATTCGAAACCTTTTTCTTTCTTCGAGTTTTTCAATACGAAGACGAACATCTCGAGTTGATATTAATTTCACGAATGCCAAAGCAAACGTTATCGTGATATCGCGTTGAATGGGAAAAGCAAGAAAATAAGTTAATCAAGAGTACGCTGGATTTGCTAAATAAGCAGAAAAAAACTATCGTTTGTTTCGTGGGGAAGGAAAATTGGCCAATTGCAGCATTTTCTTTCCTTCTCTGTCTCTCGACTGATCAGAGAAATGAAAAACAGGCCACGTCCGCTTTCTTTCCCAATTAGTCGGCTATTTCACGAGGATACTTTTTACGCGAGAGAAAGAGAGAAGAAAAGTGAAAAGGAATAAAGAGGGCACGTCACATCATGACAACGTAGCCCGGATTCTAATTAGCCTTGGGCTTTCACAATGAAGCGAAGCTTTTTTCTTTGTAGCCCTGTTTCTACCCTCCTTAATATATTCTTCCGTTTTATTGTTAACAAGTTCCTCGGAATGTCATTTTCGCGGAGACTTTATGGAAATTTCGTATCGACGAATGGAATTTTTAAAGAAAAATAAAATATCGAAACTTTTCGAAAATTGATCATTTTGGAATTACGGCTATTTCGTTCTGTTTCGACGGAACAAAAAATCCTCCTCAACCCTCTACAGTTTTTCATATACTGACACCTTGAAAATATTCCAAACATAAAAGTGAAATATTTGGACCATTTTTCACGTACCACGTGATCCGTTTAATTAACCGAAAAAAACTATTGAACTAATTCTCAACTTTCATTAACAAGGACGAAAAAAACAAACGAAAATGAACAATTTTCGTGCCCATGCTTTGTTATTTTATTCGTAAGGAAAATTCATAGTCTTGACAGTTAATTTTCAAGAGCTTTTGTCTGTCAGATTTGGATTTGACCATTTTTCAGGATATTGGCATTTACATATTTATATACATGCGCTTTATAAATAAGGCACAGTTCTGTACGAACGCAGAAGTATATACACTCACATGTTTTTTTTTCTTTTTTTATTCACATATCCGACAGGGAAGAGAAAACGAGAAAAGTGGATATGGAGTCGCGCGAGAAGCAAGCTACGATCCAATACTCAGGACCCTTTAATAATATTTCATCCGCGAATAGCGAAAAGCACGCGTTTTCATACGCCCGACACGCCTGTACAAAAAGGCGAAAAAAAAACTAAAAAAAGGGAAAAAAAAAGTTGTAGGGTCGTCGAGACGCCCGGAGAGACGTAAATAAGTTTTTTTTTCTTTTATCTCCTCTTCATACACTTTTCTCGCCTTGAAGGAACTCGTCTCGAGAAAAATACGTATAAAGCATACGTGTGTAGTATGCCACCACCCTGCAGTAAATAGTGTCGCCAGTTACCTTACGAGAAAATGAAAAAAATATTTATATTTTTTCACGTATCTCTCTCGTCAGTACTTTCCTATTTTCTCTTATGGAACTCCCGCAATAAGGAAAAGCGTCTCACTTCTTGACTTTTTCACGAGACACATACGTGGCAGAAATAATATCCAGCTATTCTAGTCTTTAGCTCACGTCATTGCGATGTAGCACGGTTGATTCTCCTTATTTTGGATTTTTAACGACGTTGTATGGCTACGGACAAATGTAAATTTTTGTTTTCAGTCTTTTTTACATACAAAATGGTTTGCGAGCCTTAGTTCATTGAGAAAAGTGGTTACAATTTGACTGAAGAACAAAATACTCCAAATCCATGATTGTCCGAGGTAATCTGTGTATGTTATGTAATAAACAAAATTTCGGAAAAATTTAAAGACCGATTTTTTGGAAAAATTCAATAAAGGTTCTTCGATGTTACATAAAAGTGTATGCAAAGTTTTAAGAGGCTTCACCATTCAGAAAACGAAATATTTAATGTTGAAAATTGCAATTTTCAACACACGCTCTTATGGGAAACTACTGAAAATGGTGATTTTTATAAATAAATATCTCGACTTCTAGATGGTGTAAGCATTTAAAATTGCGCGAACTATTAGATAGCTATTCTCTTCGTGCATTAAAAATGAAAAGGAGTTTTTTCGATTAAAATTTTTTACATAGAACGTCCTTAATAAATGGTCGGAAAATAATTCAAAACGACCTAAAAAGGACAGAAAAAATCATGCCTTTTGCTATCTACCATTTTTTGCGAGTCAGTGTTTCCAATTTCGAATTTCAATACAAATGGTCTAAGGAATATTGGAAGCCCAGGCCTCGATGTTGCCCATACTCGAAAAAGTCTGACTAAAATAAACATAAATACGCAGGATTGTGCATGCAAACTCGTATTTCTGAAATGCAAATTTGATTTTCAAATCGTTGGATTTTTATATTCCATATCGACCTTTTTTTTGTACAATCTGGGATGAAGGGTTGATAAAATAAGGGGAGGAGACACGTTGAGCATAAAAAAAGGAGCGTGTAAGACAAATGAGAGAGAGAGAGAAAGAGGGCAAAGGGCGATACGATCGTAAATCTGGACGACGACGTCCTCTCTTTTCGACTTCGACGTAAACGGAAGACGCAGCACATCGAGAGAGTGAAAAAAGAAGTAGGAGGCGACAAGAAGAGGGAACATGGCGCAGATTTTCGTCGTACCAGAGAGCTTGATGAAGGGAGTAGAGGGCAAAGGTGCTCCAAGGGAAAAATATATATAAAAGAGTACAGAACGGACAAGGACGGAACTCCATCCTTGTTGGCAATCTAGCTGCGACCACACGTAATCCTGTCCACGGTTTATAGGTTAGGAAAGCGAGAGACTCATTTTCGCCCGTAGTTACAAGAAAATTAGCCGAGACAAGCGCGCGTGGATATAACATCGATGGCGACACCCCCTTAAATGACAACCCCCAAATCCCCGTTCTCCAATCTTTTCTCGACCCCACAAACTTGTTTCTCTCTCCTTCCCCTCATTACCTAACCTTCATTCGCATTAACCACCCATGTTACAATCACAAAACATGGTCTCTGCATCTTCAACCTCAACAAGGGCGCAAGATATTCATTTTTTTTCAAGCACACGGCTCAGTCAATTTACAAAGTTACACTTTACCCTTCCGTTTCCTATTCCGGCTTCGTAAACAAACGTAACGACTGTCCTTTGACTTTAAACGAATGTAAATTTCATCCTTCAATCACATTTGATACTCAACTTTATTGAATTTCTTTGTGTACACAAAATATTAAGATTCAAGTAGTTTCGGTCGGCCTCGGCGCCGACAGCGATTATTTTCACATTAAACAAAAAATTCTGTTTCCTCTTGAACAAAAATGATCTTGTCCGTTATTTTTTCGACCGGAATGTCGAAAAACAATAATGACATTTTTCCGGAAGGAGAACCCAATTTTGAGGTTGCAAAAAATAATTGCAAACATTTTTTTGTATAAATCAAGAATTTTTCAGGGCTCCCGACACTCGCAAGAAAAGAGAGCATGGAAAAATCAGGGATGCAATCGATCTATGCGACTATTTTTTTTGGCTCTGCGGAATAGTGACTGAATTTTGCTTCCTCATATAGGAAGCGATGGACAGAAGTGAAAAAAAAGTTGCGAGAGTTCTGGATTATGGAAAGTTGCATTGTCCCATTTTTATCTATTTGTTACGAAATATTTTGTTTGTATCTGCAGCATCGAATATCGTAAAAATTCGGTATGACCATAAAATAATAGGGCAAGCTAGAAACTTGAGAAAAACAAGTTCCATTCGAGCGGATTGTATGGAAAAAGTCAGAATTGGTAAATTAAGAGAGTGGAATTTGCGGAAAAGAAAGCGCAGGGAGGTTATTTTCGGAGGGTTAAAGCATTGACCGTAAACGGGGCGAACGCGATACTTTTCTCGAAAATGTTGGAAAAAGTGGTAGTGGGATGAGATAGGGGTTGTTTGGATGGAAAAATAAAAATGAAAGAAAATACGAGACTGGATGGGGAAGAGGAGAAGAAAAAGAACAGCGCGGTGAAGGAAGGTTTGAAATTATAACGAAGCTGCAGCACGAAAAGAGCGAGAAGGGCTGTGTGCAGAGGGCTTAAGGCGTTAAGAGAAAAGGACGGAAGGAAAGGAGCAGTAGGGAGGGAGAGGGAGAAGCAATATCGGTTTTACGGTTGGCTGGTCCTCAGTTATATACACGCTTAAAACCGAAAGACGCTTAAGCTCGTCGTATACGAGCCGGACGTGACTGCAGCCCCCTTGGAGGAGGCGAGGGGTGGATGGGTCAGAGGTTGAACCATCGTGAAAGCAAAGGGTTGCTCTGTGGGGAAAAGACAGCGAAAAAATTTCCTCTGCGGTAAAGAGACATCATCGCGGAAATGCACACACTGTACAAAAGAAGAGGCGGACGGAGTATTGTAGAAGAATATAGAGATGAAGAATGGATGGATAAAAATAAAAATTGCCGTTGAACGGAGGGTGCAATACTGACTGGAAAAATCCCGCACACTTTGACCTCCGCGGAGAAATCGAGAAGTAAAATTTCTTCCAATAAAGCTTCGGTCAATGTTAACGTCACATGAACCTTTGCAACACACAATGGTTGGGCGAAGCGAATGTTCAGGCAACAGGGTTGTAGGGTTAAAAGGTCGAAGGGACTAATTATCATTTTTTTTTTTTTATCAGGAAAAAAATTATGAAGCTTCGGCGGGGAATTAAAAATGTTCGGAAGGATTAACGGATACGGGATGGAAGGGTTCGCAGGGTTGAAAAGTTTTGCATCAAAATTGTCCCTGAATATTTTTTTTTTTCGTTCCACAACAAAGGATTTCCAGAAAAATGGGAAGTTTGTGGATTTTTCTCGTTAACCCTGTGAGAACAGAGAAAATTATCATTTGGTTGTTCCGTCAATAATCCTCAGGGTCATCTTGACCCGCACCAGGTTGGAGGCAACACTTGTGCCTAGCTCGAGAATTAATCAAAGCCAGACGCACAAAGTACTGGGTCAAATTGACCCAGTGTGTGAATGCAGTGGCCAAACTTGAGTATGTCAAAAAATAGTAAATATTTCGAAGCTTTCAAATATTTTTAAAAATGGATAAGAAAACAACGACGTCGAGGATTCCATAAAAATAGAAATATCATATTCGGCAATATTCCAAAAAATCGCAAGACTCGTTAGTCATTTTGCGAGAACAGCTATTCAGAAGCTCCTGAAAAAAATGATCTATCAACCAAACGTTTTTTTCTGCGTAAGTGTCAAAGAACAAAAGACTTTCGGGGGTTGAAAAATGTATGAAGAAAGGAAAGGGCCATGGACGCTGGTAAGGAGGGCTGCAGAGATGTTTTTGGGGTTGGAAAAATCTTGAGTGTATAAAAGGGACGAGGGGTGGGTACGTTGAGAATTGGTGAAGGTGAAGATTTTTCTGTAGGAAAAAAAAAGATAAAAATATTGGACAAAAGATGAAAGGGTTGCAAGGGGCAGGGATGTTGAATAGAATTTTCAGGTGAAGAGAAAAGCTGGGAAAGACGAAGATGAGGTGAATGGCTTTTCGTAGGTTATATCGAGATGGGGCGGGGGGTGGAACTAATACACGAGGTCGGGGGTTGAACGAAACAGACGAGTCGTTCGAGAAATAAGTCCTTCGGCCATTCCATGAACCTACAGGGTCGAGGGAGGGCTGAGTCAAGCGCGGGAAAGAAAGAGAAGAAGACAAATAGCGAGAGAGAAAAAAATAAAATGAAAATAGAGGGAGAAAGAAAAATGGCGAATTCGCAGTACCTGGCGAAGCTCCAAGTAGTAGAGGTCGAGCTCGAAAAGCGAACGAGTTGCACGATCAGAAAAGCTCGTCGAAAGGAAGCCAGGCACGTATGCCCCCGCCCCTTCCTCTAAACTATACCGTGTGGACTCTTTTCCCGTTCACCTTTTTCTTCATCCTTCTGTCAACCCCCTTCACCCCCTTTTCTTTTTCATCCTCGAAGACGTGTTTACAATTTGCGGTTTAAGACCAATGAATTTTCTTGGCAAATATCCGCCTTCCCTCCGTCTACTTTCTCCTTCGCACTATGTCACAGTTACTCTCTTATATAACACTACGCTTTGTGTATCCAATTATCCCCCGTGGGACTCGATACATAAAATTTATTATGGCGTTCTGCACGCTCCGTTCTATCGGAACTTTCTTTATTTAGAGCTTATCAACTCTACTGAGCTAACGTAAACTTTCATTTCATTTATTGAGGGATGGCTTGTGTTTTTTTATCTAATCTTCTGGTGTGTCATTGGAAAATGCCAATGAAACAAAAGTTTCTTTCTCGAATGAAATTCCATTTGATTGGAGAGAAAATGTTGGATACAAAATTTTTCTTGATGATTTCGTCGAGTGCCAGGAAGATAATTATGCAGTTTGGGGGCTTTTCCCAAAAATGATGAAACATTTTTTTTGGTGGAGCTGTTGATTGTATCGTAACAAATAATATTCTATGGGGGGAGGCTAACATTTCTCATAAGTTCCCATGATTTATGGTGTTTCCAAGTTTTCAAAAATACTCGAGAAAATCTCGAATATTTCGGCACTTGTATAATTTATGGGAAATGTTAGCCTTCCCCATGGAATATCATTTGTTATGGTACATTCAACAGCTCCACGGGAAAAAAATCGTTCCCATCATTTTTGGAGAAAGCCTCCAAACTGCATAATTATCTCCAGGAAAAATAGAAAGAAATTTTGTTAATTTCATTCACTTGAAAGGTTTCAAGTGATTCAACGTTAAAAGATAATGAGCAGATTGTACGAAAAGTATTTTTAAATAGACAGAGTTGAATGAGTTAAATTTCGTGGGGAATTTTGTTTCATTACCATTTTCAGATTTGCTGTTATCGCAATTTTTCCTCGACCACGCTCCCCTGGCCACGCAGTCAACGATACGAGAATTATCGTAGTAGGTAATGCCTCTTTTTCAACGGGGCATTAGGCAAGCCAACATGCAGCAGACAACTGGAGAAACGAGACGAGAAGGAGGACAGAAAAAGAGAAAAAAAATTTAGCGCCCAAACTTTGGCCATTATTTGCGAAAGCGTTTGCAATCTAAATGCGAATCTAACGAGGACAGTTCACTGAACTAAATTGGACGAAGAGAGAGAAAATTTAGTATTAGCACGGAAGTGTCATCAAAAAATGTTACGTCTGCAACTTCGCCTCGACCCCTTCGTCCTTCAAACCGAAAGATGCAAAAAACTAGACACCGACTAATCTTCTAAAGATACTGAGACTCATACCAATTTGAGTCATTATCTTTGCCACATTTTCATCGTGACTTATGAAAATATAAAATGCAATTTCACCAATGAATCCATTCGAGAGAATTTCGGGGCCTAACCCAAAGATCCGGAAAATAGAGTCGGTTTCGATCTCGTTTCCATGCCAGAAAAGGGATCCATTGGGATGATTTTCAGTTCATTCGACCCGAAATCCTGTTGCTGATAAAAGTGGAAAGTTTCACGGAAAAAGCCAAATCAGTCGAGCTATGACTTTGGTTTTCGTAAAACGGTTAAACGCTCAAGCACGAAAATAGAACAATTTTTTTTTTTTCTTTTAAAAGTAAAAAAAAAACTAGTCTTTGTCGAGACCAAATTGTGTTAGATTCTTTTTCCGAAAGAACGAAAAAACATCGGATTGTAAGGTTGGGAATAATGCTAAGTATTTTATCGATTGCCACGAATTATTTGGAAATCAAATTATATTTCGGGTGGCACTTCCCAAAAATATATACGTGCACGTTTAATTTTTTTGACGTCTAGGTACACGTAACGAATTGAGTCAGTGGCAAACTGAACTTGGTTTTTTTTTTAAATCGACTGAAAAAAAAGATTAGCTCAGAGTATCTGGAACATGGTTCACACTTGGTTCAATTTTTCGTCAGCATTGCGACAAAAAACGAACCCATTTAAAACTCCAATTAGTCACGGTTTTTCAGGAGGATTGACAAGTACGAATAATAATTTTATTTCGGTGAAATATTTTTTTAAACATTTTTATTGGTTGCTGTATTTTTCAGCCAAGTAATTATAATCGATCATTGTAATCAAATAAATGACATTGTTCAAAAAATCATTTTTACAAAAATGTTTCTTCAACACTTTTTCAACACCAAAGTGTTGAAAACAATTATATCAACAATTAACAATTCGATGGTTTTTTTCGTGAGCCTCCATTAGCTCGTATCTGTGCACTATCGATTTCTGCATGAGCAAGCATGCTCACAGATCGGAGAGAGGGTTGAAGGGTCTCGAACTATTTCAAGATGGCGGCCAAACGCGGAGGGCTAAGAGTCAAAGTAGGCCGGAAAGATACTGTCAAATTGGATTACAGTCCACTCTGGATACCATCTTGTAATACACTGATGCTTATGGACTACGTCTTTGTGAACTTTGAACCAAGTCTCGTGATTTGGATCGAAGAATTGGGGTGGAAAAAGTGACGTGCAAGATCATTAGTGAAGAAAATTAGTTCAAACAACTTTTTTTGTGTCTGCAGATAAATATTTTGAGTTGTTCTCGATGAGAGAACAGAATTCGGAATTCATGGAACTCTTAATTGAAGCGTAATTCCTATTTAAGTAGACACCGAGAAACATAATACAAACTGGAAAAATTGCATTCGTTAAAATGCAAAGAATGTGAATTTTTTATCAAGTATCGCGTGACAAGGAGATCGTGTGAGGACGAGGCTCAGTTATTCAGCAAGCGATTTATTAAAAGGCTCATTTCGAAGTGTAGTGCAAACGCAATCATTTTTATTCATCAGGACACAGTATTGAGCACGTTTGTAGGGAAATCGTTATATACACAGGGTGTCTTTTCAGTCAATGCTTAAGTTTGCCAAATAAAGTAAAAGATCGTGAGATTCTGAAGCAAAAAGTCCTCGGTCACATTCCTCTACGGTGGAAGGTTACGAAGATATTCATAAGTTAGTGGGAGCCAATGCGCTGCGCGGGCGAGACAAAGTGGGCGGACGCCGCTGGGCGCGCTTAGTCTCCGCCCACGTATTCGCGTTCACGCACCACATTGGCTCTCACTAATTATTCTTAATATTATCGCAACCGTGCGACGTACAGAAAAATGCCTTAGGACTTTTCTTTCTAGATTTCCTTGATCTATCTACCGCATGAAAATCACTTCGTAGTTTTAAGGTACCTCGTACATTTTTTGTGTCTACGACGATAACGAAGAACTTTCTTCCTCCTCCTTCTTCTTTTTCTTCTTCTTCTCCTTCTTCTTAGAGGCCCTTAAAGACGATAACGCACGAAAGCGAGGTCTCGCCTATTAATTAAGAGCGACGACAGAATTTAATCTCTGTATTCATAATGGTGGTGTACGCTTATCTAGTATATGACGCGAGGCATGGGAATTCTCGGTATACGGAATTATCATACGAGGGTGAGTGCAAGAAACGAGCAGAAATAAGAATTCTTCGTAGCAATTTCAATTGCAATCACATTCACGATGTATGGAGGCTGTTAAGCACCAGAAAGGAACAACTTTGGAGCCACAACTCCCTGTAATCTTCGATTCACACGTTTTTGATTCTGATCCAAAAAGAAGGTACTTAAGGGATAGTTAAGGTAGTAGGCCTTTCATTTGAACAGAAAAACTTCGTACTTTATCAACACAAGTTCTAACTTTTTCGAAAAAAAAAATGATTCTGAAAATTCTTTTAAACAAAAACCACCAAAAAAGAATATTTGCTTCTATGAAAACTACACAGTTGCAATATTTCAATATCCTTTCGTGAGCGACGTTTTCTCCACGTGTTTTGTTCTTTTTTAATCTGTAAATATTTGTGTTTATGTTAGGCGTGAAAAAATAATTTATTTGACGTTTTTCGATATTTTTTAATAATCCGAACATGCAATTTCCGAAAACGGTGGATTTACGAAAAATTATTTTCGCGTGAAATCGAAATGAGGAATTTTGTAGGTGAAGTCGGGATTTGTGTACGTTGTGAAGTGAAAATTGCTCGTACCGCGTCAGGCGCTTGCTTGCCGCCTTCCGGTCTACGTAAAGTTATACATAATACGATGTATAATACCTCGGACATGCAAATTGCACGGAACCTTACTCGCTACACCATTTCCCCCTTCCATTACTTTGTTCCTATCTCACACGATTTTTCTCTCTTTCGCTTTTTCTCTGTCTACTGAAAATCCGATCGATTCTCGGTGACCGAGATATCGACCGAATGCTCTATGTATAACCGAGCCTTTGCGTATATGAAGAACGTGCAATAGTTCATCTCAACTTCCGGATACAATGAAACATTTTCTCCTGTACGCGAAAATGAAATGGAAAAAAAAATAAAATAAAAAAAAACAACGATTTTAATGCGTTAAAAAATTATTTCATCAACACTGACCACTTTTCATCCATTTCGGACCCATAAAATGCCCGCGACTCTCTTTTTTTCGATGAAAAGTATTTTTATCTGTTGGTCATCAAACCAATGATGATATTTACGAATTTCGAAGAAACAAACTCGGAAAATTTGAAATTCATTCCAGCCAAGGAGTCGCTTCTGAAAACAACAGCTTACGGCCTTCAGGAGTTTCCGTAAATTTGCACCTTTGTGCGGTGCAAATTTAAATTAATTTTATCGATTAAAAATTTTGCATACAACGTCCTTAAAGCAGAATTCTTATATGTCCGTAATATATACGTACATGCATGAAAAGGCTATGCTCATACACGTGAACTTGAATGTTGAATAACTCGAGAACTGATTAAAAAATAAATCTGAAAAAAATCGTATTGTCGTGTATTGACAAAATTTCGTTAAATTCTAATGATTTAAAAAATTTGTACGTTTTTAACATGGTTCAGCACAGCCACGTTGTATCTCGGCTAACGAAACGCCTTAAGTCTGCAAAAAAGCAGTACTACATTGTTCTCTTGTCGTTCGAGAGACTCGACGTTGAATTGCATCGAGGAACGAAGAGGTCATCGGCGTCTAGCTGGTAGTGAGGGCACGTGAAATTTCACGTGTACTTAAATTACCAACCCTTACTGTTCTGTATCGTACCAGTAACAACGTTAAATGTCTATACATGTATAGACGACGCGTTGCTTTTAAGAGAACCGGAGGGAATTCCTACAACGACTATCCAAACACATACGTACATGTATGTATATAACGAGCACGAGAGAGAGAGAGGGAGGGAGGAAGCAATGGTGAGAGGGTAGGGAGAGTAATAGCGCTTAAGGGAGGTTGCGTGTGGCGCCGTGTATGAGCGGCGTCGCGACGTCTGAAGCGCTCGACGTACCTACCTAATATATAACCAGTATATCCACCTATCTGTATACGTTGGTATAAATCGTCAGTTGGGCATCACAAGGGCGTATAAAACGAGCTGGAGTTAAAATTGGAAGCTCTTTCGATTTCTACCTCTTTGAAAAACACATATTTATAAATATTGCCTATGTGCATGCTGCGATGTATACATACGAACATAGTTTCTATATAGTGACATCGTAAGCGAAGCGACTTTGCCAGGGCGACTGGTAGGCGCTCTCTGTGGCGTTACACGTCGGGCTTCCTCTTTCTTTACTTTTTCAGTACTCTTGTTTCTCTCCTCTTCCAACTAACCATGCATTTCAACGCTTGGAAACAAATATCTGTTCAACTTTGCTGCAGTTTCGTGTATTCGTGTATATAAAGATATTTTATAGAGACGTGAAGCTCCAACGTTTTTCATGAGCTTTTCGTGTCATTCCCCTTTGTCGTTACTCTCCACTCCGTCGTTTCGATGTGGAAAAATCTAGAGTCTTCGTACCTCCAATGTTTACGGATGTAAACAGTATCGATTTTTTTTACAGTTTCCGTTTTTCTGTGTGGACAGGAAAAATGTATTAAATAACGTTGAACGAGAGAGTAACAGGTACGAGAATCGTGCGAACTCTACATTATTATTTCGTGCGTGCTACTGGTTAATTACTCTCGCATTTTGCACGCGATTCCACCGATAACTCCACCCGGCACGATCGATCGAAGTGCACCAGCCTCGAACAAGAATTTTTGGATCAGAACTTTGGATAAAAAAGAGCTGTTGACTTGCAAAGTCGAGGACAAATAATTCGCGTCAATTTGAGCTCTGCTTTACTTGATTCTGGGTCAATTTGACCCCCCTGTCCTCAGCGACCATTCAAATGGTTTTTATTATTGTTTTTTCGAAACGGTTCAGGCAACACGTGTTTCGAAAGATTTCCTCTCTCCAGGTTATTGATTATTTAACAAATTATGATAATTACACAGTCTCCATAAACTCTCGGACTTGTGCTTTTTATCCAATCGATAGTTCGTCGCTAAATCAATTATCGTTATCTTGTTGCTGGGATGAAAAAAAAATAATCGTTTCAAAAACTCTCTAACGCGTCCGTTCGTTACTGCCTTTTCCACTGTCTGCCTTGACGAGGCATTCGTGTTCTGAGAACATTACACTCATACCAAACCTCGAACGATACTCGTACACCAAATTACGTAGCTGTTGGAGAATAACGTAACGAGGGATCGAGAGGAAAAATAAATAAATTCTCACGAATAAAACGTCCGATCGCAATAAAACAACTCGAAAAATCCACACACGTAACAAGCTTCTCACACTAATTTCCCGCATTATCTGACCACGTATGGTTTCGTCGAATAAAATAAATCTTGGAGCAAACTAGAGCTGGATATCGTTGAAGATGAAAAGAAAAAGATTTTCGCAACCAATCCATCGGAATGAACGTGAGCCCTAAAGATTTCTTGGGATTGGTAATTTTTTTGTCTTCTCGAGATGATGGAGAAAAAAATGGAACTCGTCTGAATTATTTCAGTGTAGAAAATCTCAATTTCCTGGAAACATGTTTTCTTCTGTTGAGAAAAAGTTATTCAGAGATTTTCTGGGTCTTCAACCTTTTTTGCTTACATTCTCGTCCTTGGAGCACACTGCGAGCAATCCGTGATTCAGCAAAATTACGATCGTTCCGTCCGACCATAATTTACTCTTACTACTTGAAAGCTCTCGAACCAGAAAGCATACTTTTTATCGTGCAAGATTCCATTCCGATTTATTTTTTTCTTTCCTCTATTTTTTTCTTCAAGCTTCCACGAAGTTTACCGAGCACTGTGGCGTGATTCGACTCATAACTACTGCTTCTCATCAACACGAAAGATTATTCAATTATTTTTATGACCAGAAATGACAATCAATCGTTAAACTGTGATCGCCTGATGCACGAAAATTTAAAATCATTAAGTACAGGGAAAAAAACGAACACGAAGAACGTCAAATTTTTTTACGGTTTCGATACACTGGGTCAATTCGACCCAGTGAGTCATTGGTGGGACATGTCTCAATATTTCTGCCTCATAAAATTCCGGAAAATATTTTCTTTTATGGCCACAAAAAATTGTCAAAAATATTGATTTCTGGAAAAGATTGCTTTTTGCTAAGTAGATCATAACTTTTTCGATCTTCTGTGCTTTTGAGATAATCGTGTAAATAGAAAGAGGCGAAGCTTGACTTATTTTTGGAATGAAAAAAAAATCGTTAATTCAGGTGGAAAAGTAGTCCGGGTCATAATGACCCCGCGTGTCAATCAGTGATTAATATTAATAACATATTTTTTTTTACGCTGGATTAATTTTTCTGCAGCAATAATTTCTATTGAAAAATATTCGTAGCAGCGGTTTACTAGTAAGAATTGGGGCAAGCAAAATCGTACGTGACTCAGTGGTATTGTCATTGACAGACTAGCGTGAATATTCTGGGAAGTTGGATATTTTCAGAAATTCTGCTTACGTATAAAGTGATAACGGCTAAGAAGACAGAGAAGCACAGAAGGACAAAGAAAACGAGTAAGAGGAGTGGAGAGAGAGCGAGAGAGAGAGAGAGTGAAAAATTGCGAGTGCGGTGGAGACAGAAAGCAAGAGGGAGGGAGAGAGATGGAAGGAATGAGACGAGTGAGAGGTTGGAAAGTCCCAGCCTCGAGGGAGCTCGTCGATTGGATCGATACGGTGACTCATCGAGGGGTGGTGACAAGGTCTCTAGTCTTTCTCTCTGCTCTTGTTCTTTCGTTTTTTTTTCTCCCTCCATCTCGTAACCCTCCTGCCCCTCCGCAATCTCCATTGCCTCTATCGTCAACTGTATATATTTTTTTCCCTCTCTCCCTCCCTGCCTCTCTCTTTCGTTTTCTTTCATCTCCTTAGTTCTCATCCCTTACAAGCTCCATCTTTCTCTCTATCTCTCTATCTTTCGTGTTCTAATACAGAAAGCGTGTTTGAAACTTTGCGAACGTAAATTCAACCCCCAGGCACGATTCTCCGTCCCTCTTGATTCTCCTCCTCTCTCTCGCTCTCTCTCTCTCTTTCTCTCCCTGACTCTATTTCGCATCTATCTACTTTATACCCCGGACGAACAAACTGAACGCCAATAGAACGTGTTCTCTCTCTCTCTCTCTCTCTCTCTTTTCTCACCGTCTCCCTTCTACAGACCCTATATATAAAGTTTTCTACCACCCGTTGCATAACAAATAGATGCATTAGAACGAAGCTTTGGTTTCTTCGATTGCTTTATGCAAAACCTAGTCCTGGATAATATTCCTGAAGATTGGAAAATCAGTCGAGTACTTCTTTAATTACTAATTCTACCATTGAACGAATTACGCGAATGAAAATCACAGCAGGAATGAAGCTCACGAATCAGAATAATGTGGATACTGTAAAATATTCAGATGCATAATCTTTTGCGAAATTCCCCAGAAAAAATAACCTCAATCTTAATATTTTTACCAACCTTCGAAAATTCACCAGTAATCGATAAAAGCAAATGAATGAAAAACTCAAATTCCCAATTGGGAGATAAATGGAAAATTACGAGAATCAAAGCAAATTTTCATTGATTTTCATGACAAAATCCAATCTTTCTAAATATTTATAAAAGTTGGCCAAATTATTTTTAACACAGAAAATAATGGAATTATAATTATGGCGCTTGAAGGGAAATGAAAAGTGGAAAAAAATATGTCCGAAGGGTGGGAAGTGTAGAATCGATAAGGCAAACAGTCGATACGACATTCGCTCGACGACTGTACAAAAAAGTACGAAAATACGTAGTAAATTCGAGTTAAGTAGTCTCGTGTACCACGTATCCGAACTTTTTCTCGCGACGCTTTTGGAAACTCGTCGCCATTGTATACATACAGAGTTTCGCTTACTCCCCGACCCCAACGAAGGAGCCTAACATTCGGGAAAAGTAAAATAAAGAAAAGGCAAAAAACAGAGTATGGAATAAGGAACCGCGTCCACTCGGTAGTTCTCGCTCACGTAACTCGTCCTGTTGAAAAGTTTTACGGATTCGTTTCTTTTCGAAGCATATATATGTGTGTGCGTGTGATTCTAACTTTATCAGTAAATATCCTACTTTTTTTTTTGTGGAAAAACAAGACTTTCCATTTCTTTGAAAGAAAAAAAAAAGCATGTCGAATTTTCGTCAATTCCCAAAACTCTCATTCCGACGATGACGGTTCATTTTTCAAGTTGTGACATTTTTTAGAATAAATCAATGACAGATGTATTTTTTGCGATCTTTTGAAAGATAATTCATCTAATTTTCATTCGGAATGAAACATTTTCTCGTGGAATTTATATTTTCATTACAGCGCTGCGCTGTAGCGTGTGTATAAAATCGTGGAGGTTGTGTAGAGGTTGCTTAATCTCTAGGTGTTGTAAAGTACCGTTCATGGTCGAGTGCTTAATGACGGGGCAAGAGTGGCCGGCAGCGGCCACAAAAAGCAGCTCTTAACCGTAAATTTGTGTTCAGGGATTGAGACTCGTACTATTTCACTCACGCGTACATGCCAACCCCTTGAAAAGCGATGGAGCTTACGCGGGTCTGAAAACGTATGAAAAAAAAAAGTTGTAGGTTTTGGTATTTCTTTGCTGTTGAATGGAAATCTGTTCAGAGGAGCTCCATATCCCAATGATTAAAGTAGAAATGAGCATCATTCAGTACGATCGTTAAATATTTTCAAAAAGTAAATATTTTGCATTTAGTGTGTGTTTTTTTTATCAGATTGAGATTTTGTTGTTGACAATGTCAACAACAAAATCTCAATCTGATACATTTTTTGGAGAAAAAAAACAATATACTCATCGAAACGGAACGGCCCACATGTATATTTTATCTAGAATAAAAAAATCAAAGTTGCACGAGTTATCCGCTGTGGCTATCTTCGGTTTAACGGACAAGATGAAAATTTCGATTTGGACGGGTTCACTTCCTCATAACCCCGCTTATGGACACGCTTTGCCGATGGCTCTGCAACATCTTGCTCGGTGCTATTCTACTGTTCAGGAGCTTGAGTGAGTCTCATTAATTCATATCCAGCCAAACAAAAAATTATGCGGTTTCGCATTTTTCGTGTCGCTCTCTTCAGAGTGAAAAAGTGCTTTTCTCGGATTGTCCAAAAATCAATATGCTTCGTCCTCTTCGTATTTTAATTAGAACATTTTTTAATTATTATTCGGCTGTGATTTTTCAAGAAAAAATAAACAAAATGTATTTATGCTATTTGCACCTCTGTATGCAGGCTTTGTAAATTTTGTATTTGTGACACACACACGTACACGCTAAACAACCTTTTCATTAAGGAAACATGCTAATTGCAGGATTTTTCATCGTATTGGTGTTTTATTTATATATAAGTTTATAATATTTACAACATTGTAACTGCTCTCTACAAAATCAATAAAAATATCTACGAACTCATAGAAAAAAAAAAACATAAAACTCCAACATTTTCCATTCGAATCAATCCTGATAATTTTGCTTGAAAAAGTTATTATTCTAAGCAGCAATACGTATTTTCAGCATCCAAGTTCTTACATTGACAACATTGCTCATCATTCATCTTCATTCATCAAGTCATTCATTTTCATTTTAAAATATACGATTTAGCATAATTTTTCCATTTCATCGAAAATAAATTCAACATCACGACGTCTTCGGTTCGAATTCCTTCGAATCCATTCACGAAAGGGCTGAATTAAATATTATGAATTTATTGTAAATAGTGAGGAATACTTTGACAAAAATTCGGAAGTGCGACTTTTTCCAAAAATGAAGATCATTTTTTTTTTACAACAGGGGAATCCTTCATATTTTCAAGGGGGAAAAAATTTCCCAGCGAGAAGCCACACTTCTGAATGTTTAGCAACAATTTTAATATCGAAAAATAAAAATCATTAGTTTTTGTTAAAAATTGATAATTTACAGCGTGTTGATATTTTCGGGTGTTTGTTTGGTGATTCCAGAGAACGGTTTGCTATCTTTCGAGAACCCAAATTATCATCTGGACCCGGCGCGTCTGGACGACGCCTTGAACAGTAATGGCAACGGTAGTTCGATTTTCGACGAGCTTTATCAGGAATTGGTTGCTGGCAGTGGTCGAGGGGGTGAGGTCACAGGGAACGGCGGTGGAGGGGGTGTCGTAGGCACCGGGGGTGGAAGCACGAGGGTGCAAGCACGCAGAACATACGCCGCTCTGGATCTCGGGAGTATGGGGGTCGATGTGACACAAGGACCCTTGACCGAGGACTCAACGAACGAGGAACCGTCTGACAATACCGATAATCACAACCTTGGGTAAGCGTCAATCAATCGTTCACACTATTCTTCGCACTTTCCAGTTTCTGGAAAGTATTTTTTTTTTTTCAACAACATCTTCTTTTGTTTCAATTTTCTAATTTTTACAATTTTCCTGTTTATTTTTCTTTTGGTTTTTTTTTCGTCGAAATTTTGGACTTTTTGCGTTTATCAGTTTCATTATTTCTTCGTTGACTTTAACGCAATTACTCGCGCAATCGACTGCTAGGAACTGGATATATTTGTCTTGGGGTTGGGAACGAAGAATGATAAAATAAACAGCGGAGAAATATACGCCGAGGCATAAAAATCTAATTAAGGAAATGCCCCATCCTACTTTTAGTTGTTCCGCTTTTTTTTCGTGCGAGTGAAGCCCATCTTTTCGTATTCTTGGGATGAATCTTTTTGATAACTTGGAGCAAATCCTAGGGAGGAAAAAACTTTCCTCTACTTGGCCACAGAAACTTTTTGCTAACTTCTAATTTCGTCGGAAACATTTTGAAAATATTCCAATTTCTCTGTGAGTTGTTTATTTTATTTTCGGAATAAAAATATGCAAGCCGCTCCAACAAATACTATTCGGGAGTTTAGCCATAAACGTAAAAATCGAAAAGATCGTGAGAATTTTTAATTTTTGCTTTCTCATAGAGGAAGCTATGTGACGGAAATTTTTTTTTCCACTTTCCAATTTCAATGAAAATGACCCAAAACATTGGGAAATCGTATCTAGAAAAAATGTCCGTATATTTGTGTGTGTATGTTCTGGCACTGGAAAAATTCAAACGTTTATAACTCGAAATAATAAAAAAGTGTGTCACTGCTCTAATTTCCGCAAATTTTAAGATTTATTCCTAATTTTTTTTTTTAATACATAGAGTATCATAATAGGAAGGTTGGTATCGAATTTGGAAAATATCGGTTGAACGATTAAAATTTTATGATTATTCGAATTTCGCGAAAATCTGAGTTTTTCGAAAAATCATCTAATCGCTTTAATTTTTGCAAATTTTCTGAGATATTGTGTACAAGTCTGTACGTCCTCTTGGCTTTCTAGAAAAATTGTCGAAATTATGTAATTTAATTGGCAACACAAAAAACGCTATGAAAATTGAAATTTGCTAATTGCTTCCTCAAGATGCCCAGAATGCACGATGCTCAAAGCTTCCTCTATGAGGAAGTAAAAATTAAAAATACAGTTCCTCATAGAGGAAGATTTGAGCTTCGTGCATCTTGAGCATCTTGAAGAAGCAATTTAGAAATTTTTTACAAAGCATACTTAATGGTTAACCACTCGGGACGAGGAATATTGATAAACGAAATTGAAAAAGATTCGTTTGAAAATGATGAACAATTATTGTCTTTGAATTTCTGTTCGTCCTGCTCCGTTCGCTCGCTCGGATTTGAGTAGATCAATGACCGAAACGTTTGCTCCACTAAATGGTTTGCTATACAGTTCTCAAGATCCTCGACAAACTGCGACGACCAATTGAACCGAGGTAATTGGAGAGCAGAATCCATTGTTTCCCTAACGAGACTCTTTGTTCGGAACATTAGGACGGAAAAAGGAGATGAGATTGTTACGATCGCGGGCTCCCCGACTTTGATCTCGATGCGGTTCTTATTCTCTGCTTTTCACCCTTTCATTTAATTTTTTTAATGAGTTCTCGCCATAAAATGAGCTTTTTCATCACTCGGTAAATTTCTGCTTCGGTTTGCAATGAATTACTTCGTTATTCTTTCAGATTTTGTTGTAAAAAAAAATCTCGACGAACATTTTCGAAATAACTTTGTCAGCTCAACGGAAAAAGAAAACCGCTAGCAACGGAATTGAAAACTCGACAAAAAAGAGGAAAAAAAATTGGTCGTGTGAACATCAAAAATATTTGGATTATTTTTACTTTCTAACACACAAAGTGCAACGAAAATGCATTTTTCTGAAACTTTAGCTTTTCCATGAACAACGGAGTACAAATTTTGACGGAAAATGGAAAAAAATGAGAGAGAGTCAGAGTTGAGGGAGGAAACTGGCAAGCCAAGAGCCCAGATAGAAAGCCCCAGGCTTTGAGGAAGGGTTTGAAGTTCTGTGGTAAAAGCTTTAGTTGTCACGATATAGAACACAAACTGCACTGTGCGCGAATGTCGAAGAAAACCGCTCCACGATTCTCTCCGCAATCCTCGGGAAACTCGCACGTGCCTTCCCTCGGCACAACGTGCGGTTGCCTTGCGGCCAATTTGCTCGGTGTATTCCTTCTACGCGAAATACTTACGATATACCACATTCATACGAGATCCACCAATTTGCGATATAATCTTTCGAACTGTGGAGTTTGCCCGTCCAGATGGAAAATCCTGAAAATTAAGCACGCCGTAGCGAGAGCTTACAATGAACAGTAACGTGGACTATTCCAAATCTCTTATTTATAATCAATCGCTCCAACGATTTACAATCAGATTATGATTTCCGAATATTTTCATTTTCATGTTTTGTCGGCTTTTCCTTATTTATCTCAATTTTAATCCATCGTTTTCAATGATCAGTAGCTCAACGCCTCAATCCTGAGATAAATAATTTTCAAAATATTTTTTTTACGATGCGCCGTTGATGAACTGCAACCATTCAGTTCGAAACTTTATTCGATACCTTTTTTTTTAATTTCGGCTACCTCTTGGAGGAAGCTTTGAGCATCGTGCTAAAGCTTGAGGAACCAATTTACAACTTCCAATTTGCGGCGTTTTTTTGAAATTATTTCGACAACTTTTCTAAGAAGTGAAGAAAGATTAGAGACTTGTACACAATGTTTTAGAAAATTTGCAAAAATGGAAGGTCAGATGATTTTTCGTAAAACTCAGATTTTCAGAAAATTCGAAAAATCATAAAATTCAAATCGTTCGACCGACATTTTCCAAATTCAATAGCAATCTTCCTATTATTATGATACTCTATTCATAAAAAAAAAATTAGTAATAAATCTTCAAATTTGCGGAAGTTAGAGCGTCGACAACCTTTTTTTGAAAATTTCAAAACGGCGCAGAATTCGTATTTCTTTTGCAATTCCGAGGAAATTCTCAGAGAATGAAGAGCTTGTACAGATTGACATCTGTGCAGAACGGAAACCCTGTATCTCGAACCGTTCTCGAGTTATAAACGCTTGAATTTTACAGTGCCAGAACATACACACACAAACATCCGGACATTTTTCTTAGACATGATTTTTCGATGTTTCGGGACATTTCAAGCACATTGACATCGAAAACTGGAAAAATGAAAATTCACCGTCACATAGCTTCCTCTATGAGGAAGCAATTGGGCGTGATAAGCGTGTGGACCGGACGACACGACGGGCAGGGAACATACTTCTCCCGCACCATATTGTCTTCTCACCCCATAGCCGCGTGGTCAACGAAAAGTCTGATTGTTTACTCCCAAACGTTGCATCCTAGAGAAAAATGGTCGAACATTTTTCTCTTCAGAATTTCAAAGAACATTCGGACCATAAATCGCCAACGTGCAGACACTCCTCATTTACCCCGAGGAAGTGTTCACCTCCGCGCACTAGGAATAGTGAAAGCAAGAAAGCCCACGAACTCACGTGTTCTCTTGAATTCCCAACAATGCCCGTTGAAGAGCCTTTAGCTCGAGAATGTAGATTGATGTTGTGGGGCTATCAATCAACCCTTGTCCGGCTATCAGGGTGCATGTCGCTGTAGGAGCTGCTACGAGGTCAGCCAGGCTCGGTCAGCTCTGAGTAAATGTGCGGAGGAACAGAAGAGGAACTCTCAGAGGATGATGGAGAAAAAACTATAAATGAAAGATTGCCATACCTGCAGAGGGGACTCTGGACCACGAGCGAATCTCGAGAGCAGGGATAACGAAACAAAAAAAATCCATGAAACGATATATACACACACATATTCCCACAGTATATAGGAAAGAATAATACGTATAAAATGTGCATTACATGCTCCGTAGCCAAGGGGTTTTTCAGCCCTCCTTACTCCCTATTTCCTTGTTCACATACCTTAGCCAATGGCGCCCTCTTTTCGATGCTTTTGTAGAAAAAAAACACTCTTATCGCCCTCGGTTTTTTTACTGTCACTCTCACAAGTACATACGCAGTTTTCACATACATACAATTTTTTCTTCTCGTCTATGGGAACTTATATACAGGTATATGACTGTAAACATACATACCGTTATTAAGGGGAGTGAATAAACAATTTTATATACACGCCACCTCAGTTTCGCGACCCTCGGAACTTTTCCACGAAACAAAAGAACCTCATAACCTCCATTTCCACTACCCTGCTCAGTACACACGTACGAGAAAGCTCTACCACGAAAAACAAAAAAATTAGCACTTCCTCTCGGTGGGTTTTCCACCACCGAGTAAAATCATCCCTTAAACCCGCCGTCTTCCTCAAAGTTTTTATTCTGCAAAAGACAGCTCACCGAATTCGATCGCGAAATCGACATGGACATTGCAGGAATTAGGAATGATTTTTTTTTTGCACCCTCCGACGACGCTCACGATTCCTTATCTTCAGGAATGGAAAATTTTCGATCGATAGAATGCACCACACAGCGAGAAGTTTCACTGTGTAGAAGTCGAGATATTTATTTACAAAAGTCACTATTTTCTTTAAAAGTTGCAATTTTCAACATTAAATATTTCGATTTCTAAATAGTGAAGCCTCTTAAAACTTGCATACACTCTTATGTACCATCGAATTGAAGCTTCATTTAGTTTTTCCAAAAAATCGCTCGTAAAATCGTTTTGAAAATTTGTTTCTTATATAACAATTACAGATTACCTCGGACGGTCTTGGATTTAGAGTACGTTGTTCTTTAGTCAATTAGTAACAACTTTTTTTCATGAACTTAGGCTCGCAAACCATTTTGTATGTGAAAAAAACCGAAAACAAAAATTTAGATTTGACCGTCGCTATTTAACAGCGTTAATAGCATCGATTCCCTTCGATCTTTCAATATTAATTTAAACTTCATTTAAATATATGTTCAACCGTCAGCTACAACTCCATTGGAATGAAAATAAGTTTCTGGTCGCCCAAAATGTTTCCATATGAAATTCCAAACATTTGTCGACGCCTTTCCAAGTCATTTAAGATACATGGGCTCCGAGAGAAGGCAGATGAAATCTGAACTTATAATATTGAACTTGTCGAAGTAACATGTGGATACGTCTACGTATATACCAAAAAGCAGAGAATATCGAGTGGCCATTCCTTGCCTAAGTCCTCCACCAAAGAGAGAGAGAGAGAGAGAGAGAGAAAGAGAGAGAGAGACGGACAGAGAGAGAAAGATGGAGAAAAAGTAAAGATCACTAGTTTGGCAAGAAAGCTAGCCGAGGGCAAGTTTGCTCGCAACTTTGGATTGAGTTCACGACGTTTTCGTCATCGACGAAAAGGCTGGGAAAACTCGTCATCATCCAAATATATACGTCGTTCTCTGCTTCACCATAGGCGAACGGCTTACGTCCGCTTATCGCCTAATATACGCGGACCGAAAACCTTCAAACTACCAAAATATCACACGACTCCTGCTTCGTCCTGCTTTATTTATATGTTTTTTACACATATATGTATTGTGTTCAGCGACGATGAGAAAAGCTTTGGTCGTTGATGTACAAAATCGACCCTCGATGCTTGGTGTGAATACACCCACACACAGATAAACTTTTTTTTCAACTGCCTATATACTCACGATATATACGATCTTTTACGAAATACTATCCGCGTGTACAAAAGCTACTCGGAAAATTGGAAGGAGCCTCTGCTTCAAATCGACTTTTATATCGGCTTTCGTTCATGTCGCTTTGAGCTCCAGTTTTCTTTCCTTTCTTTCGCCTTATGCACCAACGTTGGTCCATTTCCATCTGTTATATATTTTTGAATTGAGTTTTTTTGAGTTTTGAAAAACCACCGAACCAATTTTGATGAATCTTTCACAGGAATAAAGCTCACGAATCAGAATAGGTTTCAGGCTGCATTGCATTCCGATAAAAAAAAAATTCTGGGAACCCGAACCAAAAAACCACATTTTTCGTCAAATTTTCCACTTTCAAAGTTCACAAGCATCTAAAAAATGATAATTCATCAAAAATCGCTAATTATCAATTGAAAGATAATTCGAAAACGAAAATAATGAGCAGTAGCTGTAGTGCCAGTTTGTAAAAAAAAAAAAGTTGTAGCAATTTTCGTGAAATCAAAGTTTGAATTTTTGGAAAAAAAAATAATCAAATCTTCATATTAAGCTAGCTGTACCTTTTTCTGCCAACTAGATTCACTGCGAGGCGAAGCCCGCAGACACGACGAGTATTATGAGGGATTCCAGAAATGAGGGTCAAGATTTTTCGCCTTTTTTAAAAATATTTTTTCAATTCTTTGAATAATTGAACAAGCACGACTGAAGGATAACAAGGGTTAGAATTTTCTCTCTGTATAATGTGAGTGTACGAAACATGAGAATCAAGCAATGAGAAGAAAGAAGAAGAGGTGGTGAGAAGGATGGAAAAAATGGTGTCGTGAGAGGGGAGGAGAGAGGGTTAAGACCGACACGACACCGAAGGACCTCGCGGATAGGTATCTTAACGATCGTGTCTGAGGCGAGCTACATTGGGCGTGAAATAAGGTGCCTTTGTTCAGGAAAGGGGTTGCTTTCTTCAAACTCACCCCCTCGCCACTTCCTCAGCCTTTTTTTTCTTCGTGTCCTGCTGTGTATATTGTTCATGTATTTGTTTATGTGTATGTGTGTAGACAAGCCCTTAATACATGTATCGTAATTTTCACGCTTCTCCTCAGACACCCCTGCAGACTGCCACCTTCCTCTTTACCCTCTTCTCACCAAGATTCCATCAACCCCTCATTCCTACTTTCCTGCCGCATCATTCATTAACTTCTCTCGCTTTTTCTCTTCCTCGCGACTTATCTTCGTCTTTCTCTGCAAGTGTGCAGTTCCATTAAGATCTATTCTTGTCGTATGACTTCATTTTCATTGTTGGTACTGATGAGAAGCCGATCAAATGCAATTTCATCCCCCTTTGTATCGTACGCCGTAGTTAATCCCTCGTCATCCTCCTCTACGTTGCTCGTCGATCGATGAACGTCTACAATCGCGTGGCCAGCAGTTATTTTTGAAAACAAGTTTTTGAGCGTCAAAATTTTTTACTTTTATGATGCTTATCGAATTTTTGGTCATATTTAAGGATCTCTTTTCGGAAAACCGTGGAATTGGTAATATAAGAGAAAAAATGAAGAAATTTGAAGGACAAAACGAATTTCGTTTTATCGGAGGTTTTTTCCACTTTTTAAAAAATATTTGATCAAATTAAATTCAAATTCAAATTCAAATTAAATTTATTTTCTCGTTGAAATGTTTTTTTCAAAGATGGCTGAGCTTTATTTATTTTTTTCTCTTTTTAACATATCGATTCAACATCAAATGTTTCGTATATTTTGATATATACATCAGTAAGATGACGAGACACTATATAGCACGAAAAAAAGAAACGAGAAAAAGAAGGGTGGCCCACCAACTGCCAGAGACCATTGCCAGCCACCTCGTTTTCGCTGTAACGCTGTAAAAAGGGGTGCGAAAAAGTCTCTCACGGGAAAAACGAGGAGAAACTGAAGGGGATACGGTCTACCAGTTGAAACCGAGTCCCACTATTTCCCTTCGAAATTTTCTCCTTCCCTAAACTTCAACTTTCTCATTTGAGCTCGCCCTTTTTTAATTTTATTCACAGGGTGTCCAGACTATTTTAACTTTAACAGTGACACCTAAAACTTATTCAAAACCTGTGGCTCGTTCCACAAGATTTCAAAATATCGCAAAATATGACGATGAATTATTTTCTTTTAAACATTTTTTTTTAAATGAAAAGTTCAACAAGAATTGTTGACCATGACCTTGAATTTAGTGATTTTTGAAGTCACACACCATGGACATTGATCGGACATTGTTCATTTTGTTTCCTTCATTCTTCACCATAATCCGGAAACTTATTCTTTGAAAAAATAAACAATGGGAACATTTTGAGATTTAAAAAAAAGTTTTACGATTGAAATTTTTTTGTCGTGTTTTTTTCGTCCTGAAACGCCTTGTAGATAACTACACATACCTTCCACTTGTGTAGACACACATACACAAATATATAAACGAAGGGTACCATCAGGGACTGTATTACACTTTATTCAAATGAATTCATTTCGCAGTGAGAATTCCGTTACAAGGGAGACATAGGGTAGAAAGTTGAGGGTGGATAGAGTGTACCAAGGGTACACAGAGGGAAGTATTCTCACGAAGGAGAATCGGGATAGAATCTCGTAACAGGACAAAACCCCTTCTCTCGTCACGTATAATTCCCATATCCGAGAAAATCACTTGGTGCCGCCTCGTGTCTTCGTGTATACACAACGACGATGATACAGACATTTGAATAAATGGCGTGAAATTCTCTCGTCTGACCTATTAATGTCAAAAATCGTGTATTTTCAACGAAGAAACCTTCCCTACACTTTCCTAGTGGAATAATCCACGCTATGCTCAGACAAAATAACGAGATTCAAATTCTTTCCCCCACATATTTATACGAGGCTGTGGGCATTCAGAATTTTAATTTTATTCACATTAAGGACGCGGTACAGCGACGTCTGAAGCTGAATTTTTGTTTCCAGTTTTCCTTACATACAAAATGGTTCGCGAGCTTAAGTTCATTGCAAAAAGTTGTTACAAATTTTCAGAAATTTCAACGACTTGACAGCTCTTCGCATTCAAAATTGAGAAGCCAAGTTGTGGTCGTTCGATCCGCATCTGCATGGACCTTCAAAATTACGTCTCAATCATCCGTTTGTCTCCATTTTTGGACTTTCAAATAATTTTCAAAGTTAACGATAAATTAATCCAAAAAAAATGTCTGCACAATCAATTGCATTTTTGCTTCGTAATTACGTCGTAAACAATTGACGTGAAAGAAATCGTGGATGATGGGGGTAACACAGAGGCAGGAGACTGCTTCACATAGATTTTTTTTTTATCTGAAGAGCTTTTTTCCCATTTAGAGCATCCAGGCATGCTGGAATCTCTTTTCATGTGAAAATACATTTATTCAAATTTATCTAAAGTGCGGGTGAAAAAAAATTGTATGTCTGTAGTAAATGGCGAGGAGATGCGATGCATCCATCTCAACGTTTGTTCATCCATCGTCTCCCTACCTTCCTTCCTTCACCCTCTTTTGTTCAGCAGTATTTTTCACCCACCCAATTTTTTCTTTCACAATTTTTTATTTCAACCTCATTCTTTTTCGCAAGCCTAATTTTTTTTCTGCTGAAAATTTCTCGCTTTCCCTTTTTTATTCTTCAACCCAATTTCTCTCTTCCGAAATGTAGTCCGAGGCTCCTTTTCGAACTTCTATTTCTCTGTCTTCTGGAAACGTCTCCTTCCTCCCCCCTCCCTCCTGGTTTTCACCCTTCTGTACATTTCAAACTGATGTCTCTTTCCTTCGACCCTATTTTCTCTTTCCTAAAATTTCCACCGGAGAAATGCTTTTTTCTCACCCCTTTAACATCTTTTGTACTCCTTTTGTCATTGCCTTTTCTTTTCTATCTTGCCTTCCTGGTCTCGTACAATCTTCTCTCTATTTTCCACTCCCTTACTCCCTTGTCGCCCTGACTCGTTTTCTTCCCTCACAGTTGATGTCAAGTCCCTCTTTTTCTCGTTTTTTCAATTTTTTTCTTCAACGCCGATTCTCTGTTTTCTTTCTCCTTCGATATTTCCTCCATTACTTCACTTTTCTTTTAAGCTCATAAGTTTTTGCGAAATCTTGGCCGCAATACGAAAAAGTGAAATTCAGTTAGACGCATTCGTTTTGACTTTGAATCTCGAGCCCTAAACACACGGTAATCCTCTCTCATCCCTCCACGTACTCCAAGTTTCATCCCCTCCACACTTCGCTCTACTAAACTTCCTGTACTGTCCCTTCCCCTTCCATTCCCTTCATGAAAGGATTACCAGGATTACACGTGTAGGTGAAATGTTCTACGTCAGTAAATTATACACGATGACTAATGAATTCCGATTCGGGATACGTGCAAGCTCTTCCCACCATTTATAGTCCTGAATTATAATCCGACAAGTGTTTGGTCACCGTTTGTTCGAAAGAATTTTTTTTTTATCAACTCGAAGCAAAACGATGGTCCGAATATTGGCAACACGGAAATATTCTGACTGAAGATGCGCAAATTTCAGTATTTTTGTCTTTTATTCAATTCTCGTTTTTCTGTACAAAACGATTTTGTATGCACGAAATCCTTGTTGGATATTCAAACCTTTGACACATGCTCTTACGAGAAACTTCTGAACATTGCATTTTTTATAAATAAATTTTTCGATTTCTACATGGTGAACCCTCTTAAAATAGCGCGAGCTATACTGAAAACAAAATTTCGTTGAAAAAGATGGATATTTTGTTCGATACGTTCGACTAAACATTTTTTTGAATAATCCCAAAAATTATGTCAATGCAGCAAAAAAAATTTTCGAAAGTCTCTTCGGAGGCAAATTTTGTCGTTCCACTCGTAAATTTCGCTGATAATTCCGTTAGAAACCAAATATACTGCCAAAATAACAAAAATTTTGAAATTATAAAAAAATATTTAGTTTACCGTATTCAACAAAATATCGACGATTTTTAACAAAATTTCATTCCAAGTGTATTAGAAATCACTATTTATGGTGCAATTTTGAGAAATTCTATCGATAGAAAATTTTGCATGCAACGCCCTGACAGATAATTAAGGTAAAATCTAGGAAACAAGAAAGTAATTGGTATTCGTTATTGGGCAAAGGAGACTTTTTTGGAAAGCTGAGGACATGTCTTAGGTTTGTTTTCATCCTTTTCACAGAACCATGGCGATTGGTAATTTGTATTCTCAAGAGAATTGGAGCCACACGAGGGAAGTGTGGGTTCTATGCTTTACGTGTCACATGTGCTCGAGATCCAAACACATTTCGCAACACAAGGGAAATTCTAGGGCGAATCCAGACTCGGTTTCGACCAAAATTGTCCCCGAAACGAGAAATGTTCGTTCTCGAGTTTCGCAACATGTTTCCCTCCCCTTTGGACGCGCACGAGAATATTAGCTATACAGAATCGACTGACCCTGTTTTGTTTCCATAACCACTTGGTTACCATGTTCTATACACGAGCACCAAATATACTCGTCCCATTTAATCGAAGACAATGTAATTTCGGAGTAAACTCATTTCATGCCGTTTCCCTCGTGTCTATAAACGATACCGTGATTACATCTTTCGTTACTTATTCCCACAGAATCTATCGTAGCATATAATTGACAAATCCATTTGCCATATTTTATCATGTTTGTGCCTTTTTCACGCAAAAACCACTGAACCAATTTGAATGAATCTTTCACAAGAATGAGGCTCATGAATCAGAATAAGTTTTTGGCTGCATTGCCTTCCGAATTTTTTTTTTTTTTTTTTTTTGGGGGACCTGAACCAAAAAATCACATTTTTCGTCATATTTTCCACTTTCAAAGGTCACAAGCGACTGAAAAATGGTCGTAACTAAAAAATCGCTGATTACCAATTCAAAGTTAATTCGAAAACGAAGATAACGAACGGTAGCTGGAATGCCAATTTGTGAAGAACAAAAATTTATACCGATTTTCGTAAAATCAAAGTTCATTCGCAAGTAAATTTTGAAAATACGTTTGAAAAAAATTGAAACTCATTTTTTTTCCACTGATTCATTTCAAGAGTGAAAGCAAAGTCTCCGGAAATTTGTGATGAATTTCCGTGCGCAGACAGACTTCGTGAGTGTTGCAAGTGGAAAATGCGATCGAAGTCAAATCCCATACTTCGCAAAAATCATTCTTACCGCTCACGTTCCGTTTCGATGTAATAATGGAATTCGGGAGATGAAATTTTGAAATGGCTGCTCGACACTCCGTCTGAAAATTCATGCAGACGTTTTTGTGCAGCATGTAGCATCGGAAGTAGGAGAATCAAAAAAAAATAATTCAATCCTGGATTACCACCTTAATGAAATTCTGTAGGAACGTGGTTGAACGGAGGACTTTTCAATTTCATGTAAATCGGTGGCTCGAGTGTCAGAGAGGTGGGAAAGCGAACTCCCACTCTTCCTTTTTAAAAAATGGCGTAAAAGGATACGAGGGGAAAGAAAGAGACTGTGGGATCCTTGAGCAACTAAATTTTAGATTTTTTTCAATTCACCAAAATTTTGTTGTTTCCGTTCAGGTAAGATTTTCGTTTGAGAAAACAGCTGCAACTTTTTCGATACCAAAACTACGAACTTTGCCCACAAATTATTCTCGTTATTGTCAAGTTATCTACAAACTGGAAATTCTCGTATTTTAGTAGACGCATTTTTCAAAAATCCGAGAATTCTTCAAATTGCACATGGAATTCAATATTTGAATCTTTTTTTTGGAGAACGAACCGCATTTTTCGATTTTCACACATTGAGACGAGAGGAGGAGAGTGATGAATTCGAATTTCTAGTAAATTTTTATTTCGTATTTAAAAACTTCCCCATTTCGTTCTTTTTTCATTTACAGGTTCATTCGAATTGTCATTATTAAAAAACTGATATGACTTTTGGAATCCCAGGAGAAAAAAAATATTGCGTGAAATTTTATATTCCACTCATACGTCGGGCTTTCCCTCGATGACGAAAACATAATAATAATGATTGTAATGAGAACCCATAGGGAAGGTGAAAGAAAAACATTTCATTTTAATTTGACTGACATCCCTTGGGAAATCTACTGAGAACTTGGTTTGCTTCCTCCATGGAAAAACATTTATTTTATTTATTCATCATTGCACGTGGAATTTTTGTTTTTCTTTACGATTTCTTCAATAGTAAAATATTGAATCTTCGTGATCGTTGTATATCCTGGCATCATCACTCTCATTTATTTTGAATAGGTCACCTTAAAATACAAATTAAAATTGATATCGAATGGTGCTTCGGATACTGTGACTTATTTCCACATCGGTAGGTCTCACTTGGGAAATTTCATTGAATTTTTTGGTTCATCGACGCGATAGTCTATGCAGAGAAAATAGAAAAGTGTGATCTTATTTTTTTATTGGTTCCGTTAAAAATATTAGAGGAGAAATTGAGTTACCAATTTATTTTTATTGAAACTTTAAAAAGACAAAATCAATAATTAACTTTTAATAGTCACACCTCTGGATTGTGATGTAATAGTGACATTGCAATTGCGACATTGGGGGTGTTATCAACCCCACTCACTTTGGAGGGCGATAACTAGTTGAAAAATTGTAAAAAATATAAAAAAAATACTACAACGTATTTTGAACCCTTGAGCAACGACCATGACGATTGTATTTAATTCGTGCAATTTTTAATATAAAAATAATGTCGAAAAAAACAAATTTAATTGGCGGTACAATGTACAGAATAATGTTGATTTTTTTTTTAAATAAATACTCAGCTGCTCAATGCAAATGGAAACATAATTATTGATCCCAAATTTGACTGGTTTTAAAAGACTTTAAAAAAACTATGTGAAACATAATTATCTGTAGGGTATGAAGTATCGAATTAATCTTGGGTACGAAAAGAGTTTGAATGCCTTAATGTTTAATCCGGAAAAAGCGCCATGTGTAATTTATTCACGAGGTGGAAACAGGAAACCAGAATTCACGTTCCCTATGCGCATCACCATAGAGTCGAAATTTGTCTTGGGATATTCACGCTGATCGAGTCATTTGCGTACGTGAGCCAGCAATTTGTGGATACGTGACGAAAGAGAGAGAGAGAGAGTTGCGAATGTGCGTTGGCTCGAAATCGGGACTTATACTGTTCGTGATCGTCGAGCTGCATCACGATCAACGTTCCGCATGAGAATTCTCCTTGAATGTACAGTTTTCTCTGGGGAAAAGTCATCGAGCAAGTGAGACGACAACAAACAACGAAACAAAAACTTGTTTGTTTTATTGAGTAGAATGAACATCAGTCGACACAAAACAAACATTTGCATACTCACTGGAGTAATTTCACGTGGATCTTTCGTCATCAGATCAGCCACCGATTTCATCGAAAAATATTGGATTCAAAAAAACCATTAAAAGCTGCCTATTCCGAAGACTTTTCGCTCTGTCTATTTTCGAGTTAGTCGACAAAATTTTCAAATAACGATTCAAGTCGAGTGGAACCACAACCGGACACACGTAATTCCGCTCGTATTCCTGGGGACAATGAAATTTCCTCAACGGACTTTACTAGCCGCGGGACCCATTAAATGTGGGTAATCCTGTGAAGTGCATTTCCTTTCTCCATGTGTACCTTCTGCTGCATCGAAAGGCCCGGAAATAAGGAAGAAAATAGACAAGAGAAAAAGAGCAGAGAGTATGAAAGTGTGAGTGTGCAGTGAGTAAGGAGAAGGTTCGCTGGACGTGCACATGAATAAAGTAAACAATTTTAAAACCCAGCTTTCCACAGAAATGAGAATTTAAAAATTAGAGAAATGATCAAAGTTGAATGAGACAAAAAGCATTGTTAAGCTGCTGCTCGAGCGTAACTATAATGAGCCAGACATACGACGATATGAACAAAGTAACTGCTCATAATCGGACCAGAGACGAAAAAAGCAGAGGCGGAGCCAGAAACAATAAACGACAAAAATTTTAAATATAATCGTAATTTCAGTAGATAAAGGAAATTTTAGTCAGACATGCTAAAATATTGAAAAAAGCCAATGTGTCGGTACAAAGAGACAGGAAAATAGTAACAGAGGAATAGGAAGAGACAAAAGAATAATAGAGACGAGAACGAAAATGTATTTAAAAAGGAGTGACCGTGTACAGTCAAAAAAGAGAGATTTAGTCAGACATGTACATGTATACAAAAAAAAAAGCACTTCGACGAAGAGAGGATAGAAAGGGGGCAAAAGTAAAGAAAAATCCTGCTGCTGCTGCATTGATATTCAACGGACTTGCCCGGATTTCATTTATATGCTAAGCTCTGCCTCGTGCATTTTTCGTTTCGCGTTTAGGACTCTCTCGCTGAGATTCATGTTTCGAAACGAAAAGCTATATATGTGTAGAGGCTCCCCTACAAAAAGTTGCACCATTTTTTTTAGTTGAGAATATTTTTCCCGACCTTTTACATCACGTACCTTCGAATCTCAATAAAAATAATCAGGCACGTCGAAAAAAAATTCCTTCCAACCACCAATTAAACTGGTAGCCCCGGGCCACGTGTTAATCAAACGTAACGTTTTTTTTTTTCAGTTAACCTTTCCAACGATCTTTCTGAAGTTTTTCAATTCTCCAATCCAAATTGTAACTTTATTGGAAACATATTCCCATTAACGTTGACCTTACTTCTGAAAATGATTAATACCCTTGTGGGGCTCAGCAACGAGGCTTCGATCTTTCAAACAAGAAAAAAACTCCATTCGATGTTTTTCACAATGTTTAAAAATATAATGCAGATTAAGGGGCAGGAAAAAAGCCATTAAAAAAATGTTTTTCATGTGTTGGTTCTGCTTGTTGCTAAAAATCAAATGTCTGATCAACACTGACCGTTACTACTTTTGCCCTGATATTTTTTTTTTTAATGACTGTTTCGTGAAGAAAATTGTGTAAAATATATTTTCCACGATAATGAACAAATCTGCTGATTCAAAATGATCATAATAACCATTTCCTTCAATCGGTCACAGAAAAAAATTGTTTCGACAAAGTGTTAAATTTTAGACAGAACGGGCTCTACGTCAATGTATGCGAATATAAAAAGCCTCGTTGTTGGCTGGGCTCGACGATTATTCCTCGTGCCCACAAGAAAAGAGCTTCCGTACGTTCTCGGGAGTTTTTTCGTGCAAGCTTTTCATGAGGGAGAGATAGAGAGAGAAAGAGAGAGAACCAGTGCCGCAGCATCCCCTCATCTAATTTTTTTCCCCCTCTTTCTCTTTCGTGCGTCGTCGCGCTCTTTACGTTTGAGTTATCCTCTGTTTTAGCATGTTGTCCCTTCCTCCACCATCTCTCGTTCCCTTTCTCTTGTTTTTACTACAAATTACCCAACCACACAGGGGCTTGAATTTTTTTTCCAACCCCCTTTTCATCCACCCCTCTCCTCATCGTTTCTTTCCACGTTCGCTCGTACGCTTCCTCGTGCTTTATTTATTCCCAAGTTTTTTTTCTCCTCTCCTAAACGAACAACGTTATCGGAAAAAATGTTAACGTTGAACGAAACGAGGGCGGATTTTCTTGACGTTGCAATTAAAGCTTCATCGCGCTAATTTTCCTTTTTCTACGTATTTCTTTTTTTATACATACTCCTTTTCTCTCTCTCTCTCTTTCTCTTACTCATTTCTTTTCTCTTTTTCCTTCTTTCCTGCATGTTTCTTGTATAATTAAGCGTTCCGAGCGCCGCGACAAACGCCAGGTAAACGAGATCGTTAATTCGCGGAGCGATCCCTCTCTCTCTCTCTCTCTCTCTTTCTCTTTCTTTCCTCACCTCCATGAAAACGCCGCATGCGATATACACTTTCCCTCAAAACATCCGTCGAGCATTAAATCGCATCAGATATTCTGTTTCTCCTACAGAATAATCCACGGAAAATCGCTATGCATATAAAACTCTATTACAAAATGCTGTTTGTGCCCTTTTCGCGTGAAAACCACTGAACCAATTTTGATGAATCTTTCACAGGAATGAAGCTCATGAATCAGAATATTTTTAAGGCTGTAATTGCATTCCGATAATTTTTCGCTTTTGGGAACTCGAACAACAAAATCACATTTTTCGTCACATTTTCCACTTTCATAGTTCACAAGCAACTCGAAAATGATAATAAATCAAAAATCGCTAATTACCAATTCAAAGATAATTCGAAAACGAAGATAATGAGCGGTAGCTAGAGTGCCAGTTTGTAAAAAAAAAAAGTTATAGCGATTTTCCTTCAATTTTGAAAAACAGTGCCCCTAAAAAAAAATAGTGGAAAATGACGAAATGTAATTGTTTAAAGAATTGTTTTTTTTTTTTTTATATCACACTAACTCTTTTTCTTGCAGTCAGTAAACAAAACTACTAGAAGAATTATATTCATGAAAATATGTTCGATCTCTATGCGTTTCTGGATTTCGAATTTGCTGATAAATTTTGTATCCAAAGTTAATAGGGCATCTGAACATGTTCGATTATGTAATGTATCCTCTCGACACTTTGAAATATTGTGTGGTCCATAAATTCTTGTGTAGTATATTATTTTAGGTGCCAGCGTGTCTCTGTATATTTCGTGTAAGCAACACGAAATTGGACCTTAACGAAGAGGACAAAACGCTTGAAAAGAGCAGGAGGTCATTCTCTCGGCTTGCTCGAAACCTGGTGCCATCCACGTGGTGTAATTAGCTTCGTTAATTGAGTTTTCGTGCACTCTCTGTCTCTTTCTATCTCTCCTCTAAATTGTCTTTACTTTGCCTGCTTTTATTTTCCCTCCATTACGTCTCAACACCTTCTCACATATCGTCTAAATTATACAAGAATTTATACTATGGATTAAGGACGTATACGGTAATGCCGTAAAAAGCGCCACAACGACGGTACTTTTTTCTAAATTTTGAGGAATTAAACTTTTTTATTTTCCTTTCGATACATTTCTAGATTTCAACGAATTAATTTTTCTTTATCAACGATTCAGTAGTTTTCTGAAAACAGACGAAATAATTGGTTAGCCGACTTCTCAGACCCATGACATAATCGCGGGATAATTCTCGAGTAGCGAATTTCGAAAGCTTGGACGGAGTAATTTTCTACAATTTCGTTGTGTACAAAAAAAATTCACCCCCCCAAAGACTTTGAAGGACGGAAATATAATCCGAGCAATTTAATAAGAAAATGCTTGTTAATGGAGAGGATGGGATATTTCATGTAAATTCAAGAATTTAATGAAAGCGAACAAGGTTGTAATTTTAAAAAGTTGGCAAAGTCGGGAAAAATTGTTTTCCAATTCGTGCAATTTTTCTTCCACGTCGAATAAAGATAGGATCGAAACTTTACATTTAAGTGAAAGGTAAAGCAGCCCTTGTGGCCAAGGGTGAAAAAAATATTAAGCTTTCTGGTTCAGGAGAAAAAAAGCCACTTGGAAGATTAAAAACCAAAAAAAAAAGTTTGTTCGTTTGGTTTTAAAAAGGTTTTAACGTTTCTCCAACTTGGACCACGTGACTTATGGGCAGGTCGTGCCCGAGGTCGACCTTACAAGGGATGAAAAAACAAAAAGTTTCTTCCGAGCCATGGAAAAGTGCGTGGGCGAGGGCGAGACTCTCGAGGGTTGAGCTTCGGGAAATGAAAAAAAAAATCGTCTCGGATGGCGATTGGAGTGGGGGTGGTTTCTTGCTGAGCTCCTCGTGTATAACACGTGTCGCTCGCGGTCTGTCCTCGTAAAGTTTCCCTTTCCTCCTTGCGCCTCTCTGTTCCCCGCCCTCTTCTAGCGTCCAAATCGGCTCGCCTCGTGCTATGAGATTCTCTTTTCTTCCTCGTGTCCTACACGGCAGCTGGGATACCCTTTATGACAAAAAACCCTATTTTACACCGGAACACCAGACTCGTGGTTAAAATAACTAAGTTGTCCAAAAAATACGCTTTCAATCGATTTCATCCTTCCCCCAAAAGTACATTGAACAAACAATGTCGCAAAATTCGTATTTTTCATAATAATTTCGACAACTTTTCTGGCAAGTAAAGAAGAAGTACAGACTTTACACAATGTCATACAAAATTTCCAAAAATTAAAGTGGTTAGACGATTTTTCGAAAAACTCAGATTTTCGTAAAATTCGAAAAATCCTCAAATTTAAACGGTTTAACCGATATTCTCCAAATTCAATGCCAACCTTCCTGTTATGACAATCTATTTATAAAAAAAAAAGTTATAAAGCTTCAAATTTGCAGAAATTTCAGCAGTGACAGACTTTTTTTTCCAAATGCCGTAGAATTCGTATTTTTATAGCAATTCCAACAAAATTCTCAGAGAATGATTTCTAGAGTTAAAATTGAATAAATTCCGGTATGAATTAACGTGGGCAATGAAAATGAAACAGTCATTAATTATCCAATTATTACTAGTCATAATTTCCCTATTCCCTTAAATCAGGTCAAATGCACGAATAAAAAGGTTAGCGTCGATTATTCCGTCACGATAATCATGACCAATAAATCTTATTGTATCTCAGACAATAATAATATAGCAAGAGTAACAGAGAAAGCGTGTAAAATCCGTAAAATATGATCGATCGAAACAAAAGAATGGTAGAAGCTAAGATAAATCTTTGCTGACGTAAAACACGAGGCAAATACAAGGCTGATGAGAAATGGTCGGGAATGGAGATTTTCGGGGATCGGCACAAATTCTACAAGTCTTTTATACCAACGTCACCAAATATACGTGAGCGTGTAATTTTACTAGCAAGTGGAACACGAAAGGGATGTAAGTCTTGAGGGGACAGAGAGGTTGACCGGAAACGAGTAAAGGGAATAAGACTCGCCTGTATGTGTGTGTCTGTGTGTTTGTGTACAATTGTATACTCGTGTGCAAGCCTCCACCTCGAATAATCATGCACGACCATCGACCCAGTCTTTACTTTTCGACCCCAGCTCGATAAATTTTACGAACGTCCAAAATATCACTATCCTGGACTAATTTACATTACTTTTTGAAATTTGAGACGTCCGAAATGGTAATCCTTGTTAATTACGATGAAAACGTCACTCGTATTGAGAAAATGTCAATCTAGACGACGCGATGAAATGTCAAATTTATAACTGTCACACCTCGAATATGACGTGAAAAAGCCGATCCGTTTAGACCCAGTTTTTGACAAAACTTTAATGTGAATAGTTACGATCACTACTTTTCCCAAAAAGCGGGCAAAATTTTTTTTTGAACGTAAAAAAAAATTTTGGGCCATTTTTGGGAAAAGTGGTGATTGTAAATATTTAACAAATTTGATTATGATTTCTCAAGCACCCTGGGGAAAGGGAGTCTGTTTTGTTGATAATAATTTACATAAATGTACTGTTGTATGTATTTTGATGAAGAGTACATACTCGAGCAGTATATCAGGCAACTCGACAGGAGACTCTTTTCTCTCTTCCTCCACGTGCTCTCTTCCAAGAGAATGGTATTTTTTTGTGAAGCCACCAAAGGGCTAAAAAATCGTCTATCTATAGAGAGCTCTTTTCCTCCGAGCGATAGACGCAGTTCTGATAAAAAGCTTGAAGCCAAAATCTTCTTGAAGCCAAAGATCTCGCGGCAAGGGAAGGGAGAGAGAGAGAGGAACGACCTGAGCTTTTCACGAATGAACCCTCTTCGGATTATCGATCTTCCATAGAATACTTGCATACTACATTTCGAGGCAAGGAGCGCCATTGCTTTTTCGAGAAATTATTGCTGGAATGGCTCTTCTCTCCCTCATTCTGTTCTTTATGGAGATGAGGTCAAAAGTTCAGGAGATTATTCAAGGATCCAAAAAAAAACCAAGATTTATCATTTACTCAGATTCTACTTCAGTCAATTACTAAACTTAAAATATAAATTTCGTCGAATCCTATTTTTACAGTTTCGTCATCTTTTATGTGTGAAATCATATCGATCAAAATTTTCATTCCTCCATTCCTGCAGGTACCAAAAAATAGAAAAAAGGAAAAGAGTTGATCGAATTTTCAAAAGGAAACAAAAAGTTCGAGACCCAGATAATACGTTGTGCACAAAATTGGCAAATGCAGAAGCAAATAAAACAAAATGCTCAACATGCACGATGCTCAAATCTTCCTCCATGAGGAACTATATTTTTAATTTTGGCTTTTTCATAGAGGAAGCTTCAAGCTTCGTGCATTTTGAGCATCTTGAGGAAGCAATTTAGAAATTTGAATTTGCAGCGACTTTTGTATTTGCATTTCAAGTATATAATTTCGACAACTCTTTGAGAAAGTGAAGAGGAAGTACGTACTTAAGCACGATATCTTATAAAATTTGTAAAAATTAAAGTGGTTTGATGATTTTTCGAAAAACTCACGTTTTCGTAAAATTCGAAAAATCTTCAAATTTAAACCGTTTAACCGATATTTTCCAAATTCAATACCAACCTTCCTACTATGAAAAATTAGTAATAAATTTTAAAATTTGCGGAAGTTCGATCGTCGACACCCTTTTTTTCAAGAATTTCAAAATACCGTAGAATTCGTATTTTTCTAGCAATTCCAACAAAGTTCTCAGAGAATGAAGAGCTTGTAGAGATCAACATCCATGCAAAACGGGAGCCCTGTAGCTCAAACCTTTCTCAAGCTATGAACATTTAAATTTTACAGTGCCAGAACATACACATCTGGACATTTTTTCTAAATATGGTTTTTCGATATTTTGGGACATTTTAATAACATTGACGAAGCTAATAACATTGAGGAAGCAAAAATTCAATCCTGTCTAAACTTGCGACAAAAGTTTACATGGAATTTGTCACACCATTGAATAATCGATGGAAGAAGGTCATTCGAAAACATTTCGACGTTCGAATTGATTTTCAGAACAATAGAAAATACAAGAGCACACCACGATTCTCACGAGTTCTGTGCAAAGTGCCAAACGCGATGATACTCTTTATTCGCACCATAAAACACACACAATAGTCCCATAAGTTATTTTTAATAGAGAGACAATGCCAACAGCTTGGAATCCAATGCAATCACCCTTTTTTTCACTGTCACAAACAAGCTGTTTTTTTTTCTTTTTTTGGCATACGTACATACGTTTCCCTCGCACTCCTTCACGATTATTCGTCGGGCCAACCCTCTTTTCATCTATTCTTCAGTCTCGCGGGTGGAACGACCCCAGGCGCTCGATATACACGTATATACGTTCGTATAGACACATACAAATATGTATAGAGACAGGCACGTGGAAGTAAAGTATGAGCGAGACAGAAAGATCGTTCCACTGGCTCCGGGATATCTGGCATCGGTATAGAATGCACTCGATAAGACTAGGGGAAACCCAAAGAAGCGAAGGGTGGCTCGAGCAGGGCATATAATGCTCCAACTCCATGGGAGAGAAGAGAGAGAGGGACAGATTGATCAGCCAGTGAGATAGTACGAGAGAGAACGTACCAAGTTCAGATGAGGTCGTTGAAAGAGAAAGAGAGAAATAAAACTCGCCCATATCTAGATAAACATATAGATATATTATTTTATTGATTGGTCTGCGTCGCGTTCCATATCGAATTCCTTCGGCAATCTTGACCAACCTCCTCGAAAGAGAACGATTCGACAACAACCGAAATATGAAAGATTTCGAGAGAAAAAATTCGTACCGAACAGTCTGAAACGTGAAATTTAACAAACAAAATAATAAATCCTAAAAATACTGCTCGTAGTTTCTGCCAAAATTTTTGGTGCCCCCATTTTGATGAATTTTTGAAACTTCCCAAAAATTTTTCCACTTATTTCGACGAGACTTATTACAGCAATCGCTGGAATGGCACATTGCGCAATTTTTTATGCTGAAAATCATGTTTATACGAATAAAATATGAAATCACCAAAAAGACAGTGCGACTGGCTTTTTTCGGAGCGAAGAAAAACTCCAGCCGTTGGCACACCGATACATTTTGTACAATGGACAACGACTGCAAGCTTTGCCAATAATTGTACGATGTCGATTTCTATGAACCGTTAGCAAGTATCGCACGTATCGAAACACCAAACGCTCGCCCGAGGTTCGACTAAATAATCGACTGTGGCTGCCAAAGCTGCAAGAGCTTTTTCTCACAACGGCCATTACGTCGATACACATCTACCGTTTCTCGGCTTTTTCAATCCGCGACTGAACGTGAAAATGCCTCGAGCTCGATATGATACGGTCCAACAGAAAAAATAGTAGAAAGAATAAAAGAAAGTGAAAAACATTGGATATTGTGAGAACGCGAATTGAATTAAATTCCATATTCTTTTTATTATATCATCAAAGAGTTCTTTGTGAATAAATTCTTTCGTTTATTCATTAATCCGAACGTGTTCTCCGTTTTTATCGTTTCACCGTATTTTTGACTAATTTTTTCACTCGAAACAAAATTGCCCCAGGCTCGCGTGATCCTGCATCAAAAAACATAAAAAATGAGCCCAAGTTGAGCCCTTTTCGTTGAATTTTACCGGAGATATGAATTTTTCAAAATTGGGGTCATTTAAGACCCCAGGTTATCGGAATAGGTAAAAAAAAATTAAGTTACCGTTCAAGGGTTAATTTCCATGACAATGTTGTAACTATAACTATGGACGAGAAGAACGGAAAAATTTCAATTGCTTTGGTCCTCTACGAAAACAGCGGCATGCGATTCTCGCTAAATTAGCGGTTCGTGTCTTTTGACATTTAAAAACCGGACAGAATGAACTGAATGCATGAACAGCTATTGTGGACGAAGAGGAATTTCAAAATGCATGACAGGGACTATTTAAAACAGAACTTGAGAATTTTACTCAATTTTCGTGTACAAAAAATCAGCATACAGTAAATAAAATTAAGTGGGTTGATCGATAAAAAAACAGCTTTGTAGGGCAATGAGATCTGTTCTGGTCTGACGCTTTATTCGATTTTATCAACATAGAATGTTCATTTTTAATGTTTTTTTTCCTTCCAAGGAAATAAGCAGAGTACATTTTTGATAAACCAGTGAATTTCTTTGGAGTGCAATGAACTCAGCTCGCCTTGGTCGATTATTCTGTTGTTCTTCGTTATACCGCTTCCCTCCTCGTAAATATAAAGAGCATTCTTCCAATTCTTCCAATTCTTTCACTTCCTTTCGCTTTTTTCTTTTTTCGTTATTTTCCACATTCCTTCTTTCCAATCCTCGCGATATCTCAACAAGACGAATAGGGAATCGATCGCTACGTCGACACTCTTTCAGTTCGATTTCGACCATTGTTTTATGGCTTTTTTTTGTACGGCGATCTTTTTTATTTCTCGGTGTATTTCACCTCGTGTTTTCCCGCATCTATTTCCGTAATTGTACGTTCTGGAACGTCCATTATCGACTCTCGAACGTTAGAGTTCGTTTCGCTCTTTCCTGGGTACAAAAAAGAAAGAAAAACTAAATTTGCCGCTAATAAAGTTCGAGCACATCGAAGAAACTTGTTAAAAAAAAAGAATCTATTTATTTTGAGCTAATTTTTCGACTAAGTTCATGCATCCAAAATGGTGAAGAAAAATCATTAAATATCAAACTTTCATGTTTTAGGTTTTAGAAAGAAATTGGAATCTGCAAATTGCTTCCTCAAAATGCTCAAGAAGCACGATGCTCAAAACATCCTCTTCAAATTATATAATTTTGACAACTTTTCCAGAAAGTAAAGAGGAAGTACAGACTTATACACAATATCTTGCAAAATTTGCAAAAATTAGAGCGGTTGGACGATTTTTCAAAAAAAAACTCAGATTTTCGTAAAATACGAAAAATCATAAAATTTGAAAACCGTTCATCCATTCTTTCCGAAATTCAATACCAACCTTCCTATTGTGATGCTCTATTTATTTAAAAAAAAAACAATTAGTAATAAGTCTTAAAATTTGCGGAAGCTAGAGCGTCGACACCCTTTTTTGGAAAATTTCAAAATGTCGTAGAATTCGTATTTTTCTATCAATCCCGACAAAATTCTAAGAGAATGAATAGCTGGTATAGATTAACATCTGGGCAAAACGAGAGCCTCCTTTTTTCTGCATATGATTTTTCGATGTTTCACCGAAAAAAAAAAAAAATTCACCGTCACAAAGCTTCCTCTATGAGGAAGCAAAATGGAGCAAAATCATGAAGAGAATGAAACGAGATGTAAAAAAAAACAGGATCCCTGTGGTACGACTCAATTTCCGAAAGTCCCGGACCTTTGCATTCTTTTTTTTCCACACAGGAAAAAAAAATCGAGTATATCTGAATCGGTTTTTTTTTGTGCTGTCGAAACTGAGAGCGTTTTTTTTTTACTCTTGGGGCGTCCACGACACTGTGCTCTTTGGCACCTCAGGGAAGGCAAACACATCGTTCGTCCGAAAACGAGGTAAAAAAAATGGGAAAAAATGTTGGAGTTACGGGAACCAAGGGAAAGGAAAACTCGCAGGGCAGGGGAAGGGCAGCAAATACGGCATGTACGTTTGCGAGGCTTTTTGCTCGAGGAAGAGCGACGAAAGTTTCGGAAACAGTTCGACGAGACGCGTTATAGAGAGATTTCTCGCGGAGAAGCATGCGCGCACGCGTACCAACACGAAAAATGCACGCACACAGAGACACACGTATACTCGTAAGCGGAAAGTTCTTGAACGGAGGAAAATGCAGTGGAGCAGTTTCGCCAAACATTCAGATTCCTCGAGGGCTGGTTTGTCTGTCTTGTACAATTTTACTACCCTGTCCAGTGGGGAGGGTCATAAAGTGCGGGCATCCATGGAAAACGAGAGATCCTCGACGACTACGACTGTAAACTAAACCTCGCCAACTCGGAAAACCCCTTCCACCCCTCTTTTCCCTTTTCTCTTTCATATTCTCTGCTCTAACGAAAGTTCTCTAGAAAATATATATGCGGATCTGCACTATTTCGATTAAAACTCACGCTCATCTGTGAAAATCCGCAAATGCGGTTTTTTTTATCCATACGGGGAAAAATGGACCGCGGCTAGTGGAAAAAACAGTGCACTTTGCTGACCTTTGACTTTTGTTCAAGCCCCGTTACGTTTGTTCGTCCTCGTCATTGTATCTTTGACGCCAGGAGTCTCACGAATGAATCTAAACAAAAAGTGGGGTAAAATGGACCACCTGGAAAAACCGTATTTTTTTCGAAAATGTCTCGAGAATTTTGCAATACTTTTGTTTCGCCTCGTTTTTTTCTATTTTCGAATTAATATTTTTTTCCACGGCGTCTAAAAACTGTTGAAAGCTTTGAGATGAATTTTTTTGAATGAAACACTGTGGAGATTCCATGAAATCATCGCCAACGGTTGTTTGTCCATTCGGTTGGAATGACAATAAAAAATAAATAAAAAAAGACGATTTTTTGAATCGCTGAACGGGAGAAAAACAGAAATTGAAGGAAATAAAATTTCAGTCTCTCAAAAGCCACTGAAATTTAATTTCGTTTTTGGTGACGTTGTTCCATTTAGCCCCAAGTACAATCTATACGCCCCAAGTATTGCTCATGTGTTTATTAAGAGGGTGAAAAGTTTTGGTGGGTATACCTATGGGAGCATGGTTTCTCGAGTATGTTAAGAAAAGTGGTTTTTCTTCTATCACTCCGAAGATCGTGTAGATATGAGCTTGATATATAGGCAAATAACACACGGTGGTGAGTGTCTCATTCCGGCGAGATGAAATTCATGTATTCGAGTCTTTGAAATCTCTCGGGGAAATCTTTTTTGTATACGATCTATATCTCTATACCTTTCGAACTTGAATACGTGTGAAAATGTGCAAAATTTTCCACCACCTTTTCACCTACGATAATGTTGTTCCGGAGCCTTGAAACTCCAGAGTGGAACGTGCCATTCGCAAATACCATGCAAGTTTCGATATTCGCTGCGTCTGCCCATTACTGCCTCTAACTACTGCACAAAGCCCAGCAAGCAAACATAACGTATCTCATTACGTGTGGTGACTTCACAGGCTCTTTTTCCCTACCATCCCATGTTTCCTAGACTTTTACCCACACCGAAAATATTCGTATAGCTTAAGGACGTTGTATAGCGACATTTAGATCTAAATTTTTTGTTTTCAGTTTTTATTACATTCCAAAATGGTTTGCGAGCCCAAGTTCGTTAAAAAAAGTTGTTACAATTTTACTAAAGAACAACGTATACTCTCAATCCAAGATTTTCCCAGATAATTTTTTCGGTTGCATCGTTTTCAATTTATTTAGTTACGTACTTGGAATCGGTATATGCCATTTGTGAATTTTTCTTTCGGATATACACGTTTCACGACGCTCAAGGAAAAATAGACAATAAAATTGATTAATTTCTGCTCAGCAAGGAATTTAAATAGCGAAGGATGAATAAAATGACTTTATTTGAATAGATAGGATCATCGTACTGCTCTGCAGATACGAGAGAGAAAGAGAGAGAGGGAAATAGGAAAGGAGAGAAAAAAGGAACTTTGTGATATAATAAAGCGGCGCAGTAGTAGTAAAAGAGAGTGGCGTGAGGAGCTAAAGGGAAGGGGGATCCGGCCCAGCCGGACGCCACAGTAGTATAGACCACGCGATGGTATGACAGAGATGACGTCATGCCGTAGAGCCGATGTAGTCCGAGATGCACCGAAGTTGTCCGAAGTGTTGGTGAGCTTGGCGCAGCTGCTGGGGCGTTCAGTCTGTCGCCGGCCATGGTACGGCCGTGACTACTAGCGAAGTATACATTCTTGCGAAAAGAAATATCATCATTTTTTCCCCAAAAACGTTCGATGTTTTTAAGTTGCAAAAAATATATTTACACTCATCGAATCTCGATGTTTCGTCGCAGGAAACTCAAGAGTGTTGGAACCAGTGTGGCTCCCTTTGATTATCGTGCGAAGGATTAAAGAAAAAAGCTCTCCGAAGCGAAGTGAAGGCGGCAGTAGAAAAGCCCTGGTCGTGATCAGACACACTGTTTTTTTCCTCCAGGCTTTTTCCTGCAGGGGAGGAATTTTCGGTGAGAAAAACGTGTGTTAACGAAGCATAGCCAGTGTTTTAGTTTAGAGCACGTAGAAAAAGACGGAGCTAGTCCGTAAACACACCAACAACAACAACAACAAAAAAACAGAAAATCTTATCATTCTAAATGAATAATAATCCGAGTGTTGTGGAGGTCGAGCTGGTGGCTCGAGTACCTTTGGTTCCTGAACTTCGAAGTGCCGGAAGCTGACTGTAAGTTTGTTCGATTTTTTTTCCAACCCTCTCATAAATGTCACCAACGTGTGTCGATAAATACGCGTTTGTTCTTTTTATCACATTTCCACATCCGACGCTCGTCGACTCTGTTAAATTACAAAAAAAAACGATTCTGCCTCCGGGAATGGATGAACGAGTCGGTGGAAACAAATCCAAGAGCTTTCACGACAAACAGAACACGATGCGATTTTTTTTACAACAAAAACTCACCCGACGCTCTATTTAGTACAGTCGATAAGTCGATTCCAACGAGAATACTATGTACACCTATATTTCATGAAAGGTGCAAATATACGTATGGATCGTCGATGCCACTTGGTACGACCCACTCGATATCAACGAATCGCGATTCTGGGTTAAACTCGGGCTTGTTCTGGCCCTCGATAAATCTTACCTAGCGTGTCTTACTTTGTCGCTAAAAAATGCTTTCTGTACATTGATTAACTTGACAATCCTATAAGATATTATTTATTCGCGTCGCATGCCTATATTTCACTCGCTCGATATTTTTTCACAAATCTCTCTCTACCTCGTTCAGTATGTACTTGGTATTTTTATACTTTATGTACACTGAAGTACCTCGATCGATCAGCCCCCAAATTTTCGTTGTGGCCGCATTATGCTAAGAATTTCGCTTCCTCAAAACATTTACGGGTGATCGTTCCATTTTTTTCACAATGTTTCCACTTTTCAAAAATAACACAATTTTGCGAAATGGACGAAGAGAAAAATGGTCGGAAATTCCTCTTTCCGAGTTCGAGGCGGAAAGCTCCAAATCTTGGAATTGGCATTGCAGAAATGTTATTGACTCGTGAATGGGCAATGAGTCAGATCCTTGACATTTTCGAAGCATATTGTGAATGACTTGACCCTGTTGAAAATTAGTCTAAACTTTGAAACATTTTCTATCGCGTGTACAAAATATGAATAACCCAAAGCGAAGGTCAAATATTATGACAAGTATTGTAGTTATTTAATATTCATTTGGCTACCGAATATGACGCAATCGATGCGGTAAGGCAATCAGCGAAACCTTGTTCGATTTTTTATTTTCAATTTGTTCCAATCTCTGTATATATAAACGTTACTACAGAATTCTGTTTGTGCCCGTTTTACGAAAAAAAACACTGAACCAATTTAGATGAATCTTTCACAGGAATGAAGCTCATGAATCAGAATATGGATCAGTCTGCGTTCTGACGATTTATTTTTATTGGGAACTCTAACGGAACCAAAAAATCGAATTTTTCGTCGTATTTTCCACTTTCAAAGTTCGCAAGCGACTAAAAATGATAACTAATCAAAAATCGCTGATAATCAATTCCTAGATAATTCGAAGACGAAGGCAATGAGCTTTAGCTGGAGTGCCAGTCGGTAAAAAAGAAAAATGTTACGGAAATTTTTGTAAAATCAAAATTCAAAGATTTTGAAAAAAAAATTCAACTTTTCGTATTAAGCTAGCTGTACCCTTTAGCACCAAGTAGTTGTGCTGTGGCGCGAAGCCCTCAGGCACGGCTAGTAAACATATAAAAATTAATAGAAAAATGGGAATTTCTGGTCCGACTAATCCTTCGCTCCTTTCGCCTGTCCTTCGCAATACAACGAACGATAAAATTAGAAACGACTTCACGCTCGTACTCTCCCACCTTCGATCCTTTCTCCTTCGACTCACGACGCATGCACGTTTGTCTTCACGTCGCATACATCGAGCCGGAACATTCGTTTTGTCTGTCTAACTCATTTTCTTTCTCTATTTCTCCCGCTGATAGATCTGTTTTTTTTTTCAAGCGCATTCCACGTGGACACTTGACAGTAGAAAGGTCTCAAGGGTCACTCTCGTACGTTGATAGTCTAATAACACACGCCTGTCGGTGTTGACTCGCCGAAATAACGAACGATACATTCAATACAGTTTTAATCGTGTCTGACGTCCTTGAACTCGTTGAAGTTACATTTTTTCTCGCTGAACAGTTCGAGGCAATGTTAGCACATGACGAAATTTTTTGTGCGTCAGAAGACTGCGTTTGCGATGAAAAAATCTCTCTTCGATTCCACAATTATTTTCTGGGTCAATCGTTTTTTTTTTTGAAGCTGCGAATTTTTTTTTTTTTTTAACCACATCACTGGGTTGAATCAAGTAATTATAGTTTTTTCGCTTTACGAAGAAAATCTACTGGTTTTTGGAGGAAATTCCTTTCTCTTTGTCTGTCGCTTCTGTATAATAAAAAATTATATTTATTGTTATTAATAAATAGTTGCAGTAATCATACAAAATATGAATTTATCCTAATGTGATTATTATCACATTAGAATGACACACACCCAATTGGCACTAAAGGGTACAGCTAGCTTAATATAGAAAGTTGAATTTTTTTTTTTTTCAAAACCTTCAAACTTTGATTCTACGAAAACCGCTGTACCTTTTTTTTTACAAACTGGCACTCCAGCAACCGCTCAATATCTTCGTTTTCGAATTATCTTTGAATTGGTAATCAGCGATTTTTTATTTATTATCATTTTCTAGTTGCTCGTAAACTTTGGAAGTGGAAAATATGACGAATTATTCTTCACTACAAAATTTTAAATAGTGAATGGTAGTTTTCCAATTGATAAACAGACACCAACAAAAATTGTGCAGTTTTTTTTTACGAGGTGAAAAAAAAAATTTCAAACATTCATTCCGAATGCAAAAGCTGTCACATATTTGAGTCATCGTCTCGCAGCTCCTCGATTCGAGGAAGAGGCTTGAGTTACACAAACCATCTCGAGACATAGAAGCCTCTCGTTGGTACTTGAAAATCCCACCGAGCTTTTACGAGCTTTCGGGAGAGCCGCGAGCTTTTCAACGCGAATACTGAACTATGGATGTTGAAAATAATAATAAGAAGAGATGTTTTTTTTTCAATTCGAAAAAAAGGATAAAAACGGTAACAAAAGTACATGGAAAATCGTTAGAGCGTATCAGACAACGTCGAAAAAAAATCTCTACAGAATTCTATGCTCGGGCTCGAAAAGCTTGCCAGCAATGAATTCTATACTCTGCTCCTGATGCTCGAGTATTTTTTACATCGCACTCTACCAGAGATAATTTTAGGCCAGACACAGTTCCAGAAAACCTCGAGTCTCCGTCGAGTCGTCTCGCAGAGTTCAAAAACACTTGCATGCTTTTCTCACTGCTCTTATTATTCTCATCAAAATTTCTTTGACATGGTATAAGAGTCTCCGAAATGTTAAAAAATGTTTTTTCCATTTTTTTTTATAGTTACTAAAATCAAAAGAATTCGCAACAGAATCTTTTAGGCATTACCAAACACCGCATGCGTCAAATTCCAAAAAATCAATAATTGCAGCATTTCTTAATTTAAGGACGTTGTGTGCAAAATTTTCTATCGATAAAATTCCTTCAAATTCGCACCGAACAAAAAAAAAGTGATATCTAACAGCTCGAGCAATTCTAAGAGATTTCACAATGTAGAAGTCGAGATATTTATTTATAAAAATCACAATTTTCAGTAATTTCTCATAAGAGCGTGTGTTAAAAGTTCCAATTTTCAACATTAAATATTTCGATTTCTACATGGCGAAGCCTCTTGAAACTTTTCATACACGTTCGTTAAAAATCGAAGAAGCTTTATTTGGTTTTTCAAAAAAAGTCGGTCATAAAATTCGTTCGAAATTTTGTTTATTATATAACAAATACAGATTGCCTCAGAAAATCTTGGATTTAGAGTATGTCGTTCTTTAGTCAATTTGTTACAACTTTTTTTAATAAACTTCGGCTCGCAAACCATTTTGTATGTAAGAAAAAATGAAAACAAAAATTTAGTTTTGACCCTCACCGTACAACATTAATTGCACGAATTTTACTTTTCTGTACGGAAATCTTTCGTCCTCACAAAGACTGAATTATCGTTGTTTTACAATACGAAACGTAATAGAAAAACAAAGTTTAAAAAATGGATTATGAATTTATATTATTTGGTCTGAACATAAATGTCAGTTACTACTGCAAATTATGGGAAGGAATAAAACGTACGAGAAAAAACGTGGCTTCATAAAATGAGAGACGAAGCTGGGGGATGTATATATGAACTGATGCTGGGCGCAACATCGAGGAATTGCTGAGACGACCTGCACCAGAGAAAAGTGCGACAACACTGCACCATATTTATATATATACATATTCGTACATAAGACTGGGTGGTGCACAGGGTAACGGTCATAAATCCTCCAAATGGAATTCTCTCTTCTCGCACGTCTGGCGCGAGCTTCTCTGTGCCCCTTCTCTTTACACTTTTCTTCGGGTTGCTCTTCGCTCCTTTCTTCTTTTCATCCTCAATATCATTCCGTCCCACTCTCTATACATTTAAAGTTTCACGTATGGAAAAGACGATAGTGACTACATATTTTTATGCCGATTAAATTGTATTTAACATTTGATCATAAAAACGAGGAAAAAAAAGTAATTTTTGCAGAATTTTTTTTTCGACGTATTATTTTTATATTAAAAATTGCACGAATTAAATACAATCATCGTGGTTGTTACTCAAGGGTTGAAAATACATTGTTGTATTTTTTTCAATTTTTTTTTAACGATTTTCCATCTATTTATCGCCTTCCAAAGTTAGTGATGTTGATAACACCCCCAATAATTGTTACGTCACAATCCGGAGGTAAACGATATTTACTTATTCATTCTTCAGAAAAGTTTGTTGATAAGGATAAAAAAAATGAGAGAAAAAGGAAAAGTGAAAAAATGTGACTAAAAATAGGTGAAACATGTATTTTCTTCCTTTTACGTGGTTGTTCTAAATGTGCGACGTAATCGGTGATTCCCGGAAGTCTGAGACAGTGCCAGCCGATAAGCCACACACACCCACAAAGACAGACACGAGCCTGGGGGCCTTGTGAAGTCAGACCGCGCCGAGAAATATCGCCAGAGCTCTTCTTCCTTTCGTTCCTCGTGGATAGAATATCCGAGACACTATCGTGTCTCCCTCAAAGTGAAAGGGAAAAGAGTGCGACTCCGGTGAATCAAAGCGACAGAAGAAAGAAGCAAAAAAGAAGAAGGGACCGAAAGAAAGCACAAAAAAGAAAAATGGAGGTCGATTCGTATCGGATTTTAAAGCGTCTAGTCGTTGAAAAAACTTGACAATTAGGATACGATGGAAGCAAGAATAACAGTTCTAAAAAATCTATTTAAAAAAAGTGAATAATGAGAGAAAATCATGAATTTATTTTAAAAAAACGACTTGGGTCACATTGACCCACCGTGGTTGCCATATAAAAAAAATCAGGATTACCTTTTAAAGATTTTTCGATACGAGTCGCGGCATAGCATCAGGAAAAATTGGAACTTTATTGCATAGAAAAATCACTCAAAACACTGCTCTAAGAATATCACTATTTTTAATATTTTCGAGGGAATTTTCAACGACTTTAAAAGGCGCGAGCGATTAAACTCACGAACCAAATCACTAGATCAACTTTTTGTTCTCCTTGTTTTGTTGTTTTTGTTTTTTGTTTTTTATACGAACATAATTCCTCATTAGAGCCACTAAGCCTCGTCTAATGGACTGCCCTCACCACTTTACACGTCAACTCGCGTGCCAAATACGGAGAAATGTTTGCCAATGCATATGCAAAACACGTGAACCTACATTCTCAGGCAACGAGCTGAAAAGCCACGACTCGCATAAGTTTACCAGCGAAATGTGTTCGACTTACGCCCTTTCTGGTGTCAGTATCCACATAAACATGCACATACGTTCTATAGCTACAGAAACGGTCTATACATTTTGATGTATATATATGCGAAGGGTGGCAAAGCGAATGAGAGAAAAGCTTCGACGCGCGCAAAGCTCCGGTTCTTGGTTCGGGGATGGATAGAATGGCGAACTCTCGCGAAGGGTGTTGGGTGGTGGTTGCGCCGGTGGTGCTGTGCGTATTGATCGAACGAGGCTAGTCCAACGACGCCAACGACATTGGCTACCGTTACCGACCCTCACACCATCACCCATTTCGTATACCCATGTAATATACATGCTTACTACACATATGCACAACTAGAAAGACGATACACGTGTCTATACAGTAAGCTCCAAAAGAAAATAGAGCGCGATGACAAATTTTATAGAAAACTTCAAAATTTCGTAAAATTCGTGTTTATTGAACATTGCGACAATTTTTCTATTAAGTAAAGTGCAAGTACGGAGTTGTGCACAATATCTTAGAAAAATTGGAAAAATTAAAGCGGTTGGACAATTTTTTGAAAAATTCAGATTTTCGTTAAATTTGAAAAATCATCAAATTTAAACCGTTCAACCGATATTTTCCAAATTCCATACCAACCTTCCTATTGAGATATTCTATTTCTAAAAAAAAGATCAGTAATTAATCTTGAGTTAGAGCGGTGACACCCTTTTTTTGAAAATTTCAAAATGCCGTAGATTTCGTATTTTTTTTAGCAATTCCGACTAAATCCTCAGAGAATGAAGAACTCGTATAGATTCGACATCTGTGCGAAACGGGAGATCAAACAAAATCGGATTGTCGCACTTTTTCAATTATTCACTATTCCAAAAATTGGAACAGTTACAAAAAGACTAAGCGATTTATTGTTTGTGCGCTATTCTCTGAGCTTCCAAATGACATTTTTTACGTTCTTGCAAAAATGGGCGATTGACATAACTTTTCGCAAATATTTACCTTCCTCAATCCTCCATAAAGGATCATTTTTTATTTGTACATGAAAGCGTAAGAAACAATATGGAAAATAGTGATTTGCAGGAATGGTGATAATTAACTCGATTTTTGAAACAGTAGAAAAAATAATCGTGCTTCAATTGTTTTGGACGTCACTGTACATTTGATCGTTTTTCCATGTAACGATATCGCACATATGCATATTTATATATTTGCTACAGCGATTAGGCTACATATGTGGACATTTTGTGGTAAATACCCAAGTATATCGCTATATATATTTTAAACTCTACTACAAAATTGTGTTTGTGCTCTTTTCACTCCAAAACCACTGAACCAATTTTGATGAATCTTTCCCAGGAATGAAGCTCATGAATCAGAATAGGTTTAAGACTGTATTGGGTTCCAACGATTTTTTTGGAAACCCGAAGCAAAAAATCACATTTTTCGTCATATTTCCCACTTTCAAACTTCACAAGAAACTAAAAAATGCTAATTAATCAAAAACCGCTAATTACAAATATCCAAAGATAATTCAAAACCAAAGATAATGAGTAGTAGCTGGAGTGCCAGTTTGAAAATAAAAAAAGTTATAGCGATTTTTGTAAAATCAAAGTTTGAAGCTTTTTGAAAAAAGAAATAAAACTTTTCATATTAAGCTAGCTGTCCCCTTTAACGCCAACTTGTATGTAATATATCTATACATTATTGTGTACATACACAAATTCCACATTTGAGAGAGAAACACCAAAGACGTAACTCACACGATTTTAAATTCAGAAGACTCGACTAAAAGTTCTTATTGTTGTCAGTTGGTCAAAGTGACACAATCCGGAGGAAGACAGTTCTCGTCAGCAGTCCTTAAAGTTTCATTTCAGTCTCGTTTGTTGCTGAATAATCGTTTACAGTTGTTGCTGTGTTTGTTTTTTTTAACATTGATTTTTTAAATGTTTCCAAATTAGGATCAGAATTAGGACTCGAGCCAGTAGGTCGACAAAGAGATTATTTTTCCAGTAGACTCAATGCAAATTTTCATAAGCAGTAATGAACAATCAGTCGAAATTAGCAGAGAAAATTTTGACCTGCAGTGGAAGTTTATCGAAGTATTTATAATTATTCACTTTTGGCCGGTCCCTGAAATTCATCGACGTATTCTGCCAATTGAATTATTCAAAGGAACGATCGATGGCTTCCAAACGTACAGTACTTTTTAGTCGAAGATCGTTGATAGAGTGAAACTGGCAACGTGCCAAAGTTCACTTTCCAAATATTCTCCAAACTCTCTTTCACCGCCTCTCCCTCTTTCGTTCTTTTTTTCTCACTTTGTCGCGATTTCTTTCGCCAGAGGATTTCACATACACACAAATACACGTATAGAGAGCGAAGGCGAGGATGCTTTGCATAAAACGTGGGGAATTTAGCAGAGTGATTGAGCTGCGACTAACGATGTATTGGAACTGGGATGAGAGACATTTTTTTTCCCTTTTCAGTGGAAATAATACGAGGAACACTTTTTTAGTCCATCGAATTTTTCCGGTACTTTGGATCGCTTTGTCTCATCCACTTTTTCACCCCAGCTGGCTTCGAATTGATATCACGATTGACGCAGTTAATTTCTTTTTTTTTTTCAATTTTTTGATCGAGCCACTTGTTCCGACTCATTATCGTTATTGTTAAGTATCTGCAACGCTCAAAATTCTAACAATCATGGTGATAAACAAAAGATTTTTTTTCGGAAAATTTGAATACTTGCGAAGAAAATAAAAATTCCACGATGCACACGATAAAATAAAAATATGCATTAGATTTAATAAATTATGAGAATCGTAAAGAATAATTTACTTTTTCACGTAAGAGAGACATAGAGTCTGATCCACACGGCACAGTAAAAAAAAAAGGACGTACAAAAATATCACACGTGTTACGACCCTTCGGGATAATAAGGGCAGACGACACGAGACGCCGAACTTTTAGGGGATGTATATAAATATATTAGCAGCCAAGGGAAAAAAAGGGGATAAAAAAACGTGAGGTGAAAATGGAACAATTTGGCCTCGCTTCAAATTCAAGGTCTGACCTTCAAGTAGCGTATCTACTCAAAATCTACGATAACAGACGACAAGTAATGACGACGTTATCCACAAATTAGCGTGTGGAATAAATTGACCAAATTCCATAAACAAACCAAGCCAAGTTGCTGGAGAAATAATTTGAATTTCGTCTAAAATTGACATCTAAATAAATTGAACAAATCGCAAATATTTCACAATTTCGACTTACTATCCAATAATAAAAGTTATGTCAAAAAAAAATTAAGGAATTATTATTTTTCGGTCATAATGTCGAAACATTCAAGAGAATTAACAATTTCTATATTTGTTGAATTCGCATATCGCGAAATTCGCTTATCAATCGAATAAATTTTGAACTTTTTTCAAAACTTATTTGATGCATGGACAAAAATATAACACGGAAACCAGGAAATTGCCTTTGAAATACAGATGAGAAACGAAGCAAGATACAGAAAGAGGACAAAAATTTGTTGACCTCCCAAGAATCTCTTGCCAACTCTCGCCAGGCTAATTCTTCAATGACTCCGAAACGGTTAGCGAACCTGTGCTAAAAAGTAACTGGCATCGCTCCTCTTTTCTTTGATCGTTACGCGGAAGTAATTCGAGTGGGTTCTCCTAGCACACACTTGTGAATACATTTATGCACGATGTACAAAACATTTATTCAGATCAAACAACATTTTTTTAAATAAAACTGAGATTCTTTCATCATAATTCTCTTCATTTGAAAAAATGGCTAATCGTCGAAATAATTACATATTTTTAACGTTGATTAATAATCAGGAGGACTAAGGATCCTCGAATGTCCTGGAAATCTATCAATATTCATTCTCATTAATTATTCGTACTCATTCATATGGAAGAAAAATGATGAAGATTAATTCCACTCTGGGTCTGACAGACCCAGAGTCAAAAATACCAGCCTGGGTCTCGTAGACCCAGTAAAAAGTTTCCTTATCGTTTAAACTGATTGAAGAGAATCTATTTTTTTTCCTTTACCCAATCGGAATAATGGATCGACGATCGTAAAAGATTAAATCGACGTGAAATAATCGGCGTATAGTTGCTGAGTAATTGGAGTAAGGAAAAGTAGAAAAAAAAACAAATAGCGTGGTAATGATTCAGGTATGGCAGTGAGGGTGCGGATGTCGCTGAATCGAGCCTGGTCGACGACACCCTCAATGGAAATCCTCGTTCGGAATCTACGACGAATCCGTCCCCTCTGCATCGTAGAGATACCGATGGTCCTCTAGGACCTTCCGCGAACCTTGATGATCTTGGTTTAGACCACAGCCTCACTACTAAGTACGTACTTTATCATAAGTCGTACTCGACCTTTCTCTCCCTCTCTCTCTCTCTTTCTCTTTTCTTCGATTCATACCCAAAGTGTCCATAATTGTTGAAGGGCAATAATTTCGACGCTGCAGTGCAGACCTGAGTAGAAAGATTCACGTGAAGGTTTTCGTAGTTTCGGAGTGTAATCTTTCGATGGGAAAAACATTCCCTGCGTTTAAATTTCAACTAAACCGCGTATAAAGTCGTACGACGATGACAACGTCGACAATTTCATTAAATTTTTGATTTTTAATTATTAGAAAAAACCCAGAAATCAATTGGACCAGTTGAAATAATTTCTTGCTGAAATAAATCGACGAATTATTTCGCAACAATTTTTCTTCGAGATTCACCAGATTTTCCTAAGACTTGTCTCAATAATTTCGCTCTTGAAATCATTGCCCTCAAAATTCGGACATTCCCTGAGTCTGTAAACACCGTTGAAAATATAATTTCACGTTTTGGCATTGTTTTGTCTTCGTAAGTAGTTTGCCTTTGTACTTTTTGAAGCAGCTTCCTACATCAAAATCCCTGTGGTCTAATTTTTTTCTCCCATTATTGTTCGTTTTGATATTGGATAATAATTTTCTTAGGACCCAAAAAATGGGCGAATTTTTATTGTAGAAAACACTAATTACTTTGGTTTTCAAAAACATGGCCGTAGATTTAATTTCCTAAGTATTCGTTGATTATTTTTCTTCCAACAACAGTTTTTTATGAATTTTTCTTAAAGCTTCTGTAATGTGGTTCGTTTTTTTCGAAAAGCTTGAGTATTTTTTGATGAAGCTTCAGTAAATGATTCGTTGTGAAGCTATGGTAAATCTTGTTTTTGTTTTCGTAAACTCTCGTATTCGTTTACAAAGCTTTCGGAAATATATTCTTGCGTTGATGTTCCGAGGCGTCAAGACATAGAAAAATGGGCTGTATCGCTTTTTTACAATGGTAAACCATGAAGGGACTTTCTATGAGGCCTCTTGAAAGTTTGAAAAAGTTTCTGGACCCTCTTGTATTTGGAAAGAGCTTCGAACAACTACGTGCTCTCTCTCTCTCTCTCACTCTCTGTTCCTTTTTCTCTCTGTGCTACTACCTGGTTGTGTGTTCTGACTCTTTTTGTGTATTTCTCGCTCGGTACGAAGCGTGTCCCAACGCCCACAGACGATCGACGAGAGACCATGGCCGACCGCGCCTCGACCATAACTACTAGCAGCCCTTGAAAGCCAGACTCGCTTGAAAAAGACTTTTTTCCCGCTCCAGCCAAACGAACGAGTGTTCTCCATTTTTTTTTCTGCTCCTACTTTCATTCCGTCCTCCTGTTTTTCAGTTCATCCTTTTTTGTGGTGGCCTCCGATTTTCGCGAACACCCATGCGGGCATTTCCGGATGAAAAATATATCGGACCGTTTTATATCATTCCAAAGTTGAATTTTTCATCAATTTCGTATTTTATTCATATTGATAATTTTTCAAATCTCAGTTTCTAATTGTAAGCGAATTTTTTATTGCAAATAGTGCACTTTTTTCATCGACTTTTTAAACAATCATATGAATTATTATGAAAATTCGTTATTATTATTTTTTCTATTTAAATTGAGTCGATTGAGGCAAGAGGCGTTTGTCACGGCGAGCAGCTGTCATTGCGGGGATCGAACCGTTTGATTTGTCGGTTCATTTTGCCGTCAACGAGCGTGGAAAATATTTAAAAAAAAAAAA
>JBAJMU010000001.1:11379314-11564527 GCA_037952995.1 Hyposoter didymator | reverse complement strand
CTCTCTCTCTCTCTCTCTCTCTCTCTCTCTCTCTCTCTCGCTGCTCTCCTCTTTCGCTCCTTTTTCTCTTTCGAGTTTATTCGTGTTCGTTCAGTTGCATTTTCTCTGTTTCTGTTTCCAGCTTTTTTCCTTTCCTCTCGTACTCGATAGCAATAAAAGCTTACGAGCCCAACCGAGTCGAGTTTTACCCCATAACTCGATAATACCCTCGCACACTCCCACTGTAACCCGAGTATTCAATTGGTCATTTCGGCTACCACTATCCCAATGACGATAACCGCCCTTTGCACACATTCTACCCACGATATTTCCACTCACCTCCTCTCCTGCCTCTCCCATAACATCATCTCGTTCGAAACCACATAATTTACCTATCTCTCGTGACTGACTACGGATCTTCATATTTAATCTGATAATAAAGTTTACGTATTGCTTTTTCGAAAGATATTGATTGATGCAGTTTATTTAACATTTGAAATATCCATTCGGCTTTCTCATATTCGAAAAACGGATTTCAATTGTTATTTTCCTCCGAAACAGTGGAGCAAGAAATTTAGGATGTTGAGTACATATAAAAGTTGTTAATGTTAATTGTTCAATAAAGAGCTTTTCAATCGTTAAGGGTTGAAATAAAAAATGACAAGAAACTTCTGATAATTTAGTATATTTTTGTGCAAAATATTTTAAGAGTTCGTGTTAAAATTTCACGATGATTGGGAAGCTCGTTATTAAAAAATTAACATTTTGTTGAGAACAATTTTTTAAACAAATACAAAAAATATTTATCAATGAACTTTGTTTTGTTTCCGTTACTTTCAGTACATTGTAGATGTTAGAAAATTGGGAGGTCAATAAAAAAACTTATCGTAAAGTTATACCAGTTTTCATGAGACTACGTTTGACTACATTTAATTTATTAATGTTAATTGTTCAATAAAAAGCTTCCTAATCGTAGTGATATTTTTACACGATCTCTTAAATACTTCAAACAAAAACGTACCAAATTTTCAGAATTTCTTAATCATTCGCAGTTTGGGACTCAACATCCTGAAAATTGAAATAAAAATTTCGTTTAGTACAACTTTCCATTTGGTCTATTTTTTTTTGTGTGTGTGTTTTTTGAAGATTTATTTTGAGTGTCTTTGTCACTCTCTGTTTTTAAATTTCATTCCAATGCCTTCGAATCGTTTTTTAGTGGCTTTTGTAGATTTTTTGCTCGATTTATTGACGAAAATGGAAGTAATTGTGCATTGCTTCGTGATATTTCGGTTCAAGAAAATGTGTAAAAAATTACGCTGCTTAAGTCGTGTGACACTGAAAATCAAAATTTTCATTCCTTTCCATATTTTTTTGTACAGATACTGCGAAAAAGCTGATAACGAGACAACGGACATGGGCGGTGTCCCTCACGTCGAGGGCGGCCTCAACAGTGAGCTTTATGCACTTCCGGTCAAGCGGAGGCAGCCAAAATGTCAGAAACCTAACGGGATAACGCAAAATCAAACGGAGAAAATTCCAACTGGCCTCGACACGAATAGCCTCGATACCGAAGACAAGGACGAGAACTTGCCAACCGGATGGGAAAAACATGAAGGTATTTTATCGTTTTTCCAAATTTTTCATATTTTCCGAAATACCAGAAAAAAAACGGCTTAATTTGCTGTATCTTTACGGTTTCCCAATTTTCATCAGTTCTTGAAAACTTGGAGTAGCAAAAAAGGTTAATTTAGGAAATGTTCGATTGGTGAAATTTTCGTTCCATATTTTTTCTTCAATGCCTTTTTGAGGACGTTGTATGGCAACGGTCAAATTAAAATTTCGATATTCAGTTTTTTTCCACTCAAAATGGTTCGCGGGCCTGAGTTCATTAAAAAAAGTTGTTAAAAATTGTCTAAAGAACAACATACTCTAAATCCAAGATTGTCCGAGGTAATCTGTATTTTTTATACAATAAACAAAATTTCGAAAAAATTTCACGACCAATTTTGTTGAAAAACTAAATAAAGCTTCTTTGATGTTTCATAAAAGTGGATGCAAAGTTTTAAGAGGCTTGACTATTTAGAAATCGAAATATTTAATATTGAAAATTGCAACTTTTAACACACGCTTTTATGAGAAACTACTGAAAATTGTGATTTTTATGAATAAATATCTCGATTTCTACATGATGGAACCTCTTGAAATTGCGCGAGCAATTAGATGTCACTATTCCCTTAGTGCTTGGTGCAAATTCAAAGGAATTCTATGGATATAAAATGTTGCATATAACGTTCTTAACTCTTTGAGCTCGAGTCAACCGGCTAATCGGAAAGTTCATTATTTCCGCTACTGTAAAACACGCAAAATACGACAGCCACGACACTGCCATTCGATCGCTATTGAAAGATCATTTACGGACCAATAGCCGATAAAATAAGGAGGCGAGTGCACGAGTGTAAAAGAGACAAACGCGAGACCCGAACGCAACAGGTGCCATAACATAACACACGCGTTTTAACGCTCGCGGGCCTGCTGTATTGTTTCAGACAAGGATGGCCCTTACTACTGGCACATCAAAAGTGGTACAATCCAGAGGGAACCCCCAGAGGCACCACTCAATACAAAAATCGAGAATCGTCGAAGTTTTGTCAAGGATAACGACAGCGTATGTCAAAAACAAATTGTTCAAATTTTCAAATTCAGAAGAAAATTAAATGTTTCATTCGGATACACGAATAATTTTTGAAAAAATTATTTCTCGAGTTCGTTGACGATTTCTAAAACAATTTTCATCCTCAAACTCTTTCGGTTTATCGAATTTTTTTATTTTTAGTTAATGATCAATATTTTCAACAAATTTAGATCAACAATTTTCATGGTCTCGGTGGAATCGTCAATACCGTTACTCGGAGCAACACGAGCTCGGCACTGGACCAAGAATTAGAGAACAAGAGAAAGGAAGAACTTGCACTCAAGTGAGTACAAATAATTATCGAATTAGCAATTTATTTCCTACCCCTTATTGATACACTGGGTCATGTAAATCCGGACGTCATGTAAATCCGGGTCATGTAAAATCGACGTCAAGCAGCTTGGTTCCTGAAATTTCGAATCGCATTTCCATTTTTGGTTTTTAAATAAATTCCGGGTCAAATTGACCCAGAGTTTTGAACAAAATTAGTAATATGATAAACTGGACTAGTTGGAGCCAAAGGGCTTAATATAAAAAGTTATAATTTTTTTTTTTTTTAATCTTTAAACTTTGATTTCACGGAAATCGCTATAACTTTTTTTTTTTTACAAACCGAAGCTTCAGCTACCGATCAATATCTTCGTTTTCGAATTATCTTTGAATCTTGAAATATAGAAATGCGAGCAACATCGAATTTCTGATAAAAAATTTAAAATTTTGATTCTTAATTGTTGATAAAAATTCACCAGCACAATGAAGAGATGGTTAATCGGAATTTGTCAAAAACTTTGTGATAACAATAGGAGGAGAAGTTATCCAGCTCGAGCAGACTCAGAAGGGCGAGATAAGCCAATAAGATTCGCCGTGAGATCGCTCGGATGGACCGAAATTGCTGAGGAAGATTTAACGCCCGAGAGGAGCAGCAAAGCTGTTAATAAATGCATAGTCGATCTCTCCCTCGGTAGAAATGATCTTCTCGACGTCGTTGGACGATGGGGCGATGTAAGATTTCCAAAAACCCAAAAAACTTTCAACAAATTCCAAAAACAAACTTTTGTTTAAAAAAAAAACAAATAAACATCGTTTATCGATAAAAACTGAACACGAAGAAATTCCACGACATTAGAATTCGAAAAGGGACTTTTTCGCACATTTCATACATTTATTTCGAGTTTTCATTAAGGGGGTATGATTTTACAGGGGAAGGATCTTTTCATGGACCTTGACGAGGGCGCTTTGAAACTCATCGATCCAGAAAATCTTACTGTACTTAATACACAGCCAATACACACCTTGAGGGTATGGGGAGTTGGCCGAGACCATGGACGGTGAGTTGTGCCGCTTAATAAACAAAAATTCCATGACATTCGAGAATACAAACTCCTCGACACGGAAAATCGAAAAAAAAACTATTTCTCATACTAATGTAACTGTATTTTTCCATGTGTGCTATCCCTTTACACTCGGATTCAACAGCGAGAGGTAATTCTTACTAAGACTCGCACGACTATTTGTTAGGAAATGTAAATAAATCATTTTTAAGGACGTTGTATGCAAAATGTTCTGCATCGTACAAAGAAAATAGTGACTCACACATTTTCAGAGGTTTCATGTAAAAACCTCTTAATCTATTATTTATGTTTATTTATCCAATTTTTTCCAATTTCAACATTAAATATTTCGATTTCTAAATGGTAAAGTCTCTTAAAACTTTGCATACATTTTTATGTGATATCGAAGAAGCTTTTTTCAGTTTAAAAAAAAAATCGATCGTTAAATTTTTTCGAAATTTTGTTTATTGCACAAAAAATACAGATTACCTCGGAAAATCTTGGATTTAGAGTATGTTGTTCTTTGGTAAATTCGTAACAACTTTTTTTAATGAACTTGGGCTCGCAAACCATTTTGTATGTGAGAAAAATTGGAAACGAAAATTTAGATTCCAACGGCGATATACAACGTCCTTATGGGGTTTTCACCAGGGTAAAAAGTCAGTCCATAGGTGACTACAGAATCATACAACGACGGCCATGAAAATCACCAAATAAATTACAAACCGTTTCCGGACCTGTTACCATGGTGAACCCCCTTAATCGTTAACCATGGGCACGGGAAAATCTCCAATTAACCGATTGAGCTTTTGGCAGCATTTTTCTAAAACATGCCCAACTCTTTGAATGCCAACAATTCTCTTTCTCTTGGTTCAGGGACTTTGCATATGTGGCTAGAGATCGCTCAACCAGGAAGCACATGTGTCACGTCTTCAGATGCGATATCCAGGCTCGCACGATCGCCAATACTCTTCGAGATATTTGCAAGAAAATAATGATCGAACGATCGCTTCATCAAAATCTTGCCAAGCCAATCGACATTAACGGAAGAACGAGCCTCGCAACGAGGCCGACGAATTTACCTACGGAGCATCGACGTTTTCACAGAAACGGTCAACCACTAGTCAGTAAGTACGAAAATCCCTCATTACATGCCATCAAATGACCTTGAATCACGTCTTTTTATAAAATTCCTCATGAACTCGAACAACCTTGAATTACGTCGGCACGATAAGTGGTAATTCAACTTAGAAGATTCAAAACTCATGGCTGCTTGAAAAAAAAGATTCTGAAGGAATTGAAAAAATTTGTACAAAAAAGTCAATTATTATTTAAAGCCATCGGAAAAAAAAGCAATGCCAAGAGCTTCGAGTAATGAGTCTTAAGCCCGCAAAGTAAATTGTACAAAGAAATTATAAGAAATGGTATTGGTTTTTTTCGATACATTCATCTATCCTCTGAAACGATATTTTTCAATATTTCTGAAAATAAAAAATATCGATGTAAAGTCAAAAGCTACGACTACATTTACTTCCCTTCACATATGTTGCTCAAATGAAATGCCTTTGCAAAAAAAAAATCGTGAAGAAAACGACTTTTTTCGGTCTTGCCCCTAAAACCCATGAAGAAACATTTCAACTTGTTTTTTTTTTTCTTTTCCTATCCATCTCACTTCGTTCCACGTTGATTGACCTTGTCCTTATTCTTCTTAGCGCAATCATTCCCAACTCCGATGGAGGAACCGAAAAAAGTACTTCGAGCGCAGTATCTCGGCTCGATGCAAGTGACAGCAGCGACCGGTATGGAAGTGCTGAACGACGCGATAGATCACACCGTCACAAATACACCCTTAAATCAGTGGCGAAATGTCAACGTCGCGGTTGCCCCGAGCATGATTTCAATCATGACGCCAAACGTGAGTTTCTCCGAGATTTTTATCTTACCGATCAAAGCTCAATGCTACGTGATCGATCCGATGCACTCAACTAATCTGATGCATAAGAGTGCGATTTTTTTCGTTATCTTGATCGTTCTCGTTTACGGTGAACCACAAAAATTTACCTTTACAAGTGACTCTCCGAACATTTGCAATTAACGATGACCAGCGATTAACTTATTTTCACTTTTTTTTTTCATTTTGCGTCACTTTTCCGAAAAATGATGGTAAAATTTTTAAATCGTCGTCAAGTTGTTCATTGCATCATAACAAATGATGTTCCATCGGGGGAGGCTGACATTTGCCATAAACTCCATGAGTTTGTTCACAATTTTGGTCTCCCCCGACGGATTAGCAACCACTCGAAACAGCCAATGAAAAAAAACAAATTTCCCCCATTTTTTGCAAAATTAAGCGAACGGTATAATTAGCTTTTTTTTATTTGCTGGACTTGATAATTTTTTGAATAAATTATCAAACAAAAAACGAGCGATCGAAAGTTTTAGAGAAGTTCGTAAAAAAGCACCGAGTTAACGTAAACTTACGAGAGTTAATTGAGAATCAGTTACGGATACTAATGATTAGTTATTGTTTTTTACTCTTCCAGGACGATAAACTTATAACAGAATGTCGAGTGCGTTATCTATCGTTCTTGGGTATCGGACGTAACGTCAAACAATGCGCCTTTATAATGCACACTGCCCAGGATCTTTTCATCGCACACATATTCAACTGCGAGCCAAGTAGCGGAGCACTTTGCAAAACTATCGAAGCAGCCTGCAAAGTAAGTATTTTCAAAGTTTCCTCAGTTTTTACTTAATTGTCATTCTCAATTTTTTCAACGTCAATTTGGACTCGTAATTTTTTTCTTCTGCCGTTTTTCGCGTTATTTTATTGTTTTTCTTTCTTTCCATTTGATTTTTCCACATTTTATTGTTTTTTAGCTGAGGTACCAGAAATGCTTGGACGCCCATCCACAGGGGTTTAGAAACGCGAGCAGCCTGAGCACCCCCAATGGCCGGGGACTCGGTGCCACACTCAAGTCGTTGGTGGGTTCCCTCACCGGACGAAGAAACAAACAGGGCGGTGAATCCTGAGACGAGGCTCTCTCGCTGCAGGTAAATATGAATCCTCAATAAATCCTCAAAGAAAATTAAGAAAACAAAATAAAAGCCACTAATTTATTGAATTTATTGGAATCATTTACGATGGTGAAGTTTGCATCGTTGGAATGCAACGAAATTCTGTTTTTTATTGAGTAGAGCTCGAGATTCTTATTCAATAATTGGTCAGGACAATAGTACGTAATTTTTTAAGATCCAAACGAAAAATCGTGACGAAAATTCTCATGGTTTTTTAAATTGAACAAAAAATTGATAGAAAAAATATTTTCCGCGCCACGTTGTGATCTTCAGTGTCATAATTATTTAACAATTCAAAAAACCCGATAATTCCGATGGTCGTTCTTTGCATAAATAATTGCGCTTAAAAAATTGCCATTTATTTTTCATTTTTTCTTCATTTTATCAAAGAGACGTTTCAAGCTGCAATGCCAACAAGAAAAAATCATAACATCATATTCACCGCGTCTTTGCATTATTTCTCAATTTTTATCCAATTAATTTTTTGCTTTTTTTTTCTTCAACGTGTTTTCGGTACAATAAAAGTTATTCACCAAAAAACAAACGGCAACTGGCAGCACACACATGTATCGCGAATAAATTTGAATTTTTATAAAAATTAAAGGAACTTTGGCCGTTGCCTGCAGAGCGAGAGGTGATAAGACACAGGCATCTGCAGTCACCATTGACGCTCAAATACTTCGGTGGTTCGCCACCCAGCGCATCCCTGAGATCCTTACTTTCGCCCTCGCTCGACACGAGACGTATACAATTGGCGCGTTGGGAGAGTAATCCTTGAAAAGCGTCCTTAGGAAAGCGTCGCGAGTCTCTGGGCAGCATCAGCAGGCAGATGGGCAAAAAGTGATCAACGTGGGAGCATCGATGGAGCAGCATGATCGAGCTAAGAAAATGGACAAGAAAATAAAACGAGAGGGAAAAAAATGGGAAAAAGCGAGAGAGTTCGATTATTTACTGAGAAAAAAAAATTATATATAAACAAAAAAAACAAAAAAAAACGACAGTGTGAGAAAAATTGGGAAAAGAAACCCTGACAACCTTTTGCATCTGTATCTCTCTCTTGTTTTTATTACCGCTTGAAAATGTGTCGCGATATTAATTAATAACACGAAAATGTAAGTTTTTTTCCACTGGGGAATATTTACCAATTTTTTCCCCGAGGAATTTTTTTTTTTGTTTTTGTTTTTTTCGAACCACGACGAGAGGCGGTAATGAGCGAATGAGCGGTTGGAAAGAAAACAATACAGAGAGGCACAGGGATAATCACTTGAAGTCATCGATCGTTTGATTGCAAAGTTGTTTTTTCTCTTTAATTTTTCCTTTTTTTTTTGTCTTACAAAAATTTTTTCGATCGATGACGAAATCTCGAAAGCGAAACGAGTCAAATAGTCTGTAAATAACAACAAGCACGATGGATCTGCACACACCTGATTGTTATGTGAGAAAAAAATGATAATTATTAATATTCATGAGAGAATTTGTTCGTCCTTAGCCCCGAAAAAAAATGTCGAGGCAAAAATAAATAGCCAGGAAAATTGAGGCGTTCGCTAATTTGCTGCGAACTTAGAAGTTTTTAACACGATTTCTCGGTTTCTAATTGATCAATCAATTGATCGATCGGTCAAACAGCCTCGACGATATCCGAGAAATTCAAACACACACACACACAAACATTTTACACGTTTGTCAAAGTATTCGCATTGAGAGAAGATAAAAATGATAATTCGTGGAATGACGTAGATTGATGATAAAAAAATTAAAAAAAAAGTAACACGTGAAAAAAATCGTTTAGCTAATAGGGGAATTTATTTTTTATGCCAAATAATATGTGAGCTTGCGGCGAGAGGTGATATGACAAATATTAGAAATGGCTATCAGAGTCGTAATGAATTTAATGAGAAAACAATATTAATTAACTGACAAATTAATAAAACAATTATTATTAATCGAATTGTATATCGAAAGAGCGTAAACAAGACTATCGTCCTATCGGCCAGAGTATTCTCGTATAATTAGATAAATATCGAGATACTCAGACAAAACACTAAGTCGAGCAAGGAAACGTGGGAAGAAAAATAATTCCCACTAAATGGTTTATCAGTCTGGAAATAAGAAATCTGAAAAATAAATGAAACAAACGAATCCACGATTTGCACGTGACAAGACAAGAAAGGAAAAGTAAAGAAAAAAAAAAGAGTGAAATCGTTTTTCCAATGTCGAAATCCCCAAAATTTACGAAATCTTCGATTCACATTATTTTCAATTCGTCGATATAGTTTTTTAATCAATTTTTGATCGAAACTCAAAACGACAAGGCAAATACCAAGGAAATGCAATTCAGTTTATTATTTTCTTAGCTGTACTGATAAATAAATAAATCACCGACGGAATCCAATCAGTTGATTTAGTTTTTTTTTTTTCAAAACCAAAGACGAGATCGAGAATTGGAAATAAACGCAACGATAAATTTTGTTCCAACAGCTCGAATCGAATTTTCAATAAAAATCACTCGATTCGAGAAACATAAAAATATTCAAGAGTCACAGTATTGTTTTCCGGATCAATTGGCATGCTCGGTATGCGACATACGACAAACGATTCTCAGGGAATGGCAAAAAGACACGAAAGAATGTGAAAAACGATGAAAAAGTTGGTGAGAAATCCAAAAAATAGCGTGGGACCCAGTTCGAGGGTGCACGAGGTGGTGACCCTAAGAAAAAATATTGTATAACAAAATCGTTGATGATGAAGAAATGAAATAACTGCATGAATGAAAAATCCCCAAAGAAGACACAACCGAAAAAGATTGTAATGTTATAAAAGGAAAAGAAAGCAAGAGGGTAAACGAACCAAAACAAGGAAGAAAACTCGAGGGAAAACCGCCAAGAGTTTCCCAACAAATCATTGTTGTACTATGCATAATTGTTTATTTTTCGTTTCCTCTTATCGCAAAATATTTGAAGAAACAATGAAGATTCAAATAATGAGACTATGTGCGATTTATAGGTTTAGAATGCTGAGCGAATTAAGAATTGTATCTTAGAGAGAAAAATAATAATAATATATAAATAATGATTGAATTTGAAAAACTGAAAATAAATCAATGGAAAGTCGATGTGTGAGAGAGAGAGAGAGGGAGAGAGAGAAACGAGTGAGAGAAAATAAAAGAGACAACAAAAAATAGATCGAATTCGAGATAGGGAAGAAGAGAGTTATCGAGAGAGAGAGAGAGAGAGAGAGATTTACAGAATAAGTAAAGAATCACTATTGTAAATAAGACACGCTAAACGCCCGCCTTTACTATGACTTTAACTTAGATATATATATATATATATCTATATGTACATGAATATCCATCTCCTCGTACAGGGTGTCCCATTAAAAGAAAAGATCGAAGTATCATTAAAAAATGAAACGATACACCAGAATGGATTCTAGAGTTTTGCAAAATCTCAACCCTGGACAGCTACGACCTGTTACTTTCGCAAGAATGATAATAAATCAAAAATCGCTAATAACCAATTCAAAGATAATTCGAAAACAAAAAAAGTTATAGTAATTTTCGTAAAATCAAAGTTTGAAGATTTTGAAAAACCAAATTTACCTTTTCATATTGAGCTAGCCAGCCCGCAGGCACGACTAGTTTCTCTTACAATTTTTGAGAACAAAAAAATCCAAACAGGAAAATTGAAATATTGTCATCGAAAAATTTTTCAAAAAAATTGCAAAACTCCAGAACACAACGTTCTCATGTACAGTCTCATTTTTATCCATTTTTTTGTTTTTCGACTTATCGATGAAAATGAAGCACCCTGTATATTTGATTTTCGTGAAGAGATTGTAATATCACACGAACATTCGCTATCGACGTCTAATATTCGTGATCGACGAGATACCGATTATTATTATTATTATTATTTTATTATTATAACTATTATCATCGATGCTGAAACGCGAAAAATCGTAATCGTACTCGGCTATAGGTGTAAACGCAAAAAATCGTCACTGCTATAACATATATTAAATATACTCGTCCTGTATATGATACAATATTTAGTTATAAGAAAAATAATAAATAAAACAATTGATAAATACATATTTGAGCGTCTCTGTATGTTTGTGTTTGTGTGTGGGTGTAATGTCGGTGAGTGAGTGTGTGCATGTGTGTGTAGGCATCGAATGAATTTGGTTGAAATAATAAATTCCATGATTTTTTTATCCGAGGAGGCAAATTTTATGGGATAGGAGGAAAAAATATTTTGGCTTTTGAAGAATGAAACAATATTTCGTCAAATAAATTCGTCAGAGTTATCTGAGTACATTTTTTTTTCGAGAGTTTAATAAACTTTTTCTTCGTTTTCAAAACCTTGGGAATGAAAGAATAAAAGGACTTTTTGTCATATTTTGAAATTTGGAAAATACAGCTTGGAGAATTATGGTGATTTGCGAATTTTCGGTGGAGGCATCGTTGGGCAAGATAAGCAGGAGGATAAATTGTAAATATAAACATAAAATTACTAACGTGGGCGTTTGATAATTAGAAGGGAAAAGTCGAGGAATTCGCATCGAGTTTTCATCACGAGTCGCGCACGAGGGACGTTCTACACACACATCGCAAACGTGTGAATGAAAAATGTATGAAAAAAGCGAATTAAAAAATGCGGTCTGTGAAGATGCAAGAAATAAGACAAAATCTTGCGAGCATTAGCTTATCTGTCTCTTAGTAAGTGTTCAGAAAATAAGTCTCTCTAAAAGGAGGATAATGAGAGAGCGAGAGAGAGAGAGCGAATGGAACCGAAAATCATGAAAAAACGAGGGCGAGGTACGCAACTATCGAATGCTTGTTAAAAAATTCGACTTTTTCGATAATTCTCCGATCGTGGTGAAACGATAATTGAAAAAAAAATTCATTTACCTCAAAACCAAAATATTTCAACAACAATCAATGAAAAATTATTTTTGCACTAATTATTTATTCGAATTGATCAAATTTCAACCGGATGAACAAATCCGAAAACGAGATTTCCAAAATTAGGATGGGAAATCCCAATTTTGAGGAAAAAAAAAAACCAATTCCTTTGAATCGAAAATTAATTAATTTGTCCATTTCACCCGATTGGTTAGAAATTATCGTCAAACGGATGGTTCGATACTGACAGTCCTAAAGAAACCGAAAAACCGATTTAAAAAACTGAACTCTTGTCCGCGAGCGTGAAAAACGATCGAAAGGTCGATTTAAAGGAGCGTATGCGAAGAGCGATTTTTCATGTCTCGCGAGCGCAACCGTTGACATTGGAAGAGCCGTAATAACCGAAGAAACTAGCGTTAGTACACGAAAAACCTACTATATATAACTGTCAACATTTAATGAGCCTCTAAAAGGTAAAAGGTTACGAGGGGAAAGAATAAAAGGAGAAAAAAACGCAAAAAAAACACTACCGATACGTTAGAAGAAAAAAAACGTTGTTCTGCACAAAAAAAATATCACGAATGCTTCATCGATAATTAATATAGTAATTCGAGATTTAACGTACCTCTCTGTTATTGCCCACCCTCACCCCTTAAAAACCACCGCCGCCGACCCAACGTTCCGCCCAATGAAAAACAAAAAAAAAAAACAAAAAACAAAAAACAACAATTTAAATAAAAATTGTAAGAAAGAAAATTAAGAAATAATGTTAAACACGCTCGTCGATCGGTCACAAAAACAATTTTTCGTCATTTCCTCGTTCGTTACACACTCGTCAAAATATATGTCCTCATATACATATATTATCTACGTATATGTGTGCAGAACATGAAAAATACAAAAATCCGATCGATATATATATTTCGATAACAGAAATCCATGATTTTTATTTTTATCATAATAAACATTTTGTTTATTATCGTTACTGTTGTCAAATGATCGTTATCATTATATAGCGCAAAAGCTCTCTTCATCAATCGTTGCAAATCGTTTTTCATTTTTATTCCGATTAAGAGGATAAAGAGTATAGTACGTGTGGTATGAATATATATACATATGCGTATGAACATTATTATACGTCGTGATGATCAATGACGAGCGTCAACTCACACGAAATTCCATATTATATATGTATATATATTTATATTTATTAAATGTTTCTTCGAGAAGCGGAATAAGCAACGGAAGCTAAATGAAGAAAAGAAAGACGAAAGATTCGGACCGACCAAGGTCGTGTATGTCTCGTTTACTGATCGAGACAAAAAACACACCGTTATGGATGCGATTTGAGAAAAACGAGGGTGCTGCCTCACTGCGCACCTCGATCTCACCTCGAAACGCATTTTTACGTAAATGAGAATGATACAGCTTGAATACGAAGAAACAGTGAATAAAAAGATTTTTTAAACTTACTTTGATATGCACCCGCCACCACACTGTAACACGCCCATTCGTATGCGTAGTCAAGAAATTAAAGAATAAAAAAAAAAAGCAAAAAAAAAAACAATATTTAAAAACACACAATTTCGTCTCGTTTTTGTTATAATAAAACGAACGCCAAGAGTATAAAGATATTATAAAGCGAAGAAAATAACAACATGAATGAAACAATGTAGCCAACACACCCGCCTCTTGTGAATAAACGCCTGTTTCTTTTCACTCAGTGTCTCTTCTTGCCAATTTATTTAACCCCCTGCGACCACACGGGGTAACTAGTTACCCCAGACTCAGAAAATGTGGCATTCTAGAGGTTACAAGCAACGATATGGAGGACAATTAGGAAATGTGACTCCATTACGTAGGAAGCCGAAAAAATGTGTGGCGGCGACGTGAGCGTTCGTTTTCTCGACGTGGGGTAACTCGTTACCCCAGTGTGGCCGCAACCGCTGCTGGGTACGATTTTTTTTTTTTTATTTAGTTTTTTTTTTATGGTAGAGTAGCTGTTGTGCATACAATCCTAAAATTTTGGGTTTTAATATTGAAAAATGGTGGAGGAATGAATTTTTTTCTGAAATGAATCAATTTTTGCTGAATTTTCATCCGTTTCGTCAATTTGAAGCAGTTTTTAGTACGCCATCTATAAGTGGCGAACGTGTTTTCGAAAAATCGCACGAGCTTCCAACCATCGAGGTGACAGTAAAAAAAAAAAAAAAAGTCGGAAGTCGAACTAGTTCCGAACCTGGTACTGCGCTCTGCACGGCTACTACATGTGGCAATTCGAGGTAGTCGTCGAAATCGGGAGAATCACGTGACGAACACGCAACGTAGAAAGTTCCGTGAAAAACGTGCAGACATACCCAGAGAGCTATTGTTGACAATTAATGAACTTTGTAAACGTGCAATTGATGCATTTCGTGATAAAAGCGAATGAGACTAGAACGTCGCATGATTGTTGTCATCGATATGCTCACTTCGCGGTGTGACTGTTCGAAGAACCTGGCGAGGCGATCCCCTTCTCCCTCGAAGCGTAGTACTCATTGGGCAAATTACGTCTGTCGATCTTTTCGTCCATATAGCGGGTGACAAATCATGCCGAATCTCAACTCCAGTTCAGGATCCAACACCGAGAAGTACTGTTTTGTTTATCGCGTATTCTGCCTAAACGGCTGGAGATAGGACACAATTCCATAGGACCGATCTTGAAGGGCGAGAAATTCTCTACAAAAAAGCTCGAAACAACATTCTTCTATCTCCAACAGTTTGCTTCTGAGATTGCGTCAAAGAAGCAGCGGCTTACCGATAGACTCGTGTGCTGAACCAACTGCATTCAAAAGCCATTAGTTTGATCTGCTCTAGGCGTTAAACTACTGCAGATATCAAAATGGCGCCGGGGACTTTTTTGTAGAGAATTCAATTCCCTGCAACTTTGGTCCTATCAAGTTTTGCTCCATCTCTAACGATTTAGGCAATAATCTCAATCAAAGATCACAACCCCCAAATTTGGTGCTGAACCTCATCCGCGTACAGTTTATCGTTCCGACACCCTGTACATTGATATATTAATATCTTGAATCCTGTTACAAATGCGTGGATACTCGAGATGAAAAAATCGATCGCGGTTATGATCGATATGGGAAGCATGGCGCCTTCTAGTCGTCTTTATCGCGATAAAATCGCATCGCGTGCTTTCTCCTTCTCTGTCTTTCTCGCAAGAAGCGTATCAGCTGGGCTCGTAATTGCGCAATGTTTAATTTTAATTTATTGTTTGTGTTTACGGGTGCTTATCGCGGCTGTCGCCATCGTCAACACAAACACACGAGAACACAACGTGCTTGTCAGTGGCGAGCCTGCTCTCTCTCTCGCTTTTGGGGTTATGGAATATTTATAATCCCCTCCACCTATCTCCCGGCATCCTCGTAGCCGTCACGCGACAACAAAAGATCGCTTTGCGAAACCAATAAATAAACAATGCTTTCTAATCTGATTGAAACGAATCGATCGATTCGATCAGTATCTCTTTTCGCAGACCTTTTCTTTACACGTTTTTTTCAATCTCCTAAATATCTCTTATCGAAAAACTTGCGTACAGACTTTAGATGTTTATTATTTCGTTCGTTTTGTGTACGCGACAACATCGTCTCAGATTATTTTCTACTCGTTTCCTTTGTTCCAACTTTTCGCATTCTTTTTGCCACCATTTTCAATTGCCGAAAATCTAACGATCATCCGTAACAGAAAGCCACCTGCAGATCGCGACGCAATAGCCATTGGGGGTGTTATTAACCCCATTCACTTTGGAAAACGATAAATAGTTGAAAATCCTTAAAAAAAAATAAAATAAAAATACTACAGTGTATTTTGAACCCTTGAGTAACGACCATGATGATTGCATTTAATTCGTGCAATTTTTAATATCAACAAATTGTCGAAAAAAAAAAAATTCTGCAGAAATGACTTTTTTACAAAAAATGATGAAGAAATTGTAATTTTCAATTCGAAATAAAAAAATCGTTTCATAAGTCTGAAATAGCAAGCTTGCAGGTGGAACTGGTTAAATTAAGGTATAACTATCGCAGAATGGGTTGATTTAGGATTTTCTTGAAATTTAGTGTAAATATTCTTGACATTAAAACNCAATTCGAAATAAAAAAATCGTTTCATAAGTCTGAAATAGCAAGCTTGCAGGTGGAACTGGTTAAATTAGCGACTGTTCCAAAAAGTTCACCCCAGATTTTGACACCGTCTGCTTTCCTACGGTTTCCAAAACTGAACTAAAGGTCCCTTTCAAATAATAACGATGAGGTTCCCTACTGGAAGGTTCAAACTAGTGACAGAGGGTGCCACGAGTCCCATTTCCTCAAAATTTCTATTACGTATCGTCGGTCGAATGCGTCTGGGGTAAAATTAACCCCATGTGACGGTTAAGGGTTAAAAAAGACAGTATTCAATCGAAATGGAACAAGCTTTTCAATTCAGTCCTTCAAAAGGATCGAACGGTCTCTACTTTCTTGAAATTCCCGGACAACCTAAAATTCGCTCGGTTGCGGAAATGCAGTCTCGGGATAGAGTCCCAAGAATCGAAGAGTTTATTGAAATCGATGTTTTTCGAGGATGCAGTATAGGAACGTCGGATTTTCTTCTTCAGAATTTAACGATTTATTATTCAGCAAAAAATCTGGCACATTCTGCATCAGTGCCAAGAAGACAATTAGTAGAAATCGTCAAGACTGTCGCAAGTCTTCCTGTTGTCTGCTACCGATCCAGGACAATCGTTCTCCATTGTTAAAGTTTATTTGTGATTGCACACGCGAGTCGACAAATATTACGAAGTAATAAAAAAAAAATCAACAACATACGCAGAAATCGAGACGTCGAAAGATAAATCTCGTAGATCTTGATAACTCGTCTTGCGATTGGTATCGAAAATTCCAAATAAACAGAAAATCTTTTTTTTCGGTAAAAAAATAAAACAAAAAAAAAAGAATTTCCTGGAAAAATTAGATTGGAGCAGGGAACTGACCGGGATGATGGAATAAACGTTTTTCGAGTTTTCAAAGTTAATTATTAAACATAAAAAGTCGGTATATTGTTACAAGGTTTTTTTTCATATCGTAAAAAAATTGATTCGTTATTGTAAATCGTTGTCTCCGAGGCCACGTACCATCGTCGGCTGTTCATGCAGCATCCTGAAAAAAGAAAAAAAATATATTTTGCAAACGAGCCAATGTCTGAAATTCGGTTTCTGGGAAGACGATAATTTCTTACTCACGTATTTCATGTAGGAGAGAAATATATCGTAAAACATAGTCATCAAATTTATGTAAACGACTCTGTACTGGACCGGTACAAACAAAAAGTTGACAAATTGCGTTGGTGGCCAAAAGAAGCAGTCAACCTGCAAGAGAAAAATGGTTGAAGAAAAAACTCGAAGAAATTACGAAAAGAAACAGTTGAAATTTGTTGAGAAAAAAAATAGTCACGACGTCGTTGATAGGATTATAAATTTGTTCGTAATGGAGCTTTTTTGCTAAGTGGGAACTAGAAAAAATGATGAACGAATAAGATAAAGGAAGATATGCGATGGTTTGTTTGTAAATGAAGGTTTTGTTAAATGTTGACGTACTTTGTAAGTATCGAAGAACTTGAGTTTAACCTCGCCACTTATATCCTCGACCTTCCGTTGTTCGAGTGCGCCGAGTCCAAAGAAAAAGATGCCAAGGCACGTTGGACTTGCGACGAGTTGATCGACGAGCGTTTTTTTAACGACCGAGCTGGTGTTCCTACCAGGAAGGAAACGATCGAGAATCGCGTAGAAATAATGGTGGAAAGGTCCTTGAACGAGGCCAACGGTGCACATGTTTTTCGTCCGCACATAATCGTGCCCATAATTTTTATTCTCATCGCAATCGGTTTCTATAATCGTTGAGGTTCTTTCGATCAAAGAATTGACCTCATCTTGATTATTATTTCGTATCTGAATTGCTGCTTCGGTCACGAGATTTACATCGTTATCGTACGATCTCGTCTCTTCCTTATCCGACTCGAAGTACTTGGAGAACGTGTGACGTTTCCAGTGATCGCCACGTTGCTGCAAAACGTCACCGAAGCCCATCATTGCCCCGCAACTCACAGTGTTCGTTACGAGCAAGTATTTGCCTGAAAATAAATCATGCTTTCTGCAATTCACTTTTTTCCTTTCACGCTGCAGCCAAATGTGTCGAAAGTGACAAAAGCGTTTGTACGATCGATCGCGAGTAAAAACGACTAAATTTTCAATTCCCACATTTTTTATCATTTCGATTGTGAACGACTTGATTGTTTGAAAAATTTCAACCATGCAAACTACGTTCGGAATTCTACGTCCGTTTTGTCATAAAATCTCTTATATAAAATCGAAATTTCGTTATGTCCGAGCAGGAAAAGTATACGATGGCAATTTGTGATTTTCTGGCAGTTGATTGACGTTTCGAACTTGATTATCTTTTAATCCAGATTTTAGGTTTATATTTACGAATCGTTTATTCCACCACAGAGACAAAGGTCACGCACAAGGGACACTAAAAGGAGATGAGAGCCGATTTAAATTGACGCGATTGCAAAAAAATTGCGATCAATATTCAGAATCAATATTTTTATTATTGTCTCATTTTTAATCGGACTTGGGAATTTATTTTCAGGAATCTTTGCTTGGCGAATGGAAGTCACTTCTCGAGCATTTCAATTCCAACCTTACGAAAGGTTTCCCCTTTTTTCTTCGGTTCGACTCTACGATCAGAAATGGAAAGAATTATTCGTAAAGTTTCAATTCGTTCAATTGATGATTTCCTCAAATCTTTATCTCAATGACCCAAATATTAATTAATTTAAAAATCATGTTCTCCAATCAAATATTTATGAGCAGACTAATCAATCGATCGATACTATTGTTCAAATTGATCGTCACCTTTGAGTTGACAAAGAAGACAAAATTATTCAATCAGCACCGATGGAAAATGAACGAATGTTGATTTTTTCAAGTTTGTAAAAATTGAGATTTCAACGATATTCACGTTTCTTCTTATCAATAGCGTTGATTTTCCAAAAAAAAAATGTTTCAACAATAAAAATGTTTGTGGGAATGTGAAAGAAAAAAAAAGGATATTGATGGCAATTTTTGATCGTTATAAATAAATGTTTTCCTAGGATCGCTTGTCTCTAGAATAAAAATTGAGAATCAATGTCGATAAAATTGATATGGAAATGAATTTTCAACTTACCGAATAATTTCCCGAATACGCCCATTTCTCGAACTTTTACGGCGTAGATTAAGGTCGGTTGAAGAAAAAAGAATCAGTTTTCGTTTGCGGAGTGTGGTGAATTACAGCCTTTTCTTAATCGCTAAGAAATGGAGGTTTAATGATTCAACGGTAACCTCATGGTGTACCGTGAATTTTGAGAAGAATTAAAGAGAATAAAGGAAGCGAAAGTTTAGAGTTGTTTTGAAAATGTAAATGTTTTCTACTCCGCTCTCTTAGTTTGTTTTAGTTTTCTCGTTTGTTTTCTCCTCAGTTGGCCGTTGTCGATGAATCGAATAGTCAGGATTGCAAGGACTACTTTATCGTGTCCTGATCAGCGCGAAACTTGATTTTTTGGTGCTTGTGGAGACGAAATGTTGGTTGAACTTTGAGTGGCATAACGTTCCACCCACTTTCCCCCAATGTACGTTGATTTTTCAAATTCCTCTTAGCAGGAGGACGGTTTTTCGAGAACACCGTCCTTTGGTTATAAAAAAAAAACCAAATTTGAATTCAGAGCCAAGTTGTTACTTGAGACTCGAATTCCTCTTCGGTTCTCTTTATGAAAATAATATCGAGGGGGCTGTTCAGTGAAAAGCGATCGAACAACTTCTTGTTCTTCCCATCTTCACTCGAAAGCTCAACGTGACTGACTGACATTTCGTAACTTGAATAACGCTGATAAATAGACGCGCTTCCGATCCCATCTCTTCCGTACAATGTCAAAAGTTTCCTTTTTACACGAGTTTGCGCACTCGCCAATCCGAATATTGCGCGACGCGAGTTCTTTCACCTATTTTTATCATTTCCCTCTCTCTCTCACTCTCTCTGTTTCTTCGTGCTCGAGAATATCGTTAAAAATCAATAAATCGTTCGATTTTTTAGTAATATTCCCAGTTCCTCCGATCGTCCACTTTTCCCTCTCTCCCGAGTCCGATATTACGAGAGTTTTACACGTTTCGTCGTGAGTCATCGGATGGAAACAAAGGTAGTCGTAACGCGTAAAGCAAAACACAAAATCTTGATAGGATTTTCAGTAGCAAAACAAAAGTTTCGACAAATTACACCCAACGTTTTTTTTTTCAACTTTATTTTTAATGCAATGAAAAAAACCGTTGAGCCGAATGGAAGAATTAAAACAAAATGAACGAAAGTTCGATGCAATCTCTATGTAAATAAAATTGTGTTCGTGCCTTTTTCACGCAAAACCCACTGAGCCAATTTTAATGAATCTTTCACAGGAACGAAGCTCACGAAGATAATTTATATTTTTTGGAAACCCGACCTAAAAAATCACATTTTCCACTTTCAAAGTTCCGAAGCAACTAAAAAACGATAATAAATGAAAAATCGCTAATTACCAATCCAAAGATCATTCGAAAACGAAGATAATGAGCGGTGGCTGGAGTGCCAGTTTGTAGAAAAAAAAAGTTATAGCGATTTTCGTAAAATCAAGGGTTGAAGATTTTGAAAAAAAAAAATTCAACTTTTCCTATTAAGCTGGCTGTACCGAATTAATAAAATCGTCATCTCGATTATAATTATTAACCAACGTCAGTTTTATGAGCCAGGGCCTCATAACTACGTTCCTTACGAGTTTGGAGACACCACGATCAGAATTCTGCAATTCCAAATCCCTCAACAAAAGTCTTGCAGCAAGAACCCCAGTCGTTGTTGCAAAAATGTGCCAAAAACTACAATACTTCTTTTTATTTCCTACGATTCGTAAGTTTCGCTATTTTTTTTCATTTTCCGTCTCAATTTTGACTCCCAAGGTTCTGTAGAATTATGAAGAGTCAAGTTACCAATTTTTCTTCGTTCTCTCTCGCTGAAGCGTTCGTGCAAACGGAGGAACGTGCTCAAGTACGTTTGGAAAAAAAGTTGGAGGTAATGTTAGAGTCTGTCATAAAATCCCCTTATCCCACGCATCGTCTAGCTGCGCTGTTTTTCTCATTGATTACCTGGCGCCATAGTCGCGGAAATGCACACACGATACGTCGCCGATAAGCGGCTGCTCGAGCCTCCGACGTACGACGAAACGAAAAAAGGTTAAATAAACGAAAACACAAATAAACAAAGAGTCACAAATACTCACGAAACTCAAGACAGTGCTATAAACCTTCAAGATCTTTATTCGAAGTTACAAGCGATTATACAGTCCATAGAAACAAAACGGCTTTTATTAAGTTCTCCACGTCCCACTTTCTCATCGAAAACGCCGCTTATTTCGCTGCGACTGCTTTCGGCTTCGGTAGACCTTCCCTGAATCCGTTCCTGTTTTAAAAAACAACGGATAAAGTGAAGAATTTAGTTTCGTGAAGTAGCACGAACTCGAGAAGAAATAATCAACAATTTTGATCGATTTTCAATCGATTGTGATCAGTGAACCGTAGAACGGTAACTCGGGGTCAAAAACGACCCCAGGCGACGTTAAAACCCGCGCCCTTTATCCCTTCGTTCTCCCTTTTTCATTTTACCGCATTTTTTACTCATTTTTTGACTCGAAGCGAATTTGCCCCAGGCTCACGCGATCCTGCATTAAAAAACGAAAAGAATGAGCCCAGGTTGAACCCTTTTCGTTAAAATTTACCGGAGATATGAATTTTTCAAAATCGGCGACATTCGTGACCCCAAGTTACCGGAATAGTTAAAAAAAAATTGGGTCACCGTTCTAGGGTTAATACACAATTATTTCGACTTTCTTTTAATTTTCTGTTTTTGACTTACTTGAACTTGCGACGAACAATCTTAAGGTGACGCATGCGGCCAGTTCCGGTGGTCTTCCTCCTCTTAGCCTTGATGGACCAGTTGTCTATGAAAAATCGATAAATTCCAAGTAAGTTCACATGTAATGGACTTCGTTGATCAGATTGAGAATGAGCCTCGGTCTTTACTAATTCTAGCAGTCAGACAATGCTTAGTGGCTAATTACAAAGAGAAATTTACAATGATGAAGTTTGCATCGTTGAATCGCAACGAAAACTGATCATATTTTCTATCAGTGTTCTATCACGATGTTGAAGCTTGCGTCGTTCGAATGCAACGAAAACTGCTCATTTTTTATAGCAGACAACAAAATTTTCATACAGGATTCGTCAACGATTATGGGATAGACTTCTCTCGCATTCGAACACAGAATTTACAATAAAAAATTTGCAACAAGTGCATTAAGTATGAAAATATATTTTCCGTTGGGTTCCAACGATGCAAACTTTAGTATCATAAATTTTGATGCAGTATTTGTCAACGATGATGAGGGACTCTACCATTTGAAAACTGAATTTCCTAGAAAAATTGTAAATTAATTTTTAATTTTCTTAATTCATTCATTTTTTTAGTCTTTTAAATTTATTTTTTCTAAATATTTTTTTTGCAAACTAATTTATTAATTGATAATAATTAATTGAGATTAATGTTATGGATGATTGATTGCAATTTTTATTTATCAATTATGTTGGATTGCATCATTGGATTGCAACGAAATTTCTCATTTTATTCTATTCTTTGAAAGCAGAGCCAAAAATTATCATGCAATGTACGCCTGCGACAATTGTTGGCAAACGAAAAACTGAATTTCATTAAAAAATGAAGGAAATTCGAAAAATTTTGAAAATTGTTAATGGATCAAATATTTTTCCTTGCGCTCCAAGGATGCGAACTTCAATATCTTTGCGCTTGAATTTACTTACAAGATCTCATCTTCTTGGCGGGATATCCACACTGCGCGCATTGCGACTTTTGAATGTGGTACGAACTGCGACCGCATCGCCTGCACAGCGTGTGGGTCTTATTGCGCCGCTTACCAAAGCTGGACGTACCCTTCGTCTGTGGAAGAAAAAAGGTTTGCCGTCAGTATGTATAGAAAAGAAATCGATTTTTTGCAGATGCTCATTTTTTGATGGAATTTTTTTTTTCTTTATTGGTTGTTCAGGTTTCGTGAAATGAATTGGGTAAAATGGAATGTTTTGGCACGATTTACGAAATTCTTCCAAAGATCGCGGAAAAATGAAAATGGCCTAGAAAATTCAACGTGAGATACGAAAAACTTGGAATTTGGGAAAAAAAGTGTCGTGCTGTAGCGATTAAACTATAAAATGTAAAACAGTGAGATCGTTGGCGGATTTTTAGTCAAAATTGAGTTTTACAATATTTTCGGCATGATTGAAAAAATATTTCGCTCGCGGGTTCTGATTCGGAATAGTTGTTAAAATTTTGCGGTTTTGTGGGTTTATTTTTGAGAGAAATACGTTTGGATGTGTTTGGAATTTTGGGTTGAATCGGAATTTTAAATTTCGGGAACGATACGAAAAAATAAAGAATTTAGGACTCGGCTTGAGATCGAAACCGGAGCCTGTCGATACAGATTTTTCCAAGTGTCTTGATTTTGCAAGGTCACTCTCGATAGGGAGGATTTTTTTAGTGTTAATGAAAGTTTTGGGAGCTGTAATCTGTTGGAATTGTTCGAGACTCAATTTTCGAAGCCTGACAGGCTTCGAAACTCGAGGCTTCGTGCCGCTACAACGTGATATCAAACTCGTAAACACTGCACGTTTAACCTCCCAAATAAAGACGGATTTCGATCACTCGTAACACTCGATTAAAAACAGTGAATACGACAACTATTATTTTTCCCGGAAGGCCAAAAACTCGAAGAAATTAGTTGCGATTGCAAAAACATTTCTTATGCAAGGATTGATCAACGAAATATGGATTTTTCCAACGCTTATTTTCACTCACCATTTTGCACGAAGGATCACTTGAAAAGAGACGACAGAGGTCGCTTCAAAAAATACACTGCTCCCTATGCGGAAGTGCCAGCAGCCTCGTTCACACGTGATTTCCGGTTGAGCACCGGAGTAGGGCGCCAATTAGGAGTTCATCTCTATTGGCGGGAAATTCAAATGTAGAAATAGGTTTTTTTTCGAAATTCGACTAAAAACAGTAAAGTTTTGTCAGAGAATCATTTCGGTACTGCTGTTGCAATGTGTTTTTTTTTTCTCCACATTACACGGAGGAAGTCCATCGAGTAAAAATTCAGTCCACAATTCCCATTAGGATTCTTAGAATTTCCAAATCATTTTCATTTTTCATGTTTCCCAAAAATAATATTAACCCTCCGTGGCGACTAGGGGTCAAAATGACCCCAACGGGAACTTTGAACTAGAATTACTACAAGTTATTGGCGCCCGAGACGGTTAGCATCCTCTCGAACGGTGCTTCGGGAATCTTTTTATTACGTATTGCCTCCTTGCTGATTTTTTTTCGCCATTTTGAAAATTCGATAAAAATTTTTTGACATTGTATTCTCATTCTGAAAGATTCAAACTAATATTCTAAATTTTCATGTGTCGTTCGCAACGATACTGGCTACGCGACAAACGTGTGAACATGCCTGGGGTCATTCCGCCCCGTGTGACCAGCGCGTTATTTCTAGAGCGAGTGACCACGGAGGGCTGAGAAATATTTTTTGGAGTTTTCTTCGACTCCGTTCAGAAAATCACTAAGTTATTGAAAATTGTTATTTTTTCGAAAAGGCATTCACAGAATAAGCAAAACTGTAGGCAACTCTTTCGGAATTGATTGGATTAGCCACGGAGAAGGATAACAAGCTTTTTGGCCTGTTGGGTAAAAAATTAATGACTATCTACCAATATAATCATTTATTAAAAAAAAAAAAAACAACAAACAAATTATATCTCCATAAGTCTGTCGGCGTCGGTGAGAACTTCCTGACTATGACGGCTGTCAGCAGCTACAACGTGCTGAGCTCCAACCAAGCAATCTTTCAATTCAGTCCCTTCCTCAATGACGCAACCGTTGCACAGAATGCAATTGTTTATAACGCATCTGGAAAAAAAATAATCACAATTATAAAATAATTACAAAAAAAAACAGATTCGGCAAGATTTTTGGTAACAGTTTCAAAAAATATTTACAATGTCGAGGCGAAAAAAAATGACGAAAATGAAAAAAAATTGTTAACTTCTTCGTGACCGTATGAAAAATAATAATGATTCTACCTCTGCCCGACCGTCACGTTTCCCATGAGGACACTGTCGGAAATTCGAGTTTTTGTAACGACTTCCGCTGATGGGCCAATATGACTGTGTTTCAAAGAAGTTTTCTCGTCTATGAAAGCGCCCTCGTCGATACGGCAATTGTCGACTTGGCTGCTCTTGACAACAGCGTTTGGCGATATCGCTGCAGGTAGAGAAGCTCGATTCTTGGAGTCCCCACTGCTCCAAATTTCCGATAACTTTTCAAAAAGAAAAAAAATAGCATCGGATGATTATTAACGATTATTTATGGCGATGGAAACTTCTCGTCGTAACCTTTTTCAACGTTATCGTTGGTTTTCGATTTTGGCATAAAAAAATGTTATACAATTCAAAATTCAATAATTCATTAATTAATTAATTTAGCAAGAAATATGATTCGAAATGTTGGAAAAAAAAAGTTACCATTTTATTGGCGAGAGCGTACATCTGAACAGTATTGGCTCTCAAACCAAATTTTCCTGTGATCGTGTGGGCGTAACATCTAATGGGATCGTCGTGGTAAGCGTCCTCCAAATCGGTATTGTGATCGTTGAAAGCTGACATTTTTCTAATGAGCTCGTCAATCGGTTTTTCAACAGCAAAACGAAAAATGTCATCGTTCATGTCCAGTTTAACGATTGACGTGTTTTTGTCATCGATCGTTTGCTTCGCTGGCCTTGACAATTGTTTACTCACGACGTATGGCAATAATTCACCCTTGAGCGTACTCAAATTTCTGAAAAAATGAAAACAAAAAAAAATAATCATTTTATCAAATAAAAATAAAACTTTTTTGTTTTATCAAACACAAACACAATTTTGTACTAGAATTTTGTATATACATTGATAATATGTCTCCGACGAATACTAACAACAATTCCAATGAATAATATTCGTGAAAACCCAAAAAATCCATCAACCCAAGGTTTAAAAGTGAAAAAACATGAAACCGGAAATCTAGAATCCTTTGGCTTACTTGTTATGGACCAAAAAGTCAAGAACCCATTTGTTAATGATATACAAATGAGCGTCCATCAATTTAGAGTGAAGCGTAAAGCTGTTGTGTTTCTTAAGCAATTTCCTTGAGATGTTGATGGTTTCTTCAAAGTCTGATGAGGAGGCTAAGAAGACAAGCCGATTGGTAGCGTTGTCAATGCCGATGAGATCGGTTTCTGGTTTCTGTTTGCTCTTTGGTCCCGGCGTAACAAAGTCCTGAGGGATTTTAGGAACGGGAAGCATCAGCGCACTGATACTGGCGTTGTGTTTTCTGAACGAGTCCACAAGTTCCGAAATGTCGATATCCGCTATCAAGTCGCAAGAGATGACGACGCAGTCGTGATGGAGCTTGTCGTAAATGGATCTTATGGAGTCGGCGGTTCCGAGGTCTTCCCCACCAGGAATTCCGACCAGCTCCAACTTCATTCCAAAGCCCAATTTATCCACGCAAGCTGCCACATCGTTTTTTATGTTTTCCGTGACTACAACTATCGCCTCCGTGAATCCAGCTTTTTCCAAAACTTTCAGAGGATACCAAATCATTGGAATATTTCCAATCGGCAGAAGACACTTCGGTTTACCAGCCGTCAACTCTGTCATTCGCGAACCTTTCCCACCCGCCAATACCACCGCTTGAAACTCCGTGTAGCGCACCATTTTTTTCCTGAAACGTAGAGTTTTGATTATTAAAATTTTCTCTGTTTTTAGACGACGTTGAATGAAGTTTGCATCGTTGGAATGCAACAAAATTCTATTATTTTCTGTAGCCATGCCGATTGTTCAAACGCAGAATGTAATTATGAGGATAAATCGATCAGTTTCCGTGACCCAAAAAAGTGTATCAACTCGAAAAATTTTGACCCCAATTTTGAATAATTCATGTCTACGATAAAATTTAACGAAGAGAGTTCAACTTGCGTTAATTCTTTCCATTTTTCAATGCAGAATCGCGTGGGCCTGGGGAATTTTGCTTGCAGTGAAAAAACGCGTAAAAAATGCGGTAAAACGATAAAAAACAGGAGAACGGAGGGAGAAAGGGTGCGGGATTTAAAGGGTGCGGGTGCAGGATGCCGACCTGCTCAGGGGCCTCAAATTTCGTAATACTTTCGAAATCAAATCGATTATTTTCGGAGATTTTGTTTGTAATGCAAATAAAAGAATTTTGAATGTTTCTAGAAAAAAACATCAACGATACTTTGCAAATTTGGGTGGGTATTGGAGGCGCTACATTTTTCGAAATGTTCTTTACAAAATTTAATGATTTTCGTAATTCTCATCGACAACTATTTCCAATGGTTGGAAAGGTTTGTAATAATACTTTTAAAAATCTAACACTGGAATCTTAGTCATTAAACCGTCGAACTGTGGCAGATGTTACTTTCGAAAAAGCGATCATGCGACATAACCTCTAAAATGTCTTCTTACCTTATTCTTATCCTGCCGCGCTGGAATCTTCTTTGATATCGAGAACAATTAGTAATTTTTGGAGCACATTGCTAGTCTATAGACTTTCATACAATTAATATTATTGTTGACACAAAGGATGAAATAGCTTTTTATTTATTTACAGACGCATTCGACTGAGTTCTTTTGGTTATGTTCGCTCTGATCACGATGAAACATGAGATTTATTCGTCAATATTATTTTGACGCTGGTGTTGCGACCGGGGGATCTTTCGCGTCGATACACCACTGTCCAGTTTCTTTCCAGGCGGGGAGAACGAAGGATTCTGAATTTGATCGCGTTTCACCAATTCTGCCGATAATTTTATTTTTTTGGGAACCGAACCAAAAAATCACGGCTACTAAAAAATGATAATAAATCAAAAATCGCTAATTAGCAATTCAAAGATAATCCGAAAACGAAGATAATGAGCGGTAGGTGCAGTGCCAGGTGGTAAAAAAAAAAGTCATAGCGTTTTTCGTAAAATAAATGTTTGAAGATTCTGAAAAAAAAACTAGTTGGTACATAAAAAAATACCTTCGATTAGAAAAACATTTTTCAATGCTTTTTTTGAGTTTATCGAAATACATTTTAAAATTTTTCTTTTTGTGTGCAAAATTAATATTTATTTAATAAAATGACTTCAAAAATGTGTTTTTTTTTCTTCAAATTTTGCGAAATAAAAAAAAACAGGCACAGCTAGTGTTTAATAATGCACATAATAATATATTTCGATATCTATCAAAAATAAGAATAAATCGATCAAGTCCATTGGAAGTAATTTTCCTTTTATTTTATCCGTTTATATAATCTCAAATAATTGAGGTGGGAATAATTCTAGAATAAAAAGTTCGGTACTCGCAGGAATCAATTAACGGGACTCTGCTCGTATTTCAAGGACACGAGCTTTTTCTCATTTTTCTTGATCAACGATCTATCAATATCTTGACCGAAAATTCCGTCAAAGTCACTGTGACGCATCAGCAATTGCAGCAACCTTCGAGAGTTGCTTCTAAAAAAAACAATGTTTCAAAAGTCATTTAATTTTTTTTTCTTTTTCCAATCGAATGTTCAAAACAGCTTTTCCAATCGTGGCAGAAAAAAGTCATCGAACTCGAGGAAGAATCAGTTCACCTGGTTTCGGTACTCGTGTCATTCAAAAACTCTAAACACATAAGAAAAGTCTTTTTTCGTGAATCTCTGAAAGTTGACGCAGTCAAAAACGATTCGACACCAACACCTCGAACTACGTCGTACAAAAGTCTGCTCACTGTTGATCGGACAATGGGATTCTTGTGACTATATACAAAAAAAATAATAATAATTGGATGAAATCGAAATATTCTCGAAAATATTGGTTCGAGGTAAATAAACGCGATTATTATTTTTCTTTTCATACCATGCACCGCAGCTAGCCATAACCGAGATGCAATGAGTGGCTGGTATGTAAAGAACCATAGCGTCCAAAGCACGAATTGCATCCTGCCTCACAGCTTTATTCATGTGGGATGTTTTTTGCAACAAAGTACCAACGAGCTCGTCGAATTCTGGTTTTTGAGTACATTGCATAGTCTTGAATAATTCTTCGGCAATTTGGCAGGCTGTTCTGACCACCTGGGGTCTCACGTTTCTCATTAAACTACGGACAAAAATTTCAATCTCATGGCTGCGTACGAATAATTTAACCCTTCGAGGCAATCTGCCTCGAAGGCAAACGCCTTGGGTCAATCTGGCCCAAGGCGTTTTTCGAATCGTTGTTTTCCGGTAAATATGAATGTCAAACAGTCGGAGAGAAAAAATCGTTCGGGTCAAAACGACCCAATGTGCACTCGAAGGGTTAATGCCGGTAAAAATAAACTTCGGATTTCAAAGGAAAATAAAGAAACTCGGACAGTGTCTGGTCCGGCAGATCGCTGGACGCGAAAATTCTTATCCCGCGATTTACGGCTTGCTGTCGTGTTTCCAAGGGCAAAGGGCCAAAATACCTGTGCAAGCTTCTGGTGATTAAGGGCATACTCGGGTCGATCAAGTCGGGCTGAATGCGCGACACGTGAACGACATTAAGAAGAGCAGAGACACTAGTTTCCCAATTATTTTCTTTCAGCTTTTGCACAACGAGTCTGAGAGTTTCTTGCAGATTGGTACATTTTTCTGGCTCGTGAAAATAGTGATTCAGGGTTGCAACGTAATCAGCCGTGCTGTCGAAACGATCAGGGCTGTCGCGATGGTTCTTCAAATTTTTTTCGTCTCCGGGAGCAGGAAGAAAATTGGGGACGAATTTTCTATCGTTCGATTTGGTTGAGGTCTCGAGAATTTCGTTGGCTCGCGACAAAATCGCATTTTCCTCGTCTCTTTTCTCCTTCAAATAACCTGATAAAAATCCAAATGTCAAATTACAGATTCGAAGAAAAAATTCCCATGACAATGTCGAAAGAATTCCGACAGCGATGAAGAACAGAAGTTTCTGCAACTTTATCCCTTCGTCTTCGAATCTTTGAAACTTGTTCGATCCCTACCTGAGCCCTCGCACATCGGGCAAACTTTTTTATTGCTCGTCAACATGTGACGTCGATGACAGTTTTCAACGGATTGTCAAAATAACAGAAATGACATTTGTAGGAAAATTCATTGCTCGTGACAGGCCAATGTTTCTTTCGTTCGAAACGAACACAGTCATTCCCAGGGCAAAACATCGATGAAACGGAGAAGAGAAAAGAAGACATTTGTCATGGCAGCTCATCGACGCCATGTTCGTTGTTCGGAAATCTTGTTTTTGGCTCGATTCGCTACCGTGAATCTTAATAAAGCATGAAAAGGGCGTTTCATTATTTTCGTGAGGATCCCGATCCAAAAATGAGGCAAAAAATCTGTCGATTGGCAAAGCAAGCTTTATTGCTCTTCTTAAATACTAAAAGGTAAATTCCAAAAAATGCCATTCGTTCGATCGTAAAAAGTTAATTTGTTGCTAACAAAAATGAATAAGATTTGTACATGAAATTTTACTGTTTTCAATCAGAAACAATTACAAATTGTTTTCCAACGTCTCCGTAGATTTATTTCCCGAGGAAATAATATTTTTGCAGCATTATTTCTAAGGATGTCAAAAAATTCATGAAAAATAGTCGTTTTTCATTTCATCGCATTTTTCAATCCAATTTTTTTAACGCAGTGGCTAATCGTCCGCGTGGTCGGACGAATAATATTCGTCCGGACACGCTCTCATCCAAATATCCGCTTTATCCGGATGAGCCAGGGTTGCTCATTCGTCACGATGTGCATTTAGAGTACGAAATATCCGGACGAGTAGCCACAGCTTTTTTTTTTAACTGCTGGAGATAATTAGTCAAAATAAAAAAAAAAACAAAAAAACAAAAAAAAAGGGTCGCGGCTTCAAATTCGTTGCGTATCGAGTCTGAAAAACTCGTCCGATCAATGTTTAGCCCCGAGTAGCAAACAGCGCTCTCGTACATGTTTTACGTCATTTTTTGTTTTTTTTTCTTGCCTCAAAAATAATTATTAAAAAAAAAATTAAAACTAGAAAAAAGAAGATGCAGGCAAAGATAAAACTTGAAGAATGTAACGAGCCGAATCGAATAGTTTTTCGTGTTTTCTTTAGAAAGTTTTTGAAAAGTTTTCAGAAAAATAAAGAAAACTGAAAAATTTGGCTTCGGAGTAAATTTTGGGAAAGAAAAAAGCTCGAAAGTTGAGGAATGTGTTGTGAAGGCTCGAGTCGCGAGGTTGAATTGGAAACTTTCGAAGCGCACAAAGACGTCGCACGTAATAACTCGTAAATGTTAGTGTTTTGGACAAATAATTGTTTTTGCTCACTTGTCACTTATTTTTGTACAAAACTACGACGACGAGATTCTCGATTCCGTAGCAAGGTTCGCTCCGTTTTCGTTTGGTCGCGCGAGAATCCCCCGCAACTTTAACGATCTCCTTCGAACGATTATCGACGCGATCGTTTTCTCTTTACTTTGACGAACTCAGCTTCTTTCTCGTATCACGATGGCTCACGCTCTTGGCTGATATTGTGCTCCAAGTGATCGCAATGCAACGGACACTGATAATACGAAACCGCACTGGCGTGACCCGATCTCCCGGACGTCATCGGCGGTCCTTGCTCCCAGAGGTCCGTCGCTGGATCGTAAATTTCTACGATACTAAGAAATGACGTGCCATCGTAACCACCTGAACGAAAATAAGAAAAAACAAATCAGTTACGCTAATTTTCTAATAAATTCGGTGAGACGATGAATTGGCCTGGACAGGCTGGCAAAATAGGAAAAAATGGTGATGAAAATGTTGTGTAATTTTGGTTCACCTATGGCGTATAATTTTCCATCAAGGACTGTGACGCTCAAGGCGCTGCGGGCGATGGAAACGCTGCTCACGTATTCCCACTGGTCGTTCTCAGTGTCGTAACGCTCCACTGAATTTAATTGACGTTTGCCATCGTATCCACCAACGACATAAATAAATTGTCCGAGGCTAGCGACCCCGGCTCCGGAACGACACCATTTCATGGAGGTGACCATTGTCCATTCGTCGTTTTCGGGATGGTAACACTCGACCGAACACAGTCTGTTCGTTCCATCAAAACCTCCGATCGCGTACAGTAACCTGCCAAATAATAAAAATCATTCAAAGCCCCGTCGAGACCAACGCGACGTTGTTTTTAATATTAACAATTTTTCCCTCAAGAACTGGAATATTAACAGGAAATAAAAAATCATCTTGCAGCCAAAAATGCAGGCCGTTTTAGCGGAAAAATGAATTTTGAAGAATTCGTGATTTTTAATTTCTCTCTCGTTTTTTAATTTCATTTGGAAAGAAAATAAAAAGGAAGAAAAAATTGATACCTATTTACAACGGCGACTCCGACGCCTAATCTTTTGACATGCATCGATTTGACATTGGTCCATTGGTCCATATCAGGATCGAAGCATTCGACGCTGTTGTGATATTCCAAGCCAGCACTCCCGCCAACAGCGTATAATAAACCATCCATGACCGCGACACCGACTCGATTGCGAGCGATTGACATCGGGCTGCACGGTCTCCATTGATCTGTAACCGGATTATACCGGTCAACCCAATCGCTGTCGTATCTGGAAGAATCGTAAGATAAAGGAAAAATTTCATCGATAAAAATAAAATTCAATGACGAGGAGATTTTTTATTTTATTTTAACGACAAGATGTGAAAAATAATTGATCGAGAGCTTAATGAGCCTTGACGATGATACAAATGAGTAGAAAGTCACCTCGTGTCAGGGGAATTGTTGCGGCCACCGACGGCGTAAAACATTCCCTTGAGAAATGCACCGCCGAGGCCGGATCGAGGAACGATTAATTTGGCATGTTGACTCCAATTTTTTTCATCGGCGTTATAGCCTTCGAGAATGTCGAGAGAATTTTTGAAGAATCCTCCAGCGATGTAAATGACTCTGGGTGTGTTGGGAGTTCGTTCCTTGACGATGGGTTTTTTGTGGAGAGTCAAATCTTTGAAAATTTGAGCCAAATATTCGCGACAGGCAGGAACTTTTTTTAAAATGTCACAATTTTTCATTTGTTCTCGGAGAAAATTGGGCGTTAAGTATTGACAGCGTACAGCGTGCAGAATGTGCTCCATTTTTGAACCTCGAACTTCCTCGTTGTACTTCACCCACTTGAGGACAGCGTTGTAAACCTCACGCTCCTCCTGCACGTTCAACTCGTCCTTTCGCACCAACGATATCAATTGGATCGCTGACAATTGCAAAAATTCTTCCTCTTGACATATCTGACTAAAATGTTGCACTATGAACTGATTTGCTTTGTGGTAGAGATTGTGACAACCATGCTGCTCAGCAAAATTGGCTATACCGATCGCGTTCGTGGGATCCAATTGACGCTCCAAAAATATACAACACGCGTCGATGACGTTGCTCACCTGATGAAATAGTCAAACGAAATCAAATTATTTCCCTTCACCTTTGAGGCTCATTTACTATTTCAATTATTTCCTTCCTCAATATTTCCATGTGTTTTTATTTCATTCGCTTTTTTTTGCTTTTCTCCATTGTGTCTCATTTAAAAAAATTCTTGCTGATATTCTCCCAGCCCCAAAAACTTGGATAAATCTTCAAAATCTCGATATTTCCAAAAACAACTTTTTGGATCGTTTGGCAATTATGTTTACGCTCCATTTCGATATAAAGCAGAAACAAATCATGACTCTGCATTTTTTATAGCAAAAAACTAAAATTATTTAATTTTCACGATTCATTACATTTTTTCAATTGTTTAACTGCAATTTTTCGTTTTTTTTTTTTTATTTTCTCTGTGTGATTATTTTATTTCCCTAGTTATTTCTCATATTATTCGGAACTCGATGCCAGAATATTTTATTGGAATCGTTAGAATGAATCAATATTATCCCAGCCCCAAAAACTTGGATAAATCTTCAAAATCTCGATATTTCCAAAAACAACTTTTTGGATCGTTTGGCAATTATGTTTACGCTCCATTTCGTTATAAAGCAGAAACAAATAATGACTCTGCATTTTTTATAGCAAAGAACTAAAATTATTCAATTTTCACGATTCATTAAATTTTTTCAATTGTAAACAACTGTAATTTTTCGTTTTTTTTTAATTCCCTACGTGTGATTATTTTATTTCCCTAGTTATTTCTCATATTATTCCAAACTCGATGCCAGAATATTTTATTGGAATCGTTAGAATGAATCAATATTATCCCAGCTCCAAAAACTTGGATAAGTCTTCAAAATCTCGATATTTCCAAAAACAACTTTTTGGATCGTTTGGCCATTATGTTTACGCTCCATTTCGTTATAAAGCAGAAACAAATAATGACTCTGCATTTTTTATAGCAAAAAACTAAAATTATTCAATTTTCACGATTCATTAAATTTTTTCAATTGTTTAACTGCAATTTTTCGTTTTTTTTTAAATTTCCTCTGTGTGATTATTTTATTTACCTAGTTATTTCTTATATTATTCGGAACTCGCTGCCAGAATATTTTATTGGAATCGTTAGAATGAATCAAGTTCGTGCTCCGTGTTTTTTACGAACGAGAATTTGTACGAACGTCATTGGTGATTGTGGGCGAGGAAATAAATGGGTTTTTATCATTGTGCAAACCTGGAACATTGTGGCGGCAGGTAAAAGGGAACAGACGGTGACTTCGGTGACTCGGATTTGTCCTGTGTACATAAAGTACATCAGTCTTGCCATTGCAGTGGGACAAACTCCTTGTAATTTGACTCTCGTCATTTCGCACTCTTTCAGTCCTCCTGTGAACATGGCCTGAGAAAATGATTTTAAAAAAATTGAAATTTTTATCAGATTTGTCGAATTTGGTGGAGAATTTGGAAAAAGATTCAAAACGTGGCCTGGAAGGGAAAAAACTTTTGTCGAAATAGATAATCGATCTCGACTTTAATGTAAAATATAAAAGTTCCAAAAAATTGATTTTGCGATGAGAGATTCAATTTTTTTGATGGAATTCAATGATGGATCGAAAAATTAGCGAACGTTGAAAAATTCTGAGAGATTTTGGATATTTACTTTGAAGTATGGACTAGCAGCAGCGAGAATGACTTTGTGGGCGTGAAAGAGCTCGGAGCCAACTTCTAGAATGACGTCGGTAAGCATGTGATGACTCCTCATCATGAACATCATCTTCATAGCCTCTTTGACATAATTAGCCATGCAGAATGTCAAGTCCCCGAGGTCACTCTGTTTCTCGGTGTTGAGTATACCCTCCAAATCATTTCCGTCGCTAAGGATGAGGGAAACTCCATTGTCATACTGAAGAAAGTTGCCATCGCTGGACACTCCTTGTTTTTTTTGTTGATGATCCTCCGCGCCATCCATCAAAATGAAATTGCTGCTTGAATGAGCCAGAAACTGCAAAAAATAAACAAAAATTAAGGATGTTGAATTCCAAGTCGCAAATGACAAGAAAAATCTGAAAATTTGGTATGTTTTTGTACGAAGTATTCAAGAGATCGTGTAAAAATTTCTCGACCATTAGGAAACTCGTTGTCGAACAATTAACATTAATAAATTAAATGTAGTCAAATTCAGTTTTATGGAAAGTGGTATAACTTTGCGATAAGTTTTATTTTTCATCTCTCGATTTTTCAATATCTACGATATACTGAAAGCAACGAAACTAAAACAAAGTTCGTTGATTTATATTTTTTGTATTTATTTCAAAAAAAATTCTTAACAAAATGTTAATTTTTTAATAACGAGCTTCCTAATCATCGTGAAATTTTTACACGACCTCTCAAACACTTCATACAAAAAGATACTAAATTTTCAGAGTTTTTTTTATCATTTTTCATTGCAACCCTTAAGCAGGTGGTTAAACTAATGATAATTGAATTCTTAAAATTTGGTATGTTATTGGATGAAGTATTAAGGAGGTCGTGTACAAATTTCACGACGATTGAGAAACTACTTATTGAACAATTAGCATTAACAAGTTTCTTAGGTACTCAACATCCTTAAATCATTTTTAAAAAAATGATGAAGAAAAAAATGTCCTGCTTCACTGCTTCTTGCTAATTAAAAAAAATATATTTTTGTCTCCAGTCGATTATTAAGTTTCGGTGAATTCTCCGATTTTTCAAAAAAATAAATAATCGAAAGTTTAGAGTTTAAAAAACTGTTAAATGTCGGAAAGGTGACAATATTTGGTTAAATGAAGTTTTTGATCCTGAGAATCTTCAGAATCAGATCTTACGATATTTTTCCGATAACAAAAGTGGGTCAAATTTTTTCCGCAAGTTGAATCCCCTCAAAGAGAGAATTGGGGAAGAATTTTTTTCTCGAAATACAATTTCCACACTGTCATGACACCCTTCGAGTTGTCTGGTCGAATAAATACTCGGAAATGCGCACAAGTTGGGGCCAAATGTGTTCGAAAGTTGATTCCCTTAAAGGGGCGAATTGGGGGAAGATTGAAGATTTGAAATTTTTTTCCCACGCGGTCTCCATTCGTCGAATTGTCCAACCGGATAAACAGTGGAGAAAATAAATACAGCTGAAGCAAGAAGAGCTTCCAGGAATGGGGTCCCCTTAAAGGGTGACCCCGCGAACGATTTTTCCCCTAAAACTCAACGACCAATATTTTCGCCTCCAAAGCGATTCGTAGGCCGAAAAACCGAACGATCGAACATTCATTTTTGTATTTATTCCGCTGGACTCGAACGTCGTAACCTCCAGCGCCATCGTCAAGTTCGATAAGCTGCTGACGTCCAAAGTACAAAGAAAGCAAGATTCGAAGATTAAAGCGAAGAAGACTCAGTCATGTACAAAAGTACCAAAAGTTTCGCAACTTCGCCCGATTCGTCAATCTTCATAAAAAAAAGTGTTACGCGCAACATAAAAACAAATAGCAAGCACTCATTCACGCAAATTCTCATTTTCATACAGTTACCCAGGAAAAAAAACTCCGCGTCAGCATTCCAAACGAACGCAATGAAAAACAAACAAAAAATCTGCAAACACTTTTTGAAATTAACATCAAAATGCCATATTTTCAAACCTCTTACACTCGTAATTATTCTTCATTTGTTGATTGTTGTGTATCATAATAACAATTTTACTATTTTTGTCTTTCATTATTTGTAAATAATCGTAGTTTTTTAATTAATTTATTTTTTATTAATTAATGTATTTGTTGGTTTATTTATTATTTTATTCGTTGATAATTTGTTTATAATTTATTATGAACTGCCATAAATTTCGTAACTTTTCTAAAGCATTATTAAGTTATTATTATTACTAATTGTTATTGTTTATTGTTATTAATTATTATTAATTGTTATTTATTATCATGGTTGCCGTGGTTTTTAATTTATTAATAATTATTGACGGTTGTGCTCGTAATTAATTAAGTACCCGGTGTCAAATTTTGTTTCGACGCATTAAAATGAATCAACGTAAGGAAACAATGACATGAAGATGAAACAGCTGATTTGGTTCATATTTTAGTTTGTTTGGTGACGATTTAAAGAATTCCATTCCAAGAGAGATTGAGAGAAAGAGAGAGAGAGAGAGAAACAGAGGAGGAGTAAATAGGAAAAAAACAAATAAGTGAAAATGGTTTCAAAGTTATTTTCACTTGATAGATCGAATGATTTTATTATGTGAAAAGCAAAGAAACATCGCGTGAAGAAAAGGGCCACAGAAATTACGAGCAACAAAAGACTCGAACGCGTATAGGTACGTGCGCGTGTTCGACATTGGAAAATGATCGAGCACGTTCCTCGTGCTCGGGAAAACGTAGGCTCGCACCGGCTGACGGAGAGAAAAGGGACTGAAACGGGGGGAGCGCCTAGAATTTCGATAGAGAAGGGGAAGCCGATAATGACCTCGATGTATCAAGTTAATTTGACGAGCCGGATGAGGCCAGTCATATGACAGTCACGTTTTACGATTTCAAGAAAACATTCCCCGTTCGATAAGCACGAAAAAACATAAAAAGTTGTGGGAGCGAGGCAGGGAAACAATAGAAATAAAAGAAAACAGAGACACAAGGATTTCCCCGTCGCTAATCCACGGAATAACGCCGAAGCAACATAATTGTGCGATATATTGTGTTCGAAGCTCATTTACCTGATAAACGTTCGGCCAATCTTCTGGAGTGACGAGAGCGAACGGAGAATTGAAAAAAGGAAGAAAAAAAAACAACAAACGACGATGAGTCGTCCAAACGTCACTCTCCTCTCACTCGCCCTCACTCGACACTCACACCACTCTCGTTTAGTGATGAAAAATCTACGAAGGAATGATGCACTCCGATAGTTTTCGTAAGAAAAACAAACAAACGTACACGCACTGTCCTCGCCCATCAACACTCGTTCATTCTCTTTTTTCACCCCAATGGATTATTTATTTTTTCACGAAAATACGAAATATCCAGTTTCGATTGATGATAACGATGAAACGATGTGTTCATGACGAATATTTAATCAGCGGTCACGCGAGCCTCTTCCAATTTTCTTTATTGATTTTTTTGCCGTAGAAAAAACACGAATATCGAGCGGAAGAGCCAGCGGGGAAGAGAAGGAAGAGAACGAGAGAAGAAAACGTGGACTCGAACGAGTTTCACGATTATGTCACGCTGCATTCCCAATCGTGTTTCTCACACAACTGATTCACTTTTGCGTCTTGCGTCTTTCCGTCTCCGCGTTGAGCCCCCTCACAGTCGCGCCGCGCGTGGCCAAACTCTGAACCAATCCTCAATCACTTCGCTCTCTCGCGCGTCCAATTTTTCCTCCGAAATATTTTTTTTCACTGTATACATAACAATACAGCAAGTAAACGGATATTCTCGAAACTAGCATGTGAATCGGCGTTTCGTTATTTTTTGTGAAAAATGAAGTTTTTCATAAAATTTCGATCTTTTTTCTTCTGATTCGTATTTCTGTTCGCATCGAAATAGAGGGAATCAATTTCGTACGAATCAAAATAGTAACTAAATACGATTTTTCAATATCGAGCATTTTGTCGCAATGTTTCTGCAACAAGGCACGATGACACTGCATATGGCATCGTTTCATTGAGCAAATATTATTATTTTGATAGTAACGGCATGCACGCTGGTGCCCGGTTGTAGGCCAAACTGAGACGCGCCACGCGCACTATATACGAAGCAATACGGAGCCTATTTCCAGCAGAACGAGACGCGTCGATAAAGTAAACTACATTGCCGACTGCCGGACCGCGTGATTTTCTATTACGGAGAAAAATATCTTCTGATAAAGATTTTGAATCAACTGAACGGCGGATGAAATTTAAAAGAAATTCCTTAAGTATGCTGACTCGTCATCGACTCTTTGGATTGTTAATCGTCTTTTAATTCGTGTCTGACGCTTCACACGATCGCCGAAAACTTATACCGCCACGCATTGTAAATTTTCCTACGAGATTATCGCCCTGTGAAGGATCAAACGGTACGCATAGCCCTCGTTTCGTCTGTGTATAATTTTGAGCTTGAATCGTGATTTATGAGTAATCTAAAATATGGAACCTCCCCATGGGATTTACGGCCGTAGCTTGGTGAACATTTCGATGGCGTCAGGTCGACGCCATGAACCATCGCCAAAATAATATAAACTTTCACATGATTCAATCGAAAATTAAGGACGTTGTATGGCGACGGTCGAATCAAAACTAAATTTTTGTTTCCACTTTTTCTTACATACAAAATGGTTTGCGAGTCCTAGTACATTAAAAAAATTGACTAAAAAACAAATCTGTATTTTTTAAATAATAAACAAAATTTCGAAAAAAAATTTACGACTGATTTTTTTAAAAAACTAAATAAAGCTTCGTCGATGTTACATAAAAGTGTATGCAACGTTTTAAGAGGCTTCACCGTTTAGAAATTGGAATATTTAATGTTTAAAATTGCAACTTTTAAAGAAAATTAATTGTGATTTTTATAAATAAATATCTCGACTTCCACATGGTGAAACGCCTTCAAATTCCGCGATTTATTAGACATCACTATTCTTTTTGTGTGATGCAAATTTAAAGGGATTCTATCGATACAGAATTTTGCATAAAATATCTTTAAGGCTGTACACAATGACACCCTCTACGATCCAAAGAAATCCGCTTTTTGTAGTGTAACTTTAATCTGTCAATAGAAGATAACAATTTCGTGGTAGTCTCCGCTGCGACTTTAATCGACGCGTGATCAAAAAAAGACACTATCGCATTAATTTCTCAAGTGCGTCGAGAATTATTTTTCCATCTTTCCTTTTCATGATACGATCTGACCTCGTGAGAGTTTCTCGGAACACGAATAATAATTCGCGGTAATCAATTTCTTTTCCGAAATGACAATCGTTTCTTGATTTTTTTTTTTTTTATTAAAAATAAATGAAGAAAAATGAAATAGTTTCGAAACGATGGGAAACAGAAAAATAAAAAAAGCGCTGCAAGTTGCTTTCTCTAGATTTAGCACGATGCTCAATTCTTCCTCCATGACGCACTATATATTTTGAATTATAGGGCTTCCTTATAGCGGAAGCTATGAGCACGGTGCTAAATCGTGATGAAGCAATTTGCAGCGTATTTGATAAAATTTCACTCGTCTATCGATTTTCTACTTTTTTTTAACAATAATTTCGACAACTTGTGTAGAAAGTAAAAAGGAAGTACAGACTCATACACAATGTCACACAAACTTTGCAAAAATTAAAGCGGTTAAACGATTTTTCAAAAAACTCAGATTTTCGTAAAATTCGAAAAAACATCAAATTCGGACCGTTCAATCCATATTTTCCGAATTCAATATCCAACCTTCCTATTATGATACTCTATTGATAAAAAAAATTATTAAAAAATCTTAAAATTTGTTGAGGTTAGAACGGTGACAGACTTTTGTTGAAAATTTCAAAATGCAGTAAAATTCGTATTTTTTTAGCAATTCCAACAAAATTCTCAGAAAATGAAGAGCTCGTGTAGATTAACATGTGTGCAAGACGAGAACCCTGTAGCTCAAACAGTTCTCGAGTCATAAACGTTTGAATTTTATAGTGCCAGAAAATACACACACACACACATCCGGACATTTTTTCTAGATATGATTTTTCAATGTTTCGAGACATTGTAAGCACATTGACATTGAAACCTGGAAAAAACAAATTTCGCGGTCACAAAGCTTCCTCTACGAGGAAACAAAATTACGAGAAAATATACAAATGAAATTTTTTTTAAATCGTCGATATTTTGTTGAATACGGTAAACTAAATATTTTTTCAATAATTACAATTTTTTTAATTATTTTGACAGAGTATTTGGTTTCTAACGGATTTGGCAGCGAAATTTATGAGTGGAACGACTAAAATTTGCTTCCGAAGAGACTTTCTAAAACATTGTTTGCTGCAATGACACTATTTTTGGGATTATTCAAAAAAACGTTTAATCGAACGTATCGAACAAAATATCCATCTTTTGCAACAAAATTTTGTTTCCAGTGTAGAAAATTATAGATTTTCGTACGTTTCAATTGTTGAATTTCAACATATAAAAGGCAACAGATATTTTTATTGTCTATGCAGAATATATTCTGTGTAAAATCTCAATACGTGAAAATGCATGGAATTCTTTTAACTCGGTCTCGTACCGCAAGCCGATGCACTTGACTCGCATCATTTCAAATTCACTGGCAGGGTCGATTATTGAGTAATCAATTAGATCGCGAGTGGAAAAGCAGCGACAAAACTGCTCGTCAGCACTAAACGTGCAATTATGTCTTTTAACATGCCACATTAATACAATGATTTGCGTTAGGCTCGTTTATCGCAAAAACTTAAAATTCAACCAACAAAATACAACGCGAAGCAGAATGAAAAAAAAAACGGGAATGTGACACTCGTGACGAGGAATGACTTGCACAAACCGCCAAGTCCATTCCTATCCGATTCAACACGATAATCGGGCATAAGCGTAGTACAGAGCATGAGAGAGAAGAGAGGTGCGGCAAGGAGTGTGCACTCGCGTGTCGTTGGCGATAAAAATTTAACGGCAATACAAAACGAAAGAAAAAAAAACAGATCGTTTTACCAAGCAAATGGACTGTGTGTTGAAAATTCATTTCTTAATTCATTGCAATAAAGTAAGAAAATTGTAGAAAAGCCTGCGACCGTGAAAATATAAGCAAATTTTTTGTTAACAATGGCTCGCTTATTACTGATAGAAAAATTGAATTCTCCATGAAAGTCGTTGGCACGCACGCAGTAGGACGAACAATTGAGGTAGTACTGTCAGTTTTAGAATTATCGTTCAAAATTTGATAAAATTTGGTACAGTAGTAAATTATGATGAGAAAAAAATCCAGTAAAATTTTCAAGAGCCTGCAGAGCACCATAGAAAATATATTTTCATTGGTAGTTTCATACATTTAACATTGAGTTTTATGATGAATCTTAGTTGTCACTGTATTTTACAATGAATTCTTATCAATTTTTAGGAGAAATCGCGGTTTTCATTGTGGAATACAATGAAATGTATAAAATCGATGTCGATATCATGAAATTACCACTGCGAATATATTTTTTGTGGTTCTCTGTAGCCTCTTGAAAATTTGAGTGGATCTTTTTCTCATCATGATCTACTACTGTACCAAATTTTATTGAATTCCGAACGGTAACTTCAAAACCGACAGCACTACGTAAACTTTTCCCTCGACATAGATAAGAACGAAATATTTGAAAAACGGTAATAAAAACAATGACGACAACAAATTGTTCGAACGATTTGGAATTTTTTCGAAAAATATCGCATATCATTAATTAATAAGAAATACGATTATTTATTCGTCTGCCTTTAATCGGAAATTCCGGATTACATTGCACAAATCGTATTGATGATTCTTCATTCGCTCAATCTTCGAACTGATCGCGTTCTCATTGCTTGTTTTTTCTCTCAATTAGTTCAGTCAAATTTTATCTTTGAAGGATCATGAAGTATTCTTGGAAACGTTAAGGTTGAATAATCTCCAGATACGATGAGCCTACAGCTCGAGCACGTTTGCTGCTCGTACGTCTCATACATTTTTGATAAGTCATCCTTAGGCTGCACTTTCCGGTGTGCAGTCACGAGCGAGCGCAGCTCTCATCATTCATCAGACAAGCAGCGGCTGTGTCCTCGGTCCCGACTCCCTCTCCCACGCCATGTGCTTAATTACTCCGGTGAGAAATATTTATCTTTTCGACATTTTCCTACTTTCACCAAAAGCTGTTTTTAGCATTAAAGACAAAATCTTACCGATAACTGACTTCGGATGGAAAATATTATATTTTCATCCACATCCATAAATTCTCCATTAAATCATTGGCTGTGGCTACTCGTCCGGATATTTCCTACCCTAAAAGCATGTCCGGACGAATAAGCAACCCTTAATCGTCCGGATAAAGCGGGAAATCATGGGATAAAGCGTATCCGGACGAATATTATTCGTCCGGCTATCCGGACGACTAGCCACTGCGTAAATCATTTCCAACTTTTCTTTTGTTGCCTGCACAAAATAAGGCGAAACTTCGACAGAAAATTTCCTCATTCTTCTATACTCCTCAACGATGAGACTTCTCGATTATTCAATTTTTCCCCAAACAACTTTCATGACATCGATTCATGAATTAAATAAAATAAATAAAAATTAATAAAAAAAAACAATAAAAACGCATGCAAATAAATAAAAATAAATGAAAACAAATAAAAATAAGTAAAAATAAATCAAAATAAATCAAAATAAATCAAAATAAATCAAAATAAATCAAAATAAATCAAAATAAATCAAAATAAATCAAGATGATTAAAAATGAATAAAAATTAATGAAAATCAATCAAAATTGATTATAAAAAAATAAGTAAATCACCAAAGAAAATATGAAAATGTTGTTTTACCTCTCGTAACTTTTGTGTTTCCTGTTCCTTACATTTGCCCAAACCTCGTCCTTGCCCACATGTATTTCAGTGATTCTTCGAAGTCTACAGTCACCGAGTACTCTTACGTTCCTAGTTTCTCCTTTCGGTTCTTCTACTCACGCATTCTTTCGATTTTGCTATTCCATCTCAAGTCGCCAAATTTGTGACGGCTTTTAAATTACTACATGAAGCAAAAAAGAACATTGGAAAGAATAATCGTTCATGGGAAAATGAAACAGCAATATGCACAATTCGTAGAGGCGTGCACAGTTATTTTGACTCTTTATTTCGATGATACAAAAATACAGGGAAATGAGAATTTCTTTCGTTTTTGTTCCGGACTGTATATTCGGATCGTGCTCGATAGATTGATAACGAAAACTATGGATCAATGACTGAATGTACTTTGAATTTTGAAGATTGGAATTTTTCGCGGCTAGATTTTAACACTGTGTTTGTTAATGCTCGCTTGTCGATGAATAGGCTTGGAGGGAGAGTGAACGGGAGTAGAATAACATAAAGATTTTTCGAAAGTGTTGAGTACATATGATACGGACGTGCCATGGTCTTATGAAATTGTACAAACGATGATCAAGGAAAAAAGAGAAAAAAGTTGCTAGTCATGCTCCGGTAAGTTCGAGCGACGATAAAATAAATAATGGTAACACGCGGGATAGCTATTTTTAAAAAACTGTTCCAGCAATCGTCTTGACAATGGATCGGAGAAATAATTCAAAAAAAAAGCAGATGAATATGAAAAAACTGCACACTTTGCAAATTTTCTGGTAAACTCGATTCTAACGTGGTCAACTTCCTCATCCGCAATCTCGGAAGCATTTTTTCCATCAATCAATTTTTACATTAAACGTTCAATAAAAAATGTCAATGTTCGTGAATTCTTTGTTTTTTCTGCTATTTTTGGAAACGGGAATGTAGTTTACGCGGTTTGGACGCAATTAAGCGATATGTCAGTCATGAATTTCTATTCCGAAGCCTCATGAAACATTAATGAGCCCAAACGACAGTCGTCGCGACGCGGGTCTCGGATTTTCCGCACACAGACCGTGCTAATCGAGGCGAAATTTATTACCAAGGCTCGACCAAAAATTCTGTCATTTCACGCTGCTTTTTCCGTTTCTTATTCATGAATTTTCCAACGACAATGTTGTACTCCTGAATACTCTAGAAAAAGGTCCAATGACACAAGAATTTTTTTTTCATCTCCACGAAATTAGTAAATTTAGAGAAATTGGTTAACAAAATACATTATTCTGTCAAATTTATTGAATAGTTATCAAATTTTTCACCAGGACTGCCAAAATTTGAAATCGTGGTTTGTAAGAATAATTATAAATCGAAATTGCAAAAATATGGATTCATAACGTTATCGAGAATATTTCTGAAATAATGAGACGAAGAAAAGACCTCAACCCATTCCTAATAGTTTTGGGTCTCAATGGATTTACCTTCGGTACTTTCTATTTTATATACGTTTCTATTAAAGCATAAAATACTCTGAAAGAAACTTTCAAAATCTAACTCTATAATTTTCGTTGGGTACCCAAACCAAAAAATCACATTTTTCGTCACATTTTCCACCTCCAAAGTTCGCAAGTAACTAAAAAATGATAAACGAATCAAAAATGGCTAATTAACACTTCAAAGATAATTCAAAAACGAAGATAACGAGGGGTAGCTGAGGTGCCAGTTTGTAAAAAAAGAAAAAAGCGATTTTCGTAAAATCAAAGTTTGATCATTTTGAAAAAAATTCGACTTTTCATATTTAGCTATCTGTGTCTCCTTTAGCGCCAACTAGATATGCTGCGTGGCAGAGCTTGCCGCTAGTTTGTCTATGAATTAGAAAAATGAACTTGAAACAAGTAAAAACTTGATTGAAAATATTTTAGAGCTGTACGAAATTTCACGAACCAAGATACTTTTAGTTGGTATGTGAGGAATCACTGAACGCAAACGACAGGGTCTCAATTTGCCAACACCGTGTGTACGCAGTGAAAAGCTGAACTGCATGGGTAGAGACTATGCGTATATAGAGTTGCCCAGCGATAAATTGAGACCGTGCCAACGCAAAGAAATTGTCAACACACAGCTGATAATGCGAGTTTAAATTTTAAAAGTTCAATCTACTGTGTTACACGCACGTGAGCGCCCCTGAAGTTTTCTTTCGACACTGTTCAAAGCGTCCGTTTGTATCAACTGACGGAATACGTGAGAACGAAAAAAATGTCCTGTCGGTCCATCAGACCAGACAGTGTCGAAGGAGGCAAAAGCGAAGAAAAAAATCTGCAAATGCACGAAATTCATAGGAGCACCATTCCATCTTGTAAATATCTTTGGGTAATGCAAAAACCGAGAAAAACAAAAAAAAAACGCTGCAAATTGAAAGCTGCAAATCGCTCCCTCAAAAAGTACAGACTTATATACACGCAATATCTTTGAAAATTTGTAAAAATTAAAGCGGTGAGATGAATTTTCGAAAAACTCAGTTTTTCGTAAAATTCGAAAAATCATAAAATTCAAACCGATACGCTATTTATAAAAAGAAAATGAGTAATAAATTCTAAAATTTGTGAAAGTCAGAGTGGTGACAGACTTTTTGAATTAATTTTAAAATGCCGTAAAATTCGTATTTTTTTTTTTTAATAATTCCAACAAAATTCTCGTATCAGGGAAAATGGATGAAAGAAAAGTGGGAAAAAATGAGAATAAGGAAGAGAAAAAAAAAGCAAAAGTGAACAGATGGTTTTGAGACAATATATTTATTTATTAATAGTGTGAAGTTTGTTTTTTTTTGCGTTTTTTTTTTCATTCAACAATAACAGTGTAGTTAGTAGGCGTAACAAGAGAGACGAGGGTAGGTTGCGAGAAACCTATCATACTTAATTAACGTACGCCAACAAGTTCACTATGGCAGCGGGATCCCAGAGTAGCTGAATGTTTCTCATTTCTCTTGCATTTTTCGCTTTACTACGTTACGTCCATTAGATTCATCTCTCTTCGTCCCCCCACTCCTATTTTCAACTCTTAATAATACGAAGAATAATAAAAATAATAAAAATCATGGAATAATAATCATTCGTAATCTTGAGTACGATCTATGTGCACGATCCATGTGTATTGTGTCTTTGTATTCCTTTAACTAGAAGCGAAAACTCTCAATGGTAGGAACGAAGATCAAGAACCGAAAAAGTGCAATTTTTCGATTAAAATTTCTGTTTCATCAATCAATCAATCAAATCAATCGTTTTTCGTTTTTATCTGAGAGATTTTCGTACAAAAAAAAGCTGCAAAGTCTGATTCGAAAAAAAAAATTGAGGAAATTCAAAAATTTCCGATGCGATCGAAATGTTCAGGAAATGAGTTTTTCTTTTAATTCCATCAGTCGTTAAAAATCGTTTCGTAAAACCCTCGAAGCTTCGTTCGACTATTGACAAGTTTTTCGTTCCTCTTTCTTCTTCTTTTTCCCTCATCACTCAATCGTTGGTATTAATTAATTGAACTGTGACGGACATCCGAAGATCAACGGATTGTCTCCCAATCAAATTTGCGGCAGGTCCTCCAAAGCAAAAATGACAAGTATATTATTCTTGAATCCTCGTGGCAGTGCTTCGTAGTGAGTAAAATTAATACCTTATTGCCATTAGTGTACGAATCATGTTTTTTTTTAAATCTTTTTTCTTTTCATTTCGATGGCGTCGTGCTGAGGGTTTCGTCGCATAAATTGAAAAATAATATCGGTAAAAGTGATATTCGGGAAAATGATAATTGTTTGAATGAGAATAATTACAACCACCAAACCTTACACGATTTACGAAAACAATAAGTCTTGTTTGTCAAGTCTTAACGTCGCAATTGCTGTTTTTTTGTTTAGCGGATATTTTCGTATAATTAATCGTTAAACGTTAGAGATCGGAAGGTCAGAATTCGACGCTGAATGCGTACGACAACGTCCCGAGAAAAATAAATTGATTTTTATTTCGTTTATTATTTTTTTGTAGATTTTGAAAACCCTTAAATTTTATTCGGTGCTCGATCGAAGGCCCGATGATTTTTCCTAACGTGGAACAACTGTTTCGTCGATCTGCGAATGTCTCGGAATTTTTATTTCTCACTTGGAAAATATTTGAATGTTTTTTTTTTCAAGTTTTTAAAAAATTTGACAACGTTTCGAAAAAATGATTCAATTTCTGGGGGTATTGGAAAGAAAACCGTGAGATCATGGCGGATTTGTTCTGCGTGTAGAAATATAGTGTGCTGAAAGAATTTTTGCCTCTTAGAACGAGTTTTGCGCAACAGACGTTTTAAGGTGCTCCAGTTGCACTTTTTTGCATTACAGACGAGATTTTGGGACGTTCGATATTCGTAGGCCATGATTACATAGATTTATCGATTAAATGTCCTGAGGTTTAAAGTTTACACTTGAGTGATAGCGTCATTTCGGTTAAGACGATTTAACGAATAAAGGTTCAATTCAATAATCTGCAATATCGCTTTGAAGTTGAGGCTAATTTATATATTTCTATCGAAAAAAATAAAATTGGTTATCGTGGAAAGCGATTTTCAATTTTTTCAAAGGAAATTTCTCTGTTCGATGTTTTTTGTTCGACAAATTCGAATTCAAGATCGTTTGGAATTTTCGAAATATTTTTCAATTCGTTTCCGATGAAAATGTCCCGATTGGATTTTCTTGAACGAGACTGGCAAATTATAGGAACCAGTGATGTGTGTCGTTTTTATAAACGACCAAAAAATTGCTTCGATTGGGCAATCGGAATTAATAAATCGGAATTAAAATAAAAAAATCACTCGCTCATTAATAAATTGACTCTTCCCGCGCACATGTGGTCATCGTACGAAACGAAATTCGTAGTGACCATTGGTATCAACAGAAAATAGTCATTTTATTTAGTCAATAATAATTCGCATGGAGAATGACGATGATTATTATTTTTTCCTTCCTCTCAACGTTTTCCTCTTTGTCTTCCATTCGATCATACAATTTCGTGTCTCCTTGATTTTAAACAGGCTCTTGTTGGCGCACAAAAGAGTTGGGCAGTCGATCTCTGATTCAGCAAACGTGATTTTTTTATCAACACACTCACTGTGAAGGACTGTGGGAAAAACGTGCAATCGTTAAATTTTTATTTTTTTGTTTTTTTTTCATTTTTTTCTCCTTCCTTTTTTACTTCTTCTGACTATGTACAATATCTTGTGTATTTAAGTTGTGTATTTTCATGCTAAATACTATGGGAGGATTTTCGGACAAGGAGGATTCCCCATATGGTCTTCGTTCAGTTTTCCTTTATATTTTCCATTTCCTAAAACTATCATTTTTCTCACGCGTTGGACAAACTAAATGTATGCACACTTTTGTCGAACCAGAGGACGAAGATCGAAACGAGGATACAGGTTACTCATTTTGTTTGTTTTTCTTTTTTCAAATAATGCGAGTTTGGAACTCTGACTTTTCAACTTTGATCAAATCACAGATGGATCACTCCCGTCCGAGAATATTGACGTACGTACACAGGGTGTCCCACTCGCGAGACGATATTTCGATCGGAATAAAAAAACTCAGCGAAATTTCGAAAATATCGAAATTTTGGAAAATGCTGAAATTTTTTCTGCAAATTAGCTGTAGGAATTAAATTTTTTGCTGGTAATAATAAATTTTATGCAGAAACAATTTTTGGCCGAAAGTTCGTTCTGTAAAGACTCCACAATGTGGACACCCTGTATAAAAATACGCGGTCATGGTTATGTGCATATGTATGGCGATACATATGAACATACACATTGATAGATCACTAAAAAGTAATTTTTAATTCGAATAAGTCTATCTTTGATTCTCTTAGGCTCGGGTGACGCTAGACTGGCCCCCTATAAAATTTGTAGTTTTGATCACTCATTCTTTATAATTTAAATCGCAAATATTCGATTTATCTAAGTTTCTCTCATCTATTAGGAGAATTGCATTATATTCGTTTTTTTAATTTTTTTTAATTTCATATATGTATATAATATACTTTTTTGTTTACTTTAGACGTTTGGTACGCGATAGACTATTGTACAGAGCTTTTTATCAGATATCCCCATACTCTTTGTTCTCCCTTTTCATTAGTTATTTACGTCTCTCCCCGTCTGTAAAAAGCAGCATTATCAAACAGAGAGAGAAAATATATTTACATATATTTTGAATTTGTTTGTGTACACCGGTATTTTTTGAATTGGATCTTGAAACTTGGAGACACGATGGAAAATGAAATTCTGAAGATTTCTGTCTCTGGTCATTTTTCGTTCCGAGCCAGCGTTCACGAAATATTCATTGATTAGTCGATTGACGGATTGAAAATTGACCAATGACTTTTCTCTTGAGAATTTCTGCCTCTATCGATCCCCCTGAATGCTTATTCGAAATTCTGCAAATCCTGCACATGTGCAACGGATATATCATCGGAGAAAATCTACAAATACTTTATTTTTTTTTTTGTATTCGCCGACTGGTTTACCGAGTCTCACAGTTTTGCATCGTTTCTGCAACTATTAAAAGGCTCGAGGGCAGGAAGAGGGAGCTAGCCCTTGTAGAGACAGCGTGGAGTAAAATGGAGTTGATTATATAATCGCACGAAATTCTCGACCGTAACTCTCAATGTTTTCGTGCATTAAAATTCAAAATTCGCTAATCCACTAATTCTAAATATTAATCAAATCTTACGAAGATTTCAATCGAAATATGAAAATGAGTATCATCCCAAAAAAAAAGAGAAAACGATCGTTTTTTCAAGGGCTTTCAAAAGACTAATTTATTCGCCCTTCCAGATCAACAGCCAATAAAATAATAAATTGTCAAATTTTCCGAAACAACAAAATTCACGTTCATTTAAATAATTAGAAATTCAATAATGACCTTCACAACGATTAGATAATCATTTCGATTATTATTACCGATATTTGTGATAATACTCATGTTCACGATAATAACAATAATATTGCACTCTAATTCATAGATATTCCAATCACGATGACGATCGTCATCAATTAAACGTGGTGTTTTTTTTTCTTTTTTTTTGGCTTTTCGTAAAATTTATGTCTTTTTTCAATGTCTTCCTTCAATGGGCGGATACGACTACTGCTAAGGCCTCGCTTATATGAATTATCCAAAATTAATGATAGAATTTAGTCCCATACATTCAATCACTAACGGTCTAAATAAAGTATAAATATAAACAAATAAATAAACAAATAAACGAATTTACATGTATTTATTTGTTTATATATTTATTTATATTTATGTATGCCTGTATATACATATATATAGATGTATATATAATCGTTAGAATTCGGAAAAGCTGTATTCTCGCGATTTTCTTCGGAGGTTGAAACAAACTGAATGAGAATCTGTTTTTATTTTCGTTAATTTCTTTTTTTTGAGGAAAAAACTGAGAGATTTTTGCGTTCGCGTCGAAATACTTCAATTCCAACTACTCTTGGAATATCTAACTCGCATATTTGACGTACAATTCCCGCTGGACGTGAAATTCACTCAGCCGAAATCAGTTTGAGAAAAATTTCTTGCACGTTGAAGAATTTTTATTGCTTTTTTTTTCTCTGTGCCGCTCTCGGGTGTGTGCATTTCTTGTTCTAAGGGTTTAGAGTGTTTCCAATCGTTGATGATCCAATTAGATTATTTTTACAGTCTCGAAAAGTTGTTGAACAAAATTCAGAGATATTTTTCTTTGGTGGTCGGGTATTTTGGCATTGCGGAAGAATTTTCATCCTTTCATGACTTTTTCTTCGGCATGCAATTTGTCTGCGATCCAAGGAAAGAAAATACAAGCGCACCCGAAAAAGTGAAATCCTGGAGCATCGCGAGTTTAAAATTTAAAACATTTAAAAGATTCATTTTCTAAAATTCTTTTTTTTTCCCCAATAGGCGCAGGAAGTTTAAGATTAAGGTGTGTCCTTACTAAGTGGTCAGTCTACGCCGAAAGCCCACGGTTCGAGCCTCTCCTTCTAGAGTCGTCATTTTTGTGTGTGTGTGTGATTTTTTTTCAACTTTATTTTTTTTTTTTCAATTTTCTTTGTAATTTCTTTTTCTTCCTTTCACTTTTAATGCTTTTTCGTTTTGTTTTCTGTCTCTTCGTACAGTGGCAGTGTGTGGTCCAACTCAAGAAAAAAAAAACAAATGGTTTCTCCTCGACGAATTTTTTGGAAAATTCGAGAAAAGCGAAGATGATTGATTTTCGGCGAATTTTATGATTGAAGATATTTTTTGGTTTTTCATGTACTTTTTCGTTTTTCTTGGCACATGGGTTTCGAAGAATCGATGAGATTTTAGAGACGGAAACTTTTTCGACAGACTTTCGGTAATTGGCACGTAAAACATCACAGTGTCACTCAGAAATTAGAATCGAAGAGAAATATTAATGATGTTTTTTATGTTCCATTTTTCGTGAATCAAATCTTGGCGAAAAATTGCATTTGACAAGAATTCCAGTCATTCACGAAATAACGACGTCCCGATCGACTTTTTATATCAATGATAACAAAAAATTGTGAATCGACGTTCGTATCAATGACTTTCTTGTAAATTTTCGTGATTTTGTAATTTAAAAAGATATTTTTTTGAACACTCGTGTTGTTTTTAAGACACTCGTAAGTATTTGGATTTTGTATTATTTTAAATTCATTTTGAAAAATTCTTTGAGAAATTGCGCACTTTCGAGATTAATGTTTCGCGTAAAAAAGTTGGAAATTTCATTTATAAAATTTCGCCAATTATAAATCGAACGTGTGATTTATTTATTTTCTCCAATTAGCACTGAATAATATAATTATTTCGAAGGTTCTCCAAAAATATGATAAACCATTTTTTCGCTGTCACAATAATCACGAAAAATGATTCATCGACTCGCGAACGCTCTGAAATTCTCACCAAAATCCAACTACCGCAAAAATCAATTTTCACGAAAAATGAAACCTAAAAAAATAGGAGTTCGTATAAGAAGCAAGTTTGGATGCTGCTGGCTGTCCGATCCGAGGTCAATTTTCGTTCGATATCCGCCGACTAACAAACTTCTCATTACGTATTCACATTTTCTTTCATTTATTTATTTTTCCCATTTTTCCTCTCTCTCTCAAGTCTCGTTCCGTCTTATCGATCGCAGTTACAATCGAAAGAGAGACTCGACCGGGCCAACAGTTTAGTGTAGAGTTTAAAATGCCAACAAGAAAATATCTCAATATTTTGCGTTCTACATCGCTGAGTTAAGATTCTGTTTTTTTTTTCTACTAAAAAGTTTATTAGCACTTATCGATTTTTTTTCTTTTTTTTTGCTTTACCTTCTGATTCTTTTCAATTATCATTATTTTTTGTTTAATTATATATCCTAATGTTATTAATGTATATAACAATATATATCAACGAACTGAGATCCCCGTCTGACGGTTTTTTTTGTAGTTCTATTCGTAAAAGTGTGTGTGTGTATGTGTTTGTGAAAAATTGAGAATTATTGGCTTCGGAGTATGAATTAAAAATGTTCTGCTTGTGTTTTTTGCTAATTTTGCGGTTGTTTCTTCGAATTATTCGTTTCTCACTGTTTGTACGTCGACTTAGTTGAAATTTTGGTTGTTTCGGTAGCGTGGAATGTTATTCACAGTCTGAACGATTGAATTGATTTGGTTTTGTGTTTTTTGGTGTTTCGAGTGATTCAATGGCGTTAATTGTAATTTTGGAGTATAAAATTTAGAGTTGATTCGTGGTCAAATTTGAGGAACCTTGTCGAACGAGGATTTTTCGATTTTGGGCTCGATAGACATTTGTTGGGGATTTTTAATCCTGAAAAATTAATATTTTCGAAAAGATATTTCTATAAATTTTCTNGCATGTGTTTTTTGCTAATTTTGCGGTTGTTTCTTCGAATTATTCGTTTCTCACTGTTTGTACGTCGATTTAGTTGAAATTTTGGTTGTTTCGGTAGCGTGGAATGTTATTCACAGTCTGAACGATTGAATTAATTTGGTTTTGTGTTTTTTGGTGTTTCGAGTGATTCAATGGCGTTAATTGTAATTTTGGAGTATAAAATTTAGAGGTGATTCGTGGTCAAATTTGAGGAACCTTGTCGAACGAGGATTTTTCGATTTTGGGCTCGATAGACATTTGTTGGGGATTTTTAATCCTGAAAAATTAATATTTTCGAAAAGATATTTCTATAAATTTTCTCGGAAATTTCTGTGGGTTATAAAATAATGTTGAATATTAATTTCTTTTTTTTCACTCTTTTTACTCGTGATTGCAATTAATTGAGAAAAATACTCGTTCAGAGATAATGGGAAAACTGAGAAACTGCAACGTTACGTCGTTCGATTGCTCGCCGTTGTTGTTTTTTTTTCGCCAGAAAAACATCGTTTTGGCTGGTGAGAATGATTTTCCTTAAAAAATGAAATTTCATGATTGCTCATCCATTGAATTTTAAATGGACTTTTCGGAGGATTTATTCTTTTCTGTCTCGGAAATTACTCCGAAGCCAATAAAGCTTGAACGTGTGATGAAGATTAAATGCGGTTTCCGACAACTTTTTCCAATTGCATTGAAATGAGAGAATGTACAATGTCGTTGAAAAGAGCGAATTTTGGTTCATACTCTCGCGGCCGTTGTTAAGGTGAGAATGTATAATAAGTGTAACGTTTAAAACTGCGTCAGATTTAGTTCTACAAATTGACCTATAAATCTGATATTGCTTGAAAAGAATGAGACGCCGTTGAGAGGCAGAGGCGACAATGGGTTAATATTGCAGTGCCCCGAGGAGGCAAATTCCGAAAATCCGCAAATATTTATTCGCCCATGAATCCGGTGAAAAAACCGAGTGAATTTCGTGACTTTTGTTAGTGTTATTGAAACGCTTTAATGGGCTAATCAAGGTGGATGGAGATCGCGATGATGAGCTCTCGCGGTGAGAATCGCTTTGAGTTCGGATTCGAGTTGCTTTTTTGTTCGCTCGCTGACGGACCTTCCGCCAACGGAAGGTTGTGCAGTCAACCTTGGCGTGGAGGAAGATTCGACCGCAGATTTGGAGTCTCTGTTTTCATGGCTGCGAGCCCGTCGAACGGGTTTCTTCGTGGGCACCACGAAGATTTCGTCCTGACGCAAATCCGGAGGCGGCTCGGGAAGCTCGACATTAGTTTCCGGCGCGGGGAGAGTGTAAGTCGAGAAAGTTCCGATTGCTTCGGAAGAGCGACTGAGATCGATCGTGCCCGAGCCCCATTCCCGCGACAACTTCCGGCCAATCACCGCCGAAGTGAGCTCCGCGTTCGGCGACAAAAGTGGACTTTTCGTTGCTGTATGGCTGGTCGAGTGAGGCGGCGGTCGGAGAGTCGCGAAAACCGGAAACGACTGGCCTCTCCTTGCGGGACTCCGCGAATACCGCGGAGTAGGCGCCCCGCCGCTAACAGAGTCCGACTTGACCGGAGCCAAAGGTCGGAGAGTCGCGCTGCCGCCAAAGTTGGAGCCTAAACGTGGTGGCGGCGAGCCACCGTCCCCGTGGCTCAATCTGCGACCGACCGTTTCCAAGGGACTTCGCGCACGCAAGTTCGTACTGCTCAATGTAAACTCACGCGGCTTCGGGGCGTCCAAACTCATCGGCGCCAAACCCAAACGCGAACCTGACAAATTCGTCGAACTTCTGCACTTCTCCGAACCCTTGGGACTTCGCGGCATCAACGGACTCTTGCTCCTGCTGCGTTCCCGACCCTTTGGTGGCTTGTTGTCACGCTTTGCCACGCGCGATTGTTCCGCCTCTTTTGCTGGCGCTTCCACTTTTTCTTCTTGCTGTACTCTGCGCAATTTCAAATATTTTATTATTTTCTTTTCTTTCTCGTGACCATTTCTTTGACCATTTTCCAAAATTAAAAAAAAAAACAACAACTGAAAAAAATGAACGGTCCAAAAACTCTGTGAGCATTTTTAAAGAATCAAAATTATCACAACTGAGCATTAACATTTGGAGAGTTATAAGGATCTTTTCAAATGTTCTTCCAATTGAAAAATCTTAGAGATTTGTCAAAAATAAAAGTTTCACGTTTAAAAAATTAATGACCCAATATTTTTGAGTCTAAATTCCACCCATTTTCTCGTTCTCTGAATTGCAAACTATCATTGACTCGATTATATTATTTTATTATCAGAATCTTATTAAATTTTTTTCTGAAATAAATTCCTTGTTGAAAAAATCGAAAATAAATCCAAGCGCTCTGTTGTTCGATTACGTTAACTGCATTATTATGTAACCCGCGCTACGAAACTCTTTTTCCATGGTTATAAGAAAAAAAGGCATTCGAGAGAGTTATCTGTCAATCTTCATGCACAAAAGCACAAGGAGAGCATTTGAGAGATTGTTAATTTTGAAATAAGTTCATTTGAAGAGATTTGTTAAAATTAAAAGTTTCACGATTAAAAAATTAATGAATTTATTACGTTAATTAATTTTTTATTCATTAACAATGAATGATAATAAAAAAATACCTTCTAATTTCTTGGATCATTTCGAAGAACTGTGCTTTACTCTTACGACGTCGACGCTGTTCGTGTTCCTTCTGAAACATGGGAACCTTGTAGAGAATTTAATGTAATCATTGTCAATCGAGATTGGCAAATAAGAACTGAGCTACCAACCCGTTTGACGCTTTTTTGGAAGAGCGAAGTTATTTGTCCTTGTCGAACGGTATGGACGAGTTCCCTGGCGGCGTGATGGGGCGAAACGAGCTCCACGCAATTGATGAATCGGTAGAGTTTTTGCGAGAAAAACATGACGTTCCGACTGCGCCATATTGAGGTTTTTGGCCGATGACGTAAGCGCGGCAGAGTGTATTTGTAGAAGAGCAATTCCCCGACGAGGATCAAAGTTCCGACGACCAATCCGGTGCCCAGGAGACAAAAAACCCCGGCGACCGAAGCAACTCCTAGCGGTCGGGGTTGGCCACTCGTATGCATTCCTAAACCTGGATTCAGTCGGTCCTGCGCCCTTATGCAAGGCAATCCACCGTACCTGAGAAAATTATTTCAAAAAAATAAAAATCAACGAAATTTTTGGCACGAATGTGACATTTTGCATTCACCTTTGAAAGTCACACCTCCGGATTATGACGTAATAGTCAATGGGGGTGTTATCAACTCCACTCTCTTTGAAAAGCGACAAGCAGTTGAAAAATTGTAAAAAAAAATAATATAAAAATACTACAACGCATTTTTGAACCTCGAGTAACGACCACGATGATTGTATTTAGTTCTTGCGCAATTTTTACTATAAAAATAGTGTAAAAAATAAATAAATCAAAAAAAGTGACTTTTTCAGAAAAAATGATGCAGCAATTATAGTTTTCAAATTAAAAAAAAATATATCGTTTCATAAGTCTGGAATAGCATGGTTTCCGGTGGCTGTGGTTGAATTAGCAATCGTCCGAAAACGTATACGCCAGATTTTTACACCGTCGGCTTCCTACGGCTTCCAAAACTGAACAAACGGGCCCTTTCAAATAATAACGAGGTTTCCTACTAGAAGGTTCAAACTACCGACAGAGGCTGCCATGAGTCCCATTTTGTCGAAATTTCTATTACGTATCGTCGGTCGAAAAACGGCTGGGGTAAAATTAACCCCGTGTGATCATTGAGGATAAAAAAAAAAATTCTTATAAAAAAAACGAAGCAGCTGGAAGTGACGAAAACATATTTACCATTTTTCCTTAAGAATATCGAGCATTCCGTTGCTCGTATAATTTGCTATGACCTTGGAAATGGTCTCTTTCAAGGGATGACCTTTGGTAAGGGCAACAGCATAAGTGTCCTCTTTAATGGTGTCACCGATCGTCCGCAATCGGCATCCGTTATCCGTTGCCCGATAATAATCGAGTATGGGTGTGTCAGCGATGAGGATATCGAGACTTCCGTTCCGAAGACGTTCGACCCCTTCGGCAACATCGGACAGTGAGAAACGAGCCATGTGCGACCACAGCACATGATCCGCCGATTGTACGTAATACTCGGCCGCTGATGCCCGCGGCGTTCCGACTCGTTGTTGTAGCAGCTTCCGAGATAAACAACAACAAAAAACAAGAATTTTACGTTTTCGCGCGGTACCTTTTTTCAGTTTGCTTCGATTTTGGATGAGGAAACGAAAAAAAAACTTTAATTGCTTTTTCTTGCGACCTCGCTACTACGAAATGATTCTAGGCCGAGATTTCGCATTATACGAGCGTTCGTCGTCGTGTTTATGAGTTGGTAACCTGCCGTTTAGACTTTCTTCGGAATAATTGGGAAGGAACAATATTTGAGGAGGAATTGTTCAACGGGAGCTACTCACACTTCGATCGCGGTAATCGCTGACGGCCGAGTTGAAAATGAGTCCAGCAATGAGAGCGGCAATGTTGGCGGTATAGGAAGCAACGAAAATGACGCAAAATCCGCCCCAGATATTGATGAGAAATTTGTTAGGCCATGACTTGGGCGCCTTGAAAGCAACCAAATGTCCGCAAAGTAATCCCCACATGACCCAGAGAGCCGAGGCGATCGAGAAGTTTTTGCTGCGTTGACGGCCCCAAGGGTTCAGCCCGAAGGGACTAAACCATTCGTAAACGGCGACGGCCATCGCAGTGACATTGAGAAATGTAAAAACAGCGATCCACAGTTCGGTGCTGAAGGGCATTAGAAATGCTAGCAGCGGAATTTCCGACTTGGGCTTCGGGGCTGTTAAGAAACTGACTCCACTGAAGAAATACGGCGTCGTGAAGTCGATCACTTCCGCTCTCCTCGACAAAACGCTCATCGGAGCAAATGCCAATTGCGCGTGCCCGAGCAACAATTCCCCAACGATTCCATTCCACGTGCCATTCTGGCCGTTCCTCTTGCCGAACAAACCGTCCCGTGAGACGTAAAGATCGAACCTGAAGCCCAACTCACGAGACACCAGACTCAGAAGATCCATCGTCAGCCCGTAACAACACTTTGTCTCTTCACCTTGACGGCAAATCAAACCCCGCAGACAAAGACCTTCTTGCAAATTTGTCATCATTGAAAACGGCGGCGCCAATGCTGTTACGATTCGATATAACGGCATTCCTACTTTTTCACCACCTTGCTCCAAATACGCCGGTACTATTCCACCTCCTGGCCAAGTTATCGTGTCCAAACGAACTTCTTTTCCACCTCTTATCGTTCCCACCTTCGTCCATCTGTCAAAAGTCCAATTTCAAGCTATAGTTTCTTCTTTAATAAGCTGCGTGCTATTGCTATTCGTGCAAATGAGATTCGAGCTATTCTACTTTTCATTCGCCACCAAGTTCTGGATCGTTCGAATTTCCTTTCGTTTAGTTTTAAGGAAGTTGAGTCCCAAATCGCAAATGATAAGAAAATTCGGAAAATTTGCGATTTCGTATGAAGAATTTAAGAGATCGTGGAAAAATTTCACGACCATTAAGAATCTGGTTGTTGAACATTAATAAATTAAATGTAGTCAAATTTAGTTTTATGGAAACTGGTATAACTTTGCAATAAGTTTTATTTTTGACCCCTTAATTTTGCAATATCTCCAATATATTGAAAGCAGAGGAAACAAAATGAAGTTTATTGATTAATATTTTTTGTATTTGTTTAAAAAATTGTATTTAACAAAATGTTAATTTTATAATAACGAGTTTTCTAATCATACAAAAATATACTAAATTTACAGAATTTTCTTATCATTTTTTATTACAACCCTCGAGGTGGTGAAATTAATAACGATAGAATTTCTTAAAATTTGATATGTTTTTACACGAAATATTCAGGAGGTCGTGTACAAATTTCACGACGATTGAGAAGCTATTTATTGAACGATTTACATTAATAAATTTCACTATCTCGCCACTGTGAATGCGAGAGAGATAGCAGCAGTTTCCGAAATTGAATATTTTCGAGAGGGGGTTCAATTTAAAAAAGCCCCGGTCAGCAGGGCATTTTTGCCATCGTCCTGCGTACAGAGCTTTTTTCTGATTAGTCAGACGATATCGAAGAATTATAATTTCGAGAATTGGAGGTGAGGTTCAGTGACTGATGATCCAGCAAAAAATGTCGTTACTTTACCTCAATTGTGTTTTGTTGCCTGGAAATTGGACAGCCTGCAGATTAAGCAACTGGAACTCAGCCTTGTCCCTGGACAATTGCTTCATGGAATCACGCAACTTGTTTGTCAGAGTTCTAGAAACGTTCTCCTTAATTTCATTAACGGATAATTTGGCATTGGCTTCTGGGAAGCAATTTGGCACGAAATGCTCTTTCAATTGTGCGTCGCGTAATCCATTGAGCGAAGTTTTTAGCTCGTAGAAAGTGTTGTCAAGGGCCTGGGAAGTGGCGCGTAACATTCTCGTCAAAATGGTGTCACCGCCGGAGATTTTGAGGCTCGAAGGCCTCAAGGCGAGCATTCCAACGGGCATGAAAGTTTTCGAGTTCAAACTTTTGTCAGTCAATCGGATTTCTTCGTCGTCGTCAAAGGTGTATCTGTCCTCGCGTTTCTTCACCATTTTCTTTTCGTGCTGCCATCGATGTTCCTGAAGATGATTCACGTCGTTGGCCAGATTCGACAGCGAGTGGAGATGCGCGCCGTTTTCTAGCACGAGGCTCGCACTGTGCTCGAGAATCTTTTCCAAAGGCGAATTTTGTTTCTCGCTTCTTGACGCCGGCGCCAAAGAATTGTACAATAAATGCGACGTTATCAAACCGGGCTCGTTCGGCCTGAGCTCCGCCTTCAAATCCAACCACAACCACAAAAACCTTCCAGCCATCATGTCGAACTTGGAAGCCGCTGCAAGAATCCTTCGCGCGTTGTTCAAATCGCAGGCCATCACTAAAACACCGCCGCTGCCTCCTTCCTCCGAAATTCTCCTCATTCTCAGCCTGAGGCTCTTGTCGTTAGCGGGTAAGTGGATTATTTTCCTCGGTGTGAGGACGTAACGATTACGCTGGAGAAGATGCTGCATTGGCAATAGAGTCGTGTCAATGAGAAGAGTAAACGCGTGCCAGTTTGCTTTGTGCATCAGGGCAGCAGCCGCCGCGCCTGCCTCTTCTGAACTTGAGCCCAACCGAGTCTCGAACCGTCCGCTTTTTCCCTGCGTAACAAAAAAATTCACTCTGTAGCCGGTTGATGGAACTTTGAGCTGCGGAACCAAGGGTTTCTTGCAATAAATATTGTTGATTATTGAGGGAGTTGAAAATTTTGCAACAATTGTAAAAACTTTGCTTCACCTGTCGCAGGAAATCTCTGTGGGTCATTGGCAGCCACAGAGACGGCAGGTTCAGCGAAGCTGCAGCGGTAATTAAAAACCTTGCCGCAGAGCCGCCTCCGATGACCAAACTCAACACGGTCTTTCCATGTTCTATGTCCGCGCAGAATTTGGTGATCAGCGAGAGCGGATAAGAGAGTGAATCTGTCATCGGCGTCATCCTCGCCTCCACGTAAGACACATCGATTTCGCTTTGCGAAGCTTCCATTCTCACTTCTTCCCAAGCTCGCTGGACATCCATTCTCGATGGTGTTTGAGGCTGCGACAAACACACTACCAAACGCCATGGTGAATGCGTCGTTCGTTGTCTGCTTTTTGTTGCTCTCGCAGCTTTATCCGCTTCCGCTCGGCAGCTCGATTGCAGATTAAACAAAATTGCCAACCAAAGAATAATTGATCTACAGGACGAGCCGGCTCGCATCTTCTCTCTCTCTGCTCTCTCCCTCGGACTCTCTTCCCTCCGCTCCTTAAAACATTTATCTTATTTGCTCCGTTAACTCATCTCTGCCAGAATTGAATCTGAAACAAATACCAATTGTATTTCTTTGCCAGTCCCTCATCCTTTTTTTTCTAATTCGTTTTTCCAAATGCATGTATTTTTGTATTCTTGTGAAAATTAAAAAAAAAAAATTTTAACTCCAACGAATCAAATTTACGAATAGCTTCAATATTTTTCATCATAATCATCATCATTTTTGGACACGTTAGCGTTGTATATTCATTCTCTTCACATTTTGGATAATCCCATTTTTTCTCATTTTCTACACAAAAGCTTTGCAAAAATGTTGTACAGTCGATTGAAAAATGAAATTGTGAACGAATAATGTAAACATTTACGATTTGAAATTGCGCACAAGTTTTTCTGGCCATAATTTTGATTATTCACTTTTGTAAATTTACACAATAATTAATATTGTTAATAACATGGATGAAATACGATTTGAAGAATTTTGCACTTCATTTCCCGACGATTTCATCATTTTAATGGTTACAAAATAAAAACGTTGAGAATTTTTAATTAATATTCGGTTCGCGAACAAAAACTACATTTGCACAATATTTGAATAATTCTCGCGCACGGTGATTTATATTGAAATTCTATTCTCAAAATGCGACTACTCACGATTATCTGCCTGCGAATCGGAAAAAAAACCTCAGCCGAAGATAGCACGGAATTTTCATGGAACATGAATACGTTGGAGGTGAGTATTGGTACGTAAACACACAAAATAGGAGTGGCAAAGAGCGGAAAAAAAGAATGTAAGAAAAGTGTGTTGTAGGGTTGCGAGGTAGTGTGTTTATCCGGTGAGATTTATCGGTCAACTGCTCTCCGTGACGCACGAAGTTTCACTGACCTCAGACAGAGAGTGATGTAAATACTCGAAGATTTCATCCCCTCGGAAGGATCACCATAACTATAAAGCGTGGTGAAAAAAAGTGAAGAGAACGCGTAGCACAAAAATGACTGGTATTTCTTCGTTTTTCGCGGATTATCGTGGCGGAACTTGTATATTTTCTTCCTTTTTTATTTATCTCACATTTGAGCACAGTTTGTTAAGGTGTTGGAATCCGGGGGGAGTTTGAAAAGAGTGCGGATATCGGCTGTTGACCAAAGCATAATAATACCTATCGATTGGGCGCTAACCGGTCTCGCTCAATTGTTGTAAAACAATGTCAATTGGTCAGTGTTGAGATGCAGCGGTGATTGGAAGACGCGATGAGGGGACGAGCAGACTACGAGAAGAAAAAAATTCGTCACTCGCCCACCTCCGGACGATCTGTCCCGTGGGTGACAGCCATTTTCGGGCAGCCCCTCCCTTTAAATTTCATCCCCTTCATCTCGCCCCTCCACCATTCTCCTTCTCCTCCTCCTCCTCCTCCTCCTCCTCCTGCTCTGCCTGTTCTTCTTTTTCTTCCTGCCGCCCCGCTCCCTTCGTCTCTTTTTTTGCCAGTGCTTCTACATCGCGCGAAACACACACGTCTCGAAGAGTCGAGGGCAAAAAAAAATCACACACAGCTACGCAAACTCGACATCGCGATACGTGCGAGACACAAGACGTTCCTACAAGCCCTTTTCGCGCGTGTGCATCATCCCTTACACCCCCCCACCTTTCTTTCTTTTTCTTCCCCGCCCCGTTCGGCTCAACGTCTAATTCCTCCGGTATCTTCGAACAAGAGCACTGGAATTCTCATCCCCCCGCTCTTTGACTCGAGTTCGAACGAGACTACTTCGGATTGCGGTGGAAATCCTCTACTTTATGCGAACAATGTAACGTCAATTGAACCACGATCGCCCACGTCAATGAGAACATGAGAACATGGAAAATAAAAGAGACCAACTTTTTACCCTTGAGCATCTCCGCGGCTTGATCGCCCGTTTGATTTTTCACTCACAATTATTCCCTTTAAGGCGGGGCTCTCGTTATTTTCTTTTTTGTCACCAATTTTTTACTTCAAATAATTTCTTTGCGTTCCATTAAATTCCATCGCGACTTTGGAGGTTAGGTCGAGCATTTTGGACGATAAGTGCTTCGCTTTGTGGCAGCAGGTGTACGAACATTCTGTCTTCAAAATTCTTTACCTAATTGTTGATTCGTTTATTGGATCGATTTTCGACGATTCCCTTTAGATTGAGTTTTTCGCATTCTTACACGCAAGTTTCGAAAAGTTTATGGAATATCTCTTTGTGTTTTGGCAAAAATCTACAACGCTCTATTGATTTTTCTATTATTCCCAAAACTTCACAACAAATTCTTCGTCAAAGTTTGTATCTTTCCAAAATCCAACCACGAAAATAAAAATAAATTTACGAATTGAATGTTTCGAAAGAATGTCTTTGTTCCTCGATCGCAAAATAATCGGAAGCTGAATTAATAAGATTCGGAAAATCGAGAAAAAAACGAAAAAATCCAGACACGAAAATGAAAATAAATTTACGAATGAAATGTTTCGAAACAATTTCTTTGTTCCCGGAGCACAAAAATAATCGGAAACTCGATTAATAAAAAGTTTTAAATATAAATAATGAATTAAAAAGTTTATAGAAAATCAACTTTTTCGTCATATTCTCCGGCAATATATTCCTCGAAATTCCAGGACGGTTGCGATTTCCTACATAACTCGTCGCTTGTCCTAATCCGGGTGTGCTATTGAGTCGATAAGGGTGTAGGGGATTGATTTTTCTCTTAAACTTTTCGTTTCTAAAAATAAGACAAGACCTTTCTTCTCGAATGAAGACATAAAAATAGGAGAGAATGGTTCGAAAGAGATTTTGCTTCTCGACCCTTGGTGTATAGTGAGAGGGCGGCTGTTTCCCTCGTCCGGAGTGTTAGTCAGTGTGTGCGTGTCCTACCGTCCTCGCCCCGAGAGCCGATAAAATCTCTTGATGATCGTTTCATCGTCCGGGAAACGGAACTACGCGGCGAAATGAAAAAGAACGAAGAAATAAAAAGAAAAAAAAACCGTTATAAAAAGCGTAAAAAACGTAAAAGAAAGTTTTTTTTGTTGACTTTATTCCCCGGATGATTGATTCGCATCGAGCGGACATCGGAATTCTGCTACGAAATAAAAAAAAGTGACAACGCGCAGGCAAGAAATCGCTTTTTTTTGTCCCGTTTTTCATGATTGTCTTTTTATCAGATGCCAAGGAAAGTACCTAACGAAATGAAGGAAAAAAACGCAACTACATTAAAAAAAAAAAAAAAAGGAAACGGGAAAGAAAAAAAAAGAGAAAAAATCCCCCTCGAGAAATTCCGAAACCTTTGCAACAACCTTTCCCCGAAGAGAAAGAACGAAAGGACTAGGAATTCACCTTGTATTTCCCACCCTCATCTCGTCGCTCTATAAGCTGGTCAATCTCAGTTAAGTCCTCCCAAGAGCCAAATCTCGCAAATTGCGTTTGCCAAAAATAAATGCCTCACACACACAAGACATTCGCGAGACTCGAGCCAAGAGAAAACACACACTGGAAACAAGAGAATTGATAATACGCAAAAAGTTGAGCATTTTTCTTCTGTCGCCCGAAAAATATCATTCTCATATATTTGGGATTTGTTTTTTTTTTTAATTTACACTGCGTTATATACATAGAATAATCGTAAATTACGTTTCGGAGTTTTTTTCTTGTTTTTAGCTTCGGGGATGACAAGAAAAAGTTCGATACATAGCTATTTTTCAACTTCTCCATCTTGTCGTTTTATTTTTTTCATTCTTCTCGTTTTACCTTATTGTGATGATCGGTTTTCACTTACACCAGCACCAAAAAGTTTGGAAATCTCTGCAGTTCGTATTTATACATTGAAATTCTTCAAACTTGAACGTTTCAACGATTGTTCGAATTATTTAGCACCTTCGCGAACGTAATGCATTATTTGTAAAATAAAATAATGAGACAAATGAAAATCTTTCATTTTCAACTATTTATCATCGAATTTTTTATAGTTAAGTTTGCATCGTTGGAATGCAGCGAAATTCTATTTTTTCTGCTGAGAAAATTTGGATGATTTTAAAAATCAAACAAATCGTCAATGAAAATTAATATTTTTCGTTGGATTCCAACGATGCAAACTTTAGCTTGGTTATTTTTTTTCCTCAGAATCGCGATTTTGTCTCGTGGATCAAATTGTAGATTTTTTAAATCAAATTTGAAAAATTGAAAAAGTTTGTACTCCAGTTCCTTCGTTTGGGAATTCACATTCTACTTTTTCATCAATCATTTTCTCGTCGAAGAATATTTTTTTACATTAAATTCAAGAAAAAAAATAAAGGTCCGAGTTGAATAATTGAAATCGTTGCAATTGTTGGAATATTTTAGTTTTTGAATAAAAAAAACTTTGGTAGAGAATATTCAGACCGAGTGAAAAAAATATCAAAAATTTTCAAACCGATTTCGCAAGCGCCAACAAATTAAAGTAAAAAAAAAAGTTCAACCATCGGCCGATTGAAATTCCAGATTTTCATCGATTGTGCTGAAGAATTTTTTTCTACTAACGAAATTCGAACTTTCCCGAACTTTTTGACGCCGTATAGCATTCGCGCGAAATCTTTGTAATAATATAATCTCAGTCGCTCTGGCTGGCCTCGTCATTATGCGTTTTCAATCCTCTCCCTCGATTGCAATCGCAGCTGCAATTGCTTCGCTATAACTAATAGTAACGTTTCCTTCGTTTGCTTATGTTTTTTTTGTCTCATTCGGAATGCTTTGAAGAGAGAAAGAGAAAGAGAGATATAGAGTTTTTGCTTTTTTTTTATCTTACAGGCAACAGAACGTGATTAGCACATTCCATCAGCTGGAATCGACACTGCAACGGTAGGTCGTGTAAGTAACTTTCGAATAATAGATTCTGAATTTTTTTCTTCTTCTTCTTCTTCTGATTCTTTCATCCATTATTATAATTTTTTTTAACTAGAATTTTAACTAAATAAATTTTGCTGCGAAGCATCACTCTCGAACGCGCTCCAAGCGTTGTTCAGTTCCATAAATATCAGCTTTGCTATGTTTTCATTCGCCGTTCCCGCTTGCTGAAAACATTTACGATTCATTATTATTTTTTATTATTTTTTTTTCTTCAAAAATTGAGATAATTTTCGAACGAACGTAAAGACCGAACATCGTTGATAAACTTCAATTACGAATAACAACGTTTCACTGAATTTTTGAATCGTCGATTATCAGAAAAATACTCTGATCTTGATAAAAATCAATTTGCAAGGAAAATAAATGAGAACCGAATAAATCGATTCGAATTTTAGAAACGAAAATAACTGACGATGTTCGCGAACCCTCCGTGGTGACCAGGGGTCAAAATGACCCCAAGGGCAACTTTGAGCTAGAATTACTACAAGTTATTGGCGCGCGGGACGGTTGGCATCCGTCCCAACGCTGCTTCAGGGTGCCCGAAAGAAATATTTTTTTTACACATTGCCTCCTTGCTGATTTTTTGTTGCCATTTTGAAAATTGGATACAAATTTTTGGCATGATATTCTCACTCTGAAAGGTTCAAACTAATATCCGGAATTTTTCTGTGTCGTTCGGAACGATAATGGTAACGCGGCAAGCGTTTAAACATGCCTGGGGTCATTCAGACCCCGTGTGACCACGGAGGGTTAATGAAGAGTTGAAATTCCGAAAGCAAAATGGTGGGATAAAAAATGATAACCAAAAAATCAAACAACGAGTGAATGATTCACAAGACCCGAAAAATTCGTTGAATCAAAAAATTGTAATTAGTGAGGGAAAAAAAAGGAGAAACGAGGAAATTGGAGTGTTGAGGTCTCGGGCAAAGTTGCTGAATCTCTAGTAAAGTATCGAGAGAAAGGAAACAGGTACCTTATCAGGATGAACAGCGAGACAAGCTTTCCTATATCCCTTTTTGACGTCGGCAGGGGTAACGAGTTGATGCATTTCGTATCGTTGCCATCGATCAGCTTCGGGCCAGAGAACAGTGTGGAGGGTGCAGAGTAGAGCTCGAAGGTTGCCCTTTTTGCCTTCGGTCCACTCGGTGACTTTGAGTACGTCGGGATCCATCGTTTTGGCAGCTTCGACTTTTCTCATTTGATTTATAGTTTTGGGGCTATCTTTGTCGGATTTTCGAGAGCTGAAAAAATTGTAGCCTTGGCTACCAAGAAGATCTTCAAAGGCGTCGCCAGGTTTGTTGGCAGATTTGTTATTGAGATCAGGGTTTCCGGTCGCAGAGGCTCCGAGGCCGCCGATCGTGTCGTTCGAGGTGTTGGACTTGTGGATCCGGGGACTGGAATGAATGGGTGTTCCGGAAGCGGCTGGACTTGCCGATTGTGGTGTATTGGAGTCACGCGGCGTACCGTTCCAACTGGAATTCAAACCAGCCCCCAACGAGCCCGCCAAATTAGCAAAAGGATCTTTTTGCTGCTGCGGCTGTTGCTGCTGTGCGGCAAAATTCGGCACGCTTGAATTTCGTGGGAAATTCTCTTCTCCGCCTCCGGTGGTTGCAGCTTTCGACCAATTTCCTAACAAGTCGCTCGTCCCACTCGGCGCTCCGCTCAACGGATCGAACAGCAAATTCCCCCGTGGCTTTTCGCCTCCTCCTCCTCCTCCTCCTCCTCCGAACAACAAATCGCTCATGTTCGAATTACTGCTTCGAGTCTCTTGACCCCTGGCTACGCCATTACCGAATATCAAATCACTTCCGCCTGCCTTCGCCGCACCTGAGTACAAACAAGATCAACACCCACGATCATCTCCATCCCAGAAATACTCTCGATAACGGCCAACGCTTTTTCCGAAACTGGTCTATTTCATTTTTTTCAAATAAACAAATCTTTTTGAAAATATTTTTGCAGCCAAATTTAGTTCATTCATTCACCATTATTATTGTTACGATTATTATGTCGGGAATGCGGGCTAAATTTGCGCGTAAGGGTACAGCAAGCTCAATATGAAAAGTTGAAAAAAGAAAATTCAAAATTTTCAAACTTCAATTTTATGAAAACCGCTATAATTTTTTTCTTTTACAAACTGGCACTCCAGCTCCCGCTCATTTTTTTCGCTTTCGAATCATCTTCGAATTAGTCATTGGTGATGTTTTTATTTATTATCATTTTTTAGTTGCTTGTGAACTTTGAAAGTGGAAAATTTGCCAAAAAATGTGATTTTTTCAGTTCGGGTTCCCAAAAAATACAAATTATCGGAATGAAATACAGCCTGAAACGTATTCTGATTGATGAGCTTCATTCCTGTGAAAGATTCATCAAAATTGGTTCAGTGGTTTCTGCGTGAAAAGGGCACAAACGCAATTTTGTAGCAGAGCTTAAAAATTTAGAAAACTGTGGCAACTTCAGTAAAATGTTGAATTTTTCTAGAGTCGAAATTTTGAATGATTTTTTCGAGCAATGAGAAGAAATGAAAAATTCATAGTAATTTCATCAACCACTGACCTTTTGGCCCGGAATAATAATTGTTAAGTGTGGATTATTCGTTCGTACCTGAAGAATTTTGTTTGGGCGTTTCTTGCTGGAAATTAGCGAATCCCCCGAGCAAATCATTTTCGCTGGCAGCGGACGAGGAGAATATATCAAGGCCAGGAGTGACGGAAGGCGAGTGTTTAGAAGGCGGTTGTGTGGGCTGTTGAGGCGCAGGATTGCCGAGATTGAGTAAATCAGCTTCGGCGAATTGGTTGGTTTGCACAGGTTCTTCCTCCTGCGGAGATTCCGGAGGTTCGAGTTCGTCCTTGTACTCCGCAGGTTGGATTTGAGGTTCGGGAGGAGGTTTGTTTTCGGTAGGGCTAGTTCGAGGGACGGTACGAAAATTGTCAAGAGTTTCTTCCATTTCGAGGGTGGAAGCGAAAAGAGGATCAGGAACGAGAGTGTGATTCGCTTCGACTTCCCAAGGCGCTGGAATCCTCGAGATTTTGGGGTTTTCCTCGGCCATCATGACGTTGAGAATCACTCGAAAATTGCCTCCAATCTCCGGCGTATCGTCAAGGTCATTTTTATCGAAGGACAATGTGTTTTCTGACAACGGTACGTATCCGGTGTGAAAATGAAGAGACGCTATTTTAATTCCTATTACTCGACCCAATTGCTGTCTCGCATGGGAAACGACGATCGTAACGTCACCCCGAACGGTTGCGTCCCCCAACACCAAACAAGCTTTTCCTTCCATCATGTCGTAAAGTCTCATTTCCTCGTAGTCCGGGCGTTTCGTTGAAAATACCAGTGCTCCGTTGCTGTAGATATCGACGTATGGACGACAGCCGTCCTTTGCCCTGGTGAACAGAGGCACTGGCTGCAGTACCAACGACCGCAGCACCAACGGTTTCGTATGCGGATGCACGCCCGAATTTATCACGCTCATGTAATTTATGCAGCGCAACTCTGAGGCTTGCAACTGCGGTGGCTGACAACGACGCGTTGTGAACAAGCCGATTGCCTCTTCCGGGGTCGTTAATGCACCGGAGTACAACAACAACGCACACGCCACTGTCGCGCTCGAATGGCAACCGTCCTGAAAATCAATTTTTGGCACAGAGTCAAATTTCGCAATCTGCACACCGAGCAGTCAATATTTTCATTATCGTTTCAACATCTAAATATGCAAAGTGTATAGGTGAATCAAGATTCTCCAAGGAGCGTAATAAACGCGCCCTGGAAACCGTGCAACAATGACAAAGAGTTGCAACTTTTTTTTGAACGATTTATTTTCCCTCGAACAGAATTTCGTTGCATTCCAACGATGCAAACTTCAAAATCATCGAACTTTGTACATTCATAGGCGAATTTAAAAAACTTGTAAAAATATTTTGCAATAATTTTAATGAATCTGAAGCTTGCAACGTTCAGATTGAACGAACAATATTTAGTGTATTTATTTTGTATTGAATTTTGGTAACTATGGTAACTTTATGGTGTGTCTCGAAATATTAAGGAGGTTGGCTACATACGACCATATGATAAGAATTTAATTAAATTTGGTGATAACATTTTTTATAATAAAAAACGATGACACCAATTTTTTCGATTTCTTCGTCTACATAGTTGTCGAATAATTGGAGTTTACAATATGCAAAATATACACCCATATATATATATATCTGATTCCTATGCTTATGCATGTAAACTCTAGTGCTCAATTACTCGAAAACTATGTAGAATAAAATTTTTTTTTAAATTGTACATTCATATTTGATACGTAAGAATATACTCACTAAATTTCATTGTTGTGTGTAGCCACCCTCCTTAAGGAAGTTGGCTACATACGACCATATGATAAGAATTTAATAAAATTTGGCAATAACATTTTTTATCATCAAATACGATGACACCAATTTTTTCGATTTTTTCGTCTACACAGTTGTCGAATAATTGGAGTTTACACCATGCAAAATATACATCTATATATATATCTGATTCCCATGCTTATGCATGTAAACTCTAGTGCTCGATTACTCGAAAACTATGTAGAATAAAAATCTACAAAAATTGGTATATTCATATTTGATACTTAAGAATATTCTCAGCAAATTTCATTAAATTCTAATCATTTCGAATTTTGCTATACTTTTGTTGTAACGACTGGCTCGAAAGGGCGAGGGTCAGTGGAAGAAGAAAAAATAGTTGAGAGGAAACTCACCATGCAATAAAGCACAACAATGTGATTGAAGTCGGCGTCGAGGTACCGATAGATATCCTGGCAAATTTGGTAAAGAGCAGAAAGAAGCGGAGCGTTAGAATCTGGTGTTGCGTATGCAAAAGTGCAGTCGATGTGTTTGCCCGGAAGTCTCGAGACATTTGGTCGTCCACGGGAGAGATTATAAAGTTGTATTTTGGCCGGAGGAGGATGTCTGGTTTGTAAATAGGCGCGAACATCTTCGACGTGATTGGAACGATAGGCCGACTCGATGCCGTCCGCGGGATAGGGCATCACGAGGATTCTCGAGGTCAAGTAACTCGCGTCCAGTTCCGTCCTGGCCATGCTTTGCTGCACCGTGTGCATCACTTTTGTCGAAGTGTCTTTAATGTTTCGGAAAATACTTCCGGCGCCTCCTTTCAATGAACTGAAAAGTCCGGAGCTGTGAGCACTCGGAGTTTTTGCTGCGGGCATCGCGCTCGGCGGAGCGTGAATCGGTGCTGGCCGAGGCGGCGCCGTGTTCGCAGGAGGCGCAGGTCGCGGCGGTGGCACTGTCGCCGCTGAACTCGTCACGGGACTCGCACTTGGCGGCGGCGGCGCTGGCCTCGGCGGCGGATTTACTTTCGCAACGATTTCTATCTTGGCCGGTTCACGAGGATCGAAATTGTTCGATTCCGCAATCGCTGCCAGCCGCTCCAACAACGCCGAGGTCGTTAATCTCTTTACCGGCGATGCCTCCAGACAACCCTTTATCAATTCGTGGATGCACGACAGCCGGGGATTCGCCAGGAGAGGCGCGTAGCGCGCGTTTGTTATCGCCAATTTGTTTCCTGCGAATCATTCGAGCATTGTGAAAACCTTTCAAACATTTCTATAATGTTAAGGACGTTGTATGCTAAATTTTCTATCGATAGAATTCCTTTAAATTTGCGCTACACAAAGGGAATAGTGATTTTTAATAGCTCGCTCAATTTTAAGAAATCTCACCATGTAGAAGTCGAGATATTCATTTATAAAAATCACAATTTTCAGTAGTGTCTCACTAAACAGCGTGTGTTAAAAGTTTCAATTTTCAACATTAAATATTTCGATTTCTAAATGGTGAAGTCTTTTAAAACTTTGCATACACTTTTATGTAACTTCGAAGAAGCTTTATTCAGTTTTTCATAAAAATCCAACATTTTTTCCAAACTTTGTTTATTATACAACAAATGCAGATTGACTCGGACAATCTTGGATTTAGAGTATGTTGTTATTTAGTCAATTTGTAAAAATTCTTTGTTTATGAACTTGGGCTCGCAAACCATTTTTCATGTAAGAAAAACTGAAAATATAAATTCCGATTTGACCGTCGCCATACAACGTCTTCAAATATTCAAAACAAAACTCGAATATCAAAATTCCCAAAAATACTTCAAAATTCAAACTTTTTCCAATCTACTGTTTCGGGAAACCAAAAATTCACTTTAATTACACGATTTTATTTTTGTCCTGCGCTCATGCGGTAAATATCAATATGAAGAAAAAAAAAACACTGCAATCGAAAAACATTCAAAATCCAAAGAAAACAAAAATAAAATGAATTAAAAAAAAAACCCTAAAAATTCCCTCATCGAAATTGAGGAACGATCTAAAAAAATGGATTTAAAATTTAGTTACGTCGGGACAAAAGTCGACCGAACAAGGATTCGAAGCGAAGATTATTGGGATTTTGTCAACGCCTGCAAAAATTTGCATTTTCCTGTCGTTTTCGGAAGTTTGGCAAACGAAAATTTGCGCCCTCCCAAGCGAAATTCGATTTAAAAACAATTTGAAGGAAATTTGTTGAAAAATCGAGTGAAAAAAACACTAGAAAGAGATTTACCTTCGGGGAAAGGATGTCGGAGACTGACAAGAGCATAAAAAATGCATCCGAGAGCCCAACAATCGACCGGTGGTCCGATAGGCTCATTGTTCCAAGTGTCCATCATTTCGGGTGATCTGTACATGGGTGTCGTGTATCTTGACATTTGATCCTCAAGCGTAGAACGTTTTTGGGCGTTCCATGAAGGATCGGGCAATATTTGCTGCGTGGAGGCGCTGCCAAAATCGCATAATTTAATGAGGCCATCGCTGCCGATCAAAAAGTTCTCTAATTTAATGTCCCAATGAATAATTGGCTGTGGCTGTTGACTGTGCATGTGGTGCACGGCTCTCGTAACCTGATAAGCCACGCGACAGATCTGCGTGAGACTCAAAGAAGAAACGCTGCTCGTTCCTCTCAACAAATCTGCCAGCGTTCCTCCGGGACACAATTCCGTAACTAACAAATATTCGCATCCTTTCCGATCCTCTTTCTCTAGCCTCTGAGCACAAAGATATTGGATAACGTTTGGATGTCCCGAAAGCTTTTTCAACGTCTCGATCTCTTGGATTATACATTTGTTGGATTCTTCGTCCACTGCGATCAGTCGCTGTAATCAAAATTTCGATTAATCACCACGTTGCTTTACGATTCATTCTCCTTCTGTTCTCCCAATATTTTTCAAACATTTTATAATGTCGAAGTTTGCATCGTTGGAATGCAACGAAATTCTGTTATTTTTTCAGTAATATTTGGTCTGGACACTAAGACGGTCCTCTCTTGCAACCCAAAAACTCAATCGACATGAAAAATTGTCATGATTTTCAAAATTCAATAAATAGTGCATGAGAAAAATATTTATCGTTGAATCTCAACGTTGCAAACTTCCGAGTCTTTTATTCTATCGTTTCAAAGCAGAGCCAAAAATTAGAATGCAGTATCGAACAATGACAATTATTTGCAAATGACAAACTGGAAGTCGAAGAAAAATACGATGCTAAAGTTCGCATCGTTGAAATGCAACGAAAACTGATTACTTTTTATAGCAGAGGACTCAATTTTCTTACAGTATTTGTCAGCGATTAGGGAAGAGTCTTCTTTCCCATTCGAAAACAGAATTTACTATAAAAAAATTGAAACAAGTGGATTGAGTATGAAAATAATAAATTAAAAATATATTTTTCGTTGTATTCCAACGATGTAAACTTCGGTATCATTGAAATATTGAGGTGGTTCCGAAAATCTAAATAATTGTGAGTGGTTCAAATATTTTTCGTTAGGCTCCGACAATGCGAACTTTAATATCGTAACATTTTGCCCACTTTGCCATCTCCAATTCCATTCCACCATTTGGCTCTTTTTTATCTTCCAGAAATTGGCTACTTCAGCGTGAATTTCAACCTCAGAACCACATCAACTTGGAACAAAGTATTAGAAACCCCCGGAGCAAAAAAAAACCAAAAGAATAATTCGTGTTATTAAAAAATTGTTTACCTTCAAGGCATACTCTTTTCCAGTGGCAATGTCCTCGACCGCAAAAACCAGAGCCCATCCACCTGTTTGTTACAAAGAAATTTTGAGATTCACAGAAATACTGCATTTCGTTAACCAAAATAATTGCAGCAAAATTTTCATTGCAAAATATAAAAAATACACCTTTCCTCAATACGCGTGACTCTGAAGTTTGCAACGTTGAGATTCAACGGAAAATACATTGTATCTTCATTATTTATTGAATTTTGAAATTCATGGCAATTTTTCGTGGCGATTGAGTTTTTGGGTCGCGAGAGAGGACCGTTTTATTGTCCGGACCAAATATTGGATGATAATTGTAAACTCTGCTGAAGAATCATCAGAATTTCGTTGCTCTCTAATAATGCAAACTTCAACATCATCGATACACTGTCAAAACACTTGACAGAATGCAGATTTCAATAGTCGAGTGTGACTGAATTCTAGAAAATATTGTCAAAACCAAAATTGACGAGCATTTTTTCAACCAAACCAAAAATTTTCCCTTCTTCGTCTCTTTGTTTGACCATTTTCCGAAATAAAAAAAAAACACAACTGAAAAAAAAACGGTGCAAAAACTTTGAGCATTTTGAAAGAATTAAAATTATCACAACTGAGCATTGATACTTGGAAAGTTATAAGGATATTTTCAAATGTTCATCCAATTGAAGAATCTCCGAGATTTATCAAAAATAGATGTTTCGTGTTTAAAAAATTAATGACTTCAATGTTTTTGAGAATAAATTCCACGCATTTTCTCGTTCTTTGAATTGCAGAATATCATTGACTTGATTATATTATTTTATTATCAGAATCTTATTAAATTTTTCCTAAAATAAATTCCTTGGTGAAAAAATAGAAAATAATTTCAAGCGCTCTGTTGTTCGTTTATGTTAACTGCATTATTCTGTAACCCGCGCCACGAAACTCTTTTTCCATGGTTATAAAAAAAAGAGCATTCGAGAGAGTTATCTTTCAATCTTCATGCACAAAAGCACAAGGAGAGCGTTTGAGAGATTGTTACTTTTGAAATAAGTTCAATTACACGTTCGCAGGCATGGCATGTCTGATATGTGAGTATATTGCATGCGTACATGTATGTTTTAATGGAGGCAGGAGACTTTCAAATCTCTAGGTTTATCTGTCGTGCATGGCAAGATAAAAGTATGCAATGTTGAGATAAAAATAGGAGAGGAAAAAACGAAACATCGTAAAAGAAACTATTTGCCAATGAACAAAAAAACATACGACATTGAAGTTTATATCGTTGGAGTCCAACAAAAAATATTTTATCTATTCACTGTTATTATTTTCCACACTGGGTCTCTTAGACCCAGAGCATAAGAAACCAAACTGGGTCTGTCAGACCCAGCGGGTCTCTCAGTGTGGTGGAAGTAGAAACTATCAGACCGAAAACATTCAGTTTTTGATTTGTAAAAATTGTCACAGATGGTTACTGCGTTTTAACTTTTGGCTCGGTTTTCTAAATATGAAATAATTAATTCCGTTGTATTCCAACGATGCAAACTTCAACATCGTAAAAACATTGTTTTTCGAATGTGGTACGAATGACGAGTGAAAAAGTCGCATACGAAACGTAGAGAGAGGAAAAAACAGATAAACTGTATGGAGGAAGGAATTTCGAGTGCGGAATGTTCGATTAAAATATATGACCGTTCGTTTTGACACATGTGACGATAAAATGCTTGGGCAAAGTGACAGAAATTCGGTTACGATCTTCACGTGGACAGGGGACGAAAAGATTTTGACAGTTGTACCAATTTCAATGAGAGTCGAAAATAATTCGAAACTTTGCGTTTGGATTGAGAAAATTGTAGAAAGATCAAATGCAGAAGGACGGAAGTGGGTGGATTTTTGACACTCACCCTCGGCAATGAGCCTTGTCACACGGAGCTTCACGTTGTTGATCTCCAACACTTGTCCCACGTACTCGTTCGAATTGACGTTTCCATTGAAGTAACCGAGGGCGGATCTCAAATAATCGGACATGATTTATTTATTTATTCTATTTTTCAAACGACCCTACGTCGTCTGAATTTTCGACAACTCTCGTTAAAAAAAACCAAGCAGTCTTTATGTTTTTTTTTTCCTTCACGAAAGATCAAACTGAGCCACCCGATGCCGATCATCCATATTGAATCTGTGACGTCACACGCGAGTTGTTCGGGGGATGCAGTAGCGTAACATTTGCCGGTGGCGCCACTCCCACACACTCCTGTTTATTGAATTTTTCCCTCACACCCACGTTACCACTTCTTGAGAATAAAAATAAATCAAACCAACAAAGAAAGAAGGGTCAGTTTTATTTATTCTCAGCATTCATTCCTTTTAATCGAATTTCAATTTTCTCCCTAAATATTTCCGGTCCTGAAGACACAAATAATTTTTTTTTTTTAATTTCGCTGTTTTTCTCTTTTTTTTTTAGTTTTTCACTCGCTCCTTGTTATGACAACTGTCAGAATATTCGTTTTTTTTTCGTAAATTTTCCATACGGATTTGCTCAAGCACGTTTGAATTTCTTCAAATTGGAGAAATGTCATATTTTTCGAACCTACAAAATTACGCGCTCTTCTAGAGCAGTTAAAAATAAATAAAACGCTAGATGAATGGGCGTCGTTTTTCAATGAATGTGAAAAACAAGTGCGACCTGCTGTCAACAATAAACTGTCACTATCTCAATCTGCAATGTGCCATGCCCACCGATCTTATCGTTGTTTCGAGGACTTGGAATACGACCAAGTGTCAAACGTGATACGTTGTGATTGATTTTTTGACGTTTCGATTGATATTCAAGTGGGTCTATTATTCTTTTACAATTTTATAGGTTATACATCCTTTTTGAGGTTATGTTTTTATTAAACAATTGAAACTTCATCAGTTTTCGTGCAAATATTCGATGGTTTTCGAGGCTAGACATATTTCCAACTCAGATCTCGTGTCCATAACCTTCAAACTCTGGGGTGTTTTTGTGAAAAATTGAAAAATATATTTCACATCGATATTTTTTTGCGAAACAATTCAAATAAACGTTTCAGGTTACAAATTTCCTCAATTTTCACATACCGTTGATGAAATTCTTGAATTGTGAGGTTATGTTTGCCGGAATAATGGTTAGAATCCTCAATTTGAATGCAATCACTTGAAATTTGAAAACTTTGAACTTTTTGAATAAACCTTACGAAAAAATTCTCAATTTTCATGGATTTCAAGCACGCATTCTCGATTTAATTTCCTTCAGCAGACAAACTGTACCTGAACCCGAGATAATCGACAAAACCACCAAACATGACGTCCGAAATGGTAAAATTCACAAAACTGAGAACGGCGGTGGATCCAAGTTTTTGGGCTAAACTTGCTGAGCTCAAACTGGACAAGTACAAACTGGAGGACAAAGTCCGAATATATCTTTGGGGTAGTTATAACGCGGTGAATACTCAAGAGCCGAGAACAAATCCCATGGTCTTGGATTGCACATCTTTCAACGAGTAAGCAACAAAACATATACCCTCAGTGGTCACACGTGCTAGAAAAAATGCGCTACCGGGTCGCAATGACCCCAGGCATGTTAATACGCTTGCCGTGTTGCCAGTATCGTTCCGAACGACACAAAAAAATTCAGGATATTGGTTCGAATTTTTCCTCAAGAGAATGTCACAACAAAAAAATTTTATCCAATTTTCAAAATGGCGAAAAAAAATCGGCAAGGCGGCAATGTGTAAAAAAAAAAATTTCTTCGGCCACCGCTAAGCACCGTTGGAGCGGATGCCAACCATCTTTGGCACCGATAACTTCTAGTAATTCCAACTCAAAATTGCACTTGGGGTCATTTTGACCCATGGTGACCAATTCATCAGCAAACGAGTCTTATCAAACTTGGAAAGTAATAATCGCTTGTAATTTGAAAATGAGTGGGAATAGAGGAAATTACCACAGGAACTTTTTTCAAGCAGATAAAATTTCCTAGAGAACATCTCTGCTGCATTTTTCTATCTCGGCTAGATTCGTGCGGAGAGCTGATACAAGATACCGTTGGGAATTAGCCATTTTTCAATGAGCTCTCAGGACGAATCGACCGAACGTAGAAAAATTTCGTGGGGAGAGTTTTTGTAGGTAATTTAATGCTCTACAAAAAAGGTCCTATGATATTTCACTCCAAGTCCAACGGTTTCGAAGTTGTGCATGATTCAACAACTTGCATCCTACAATTTCGATATTCGCGTCAATATTCTGACTCGTTGACCGAAATTTTGAGTCTGAACGTAAATTTAAATGGAAACAAGTGAATTCCACATTGTAACTGTTTCAGGTCCATCGAAACAACCTCTCACAACGCAGCAATCCCATGTACCGGTTACTTGATCAACACAAACACATACGAGGCTTTTAGACAAACAAACCCTGAAGAATTCATAGATTCGATGGGCCAAAATGTAGTGTGTGCGATAACAGACGGCAGAGCATTGCGCGAACCATGGAGATTAACTTTTTTCACGATTCTTTCGTACGCCGATTTGAAAAAGTACAGATTTCATTATTGGGCGGCTTATCCAACGCCGTTCAGTCTGCCGGAGCTGAATCACGTAGAAAAATCGCGATTCGCTGCAACGGAATTCAGTCCAGAACAAATGGAAAAATTCAAAGAATCTTATGATCCATTGAGCGGCAGAGCAAAAAGCTTTTTTTCTGTTCTCGTCGAAAAAGATAACTTGAAGCTGGTCGATTTAAAAACAGGAGTTGATCATGTCAACTCGCCCAACGTAAGAAAACCCCAAAAACATTGAATTTTTATTTTCTCAAGTTTTCCAAAGTTTTTCTTTAAATTAGATCTTTCCAGGATGACGAAACTGTGTATTTCGCTTTTTGGGATCCATGCCGAAGTTCCGAGCCCGGATGGCCTTTGAGAAACTTGCTGTGTCTACTTTTTTTGCACGCGACCAAATACGCCTTTGAAAATGTCATTAAAATTGTTTCTATCCGTGGAAACAATCTCGAACGAGCCATCGTTTTCACCATCAAAACCAACGAATCCGGCGATAGAGATGCTGCACTGAAATCTATAGTTACCGGACGTTTCGTCGGTTGGGAAACCAATTCCAATGGCAAAATGGGCCCAAATATCGCTGATTTGTCCGACACCATGGATCCAGTCAAGTCAGTATTTTCTTTCCTTTCGACTGACGTCGATATCCATCTTTTCATGATATATCGAGAGACAAGAAAAAATCTTAATTTTTCCTGATTTGTATTATTTTTCAAGTTGAAATTTCGATTATTTTTCCAAAAAAGTTTTTTTTTTCGTTTAATTTGAAAAATGTACGAAACTTTGGACACAAAAGTTTATAGTGACGGAAAAATGATGCATTTTTACCATGAAATTCACAGATTGGCCGAACGCGCAGTCTATTTCAATCTGAAATTGATGAAATGGCGTTTAGTGCCAGAACTAAATTTGGAGAAGATCAGCAATCTTCGCTGTTTGCTACTCGGGGCTGGAACCTTGGGCTGCTCCGTCGCCCGTGCTCTGATCGGATGGGGTGTAAAGTCATTGACTTTGGTCGACAATGGTACAGTTTCTCACAGCAATACAGTGAGGCAAAGTTTGTACGAGCACGAAGACGCTGTTAAACGTCGCCCTAAAGCTGAGGCTGCTGCGCAAGCTCTCCGTCGAATCTGCCCAACTTTGGTGAGTCACGAGTAATTTTTCGCGGCCAAAAAGTTATAATTTTTTTTTCAAAATCTTCCAACTTTGATTTTACGAAAATCGCTATAACTTTTTGTTTTATAAACTGGTACTCGAGCGACCGCTCATTATCTCCGTTTTCTAATTATCTTTGAATTGGTTATTAGCGATTTTTCATTTATTATCATTTTTTAGGTGCTTGTCAACTTTGAAAATGGAAAATGTGACGAAAAATTTGATTTTTTGGTTCGGGTTCCCAAAAAAAATTATCGGAATGCAATACAGCCTCAAACTTATTCTGATTCATGAGCTTCATTCCTGTGAAAGATTCATTAAAATTGGTTCAGTGGTTTTTGCATGAAAAAAGCCCAATCATAATTTCGTAGTAAAGTTTTATATATATAGATGAAATGTAAACATTTCTCCCACTTAAATCCATGAAAAATTAAAAAAATAGAATTTTGCAATTTTTTCAAAAGAAAAAAACTTTTTTCTCATTGTTTATTATATTTTATTTATGTTCGGAGGTTTTGAACAAATAATTAAAATCTACAGAAAGAGGCGGGGAAATTGGGTCGCCAATACGAAAATGAAATTTCTATATTTTTTTTTAGAGAAATTAGAGTTTTCAATTTTTGCATGCAAACTTTTAACTTCTTCGTCGACATGCTCGTTCTTATTGATGTTTTTTTTCTGGTCAATAGGACGTGCAAAGTTTAGTGTTTCAAATCCCAATGCCGGGTCACGTCGTAGGCCAAAGTATGATGACGACAACAAAAAGCGCGATTGAGACTCTGGAGAGTTTGATAAAGACGAACGACGTGGTATTTTTGTTACTCGATTCGAGGGAAGCGAGGTGGCTGCCAACCTTGTTGTGCGCGAGTTACAAAAAAATAGCGATCAACGCGGCCCTTGGATTTGATTCTTACACCGTGCAACGACACGGCACTCGTGATAACAGCGAAGCTGCGTCTCCCGATTTGGCCCTTCGTAATCCTTGCGGTCGTGACCTCGGTTGTTATTTCTGCAACGACGTAACCCAACCCGGAAATTCTCAAGTGGATAGGACACTCGATCAGCAATGCACGGTCAGTCGCCCTGGACTCTCGCAAATCGCTGCTGGTCTTGCCGTCGAATTATTGATTTCACTCACTCAACATTCCGAAGGGTAAAAAAAACAATTTTTCTATTTTTTCAATATTTTATCAAGAGCTTTTTTCGTCCAGCAAATTTCTGTCTCAATTTTGCTTCCTCATGGAGTAAGCTTTGTGACGGTGAATTTTTTTTTCCAGTTTTCAATGTCAATTTGCTCAAAATATTCCAAAACATCGAAAAATCATATTTAGAAAGTTCTCCGGATGTGCGTGTATTTTCTGACACTGAAAAATTCTGTTTTTTTTGTTTTCCATTTTATCAAATTTTTTTTTCAAATTTGGCGTGCATTTTGAATTTTGACGTGAACTTTTGGAAAATCATGAGAAATTTTCACTTTCTGACTACAATGGAAAATTCATCGACATTTTTGGACACTTTTTCCTCGAGTTATTCGATAATTGGGTAAATTGGGTAAACAACTGGAACAAATTTTTATTTCATACCTTCTCGATCGTTCACTTTTATTTAGAAAATTATTTTGCTATTGAATCTCCGCTGAAAATTCGGGCCGATTTTTGGCTCGTTCGCTCAATTCCCTGAAATCTCAATTTTTTTTTTCATTTCTCTACACGCACTACACGACAAAGTAACGTTTTTGCTCGTCATTTTGTTGCTTCTAGGCTCGAGGCGCCAGCATTTATGGACGACAATCGAGAGCGTTATCATGCGAGTGAGAAAGAAAATTGTATAGGACTTTTGGGCGGAGTTCCTCATACGATTCGAGGCTCTTTGTGGAGTCACGAAATGCGTTTGACGATAACTCACAGATTTCCTTCGTGCACGGCTTGTTCGGTGCCTCTGATTACGGAGTATCGGAAAAGAGGATTTTCCTTCATTCTCGACGCTTGCAACGAGCCGAATTACCTCGAGAGGCTCGCCGGACTCGAGGATTTATTGAAGAGGCCCGATCTCGACGAAGTGAGTCGATAGTTTTTTTCTTTAGATTGTCTGACGAAACTTGATACAAAATCATGTTGATTAAAATTTTGAAACAATCTTGAGCTGCCGGCGATGCTCCGATCGCGTTAATTGTACAAAAAAAAGTGTTTTTCGTTTTGTTATTTAATTTGATAAATTTTGCCACATCTATTTGACTTTTCAGCTGTGCTACACACTCGACACTTCTTCGGACGACGAGGACGGAAATGCGGGGCCGTCAAAGTCCTGAAAGCTCGACGCTGCCCCCTTTTCCTCGCTCGAAATTTTAAAAATATAAGCAATTCTTCGGCATCTCACGATTTCATGAATTTTATCGCGTTCGCAACAAAGGCTTACACGCTTTTGCTAAAAAAACAAACTATTGACGTACTTTTTAATATACAAATAAAAGGATGAAAGTAAAAGCTGGAATACGTGGAAGACGACAGTACAAAATGTTGAAAGACAAAGGCAAAATATAAAAAGCTCACTTTTAAGGACATGGTATGCAAAATTTTCTATTGAGAGAATTTCTTTAAATTTGCACCACACGAAGCAATTTCGCGCAATTTTGACAGGTTTCGCCATACGGAAGTCGAGATATTTATTTATAAAAATCGCAATTTTTAGTACTTTCTCACAAGAGCATGTGTTAAAAGTTTCAATTTTCAACATTAAATATTTCGATTTCTAAATGGTGAAGCCTCTTAAAACTTTGTATACACTTTTATGTAACATCGAAGAAGCTTTATTTAGTTTTTCAAAAAAATTGGTCGTAAAATGATTTCAAAATTTTGTTTATTGTATAACAAATACAGATTACCGCGGACAATTTTCGATTTAGAGTATGCTGTTCTTTAGTCAATTTGTAGCAACTTTTTTTTAATGAATTGAAGCTCGCGAAGCATTTTGCATGTAAGAAAATCTGAAAAGCAAAATTCGATGGCACATGAAAAATGCAATTTGCTCGTTTTCATTGAATCGTGCAACTTTTTCCGATTAGCCTTTTATTTATATTCCATGTTTTGACAATTGACACGCGACAAAATTTAAATTTGTTTTTTATGTTTCACAAAAAACTTTCTCTGCGCGCTCAAAATACGGCTTTGGAAAAATTCCTTTTTCTAGAAAGAGGGACCTGAGGAAAAAATCATTTCAAAGCCAAACCAGCGAGAAATAGTTCATAAGAATATTTGTATTTTTTAGTCTGTCATTAAAAAAGTGTTAAAAAATCAATACGTGTCAAATTTCTTCGAAATTTCGGACGATTTTTCGGTCAAAAAATCTGTGCAAAATTCCCAAATTCCAAAAAAGCAAACTGCAGTCAAAATATGTCAGAAAAAAAAATATTCAAAATTCACTTTCAATATTTATTTAATTTTTTACGATCACTTTGAAAGGAATTTCGAAAAACTTTGAGATTTTCGAAAAATCGTTAAAAAAAAACAATGATTTATGCGAATGGTGAATTTTTTCAAAAAAATCGAAACAAATAATCGATCGAATGAATTTTTTTTTACTGCGATCAATGATTAATCGTCCTACTAGATAATTTCAAATGCGAAATGATAAAAATGTTTTCGATCGTGACAACGACGAAAAGACTCGGAGCTTCAACCTTGGGCGATCAAATTCCGACCCGCTGACCCGACTCGCGATAATCGGTATAATCGTGGTCCTCAGTCGGCGTCGCTGGTACAACGTTGTTTTTATTTTCTATTTTTTTCCCTTTGCAGTGAGTTATAGATATAGCGAGTCGCGAAAGCTAGCGTGCGTGGCCTCGTGCGAGCAACACGTGCGTGCATCGTATACGAATATCGTATACCATCGAGTGTCTGCTACTAAAGTAAGAAATTCTAGTTTACGATCGTGTTTGGCTTCCAATTGAGAAGCAGTCAGCAATAATAACAACAAATCATCGCGCGATCGCAATAAGAATAACAAGTGCTAAATAGAGGCAAAACAACAAGCAACCACAATGACGATATTATTTTTAAATCGCTTTTTATTAATTACTAGCCGTGGCTGCAGGTCTCGCCACGGAGCTTGATATGAGAAGTGGACATTTTTTTTCAAATTGTTAAAACTTTGATTTTACAAAAATCGCTAGAACTTTTTTTTTTACAAACTGGCAGCCCAGTTACCGATCGTTGTCTTCGTTTTCGAATTATCTTTGAATTGGTTATTAGCGATTTTTTTATTTATTATAATTTTTTAATTGCTTGTGAACTTTGAAAGTGGAAAATGCGACGAAAAATGTGATTTTTTGGTTCGGGTTCCCAAAAAATCAAAGTTATCGGAATGCAAAGCGGCCTGGAACCTATTCTGGTTCTTGAGCTTCATTCCTGTGAGAGATTTATCAAAAACGGTTCAGTGGTTTTTGCGTGAAAAAGGCATAAACACAATTTTGTAGTTGAGTTTTGTATTTGTTGAGAACAGATTGAGAGATTCGGCTGTCGACGAAATTTTCTTGTTATTATAAAAGTTTTCTGTTATTTCGGCAACTGGGGAAGGGAAAACGTGGAAATACTGGGTCAATTTGACCCGAGACGTCGGCCTTCAATCGGGAGCCCAGTTTTTATCGAACGAATCAGGAGTACACGAATTTGGAAAATATCAAATTTCATTTTGTGTAAAAAATAATGAAAAACTTCGAAAATTATAAAAATGGAGATGCGACGCAATCGACAGCAGAATTTATATATATATATATATATAGAGAGATATAATTACAACGGAAATTGACTCGAACTCAAAGTCAGACTTAACCCTAAATTTCCTACAACACGGGCTCGAAGGCGACGCGAATCGTTTCCCTCGCGCCAAAAGTTTCTCATTCCACGACAACGAAATAGCAGAACACGATCAGGATGAATGACAGCGTCGCGTGTCATGGACATTCGTCGCTCAAAACTCTGAACACGAAATAAGTTTCCAAATAAAGGAAAAAAAGCTCGCGATTAAAATTTTTTGTCGTTTTTTAACGTCGCGATCTTTTTATATGGACAAAGGTCTTAAGTTTAAAACAATTCGACTCTAGTTTGGATATCTATGAATGAGCATTTTCGAAAAAAATTACAGATCCGTGTAACGAAAAAGAAATATCCTGCACGCCTAAACATGCGAGAGAATAAAAAATGTTGCTGAATCACTGTGCATGCGTAAATGCTCATGGAAAAATATGCAGGGTAAAAAATATTTATATTTTTACGCTCTCATTGCTATTCAGCGTGTTTTACATGTCCACGTTTTTTCGGTATTTTTCTACACACGTGTAAACACGCCTAAGTAGATATATCAATATACAGTTGGTTTCAAAAGAGAAAGAACGAAGATCAGTAATTCTCCGCGACCGCGCGCTTGGAAAATTCTGGCTGTTCCGGAAGTTTGGCGAACAAAAATCGACAAAGTCACCGAGTCAAGCAAAATGTTCTCAGCTCCCCCGCACCTGGATCGTTCCATTTCTAATTATTGGTCGAATTTACAGGTTTGTTAAGAAAAAAACAACGCGTTCCACGTGTTTTGGACTTTACTCCATTTTTTTACGTGGAATAATAAATACGTATTTATTGAAATGCGTTTAAGGTAGTTGTACGCGGCGACGGTGAAATCGAGATTTTTGTTTTCAGTTTTTCTTACATCCAGAATGGTTAGCGAGCCCAAGTTCATTAAAAAAAGTTGTTACGAATTGACTAAAGAACAACGTACTCTAAATCCATGATTGTCCGAGGAAATCTGTATTTGTTACGTAATAAACAAAATTTCGAAAAAATTTAACGACCGTTTTTTTTTAAAAAAGTAAATAAAGCTTCTTCGATGTTACAGAAACGTGTATGCAAAGTTTTAAGAGGCTTCACCATTGAGAAATCGAAATATTTAATAATTGAAAATTGCGACTTTTAACACGCGCTCTTGTGAGAAACTACTGCAAATAGTGATTTTTCTAAATAAATATCTCGACTTCTACATGGTGGAAGCTCTTGAAATTGCGCGAGCTTTGTATGGTGGGAATTTAGAGGAATTCCATCGATATAAAAATGAGCATACAACGTCCTTAAACAACGCGAAAGTAAAAATACACTCCAACATCTATATCAGTGTGTATTTTAACTCGGAGCATCGCTGTAGCGATATATTTCGATGCTGACGAGTAAAAATATGTATATTTATATATCATCGATGTGTAAGCCATGTATATAAAAGCAGTCCGCGGCTTATAGTGGCAGTTGGGAGTTTTGCCTGTAGAGCGCGCCGGGCCGGCCGAATGCCATGCATTCCGCTGTAGAGCGTAGAGCAATGATGTTAAAATAGTGATGGTGGGGGGTGTGGAGGAGCGTCGCGCGCTCGCGCGTGTTTGTGCGCGCCCGAGCCTCTCTCTCGTGTCAGAGACGATGTGCCCCGTGCGACTCTCTGGCTTCGTGTGTCCGCCCGCATACCATTAGATTTTCATCCTTTTTAATGGAAACACCGCGGACACGGAGAAACAAGAAAAATATCGATAGAAAAAGAGACTTTAGTGCTGCGGAATATCCTTCGCGACTTGCGAGCTGATCCGGCGAAATAATTAAGTAAATAAATAACGTGACAGTGTTGGATTCTCATCGAAACTTTGAAACAACAAAAAAAAAACAAACTCGTGGTAAGTCTATTTGTTTATTATTTTGAATTTGGTTTTTCTATCTTTTTCTTTCGGACAAACAATCTTCGACACTCGTGGAATTCGACGATGTTTCTCGCAACTTTTTTCATCGCTACGCCGCATTCCTATATCGATTTTTACGCCAAGACCTTGTCACCGAACGTGTGCGTTCTCAAAAAAATTGAGAAATTCCACGAGCTCTCGTCTGCGAGCGATCAATTCGTATTCGATTTCCAAATTTTCTGCCAGCGATTTTCACGCGATGTTTTTTACAAATATATATTTTACTTTCTTTCATTTTTTCTTACTACTTCGTAACGCAAGAATTCTCTTCGAATTTGTCAGTAATTCTTGGACTCTCGTGTTTGTTTTTTTTATAAGCGACGTGTTTTGAAAAATGTCAAACGCTTCTTCGGAATTTTCTTTGCTCACTCGCCGTCTCACGAATTCCTCAACACGCTCCGTCTCTCTCGCTCGCTCGCGCTCGGTTTCGTGTCTTTTTTTTAACGCGATAATACGAAAGTGTAACGCCATCTCTCGACACTTCCGTTTTGCGGGCTTTTTATTGTTCTTTCTGCCTGCTCGATCGAGGAAAATAAAACAAATCGACAGCAAAATCTTTCTAATTTATATCGGAGGATGCTCGTCATTGAATTTGTCACATTCTGACATTTCCGGTCGATCGCTCCGCCGAGGGGGTGGACGGAGAAAGCACGTGCATTTCCTCCCCTCCCTCCTTCGCTCTTTCCCCCTCCTCCCTCCTCGTGTAGTATTTGGAGGTTGTTTTAAGTGCGACGTCGACGTTTTACTACCTCTCGCACGAGCGCGCTCGCGCGAGAAACTCTCCACTACTCCGACGAGAAATTCCTCAACATTTTCTTCGAACGATTATTCACATCCTATATATTTGTGTGTTCTTTAAAAAATATCGTTTCTTATCCAATATTTCGATCTTTACTGCTTCGACTTTCGACACGAATTGTATCGATCGATTATTCGGCCTATATATTTCTTTGTTGTTGTTATTATTTCCCTCGAATTCGCACCTCGTAAAAATTATTGCGAATTTTTTTTATCGCTCCGCGATGTTTTTTTCTCTTTCGTCGGCCATGATGGGATTCCGAGCCTAGGATCGCGCACAGACTCGAATCAACATTATTCCGATTATTTTATTTACTTTATTCGATTGCTTTTCTTCGGCTTTTTGGTCCTCGATCGTATTTTCGGAGTTTTTATCGTATTGTCAGCAATTTTCTAATCTCTAAGCATTCTCCTACTTTTATTCACTTTCTCGAACATATTATTTCTGTTTATCGATCGTTTGTTCGCAGAATCTCTTTTTTCCGATTCTGGTGTTTTCTAACATTTTTTCCAAAGTTATTTTTAAGTTTTTCATTTATTTGCTTTTCGATTGTTCGATCGATTCGAGGACTTTTTTGCCCCTCGGTTTGGAATGCTTGAAAAATTGTTTCTTTCTTTTTTGGGAATGCTTCATTTTTCCGAAATTGATTTCGGTCGCTTCCTTCTTTCGCTTGCAACGTCGAACTCGCTAAGCCAATAGTTGCGTTACGTATCGCATTTATTTCTCTTTATCAATCACAAATATACTCGACGATCAAACATTCGAAGAATTCGAAGTATACACGGAGAAACTTGGCAGTTCTCGCTCTCTCATTCGTCGGATTCTCGCTCTTATCGCGCTCGAACACACAACACACGACAAACTCGATGGTCCTCGTTTTTTCCTCCGTGTTTGCGCTTCGGGCCGTTTTTCCTATCTGCAAATTCGCGTCATTCGCCCGTGTCTCAATTTTTTTCCTTCTTTTTACGAGCCAAAGATCGTGATGGCTTTACACGTATAGTTACGTCGTCTTTAGCCGTAGCTGAGGATTTGTCCGAGAATTCTTCAACGCCTGACGCGACGTCGGACGGAGGGGGAAATTTCTCTCCTCCGTACCGGATATCCGCCAAAGATAACGCGCCAGAGGGCCACCAAACTGTCGTTCCTTTTGTATTCCATATACAAATTCGACAAAAATTTGAATCTCCTATTCTTTTAAGGACGTTGTATGCAACATTTTCTATGGATAGAATTTCTCCAAGGTTCCACCACACAAAGAGAAAAGTGATTTCTAATAGCTCGCGCAATTTTAAGAGGCTTTACAATGTAGAAGTCGAGATATTTATTTATAAAAATCACAACTTTTAGTAGTTTCTCATAAGAGGGTGTGCTAAAAGTTGCAATTTTCAACATTAAATATTTCGATTTCCAAACGGTGAAGCCTCGTAAAACTTTGCATACACTTTTATGTAACATCGAAGAAGCTTCATTTAGTTTTTCAAGAAAATCGGTCGTAACATTTTTTCGAAATTTCGTTTATTATTCAACAAATACAGTTTACCTCGGACAATCATGGATTTAGAGTTTGTTGTTGTTTAGTCAATTTGTAACATTTTTTTAAAATGAACTCGGGCTCGCAAACCATTTCGTATGTAAAAAAAAAACTGAAAACGAAAATTTAGATTCGTCTGTCGCCATACAACGTCCTTAAAAGTTGGAATTTTCAACTTTAAATATATCGATTTCTAAATGATGGGGCCTCTTAAACTTTGCATACCCTTTTATGAAACATCGCAGAAGCTTTATTCGGTTTTTCAAAAAAATCGGTCGTAAATTTTGTTCGGAATTTTGTTTATTATTTAAAACAGATTAACTCGGACAATCATGATGGATTTAGAGTACGTGGTTCTTTAGTCAATTTGTAACAACTTTTTAGAATGAACTTGGGCTCGCGAACCATTTTGTATGTGAGAAAAGCTGAAGATGAAAATTTAGAATTGATCGTCGCCTAACAACGTCCTTAAAAAATTATCGTAGTCTCCATTTTTATCGCTGATCCCCGAAAAGTAATTGACGAATAGGATTCCAAAAATGAATTCCTCAAACTCGTCTCGAATCTTTGGAATTCACCGAAAAAAAACGTTCTCTTTCTCGATCGTTTCACGTAACGATGAAAAGCAAAATTAAGAAAAAAAGAGCGTTGCACACAATCGGGACAGGCTGACCTCGTAAATATTCGCATTCACGCCTTGTCATTGTTTGATGTAAAACGAGGCTGGTAAAATGGTTTCGAGTAAAGTGCGTTATTCACGCGGGCGTGAGTATCGAGGAGGAGAGATAATAGTATGAATTTTGGAAGGTAGACGAGGAAAAAAGCGGGTACGTTTGTCTTTCTCGTTCGCTTTCGTGCGAGAGAAGTGGCAAGATCGAGTTGTTTATATTGTTGTGATGAAATTGCGATGTCGAGATCGTGGCGAAGAAAGAGAGAGCGGGAGACAAAACGTTCCACTTGGTACAGATAGTGGAAAAGTGGGGGCGTAAGCGTTGGCAGGTTTCTCGAGGCGTCCGCAAGATGGCGCGAGGAAGAGGCGAGCGGGAAAGGGGTGAAGAGAAGGCTCGCGGTGCTCTGGTGAGGGGCCCGCATTCCACAGACAATGTCACGTTTTTTAATCCCCGTTTTACTTTATTTGCGCTGCGTCCGAGAAGAGAGTCCAACATCTCTCTCGAATGTTTTTTTTTGACCTCATCTTTTTGTATAGACTTTCAATATCTCGCCCGCGCAGTTCAGACACCTTATGCCAAGTATTTATGTTCGATCGTGGTGTATTTTTTGTGTTCGTTCTGCAGGTGACCTCGAGGAGATTGCTTCGACCTCAAACTCGTCGGAAAAGCCTCTTTTTTTCTCACAAAGACAATCGATTGCACGTAATCAACGGAATTACGTGTTTTTGGCAACTTTCACGGTCCTTACCGACGGTCGGTAAAAATCCGGAAAAATACACTCACGCCCTCTAGCTCACGAGGAACCTGTGCGGTACGGATCAGCATGTCAGCGGTTGAAAGCGCTTTGGAAGTTCTCTCAAGAGCTGCCACTATGGTTCAAGGTCAGTTGAATGTTATGTTTGTTTCTTTTTTTGCAGCTCCAGTCTTTTTTTTCGTTAAATAGCGTTTTTCGATCATTACGAAAACGTTACGGTCATCAATTTTGCTCGCGTACGACCTTGCAAAACCGACCTATCGGATAGGTATGAATTCGTCCTCCTCAAATGTCCTTTGCACCTTCTCTTGTTTGAAAAACGTGAAAAAAGATGTAAGGTCACCTTGAAAACTCCGATTTGTCTCTCCCGAGACAATGCCTGCATTCATAACGATTTTACTTCCTCAAAACATGAAAAACTTCGTCGGAGTAATACTTTCTCGAACACATCCCCATTAATATTTGCGTTCAAAGATGACCAATGGGACACCCTGTATATACAAGCGAAATAACAATTTAAGGACGTTTTACGGCGACGGTCAAATCTGAATTTTTGTTTTCAATTTTTCTTACATACAAAATGGTTTGCAAGCCCAAGTTCATTTAAAAAAGTTGTCACAAATTGACTAAAGAACAACGTAATCTGAATCCAAGATTTTCCGAGGAAAACTGTATTTGTTGTATAATAAACAAAATTTCAAAAAAAAATTACGACCAATTTTTTAGAAAAACTCAATGAAGCTTCTTCGATGTTACACAAAAGTGTACGTAAAGTTTTAAGAGGCTTCACCATTTGGTAATTGAAATATTTAATGTTGAAAATTGCTACTTTCAACACACGCTCTTATGAGAAACTATACTGAAAATTGTGATTTTTATAAAAATAAATATCTTGACTTTTACGTCGTGAAAACTCTCGAAATTGCGCGAGCTAGTAGATATGACTATTCTCTTTGTTTAGGGCAAATTGAAAGGAATTCTATCGATAGAATGTTTAGTATACAACGTCCTTAAGCGGACGCGGGACGATGGCAAAAATCCGCTGACATGGGCTTTTTTTTATTGGTGAAACCGTATCAAAAATATTCAATTTCGAAAATTCCAGCTATCTGCAGCTCTCTCTCTCGCACTCACATGGACGAGAAAGCGACTGCTCCATCACCTTAAGTGGCAAGTATCGATACAGACACGCGAGGAAGTCCTTGTAGTTGTTTTGATTTCATGTATCAAGCAGAAATGACCAAATCCAGTACTCGGATGGGTGCCCACTCGAACTCTGCAAACTCCATTTGACCTTGAGATTCATAGTCGAGGGAAAACATGTTGATTTTCATATCGACGCCGGTTTTCGTAAGAAAAATGTGGGAAAACGGCGAGTAGTCAGTAAGAAAATTATTCGATCGAAACGTTTTGAAGAATTCTCGTAAATGTCTGGATCGAAGTTTCTCGAGACGAGAGAAAATTCTTTTTGCTCCAGTTTTCACCGAACCGTAGGCATTTAATGCATTATCTCGAGTGTAGAACGAACGTTCACGGAAATCAACGTGCCCGATCGCCTCCGAGACTTTTGTTCGCTGCCCGTAACGTACACACGTATAAAAAAAATAAAATAAAAAGAATGTTTGAAACAAGAAAATACGAACGGAGGTCGAAGCTGCGCTCTGCTCGTCCACTTCGTGAAACGCGATTTAGTCGCTCGAGTTTTGTCCGTGGCACGTGTTCTCGCGTACCGTGGAAAGGGAATCGAGAGCATTATAATTCGAGCATGCTGGAATTTCAAGTTCTGCTGAGAATTTTTTCTCTCTCTCTCCCTCTCCCTCGCTCTCTCTCTTTCTACTTCTCTTCCTTCCTTTCTTTTCTCTTTTTCCTCTCTTTGTCACGGGGTCAAAACCTCCTGAAGAATTCCGACGGTTCCTTCTATTGTGTCTTTCCACTTTGTACATTCACGCATTAATATTACATCTATATATGTTCATAGTGGAAACGAATTCTTTTCCTTTCTCTCTCTCTCTCTCTCTCTCTCTCTCTCCTGGGCCCACAAATCACGTTTTTTGGGCTTTGAACGTTCGGTAGGTTTCGAATTACGATTAAAAATGTCGAGTCTCTATAAAGCTGTCAATTGTTCAATAAATAGCTTCTTAATCGTCGTGAAATTTGTACACCACCTCCTGAATACTTGGTGTAAAAAAAATACCAAATTTAAAAAATTCCATCATCATTACTTAACCACCTTAAGGGTTGAAATAAAAAATGATGAGAAAATTCTAAAAATTTAGTATGTTTTTGTATGAAGTATTTAAGAGGTCGTGTTAAAATTTCACGATGATTAGGAAGCTCGTTATTTAAAAATTAACATTTTGTTAAGAACAATTTTTCAAACAAATACAAAAAATATTTAACAATAAACTTTGGTTTGATTCCGTTGCATTCAGTATATTGTAGATATTTGAAAATTGAGAGATTAAAAACAAAACTTATCGCAAAGTTATACTAGTTTCTGTAAAACTAAATTTGACTACATTCAATTTATTAATGTTAATTTTTCAATAACGGCTTGACAATGGTCGTGGATTCGGAGTCGGGAATTTTCGGATTTTCTTAAAGAGGGGCAACTATTTTTTTTTCCTAATTCGCTCATTTTTCTACGTCGATCATGTACAAATCTCATAGAATGATTTTTACCAATATTTACAAACAATTCCTCGAGACAACATCAAATGTCATTTTTTTCCAAATTCCGATCAAATCTTCTTTCGGTATGCACGAAAGCATTCGTCGTCGTCCAACTGATTCGTCGTGGCACGACGATTAGATAAACACAAACATCTGATCCTCTCTGAGCGTGAGACCCAGGAAGGGGACGAAATACGCTTTGGAATGTCTCTATCGGTCTTTTCCTCAAAAACTCTTTTTTGTGACGCATTACAAGTCCACAAATCTACAGAAAGTAACTTGTGTTTATCCTACTCAAATAATCAGTCCATTTGGAATGAATTCGAAACCTCCACAATCACAGAAAAAAAAACAAAAAAAAATGGAATTGCTGTAAAAAAAACGAGAAAATTTAATGAATATTTTAGTCTCTAAAGTATAGTTCGGGTCTACGAGACCCTCGCCAACCAAATTGAAAGAAATGACAATAACCCTCGAAACAGTCTTGTCGCTTCGCCGCCTTTTTAATGCTCGTTAACAATTTTCACCTCCTCGTTAAACGATCGCGAGAGAAGTTTTATACACCGAGCTCCTGTGTACGTGTATCTATAATCTGAAAGACGATTTACGATCACGTTGACGTATTTACGGTCATAGGTGTTAGTCTCAGGATTTATGGCTTGTCTCAGTTCTCCATAATTAGCGCCATTTCATTTTTTGGCACACGCTCGAAAATCTTGTTTTCGAAGTGGACGAAAAAGCCTCGCAATGACGGAACGTTTTTTTTGATATTTTTGTTGCTCTTCGTACAAGAATCCGAAGTGAAAATTAATTAGAAGAGTTTTATCGCCTTTTCCATCAATTTGGCTCGTGAATATGTTTCGTGATTGTCGAATATTTTGAAATATCGAGAAAATTTCTAGTCCACGAGGGAACGAGGGCCAAAAGTAGCAAAAGTCTCGTTCGATCCCAGTTCCCACGTTGGTCAAACAGAAATAGAGAGCTTCGAACACGTTGGACATTCCGCTCGGACATTCCTAGCTTTGTACTCGTGCCCAATTCGAACAGAGCATATCGCAAACATATTTTCATTCCGATGAATATTGAAAAACATTTTGCAATATTTTCCAATGCCTGACTCAACGATATTACCATAAATTTTATTTTCGTTGCCTATGACAATCATCATGTACAAAAAACTCAACTACAAAATTGTGTTTCTGCCCGTTTCTCGCAAAAATCACTGAACTAATTTTGATAAATCTTTCACAGAAATGAAGCTCATGAATCAGAATAAGTTTCAGGCTGTATTGCATTCCGACAATAATTTTTTTTTTGGGAACCCGAACCAAAAATTCACGTTTTCGTCACATTTTCCACTTTCAAAGTTCACAAGCTACTAAAAAATGATAATAAATCGAAAATCGCTAATTACCAATTCTAAGATGATTCGGAAACGAAGATAACGATCGGTAGCTGGAGTGCCAGTTCGTAAAAAAAAAAGTTATATCGATTTTCGTAAAATCAAAGTTTGAAGATTTCGAAAAATATTTTGAAACTAGCTGTACGACTAGTTGCAAATAAAAACATTTGAAAAACCTACTCAACGTTCAACTTTCTTTTGCCTTTTCGAGTCTCGAGTTTTGTCCTCAGAATCTGTGTGAACAGAAATTCGTAGTGAGCAGTAAAAAAAAAAACGGGAATGGCACTGCAATCTGTCGGTGTCGAATGGACATTTCTTCGTATGGAAGAAATAAAAAAATGTTGGTCGACAGGTAAAAACGTTGAAAAAAGCCTTCGATCTCTAAAAAAAAAAAAATGAAAATTGCTGCAAATTTTACGAGTAGCAAGTTTCGAGTGGCAGTAAAAAAAAATCGCTGGGACTGTCATGTACGTCGAGAATACAATCGGGTTCGTAATTTCCATGAATATTGAAAAATGAGAAAATTTGAAAATAAAAGGTGTTAACAATTGTTTTTTTTTCTTGATGAAATTATTTTTCACCGCAGTAAAAAATCGAATTCATTTTGAAACAATTTTCATGTTGATCTTCATCGATCTCACTTGTTATTTTTACATTTACACAGATTTCATGAAACCTTTGAAGAGAACCTCTTTTTCTTCCCTTTCTCTCTCGCTCTCTCTCTCTCTCTCTCTCTCTCTCCTGTTCCGAATACCCACCGTAGTTCCCTCGGTCGTCTTGAGATGGCGCTGTGCGCCAGAGTGTCGAGAGTTTTCTGTCTTGTCGATTGCCAGTCAAGCCAATAAACCGAATTTGGAGAGTTACCGAATTATGGTGAACAGAGTAAAGTTTTTCGAGGCAACGACAATAATATCGTTTGCTAATTGAAATGGCAAGCGACAAAACGATCGGATGATTAAATAAAATCTCCGTTCGTCGAATAAAAGTTTTGGCAATTACACAAACAATCAATTCAGTTCCCAGGTTTCCAATCGCGATAGTAAGGACGAGCAAATGTTTATTAACCCTCCGTGGTGGCCAGGGGTCAAAATGACCCCAAGCGCAACTTTGAGCTGGGATTACTACAAGTTATTGGCGCTCGAGACGGTTGGCATTCTCTCCAACGGTGCTTTGGGGTGCCCGAAGAAATTTTGTTTTTTTTTTTACACATTGCCTCCTTGCTGATTTTTTTTTCGCCATTTTGAAAATTGGATAAAATTTCTTTGGCACGATATTCTCATTCTGAAAGGTTCCAACTAAGATCCTGAATTTTTATGTGTCGGTCGGAACGATTTTGGCAACGCGACGAGCGTTTGAACGTGGCTGGGGTCATTGAGACCCCGTCTGAGCAGCGCGTTTTTTCTAGAACGTAGGATAATGGAGGGTCAAAATTCAAGAAAAAGGCACCACGTATTCGGGCAGTGTGATTTCCAAGGATCTCCCTTCTAAAATGTAATTCGCTCTACATTTTATTCTCTTAATAACTTTTCTGTCTTGACTTCAATTTTTTCTCGCTCGCATCGATAACGCGTATGTACAGAATCGTAACTAAACAGCTGTTGTGACGTTATATTTACATGACTCGACTCTCCGAGCTCTGGAATATTTCAATGACTTCCTCGTGCTAGTTTGAGTCACGGGAACTCGCCTCATATCCTTCGCTCGTGGAGACTGCATTATGCAGTTATATACGTGCCTGAGTACAGGGCTTTCCGTTCAAGAACGCCAACTTTTTTCCAAAAACAATATTCAACGTTTCTCGAATAAATGTGTCAAAAGTTTATCACAAACGTTGTTTTTTTTCTCAGTTTTTCATCCAATATACACTCGAAGTAAATGATGGAATCGAAAGTTTTTTTTCCAACGCAGCTCAGAAGTTTTGCTTTTTTTCCCAGACAGAGCCCAGAAATGTTTGCACACGTTTGGCTACGATAATTGGATAATCGTTTTTTGGGAATTCGGAAGAAAATTCACGAGAAAAATTGAGACTGTTTTAAAAATTCAAAGTAGTTTCTAGTTGGAAGAAATTTTTCCTTGCCTTTCGATCATAAAAACTTCAATGTCGCGTACGCCCTTAATTATGCGCCGCAGACGAAAATGTCTGAGGACTTTTTTGTTCTGTATCGTGGGATCTACTCGACTGCGTCATTATCTCGGATGACTTTTTGGACACCCTGTATAGTGTGTATACGCAGCAGAGCCATAGAATTCCTATTTGTATGGTCATAAACGTATATATGGATATACAACGTAGAGATCATAGGGTGAGTAGGTGTTGGCAATGACTATTGAGAAAGGAATGAATTCAATGTCCCCCACGAAGACATTCAGGGTCATTTACATGAAAGCACAGCTGGCTTTAACGTGGAAATCTCCCTGTCAAGTCTTTACTGTTCGTTTATCTCCCACTTTTTTTCCATCGTTTCCTTTTCCTTATTTCTTCTCTTTCTTCTGCTTATTCGTTTTCTCTTCCCTTTACTTCGTCTTCTTCGATAAATATTTATTCGTCACACTCTGTGTGATCACACGTGATAGCAATTATACAGACTATCGTGATTTTTATTTAGCCCCTGTGCACCTTATTCTGTTTATTTTGTCGCCGTAGGCGTATTATCGAAACGCTCGACTTCAAATGAATCTTCGGAAAATTGTCGGATCTCTTTTATTCTTTCTCTTTTTACAAATGAACTGTCGAGCATCGTTGCAAATAAATGAACTCGTGTGTCTCGGATTTTGTGTGAATTTTATGTAGCAACTAGCTGTGCTTGGGGCTAAAGGGTACCGCTGGGTCAATATCAAAAGTTGAAAAACAAAATTCAAAATGTTCAAACTATGATTTTACGAAAATTGCTAGAACTTTTTTTTTCTACAAAGTGGCACTACAGCTACCGATCGTTGTCTTCGTTTTCGAATTATCTTTGAATTGGTAATTAGCGATTTTTAATTTATTATCATTTTTTAGTTGCTTGTAAACTTTGAAAGTAGAAAATGAGACGAAAAATGTGATTTTTTGGTTCGGGTTCCCAAAAAAACAAAATCATCGGAATGCAATGCGGCCTGGAACCTATTCTGATTCTTGAACTTCATTCCTGTGAAAGATTCATCAATATCGGTTCAGTGGTTTTTGCGTGAAAAAGGCACAAACACAATTTTGTAGTAGAGTTTTGTATTTATTGAGAATAGATTGAAAGATTCGGCTGTGGACGAAGTTTTCGTGTTATTATAAACGTTATTTGTTATGTCGGCAACTGGGGAAGGGAAAACGTGGAAATACTGGGTCAATTTGACCCGAGACGTCGGCCTTCCATCGGCAGGCCAGTTTTTATCGAACGAATCAGGAATTTGGAAAATATCAAATTTCATTTTGTGTAAAAAATAATCAAAAACTTCGAAAATCGTAAAAATGGAGATGCGACGCAATTTTCATAAGTTCTTTCATTCGGACAAGCAAACTTGGCTTCTGTTTCATTGTCGAAAAAGTAGTTGGGGTCTCATAACTCTCAGTTTTGCAACTCTTGAGTCATTTTTATTCCCGAAACCAAATTTATTTCCTATTTATTTAGATTCTATTTATTCGCGTATGCACTTTATATTCCTCGAAACAAAAGACTCGCCACAAGTTCGTACAATATGAAATTTCCTCGTACGAGACCGGAGACAATCGATTTCTCGGTAATCGATGTCTCCGATTATTTTCATCAATACAACTATTTTCATGACTCGATTTCTTCCTCGATCTCGGCCTATAATTTCATCAATATTTTTCTTCGTATCTGAATTAGTATGCACGTTTTTTTAAGCGAAATTTCCGCTATATATTCTCCGAAGAATTATGGACAGTCGTTCCGTTTCCATTCCAGAATCAATCAACGATCTTTTTTTATCGACTAGCAATTGTTACCAAGCTCCGAAGAATAATTAATTTTCTAATTTCGAACCAAAGTTGTTTTGTTTTTCGAAAGTGGTAATAGAAAATTCGAAATGAAACTAAAGAAGAGTTTACAATTTATTCAGTAGTTCAAGATCGAGAAAGCAACGGATTTCGAAAAATACGTTGCTCTCATTAAAATTTGGAGATATAAATATTTTGGAATTTGTAACGGTTGAAAAAAATTGTCTCGCGTTGCAGAGGAATGTACAAAGATCACGCAAAACTAATTGTTCCTCAATTAAGCAGAATTATCGCTGCAGAACGCGCAACTGAGGCTCTTTCCTTTTTATCTTTACTCGATTTACATTTGAAACGGATTTTCAAAGCCAAAATGCAATTGTTGAAATTTAAGGTGGTGGGATAAAAAAAACAAAGCTCTGATGTATAAATGCATCAAGTCGTTTATGCTCTTTTGTGAAAAGCAATGGCCTAATGACTTCCAGGTAAGATTGTTGGCGCTCTGTTCAGTCTTCCTGGAAGGAACGAAATAATGAGACAAAGAGAGGGAGAGACTATCAATCATAGATATTGCACACGCGAGTCCATCTGCTGATTCCATCGTTTTCCCTTTTTTTATATTTTCCCTCTCCAGCTCTGTCCCTCTCCTCATTTTATTCCAACGAGATCGCTGATCTCTTCTGTGGAATAAATTATAGTGAATCAGAAGATACGAGTTCTTGTTCGAGGGGAATTCACATTATTGAGTGAACGCTCTATAGCGGAAATTCTTAAAGATCCTCGATAAATTTAACACCTTCTCTGATAACCCAACAACAACTATTTCATCATTATTTTTTTTATGAATAATAATAATAATAAATCGTGAGCATACCAATCGGAACTGTTATTTCTTCGAGTTATCGTATACAGATTGAGCACTTCGATAACAATTTAAGGACCGTGTATGGCGACGGTTGTAGCTAAATTTTTGCTTTCAGTTTTTCTCACATACAAAATGGTTTGCGAGCCAAAGTTCATAAAAAAAATTGTTACCAATTGACTAAAGAACAACACACTCTAAATCCAAGATTGTCCGAGGCAATCTGTATTTCTTTTTATATAAAACAAAATTTAGAAAAATGTCACGACCGATTTTTTTGAAAAACTAAATAAAGCTTCTTCGATGTTACATAAAAGTGTGTGCAAAGTTTTAAGAGGCTTCACCATTTAGAAATCGATATATTTAATGTTGAAAATTGGAACTTTTAACACACTCTCTTACGAGAAACTACTGAAAATTGTGATTTTTATATTGATCGATAGAGAATTTTGCAGACAACGTCCTTAATGCACTTTTCCCAATTTGCTACGATGAATTCTGTTTTCGAATAGGATAGAAGACTCTCCCATAATCGTTGACAAATACTTTATAAAAATCTGGTCCTCTGCTATGAAAAATAATAATTTTTCGTTGCATTCCAACGATGCAAACTTCAACGTCGTTTATATATTCACATTTACGTGTTCACATGGAGAGCGATGGAAAGGGCCAGTGGAATTGAATCGAACGTTCGTATGTGTCTATGGGATCGAGAATCTCCCTGATTCCTCTCTTCCAGTAAAGCGAGAGGGGGGAGACGAGACAGAAAAAACAGAAGATGAGAAAGAGAGAGAGAGAGAGAGAGAGAGGAGCACGAGTGAGCTTCGCGAGATGTATGAATGAACGTTTAAGACAGTCGTAAGACGTCTCGCATTCACGAAACCACACGCGCTTTATTTCTTTATCCCCCTCACTCTCTCGCCTCTGTACCTCGTATTGTAGCCTCGCAGATCGAATAAAAAGAAAAAAAAACATTCTTTCCGATCGACTTTTTGGTGTTAGTGTTTTTTTTCTCCGAGTATTTTTTTTCTTTTGGTTTTGTTTTGATTCCATAACCGGCCCCTTCTCAGAGACAATCGATCCCACTTTTTTATTTCTCTCATTGTCCTTCGCGCTAAATTGTACACGTGAAAATACCGGGTCTCGGTCGCAACGAATTTTTTTACACATGTTTATGGTCGTACGTGTACGTGTCTTCGTATAAAGAAGTTTGGAATCGTTTGTGGCTTTCTTTTGCCTCACAAAGTCATGAGAACCACTCCAACGTGAATGGATCTCTTGCTTCGCTTTTTTTCCAACGATTTTTGGGCTTGACTCATTTTTATCGAGTTCGGTTTGTGATTCCAAACGATAATTACCCCCACGTGAGTTTCATTGTGATCAGTGGCGACTTTTGTGGACTGTGCGATTCTGGATTCAGTGAAAATCACGTTTTTCGAAACAACATTGTTTTTTTTTTTTTTTTTTCACTTTCTTCGTANCTTTCTTCAAATTCCTATTTCGTCGCTTGTTGATGACGAACTTTCTTTCACGAGATGGAAGTCTCTTCCAGAAGACGATGCCTCTGGCAACCCTGGCTCACTATCAGCTTTCAAAATATTCACTCGATCTCCAAATCGAGAGGTACGCCAAACATTTTTCAGCTCCAAATTTATATGAAATCTTCAACTTTCTTTTCACTCTACGATTGCTTGGAAAAATATTCTGTTAAGGATAATTTACATTTTTATTTATTGAGTAATTTTATCAACGGTTTATAAATCTGGAATAAAAATCGTTGCAAAAAATATCATTCGTTTTCGCTTATCAATAAAATAATTGTAATTAAAAAACAAATATTACTACACGAAGTCGTAATACGTTTTTTCTCGGATCGATATAAATTTAACGATAATTGAAATTTCCAATTTTCTTCCCTGAAAAAAAAAATTAAAACGTGTTCGTGTTGTTAAGGACGTTGTATGGTGACAGTCCAATCGAAATTTTTGTTTCCAGTTTTTCTCACATACAAAATGGTTTGCTAGCCTAAGTTCATTAAAAATAATTGTTACACATTGACTGAAGAACAACATACTCTAAATCCAAGATTGTCCGAGGTAATCTGTATTTCTTTTTATAATAAACGAAATTTCGAAAAAATATTACGACCGATTTTATTGAAAAATTAAATAAAGCTTCTTCGATGTTTCAGCTTCAAGAGGCTTCACTGTTTAGAAATCGAAATATTTAGTGTTGAAAATTGCAGCGTTTAACACACGCGCTCTTATGCGAAACTACTGAAAATCGTGATTTTTATAAATCAATATCTCGACTTCTAAATGTTGAAATTTTGCACACAACGTCCTTAAAATCTACGAAATTCTTTGATTACTTGGGCAAGTATTGGGGAATTCTCCGGATGATGAAAAAAGTATAAAAATAGTGACTTTTACTCGAGGGATTTTTGTTTGTTTGAATTTTCAAAAAGTTTGAAAAAAAACGGAGCTTATTTCTTAAGTCACTCTGTAGGTGAAATTTTTTTTATTTCTCAGAAAAAAACATCGAAAAATTGAGTTATGGAAATGTTTCGTTCCTTGTTGAAATATTTTAGCTCGTTGGCTTTTCTCAGACGAAAAAAATAGCGAAAAATTGTTGATTTCAGTCAAGAGTCAAAAAGTTAATTGAGGCCGAGGGAACCTCGCACTCACACAGTACAGAAATTTCACACATACGTTATATTTGTATATTCATGATTTTCTACATAAAGTGAGGAGAGCACGATGCCTCTCCCTCGTCTCTTTCTCCCTCGTTCCACGTTCCTTCTTTCATTCATCTTTCCAGCTTCCAGCGAGATCGTCCTTTTCGAAAACCTGTTCCAACCAACGTTGGTCCCTCATTCCCTCCTTCTCTTTCCTCCTCGTTTTACCGAACGCAACACCGTGCATCCTCTCACGGCTATTAGGCACTTCCTGTGTGCCCCGTCCTGGGAACCGAACTCGCCTCATCCTTACTACCCCCCACTTTGCTTTGCTGTACTCGCACGCAAAGTCAGGGTTGATTTTTCCTTCGATCCTTGAAAAATCATTTAAAAAAACAATCTCATTTTTATCATTTCCTTCCAACACAGTTTTTCAGAAATTTTTCGTTATTTTTATAAATTTCTTTCTGCTCGCGCTTCGAAAAAAAACAAAATCGAACCTTGGGACACAAACAAAATGAGCAGCTCATTTTTTTTTGTTTACTATCCCAAAAAAATTCTCGTTACAGCGAGAAATATTCTGGAATTTAGGTGAAGATAGTAGACAAAATAATGTCCATTTTTTCCGACAAAATTTTAATGTGTACCCAGAAAAGTCTCTGCGAACGAGATGTGGAAAAACAAGCGGAACGAAATCAAATTTATATTTCCCATGGATACAAATGCATCGTTAAAAATATCGAATTTCGACATCGTGTACTTTCCTTCCAGCCTTAGTTTTTTTCATATTCGTAAGAAAAAATTGACGCGAATTGAGCGATTATAATTAGGTCTAATGAATACGTGCGTATCGATATAAATAGATCGAAGGACCGAGCCCGATGTTTCGTTTTTCCTCGACACACCCACAAGTTCGTTAGGCCTAGCAATATCCTTAATTACGAAGAATGCCCAAGCAAAGTCTCTTGATCAGTTGAACGTTATGTTGTCGATAAATCTCGAAAGGATCCAATTCAGACGTTTGATTCTCGATCTTATCGATAAACGAGTCAATTAAGATGAGAATTACATTGCCACTCGACACGTGAGAATTTACTAGCCAGCATAATTCTAATCCATTTTTCCTCGTCAGTTGGTTTTACATTGTAAAATTCTCCTCAATAAAACAAAAAAAAAGCCACTTTGAAAAATCTACTTTTTTCCCAAATTTCGACAACCATTTTCGAAGAAATAAGTACGTCGAATCAATTTCCCAAACTTCTGAAAAACAATGAACAATTTAACGGAATTCTACCGATCGTCGAACGTGAAAAAATAAACTTTGTCATTTTTTTTCCTCCAATTTGCTTCTTTGGTTTTTCTACACCCTTGACGCGTTTTCGTCGACGCTAAATCCGTTTCCCTTTATTTTCGCCATTTGCGAAGATGTGAAGAAAACAAAATTATTGGAAGAATTTTCTTCAAGGCGACGAAGATGCGAACGAAAGGCAAAAGCGGATGAAACAATCTAATTTACCAACAAAAAATCTAAACAATAGGAGCTATTTTTGCAAACGTCTTCACACCTCTGTATTCTTCATAAAAAAGAAACAGAATGGCATGTTTAATCGTTATTCACATACGAGCCAGTTAATGAAAAATCTAGAGAGGAAGTGGGCAGCGATGACCGCGGAAGCGAGCGGGCCCTTTCTCTTTTTCTTTAAACGCGTCTTCCGCGTTGTCCACGCACTCCTGGTCAATTTATATCGAGTGTATGAAAATTAAGCTTGAAAATCAAATTTTGTTGGAAAAGATAAATATTTTGTTATGACTCTGAAGTTTGCCACGTTGAGATTCGACGAAAAATCTTCTGCAAATTTATCATTTATTGAATTATGAAAATCCGCGCAATTTTTCATGTCGATTGAGTTTTCAGGTCGCAAGAGAGAATCGTTTTATCGTCCGTACCAAATATTGAATAATAATTATAAGATCTACTGAAAAAAGAACAGAATTTCGTTGCATTCCACCGACGCAAACTCCAACATCACATTTTGTTGGAAATTTTCAACTAAACGTTTATTTTTTCGAAAGATCCCAAAAAATTTGTCATTTCCGCAAGAAAAATTCTAGAACGTCTCTTTGAAAACGAAACATTTGTCATTCCGATCGTAAGTTTTGCTGACGGTTCCGTTAGAAACCAAATACGCTGCGAAAATTTTGAAATTGTTAAAAAAATTTTGGTTTACCGTGTTCACCAAAATATCGACGTTTTTTAACGAAATTTAATTTCCAGTCGACAAACAATCGTAAAGATGCATAGGAAAAATATTCGAATGAATATTCGAGCGCAAGATTAAATGGGCGGAAGTTATCGATATGATTATATAGCGAGTGTAAATATATAGAGACGTATGTATTTTTGCGTTGCAGAAGAACGACCAAAGTCAACGAGTCTTCATAGAAAACCAAGCAGCGTGTGGCGCAGGGAGCGTAGGAGGGACCCGATTCAGAGCGAGGCACTGGATATGTCAGCAGCGAGGGTGCATCATCACAACAGACCAAGTGTTATCGTACCAGCCGCACCTCAACCCGGTATGTCCTATAAAATCATAGTCGATAATAATAATAATAAAAACAAACAATGATAAACAAATCTGAGCGAAATAATGACAAAAATATCGATAATCAAAATTGGAGAAACAATGACGATGAATCTTGAAAATTATGACTCTGAAGTTTGCAACGTTTCAACGGAAATTATATCGTATTTTCATTGTTTATTGAATTTTAAAAATCATGGAAATTTTTCGTGTCGATCGTTTTATCGTCTAGACCAAAATATTCAATAATAATTATGAGCTCTGCCGGTGAAAGAACAGAATTTCGTTCAACGATGCATACGTCAACACCGTTAAAAATTGATGGAATAGAAATTTTTGTCATTGAGTAAAAAAAAAATATTTTTTTGTTCGTTTGCAAAATGCTTGCAATTTTTTTGCATTTGCATTTTTCATCATCCGCAGTGGGGTCTGTGAATACTGAAAACAAACACTGCTCACAAAAAGACTTTCCGATTCTGCTGGGCATTGAAATAGCTCGTTCGTAATAATTGACCAGAGGAATTAAAGTGAAGTGTTTGTTGGGCAGGTACGACCATCGAGGATACCGCAGTGACGCCCACGCCCTCGGCAACACCTTCGGCCGCGATAGGAGGCCAGAGAACTGGTATTCGAAGCCCAGGAGTCGTCAGTGATCCTGCAATAGACGAACACTTCAAAAGGTCCCTGGGCCTTAAGGACTACGCCGCCGTATTCAACGCGTCCTCAACTACCGACAAAGAAACAGGCCTCAGTGGTGAGCATCGACGATAACTATCATCGATTACCTAAAATCTAAAAATAAAAAAATTAAAATTGACATTTTTATCAAATTTTTCAAGTCCTCCAATTTTTTTAGACGAAAAATTCAGAAAAAAAATGCAGTAATGACTCGAAATTTCCGACCTTTCCACAGCACTCGAAATACAAAATGTACGAAACGTTTTTTTCAAATTTTCCATTGGGTTCCTGTAAAAAAAAAAACGAAAGAAATTGTCATTTTTTTAAAATCTTTTAGATTTTCGGAGATTTCAGTCGCTGGATTGGCTAATTATTTCGGCAATTTGTTCATTTCAGTGGACGATCATTTCGCGAAAGCTCTGGGCGAGACGTGGACAAGGCTGCAGGCGACAGGTCGCAGCAAAGAATCGACATAACCCGCGTCGCTCTCGGAGTTTCGTGATAATCGTAAATTCGCTCCGAGCTCTCACAGCATGAGAAGCAAAAAAAATCATAAGCTGGACACGTCGCTGAGGAGACTAGAGAAAGAGACATAAAGATGGTGTTAATTTTTGTCTGTCCTTTTGTTTCGTCAATCACACTCGCTAAATATCCAAGTGGATAATTATTTTTCTTTTTTTTCTATTTGTCTGGAGGGTTTGAAACTTAAACAACAAAAAAAACGCTACCAAATGGTTCGGAGATCGTGTAAATAGTCGTAAGTCTCAGAAGATTTCGCATCGTTAAGATTTCTTCGTATTTTTTCTTCCACTAGTGTTTTTTTTTTCCTTTTATACTTTTCGTTTTATTTCGTCCTTTCGAATATTTCGAACGTGATCGATAATAGACTCAATTATTTATTACATTATTAAGTAAAACGACTAATTCCTCGCAAATGAATGAAATACAAACAAATACGATTATTAAATTAATTAATTAATCATTATTATTATTAATAATGCAAGCTTCGTGATAAAAATCTCTGCGCAACGTATCGCAACTTTATCGAATAAGCATATATTATAAATATATATTATATATATATGAATATATATTAGATATTAAACCGACTATTATTATCATAATATTGTCCATTTATCGACCCTGCCAGCGTCTTTTATTTCGAATATCAATTTTCGTCTGTTCGATACGACTAAAAATTCTACAAATCAGCAATTCGAATGTCTTTGTCAAACGAATAAATTCGATATTTGTAATCGATGGCTTTTTCTTTTCGGGAAAACCAAAACACCGTTGGAAAGGATGCCAACCTTCTCGAGCACCAATAACTTGTAGTAATCCTGGCTCAAAGTTGCGCTCTGGATCATTTTGACCCCTGGTCACCCCGGAGGGTTTGTTTGGAGTTTCCGAGTGACAGGGGACTGTCTTACTGTTCCAGGAATATGTTTAGTTGAATTAATGAAGGAGCAGTACTGATTTCAAATGGTGCTAGGAAGTGAATACATTAACCCCAGCACTCACAGAAGTCAGTACCTCTGCCTTCTGAACCGCCCATTTCGATCTCGAAAGCTTGTCCAAACTTTCGTAATTTTTTTTGCTGTCGAAACGTCGCAATATAAAAAAAAATCCATTTGGATTAAAATTGAATTTTCACTTTTTCTTCGTTCTCCAAATGCGAATTTCTCTCGTTCCCATTTTATATTTTCTTATTCCATGTTCGGTGATGCAAAATGTTCAACTTTTCGAATTTTATTTTCACGACGTTACTTCCGTTTCAACTCACGATTTTCAAGACTCTTCATAAATGTCACGACCTTTTTATTCCATTTTTCCAACTACGACGCATTCGAAACTTGGTAAAATATAATTTTTCACACTGAACAAAAAAATGATTTCTGAATCCGAGTAAAAAATGGAGAAATTGTTGGAAATACAAACTTTTGCTGTTTTTCAATATTAAAAAAAATCTGGAGGAATTTTCCATAAAGTTTTTTATCCAATTAATTCAGTTGCTCAAATTTCTTTTTGTTTTCGATTCATCAACGCAATTCGAAACGTCAAGCTTTTGTAAATTATACGTTTACGTACCTCTCGTCTCGAAATAGTCACGCAACTTCGAGATATCGCCACGAGCATATTTTTCCAACCGCAACTTCAACAAAAAAGTATGAAAAAAGGAGAAAAAACAGCTTCGAGAGATCTCTTTGCTAACTAGAAGCTTGCGGTTGACTATTGGAGCAGTAAGGTTGCTCGTAGCACCGCAATATCGAACAACACTCATCGAGCAATACACACGCGTCTCTAGATCGTAAAATAATCACATTATTTGCGTAATAAATATTTTTAAATAAAAAGCAATTTTTAATCATCGTTTCTACTCAAAAAAAAATTTTCTCTTACATTTCATTATTTTCATTCGAATTCACACTGTGCGACTTTGTTAATATATTTTGTCACTATTTCGGTCTACAAAGAATAAGGAATTGGAAAAAAATGAAAAATTGTCATTTTTACGAGAGAAAAATTTACTTACGAGCGTCTGAGCGGTTTCGTCTCGAAATTTCTTTGCAAAAAGCAACAGATTGTCGTTATTTGGCATTTGCTTGATGTTTCGGAAATTCCGACTCATTTTTTGTTGGGAGCACGATCCAATTTTCTTTTTCTTCTTTTTCGTTAATAAGAATCAGAAAAACGTGGCTCCACACCGCGTGAGTTTTCTCACTATCGTTGCGGAGTATCCAGATCGAAAAAATGTGAATTATCGGTACACGGTCAAAGGCACACAGTCTCCGTGTAACGTCCGATGTTCCGTAACTTGTGCGGTTATGAATTTGGGCTCCGGACAAACGTTCGCGATCGAGGACAGAACAAACAAAAATTTGAGGAAATTTCCATCGAAAAAAAAGGAATTTCCCAAAAATCCAAGAAAATCACAAATTTCTCGAGGTTAGAAATTTCGTTTTAAAAATAAAGAAAAAATTGGACAAAATTATGTAAAAAAATGAGAGTCAGATCGAAAAAAAAAACGTTTGCAAGAAAATGGGAAACGAGAGACAGACTGTTGGGAATCGAAGACGAACAAGGGACACGAGGTTTTTTGCGGATAAACGTAGGTGGGCCCCCCGGACGTGTAGACGATGTGAAGAGAGACTGTCCCCAGGAGCGCTCGGATGGCTTCCTATATGCTGGCAGCCTGTTCACTTGCCGTAAAGCAAAATGGTAACTTAATATTAGACTTGAATATAAGTACGAAGTAATCCCACACCACACAGTCCAAAGTAAGTCTACACCCTGCCCTGCCCCCTGCAGCCCCCTCCTCGCCCCCCACCTTTTCAAACCTTTTTAACGTTCTTGTTATCATTTTTTTCATTTTTTTCTTCTCTTTTTTTGCACATGGACTCGTCCTCCCTCTTTCTCTAGCTTGCAAAGAACGAACGAAGGACTTTTCGGAATCTCTCGAGCGTTAATAATGCACGGATACTAGATCTCCTCTCCTCAGTGCAAATTCCGACCAGTTTTTCTTCTTTTCTTTCCTCGTATCTTTCTCCCCGTTTCTTCTATTTCATTGTCTCAAATTTTCAGTCTTCCACAACTTTTTCCTTTTAGCAAATGTTCTATTCTGGTCTGAACGCGCTGAAACGAACAAAAGCTCAAGACTCATCTGCGGGGAGTAAATCGAGTGCTCGGAACGAGTTCTTCGCATAACATTTTTTAATGAAAATTCACCTGATGATGAATGAATAAATTGAAGAAAAAAAAATTAAATTCTGGAAAAAGAGCGGCATTCATGGAAATTGAGCTTCGTTAAATGTTGTAAATCGAAGGGAATAGATGTTCGAATGACCAAAGAGTCAATCCACACGGACTGCACATTTTAACGAAAAAATTAAAACAACATCGATACAAAAAGTTACGAATATTCAAATAAAAAATTCAAAAAATCATAAAATTTGAACTGTTGAACTGATATTTCCCAAATTTCGTACCAAGCTTTCTATTGTGATACTCTATTGATTAAAAAAAATGAGCAATGAATCGTAAAATTTGCGGAAGTTGGAGCGGTGACAAACTTTTTTTGAAAATTTCAAAATGCCGTAAAATTCGTATTTTTCTAGCAATTCCGACAAAATTTTCAGAGGATGAACGGGAGCCCTGTAGCTCAATCCGTTCTCGAGTTATGAACGTTTGAATTTTCCAGTGCCAGAACATACACACACACACAAACATCCGGACATTTTTTCTAGATGCAAATTGACATTGGAAATCGAAAAAAAATATTTTCACTGTCACATCGCTCTTTCTATGAGAAAGCAAAATGAAACGATAATTGAAAAAGGGAAGGGAAAGAAAAAAAGGGAAAAATTAACGATGGCAAAGTGTTCGTCGAAACAGCGTTTCGATTGTTAACTACTAAACGATTTAGATTAATCATTTGGAGAATAAAATGCTAGTCCAAAGTAATAAACTGGTTAAATAAGTTCGACAATAAAATAATTGATTTCTGAATCGATTCGAAAGTTGCATTAATTTATTGAATTGACAACTTGATGATTTTTTAATTTAATTAAGATAACCATTGATTACATCAAAATATGGACAGACCATCTAATGAATAAATCAGGCAGAAAATTCAGTTGATTAATTGGATCGAGTAATTAATTAATTAATTGAAAAGCTTATTTAAGGGGGGCGCCTGCTTTATAAGGCTTTAAAAAAGCGTTTTTTAAATAATTTTTTTGGGATAGGAAGAAAAAACCAGGTCTAGCGAAGTTTTCAGATCATTTTACTACATTTCCGAACGTCAAAATAAAAAATTATGAGAGGATTATGTTGAAAAGTAGTTGACGTTCAAGGCACATTTGTGCCACACCTCGCAATCGCAGTCTGAAATCTGCGGGCAAGATGGAGCTCCTGATTTTCATCTGAAAAAAGAAATCCAAAAAGTTTTTGAATTTTCATGTCTCAACCTTCTATATGAACTAAGAAGAACTCGAAAATTTGTGAAATTCGAAAAGTTTCACAGGTTTGAAAAAAAAACTTTTTTTGCAACAACAAAAAAATCATTCCAACTCGCTTAAAAAGTTGTTCAGAATTTTTTACTCGTGAATCTTTTTAGTTCATATAGAAGGTTGAGACATGAAAATTCAAAAACTTTTTGGATTTCTTTTTTCAGATGAAAATCAGGAGCTCCATCTTGCCCGCAGATTTCAGACTGCGATTGCGAGGTGTGGCACAAATGTGCCTTGAACGTCAACTACTTTTCAACATAATCCTCTCATAATTTTTTATTTTGACGTTCGGAAATGTAGTAAAATGATCTGAAAACTTCGCTAGACCTGGTTTTTTCTTCCTATTCCAAAAAAATTATTTAAAAAACGCTTTTTTAAAGCCTTATAAAGCAGGCGCCCCCCTTAAGTATTTACTTTGATAATTGATAAATAAATAAATAAATTGTAATGAAAAAATGAGTTCGACGCGTTACAATGTTTATTTGTTTCAAGTCCCAGGCGTATCTTATTTCCGTACCGAGCGAGCTGCTGACCGCAGCCGGAGGATTCGTTTTCTTGTTTTATCGTCCTCGAGGACAACGTCGTCGTAGACGAGGACGACGACGACAACAAAACCAGCAGCGTTACGCTGCTCGCTCTGTTGCACATCGTTTTCCAAACAGCTCTTTGCTAATGTAAATTAATATTGTCCTCCATTATCAAAAGTAAAAAAATAACAAATAAATAAAACCGAAAAAAAAATTAGAATCGAAACTCGTGACCATAGCCGACAATGGTCGACAATTTGCGCGTCGAAATCACGGTGCATCGAGCCTCCGAAGCGTCGCGACGCCGCTTACCCCCGCATCGAAATCCCCGGCCTAAAATCGCCCCCATTTGCCACTTCCCCTCCCCCCTCGCCATTCCCAACTACGATGACGCCTATCCCTGTGACATTTTTCGAAAAATTCGCTCCACATTTCGAGCTCGCTGTTTTCCAAATTTTTATCGAGTCCCAACGTTTTGGCGTTTTCCAAATTTCTGGATCAGAAAATCGTCAATCGATGTTTTTCGGTATTCAAAAAAATCCTCCCAAAATCTACCAATTTTTTTCCAACTGCTTCGCTCTTTTTTCTCTCATTGCCATTTTTTTATTTACTGCGAAATTTTATCAATATTCTTCGCTCCATTTCAATCGAATTTGAAATTTTTTTAAAATTCAACTTCGATTGTGACCATTTTTCCAAATCTACGGAAATTACAAAGAAATACCAGGAAAAATCGTAAAAACATTATTCGCATGGAAACCAATTGATTTTTTCATTATTTTGATTATAAAAATCGAGCATAAAAAAGAAATTTGAATTCGGGGCTAGAGAAGCCATTAAGGGCGTTGTGTAGCGATTCGGTCCAGCCTAAATTTTTGTTTTAATTTTTTCATTCATGCAATATGGTTTGCGAGCCCAAGGTCATTAAAAAAAGTTGTTAGAAATTGACTGAAGAACAACATACTCCAGATCCAACATTGTCCGAGACAATCTGTATTTATTACATAATAAACAAAATTTCGAAAAAACTTTACGACCGATTTTTTTGACAAATTAAATTAATCTTCCTCGATGTTACATAAAAGTGTATGCAAAGTTTTAAGAGGCTTAACCATTTAGAAACCGAAACATTTAATGTTGAAAATTGAAACTTTTAACACACGCTCTTATGAGAAACTATTGAAAATTGTGATTTTTATAAATAAATATCTCGACTTCTACACGGCGAAACCTCTTGAACTTGTGCGAGTTGTTAGATATCTTTATTCTCTTCGTATGGTGCAAATTTGAAGGAATTCTATGGATAGAAAATTCAGCTTACAACGTCCTTAATGGGGGGAGGAAATGAAGACTCCCGATTTATTCGACGAAATCTATTTTTGAGACGTAATTCAGTTTCGATTTTTTTCCATTCAAATTACGTAACAGTAAACAGGAATATATATATATATGTATTGGGATTATATAACAACACATATGTGAATAATAGGGAATCGAAAACTCCCCCCGTTCGTAATAGCGACGAGGACGCGCGTGGATCGTTCCCCATTCTCGAGCCCCTCGTTTCGAAGCCACAGAGTCAGTGGCGAGCGAGCGAAAGTGAGAGAGAGCGAGAAGGGTATGAAAAGAGAGAGAGAGAGAGAGAGAGNGGGGGGGGGGGGGAAGAATGGGGCACCATCTGCCACGAAGAACGGAAGCGCCCCGGCGATTTCATCGATTAAAATTTTTCCCTATTAACAAAAGTCATCGTGTACACACAATTTTGTTCTTCCCCTCTTGGAATAATAACCCTTCCAGGACGCAGCTTGGCCTTTGAGCAATCGATTACAAAAAAGATTGAAAGTGAAAAGAAAAAAGAAAATATTATAAAAATAATAAAAGGCTTCAAAGCGTCGCGTGCCAATCGATTTTCTTAGGTCGCAACGCTCTTCTTCCATTTTATTATTGTTTCTTTATAATTAGAAATACATCGTTATTTTTTTACCCAATGAAATGACGTTTTCTTGCAAATAGTCGAGACTTTTTTTCCCACTATACTTACAATCCTTTGACGTTTTTAAAAATGTACGTTTGCATGGGAAATGTATTAGAAATCCTCGTTGCAGTGGCGTTATTTAAATTTCGATCGATTTCTTACAACCAGTCTCTCCACTTCCGGTTCGCTGAATCTCGAAACTTTGGAACTTCAGAGTTCGAATTTGCCTTCGATCGCGAGTAATACTTTCTTGATTTCTGTTTATATTCGATTGACGTTTTCGAAACGATATTTCACTTTTTTATTTTTCGATATCCTTATTGCGTTAGGTTCTAATTTCCGGTTTAATTTTAAGCCCGGAAAGCCGAAAATACGTGCAATTTCATTGAATGTATATAGCAGTATCCGCAGGATATTCGATGACTTCCGGAAGCGGTGGAAGCGTCTTTCCGGTTGGCAAAAGCTGCCGGAAGAGTCATCTTTCTTGAGGATCTGTATTTCGCATAGAAAAACCGCAAGGCGGCGCGCGTCACGTACAAAATATCTCCTGCGCAGGGAGGAAGGGAGAAGAGCCTCACGCGCGCCACGGCGTACGCGGACGCCGGTTCGAGCACACGCGCGCGTGGTTTCTATAATAAACAAAATCTTTCGACACGAACTGCTATTTAACCTCAAACACTTGAAAACTGGATATTCGGGCTTCGCGATCTTCGAATAAGCAAAAAGAATAAATGAGTTCGATACAAAGCGCGTTGTTTGTTCTTCCCACGAATTCTCATGGAAAAACGCTGTTTCGTGCGTTGCAAACTCGCGTGTTGTTTACGTCGTCGTATGTCGCGCGATATATCGTCCAAATTCACGCGGATACCCGATGTTTCACGACTGTTTGCCTCTCGGGACACGACTGATCGAGTGACCGAGGGGGTAGCATCGCAAGTTATACCCCTCCTGTTTTCTCTCTGCTGTGCTGCTGCTGCTGCTGCTGCTGCTCCTGCCGGCTTGTATAGAATTACGCGTGTGTTCTGTTTTCTCTCCCTCCCTCTTTTTCTCTCTGTCGCTCCCTTTTCTCTCTCGTTTCTCTTGTAAGTTCAACACACACGCTTCGTCCCCCTTTTTCGTTTGACGAAAGTGCGAGTGAGACCTTGCTCACAGTACGCATATATATATATATGGATACGTACACTTGAGATCGAAAAGGGGAACATGAAACGAAGGGTGAGGGGGTCCATCCGAAACGAGGGGAGAAGTCGACCATATCCCTTCGTTCCCCTCCGATATTCTTTCTCCATCTCGGTGTCTTTTTCTATCTTCTCCCCCCCTCTCTCTCTCTCTCCCTCTCTTCCTCCCTCTGCTGTTTTGTATACAAGCTCGCGTGAATCATGCATATCGATTTTTCTCTTTCGTTAGTGCCGGCCATTTGCTTCTCTCACCATGTACCCCGTTTCCTCCCCTTCTCTCTCAACCTCGTCGAAAAAAATACTATCACCCCTCTTTTTCTCTCTCGCCTTCTTTCTTTTTCGAGTCCTCGTCATCGTCTCGACACCGAACACGCGTGGAAATTACCCGGAACGCATCGTCCGACTACCAGAGGGCGCGTTCTTTACAAACTTCGTTTTCGATGTCTTTGCAGATCGATTTTTTTCTTCATTTCATTAAAATAAACTTGCGTTTGACTCTGTGTCTTTATCTTCTCTTGTTTACTACCCTCTCGTGCATCCGGGGAAAAAATTAACAAGGTGCGAAGCTAAATTGAGCAGGCACAAGGGTTGAGCGTTTTTTCGTTCGTTCTTTCGAATCTAAATGCTGTCGTCGTTCCGGAATACACGTTTGAAGCCGAATTACTGGTTTGTCATGATTCAAATTATAATTTCATTTTACATTCGTAATATTTTTCCTTTCTCGGACATTCCGAGGCGAACGCGACTGAAATAAATTTCGTAAACTCTGACTTTTTCACGCTACAGTTACTTTTGAAATTCGTCATCCAACATATTGGATTCACTGAAATTTCGAAGATTCGTTGGATCAAGACCCTCGAAAACCATGATTTTCGACATTTTCAAGGCGCAACGCGGTATTTGGTAGTTTTTTAGTTCGCCATTTTTAATTTTGAGCACAGAAAGTGGGATTCCTATGACGTTCGATGACTCGAACATAAACGGAAACCGAATCTTTGAATTGGTAATTGGTAATTTTTGATTTATCATCATTTTTTAGTTGCTTGTGAAATTTAAAATTGGAAAATATGACGAGAAATGGGATTTTTTGGTTCGGGTTCCTAAAAAAAACGAAATGGTCAGAATGCAACATAGCCTGAAAGCGAGAACCGCGAAGTTGATGTCTCGAGATGATGGGAAACTTATCCCATGGAAAAATATCTATAAAGTGATAATTCGAAGCTACAAAAGGTTAAGGAAAAAGGCATCGACATCGGGTCATTCGTGTTGACGTGTAAAACTAGATTAGTCGGACATTTTTTCTGTGTCAATAAGAATCTATTTCGAAAAACTAATATCAAAAGTGATATTCCATGGTGTTGTCTATGGAAATTAGATATTTGTATGGTGTGGGCTACATTAATCATGCATCGTCAACTGATGTACGCGAAAAAATGTGGTGTGTGCTCAATTCTCGTTTTTTTTGTCGCACAATGGCACTTCTCTCGTTCTTCTGATGATGGCTGAGCGCTCACAACCACCGACCCCCTCTTCTGTTCACATGCCTCCTCCCCTTTTTAGACTCGTTTCCTGGCCACCCCCTTCGCGCTAGTCACGTGGTGACGCTTTAGAGGTACCCGCGAGCAAAAAAAAAAGAATTGCTCCTGAATGATCTCATGCACGCACAGGACTGTCGTCTCTCGTGTCCTGAGATCCTACGAGTATATAGGGTGTCCCAAAAGTCACGCTTAGAATTAACAGAACGGATAGATCGTGGAATTCCGAAGATAAAAGTTCTCACTCAGTTGTCTCTGTGACGAAGCGATAATGACATCTTTGTTAATTAGTCACTGGCAATTGGAACAATGTAAAAGGAAAATACGGCCCAGTATTCGCACAAACCTATACCTAAGCGCAGGCAATCGGGCAGTTTGCTTAAACTAGTTACTCTTTTCATTGACATTCCGGACTCGCTGTCGCTAATTCGTAATATCTCATTTACAGTTCGTCCGAGAGTAAAACGGTTGAGGACTTTTCTTGTCAGAATGCTCCAACTCATGCAACTGTGTGGATATTGGATGCCACTTTTAGGACACCCTATATAAACGCATTCTCCTTATGTATGTATTATCCCGTGATGCTGTAAGGGAGCGGACTAAAGGGATACATATATATGTATATTTATTACGAAATTCATAGTGCCATCTCTTTCTTTCTCCGGTGTTTTAACCCCTGAAAAATGCCCCGGTCTTTCTCTTTTTTGTGATTTTTTTTCCTCGTCAACCCCTCTCGTTGAGCTACTTGTCTGGGACGTCTCGGAGAGCCTCACACTCTCGGCACCAACCGCCTTCTCTCCCCTTCCCTCGATAATAAACTTCTTTTGTCCTTCGCACTACTATATGCCTAAGTACTCCTTGCTCAACGTCCGAATTGTTGCCGTTACAACGTTTTGCTTTTCAACGCTATAGCGTTCACCCCCTTACGCCCCTTTCGATCCTTCACAATTCTTCAAAGCATGTTCGATTTTAATAACATAATTTTTTGCGGTGTGACATTTGTTTTCCTCTTTTTGGGACTGAATCTTGATTCAAGGGGTGGGACGATAGAGAAAAATTGCAGGCAAATTAACAAAACCCATTTTTATAAAGATTTTTTTTTCAATAAGTAAACATAATAATAGCAACTATGTTCTTTCAACACGATAGAAATAACTTTTTATACAGGCTCACGACATCAATATACAATTCACTTGATTTTTTTTTATACATTATTCATCCTATTTATATATATTTGTTTATGTTTTCATGTTGACCAATTTAGAGAAACAGCTGAATTTTCAAATGTTGTTCGTTACAATTACTATCACCAACTCTTGATATTCTATTTGAATAAATAAATAGAACGCTCCTAGTTGGTACAGTGGCTCGAAGTCAGCCTCACGCACACGCACATTCACGCGAGAGTCGTATCATACATCCATAAATATATATTTCAATTACTTTAGAATATAATTCGCAGTTTTATTATGCTTAATCGATTCTAAGCCGTAACCCGAATCTACTCTATGTCGTAACAAGATTTTAAGTGGATGCTGCTGCGCCGTCAGCGTTCTATGTGGTTGCTTCCGAAGTGTATGAATATACAGGGTGTCCAAAAAGTGAATGAGAAAAAACTGTAGAAGAGACAGAAGAGACAATTCTGAACAAAAAAGTCCTTTGCCATTTGTCTCTCAGATGCACGGTTCCGGAGTTATTGATTGTATTCTACAATTGGATTAATATATCACCAACGGAGGGTCGGAGCGAAAAATCGCCAAGGACTTTTCTCTTCAGAATTGCGCGACCTATCAATTGCACGAAATTCCCGAGATCACTTTTGGGACACCCCATACATGCGTGGTCGTAGGTGCCCATAAAACAAGGCAAATACTTGCGTAACATCCATTTCCACAGGGTCTTAAAATGCGAATGGAATGATTGTATTATTCGATCACTTATTTCACCTTTTTCATCGGTTTGTTCTTTTGCTGCGGTTAATCACAAGAAAGTTCCTTAATCATTCCTACAATAATACCGAAGAGATTAGAAGCCCAAGAGAGGGCGTGGATAGACAATGTTATTTTGTATAATATAATTTTTGGCCTCCGTTTCACTTTTTTCCAGCTTTTTTCATTTGTTCCATATTATTCTCCATTTGTCATCACATCGACGATTGTACACAATAGCAGGTTATCTATTCCTTTTTTTTTCATATATCCGTCCTCACGAAAGTCCGCAAAAACTTTCATGCTTTTATTTTTTGTTCCCTGTCGTTTTTACGTATAAATATGGATTCAATGAACTTCGAAGACATTTCTCCATTTGTTTTTCTACTCTCGTACCACTCCTCGTCTTACGATGAATCTATCTGCTCATACAATAACTTTAGTGAAAGATCTTACAGTTTATTCGATTTTTCTTCTTATCGTGAGATTTATTTTCCAATCTCTGAATTAGTAAATAAGTCACAATGTTCCGTGGTAAACACCGAGATTTTTAAAAGTCCTTTTTCTACACCTTCGAGTCCTCGTGAGAAAATATCAATTACAATTTGGCCGATTTTTCAACGACAATTAATGTCGTTTTTATACATAAGTCGATAAACAAATACTTGCTTCGAACAAATAACGCTCGATAGCGAACCAACGAGAATAAATATTAATAAAAATAGAAAAAATAATAACAATATCGAGATTAATGATCATTATAGTGATGTTATTATGACTATTGCTATTAGGTTGTTTAATAAATAATAATAAAATCATTTGGTACGTTTTGTGGTGTACCTACAAATCGTATCTGTTCAAGTGAGAAATTTCGGCGAAGAAGCCTGCGATTCGTAACTCCATTTCTTTCTCTCTCATAAATTCGAACCTTTTTTCATAATAGCCAAGAATATTCTTTCTTGTCCGAATAAATCCGTGAATTCCCTTACGTACCGATTTTCGCAAAAGGTACGAATTTTCGGTAACAACATTTAGTAAATACTGAAAGTTAAAAATTTTCAAAACGCTTGTAAAATCTTTGAATTTATCGCAAAAAGTGCAAAGAATTGAACCAACGTCTCGAAAGACTGGAATTAAAATAAAATATTGACTAAATTGTTATCGAATCCGTTATTTTCAGATTTTGTGAAACGATTATTTTTGCCTTTACAGTAGAAAAGTTAAAAATTTGACAAAAGAAAACAAATTCTTAAATCGTGCTCGAGCGTAAGTTCCAAACGATGATGGAAAAAAATCGAGTTTTCGGAGTTCACTTCATCCGCATAAATATACATACAAACGCATATGTAAAATAATCAGAATGAGCGAGAAAATTTCGCCGGTTATTTGTAAAGCAGCATGGCAGAAAGATTACATCAGAATTTTGGAATTCATGAAATTGACACAATGGCAATGTAACGATAATTATTTCTCTGTAAAGACGCAAAAATTCTGCTCATTTCTCGACGCTAATTCATCGCCGGTTCCATTCGTATCGATTTAAATTTGTAGAATGTGTTTGTAAGTTTATAAAATAATGACACGGGCGAAGAATAAAAAACGAAAGAACTTTCGTTGATTTTCAAAGTTTAAAACTCGAAAGCGATCAAATTACCAAAAAATTCTAAACTTTCGAAAAGTTTGAAGATTTAAAGTCTCGCCCCACGTCGCTTCGTTTAGAGATTATAAATGTTCATCAAGAATTCGTTTTCGACTTGTTTTTTATTCTGGGCGAGACCGAGTATAGTTTTCGCATTATCGTAACTAGATCGGTCTGAGGAAAGAGATTTTCTATTATTCCCTCCAACAGTACGTATAACAGTCTTCTGTTCAGTACGGGTCGTTGGAAGAGTTCGAACACTCTCAACAGACCCCGCCTCGTAGTTTCACTACCAATGATATGTTTCAGCTCGTCCGACAAGCACGAAAGCAGAGCGACTTTCGCAGCGACGCGCGTTCGATCCTTCGTCTCTTGATCTCGCGGCGGTCTCGTTTCTGCTTTGACACCGTTGGGCCAGTGGCTTTGCCTGTACAAACAAAAATTTTCGATAATTTCAATGCCGTTTGGAATTGATCCAACAAAATTTCTGTGTGTTTTTCTCGAAGTAACTGCAAAGAACTCGACCAGATTAATTTCGGGCATAAAATAATCATTTCAGGGCGAAAAATCGCTGTGAAAAAAAGAAATTTTTCAAAATACAAGTTCAGATTCTTCAAGGACGTTGTATGCACAATTTCCTATCGATGGAATTCCTTCGAATTTGCAACCCACAAAGAAAATAGTGATATCTCATAGCTCGTGCGATTTTTAGAGGTTTCACCACGTGGAAGTCGAGATATTTATTTATAAAAATCACAACTTTCAGTTCAACTTTTCAACATTAAATATTTCGATTTCTAAATGGTGGAGCCTCTTAAAACTTCGCATAAACTTTTATGTAACATCGAAGAAGCTTCATTAATTTTTCCAAAAAAATCGGTCGCAAGGTTTTTCCGAAATTTTGTTTATTATATAAAAAATACAGATTGCCTCGGACAATCTTGGATTTAGAGTGTGTTGTTCTTTGGTCAATTTGTAACAATTTTTTTTAATGAACTTGGGCTCGTGAACTATTTTGTATGTAAGAAAAACTGAAAACAAGAATTTAGATTTGACCGTCGCCATACAACGTCCTTGGTGATCTAGCAGTCGCGCGAGTGCGAGAGAGACAACCGAAAAGTGGATACACATTGTTCTCAGACAAGCCTCGTATTTTGGGAAAGAAGCGATTAGGACGGAAAAAAAATAGAATGTAAAAATCTTACTTGAAAAGACGCAAATACGTAGCGACGTTGGTTGGACTGGTTAAAAGTGAGACGTACTCGACGATCCGACGATTAACAATGTCGCCGAACATCGTGCGAATAATTTGTCTCAAAAGAGTTATTATTCTTCGTCGCAGCCATTGATTCCTGACTTTGAGGTCGAACACCTCGTCCATCAGCAAAAGTATTATCCTCAGTGGGATGTTGTCGTCCGTCTGAAAGACAATGAAACTCTTCGAGTGCGTTCTACAGAATAAATCACGCGACGATTCAATCGACGAATGATTTTTTAATGAAAAATCATGGATTGACATCGGTGGATCAAGTTTTTATCTTTGTTTTTGGAATCAGAAGAAATCACACGTTACCTCTGTGTCCAAACTTGCGCCAACCTTGACGCTTTCGTAAAACATGCTATTTTTTCGAGGATTCCCGAAAAATTTACTGATGTTGTCCATCACGCCGTCGACGGTACTCAACATATTGTCTGGCATGGTTTTCACTGCCTGAGTTACACTTTTCATCGACGTTTTCAACGGATTCACGAGCGTGTCGATCTGAAAAAGTGAGAAAAAATTGGTAACAAATTTTTCATGAAAACGCGTACGGTGTGACTCGTTTCTAACGGAAATTTGAAAAAACTTTGACTGATATTTCGTTTTACAACGAAAAAAAAACATTGCTCAACTGTCGAATGATTAATCCTGCAAGGTAACACACGTTCAAGAAACAACGCAGTGATCACACCGGGTCAAAATGACCCCAGCCACGTTTAAACGTTTGCCTCATTGCCAGTATCGTTCCGAACGGCACATAAAAATTCAGGATATTAGTTCGAACCTTTCGGAATGAGAATATCATGCCAAAAAATGTTTATCCAATTTTTAAAATGGCGAAAAAAAATCGGCGAGGAAGCAATGTGTAAAAAAAAAATTTTCTTCAGGCACCCCGAAGCACCGTTGGAGAGAATGCCAACCGTCTCGAGCGCCAGTAACTTGTAGTCTAGCTCAAAGTTACGCTTCGGGTCATTTCGACCCCTGGTCACCACGGAGTGTTAAAAACTGAAGTTAGTAAAACGATCACTGCAGTTAAAATCGAAAATGGATCAACTTGCAATGAAGAGGAAAACGAGAACGTAGGTCTGGGTCAAAAAGACCCAATGGTGGTTAGTTGGGATAAAATTTGGTAGAAACTTGATAATTCAATGAGAATTTACCGTTCTCGATATTTGTCCACCAGTGACTCCTTTGTCGTAGTCGCCCTGTTCGAGAAAAGCGAGCAACATATTTTGCAGTCCCATGTGACCGTCGACGATGGCAGGCTTCGTGAGTTGTTGCAGCCACGCATTGAGCATATTCATTCGTTTTTCCAGAACGGCGCGTTCCATATTATGAAAAGCTTTTTTCCCCGGAAAAGCAATTTTCGCAAGATCGTAATATTTTTCTTTGATCTTCTGATGCAAATCATGAAAATCGGAATATCGTCGATAAATGTGCCATTTTTCGTGGTAACCCGAGTCGTAACTTTTTTTTACAGCCACCGCATAAATCCCGTAAGTTTTTCCACGATCGTTCACCACGCCGGTTTCAATTATTTGCGCCGTTATCTCAAATCTGCCTTGCTGCAATTTTCTTATTGCATTTTGGTCGCAACTCGTTTCTTCCAATTTCACGTATTGCTGTTGTTGTTGTTGTTGTTGTTGCTGCTGCTGCTGCTGTTCGGGGCTCGACTCGAGATAAAAATGAGCATCTTTTCCTTCGCTTATTCGATCGGATTCGATGCTTGACGCGCTTCTCATGCGCTTTATATTTTTTCGTGGCATACTCAGAAAATCAGTCTCGTCGTAAGTCGACTCTTGCTCGTTCATGCTCGTCAGACTGGCTGACAAATTTGCTTTAAATTTCAGTCCCTCTCTTATCGAATTTCTCCTCGACTCTTGATTCTAAAAATCACAACAACAACATCGGTTAATAGATTTTTATGATAGATGATCGTTGAATTCTTAAAAATTATGCGATCATTTTTATTATTATTGTGGAAAATTGGATTTCGATCTGTACGATAGGAATTGAAAAGAAACTCATATATTTTTGGGCACAATTTGATTTCAAGACGTTGTATGGCCACGGTGAAATCTTAATTTTTGTTTCCAGTTTTTCTTACGTACAAAATGATTTTCCGATTTTTGAAACATAAAAAACAAATTTAAATTTTGCCGCGTGTCAATTTTCAGAACGTGGAATATAAAAAAAAGGCTAATCGGAAAAAGTTGCACGATTCAATGAAAACAGGCAAATTGCATTTTTCATGTGCCATCGAATTTTTCTTTTCAGATTTTTTTACATTCGAAATGCTTCGCGAGCTTTAATTCATTAAAAAAAAATTGTTACAAATTGACTAAAGAACAACATTCTCTAAATCCAAGATTATCCGAGGTGATCTGTATTTTTTAAATAATAAACAAAATTCCGAAAAAATTCAACGACCGATTTTGTTGAAAAACTAAATAAAGCTTCTTCGATGTTACATAAAAGTGTGTGCAAAGTTTTAAGAGGCTTCACCATTTAGAAATCGAAATTGCAACTTTTAACACACGCTCTTAGGAGAGACTAATGAAAATCGTGATTTAATCGCATAAACCGCTTAAAATTCTCTTTGTGTGGTGCAAATCGATGAAATCGGGATGTTGATTATTTTGAAAAAATGCCGCCTTAGAGATAATTGAAAAAACTTACCGGCAGAGAATCATCGGTACTTCGGGAACCCGTGCTTTTTTTGTCCAGTGTAAATTCAATGGATTCTTCAAGCGTGTCAAGCTCGTTGTTCATGCTGGAGACGCTGATGCCATCGAGAGATTTGCCATCGTCTTCGGATGGAGGATCCTTGAGTAAATCCAATTCAGCCAACAACTTGACGTAGGAAAAAGATCGTTTGAAAGAGGGTAAAAATCGGTCTTCGGTTTGGAGTTTATCGTAGCAGCAAGTTTGCAATTCGTCGAACCAAGTTTCTCGCACAACTTCGCATTTTATTCTGGAGAGTAAATTCCTCACAAGAGAATCGTCGAGGAAGAGTTTGGTGGCCGCTTTTTCGCTCAAATATTGTTGGTAAATTTTCAAAGCTGCGTCTTTGAGATTCTCCAAGTTTGGGTTACGACGTTTTGTCCCTGATGAATTTTCCTTCTGATTTCCCAGCTTCTGCAGCTCGATGTCGGAGATTTGTTGCTCCGCTGAGACTTTCCAGCCGTAAATATTCAAATAAAAAAATAAATAAGCCTCGGCATTGACGCAAGTCATGTAGTCGATGAAGTAACTCAATGCAATGTTATTTTTGAGTAATTCGTCCAGTGGCAAGTTTACCAACTTGCAACCAGGCATCAGAAACCTCTTCCAATCCGGCTGCGTCCCTATTCCATCTATTTCCGCTTTCAACAATCCTTTCTGCATCGCCAATATTCTTTCTTCCAGATTTTCTTTGACGTACAACAAACTTTTCAATTGTTGCTTCACCACTAAATCGTCCTCGCCCCCCGAATCCTTCGAACGCAAATGCGCGATCTCTCGACACACGATGTTCTTCGTTGACGTCAATTCTTCCAAACTATCAGTGATTCTTATCACCGTCAAAAATACCTCGCTCGGTAGACCCGCTTCTTTCGTACACTGCAACGCAAAAAGTCATGCGCTGTTATTCGACTTTAAATCAAAATTATAAATTCCTCAATTTTTATTCACCTTTGGGACAAACTGACCACGTGACGATATTCAACAAGTTCTCATTGAATGAATTTTTCTTTGACCGACTTATCTAATAGATTGATCGATCAATTTTTTCTCACTGTACGAAAAAAAAGCCTCAGGAACTAAATTTGAAAGTTTGAAAATTTCACCACGTCATGCCGCGTAATAGTATTTTTTTTTTTTTGTGGAAAGAAACTATTCCTCGAATAGAAAATTTTTTTTATTAAAATTTCCCTGTTCCTTCATGGGACATGGAAAATTTCGGAAACTCCCTGGTGGCGAGTGGAATTTTGCAAATGCTTTTGACTACAAGACAACGAATTATTTGAAAGCTGGAAAATCGACAAGGATCGTTCGCTATTCGACTTGTTGGTTTTGTTTGGATGACAATTTTCGATTTTCCGTGAAAAATCGTTAAATCTCTATATATACAAAATGCTCCGACAAAATTGTGTTTGTGCCGTTTTCACGCAAAAACCACTGAACCAATTTCGATGAATCTTTCACAGGAATAAAGCTCATAAATCGTAATAGGTTTCAGGCTCCATTGCATTCCGATAATTGATTTTTTTTGGGAACCCGAACCAAAAAATCACATTTTTCGGCATATTTTCCACTTTCAAAATTCACAAGCAGCTAAAAAATGATACCAAATCAAAAATTACTAATTACCAATTCAAAGATAATTCGAAAACGAAGATAATGAGCAGTAGCTGGAGTGCCAGTTTGTAAAAAAAAAAAGTTATAGCGATTTTCGTAAAATCAAAGTTTGAAGATTTTGAAAAATAAAAATGCTATCTTCGTATTGAGCTAGTTTCAGCGCCGACTAGTCCTGCTGCGGGGCGAAGGCAGGCTAGTGATGTATAAAGGAATCAGAAAGGAAGCTCACCAGCCATATACACGCTTGATTAATGTAATCAGGATCGGAGAAAAGATTGAGAAGCGGCGTGATGATAACGTTGACCAAAAGTTCTCGAAGAATGAAGCGTACGGTGAGGCAATCAAAGTCTCCTTTTGGGAGCAGCAAATACAAGAGTATTTCAGCAATTTCTCCAAGAAAATTGAGCTCCTGTTCCTCATTCGTGCAAACGAGATCCCGGCAAATCAAATTATTCTCCATTTGAACTTCGAGATCGAAGAATATTTTCTCGAGACTAATTTCTTCCTCTTTTTCCCGCTCCCCGTTGTATTCCACCGGTTCCGGAATGTTTGGAACGTAAAACTTGGACTGCGAGTACCAAGAAATGTCTGTTTCACTTTTGTTTCTACGATGCGTCGGCGTTCGCTTCGGCGTTCCTCCCGATGTACTCGAGCTGCTGCTACTTCCTTTGTGCATTTTGTTACTTTGCAATTGTTTCATTTTTGCCCGTGCCTGACGATACAGCCTCATGTGGGAAGCCGCGTCGTCCACGAGACGCGTCGTCAGATAAGGAATCCAATCCACATCCTTCACTCTACCGCAGAAAAACATTGTCAGAAAAATAAATATGAAAATAATGATTAAAAAAATGTCGACACTCAAAAGTTTACTTTGAAAAATCAGTTCCGCAACTTTATTTAAACGAATTAAAACTTTTAGTTCCTTGAGTTGTAAATGAAAACTCCGAAAATCCAGCAATGATCAAAATTTATTGAAAATAGATTTTCACTTCAACTTTTCTTTGTAGAAATTTTCGGAAATTTTTTTTAGTCTCTACGAAGCAATGTTTTTTCGTGAATTTTTGTATTTTCATCATATTTTTCGTCGTACCTGTTGGCTATATTGATAGCAATTTTTTGAGCAGTATCTCTGACAGATTTCGTGAATTCTTCGTCATCCGTTAGCACGTTGTACCAGGGCTCGACGTAATCCCGTAATATGAAGTCTAATATCTCCTAAAAATGGGAATTAAAAAACGATGAAATTGAGTCGAATCTCTGAAGTTGTAAACTTCAAAAATTGGCTGGAAAAATATTTCAAAAAAGCTACAAAATCGTTTTGTCCGACAGAGCCTTTTTTTGCATTATGAATGTTACCGTTATCAGATGATTAACTAATCGAATAAAATGACAATTACTCAGTTTTTTATTTGGAGAAATTTTGTTCGATAAAAAGTTTTAATTTTCTGAATTTTTTCCTGTTTATATTAATTTTCTTGTGATCGAAATTCTCGTTTTTTTAATTAACACATTTTTAAATAACTTACTTGTAGCGATTCATCGATAATGTGGCTACCTGTGACCCTCCTATCTAGAGTAAAGGTCATCTTTTTCTTCGATAACTCTTCCATATACTGAAATGAGAGACAAGACAAAACTCATGACAGTGAAAAATGAGAAACTATTGAAAAAAAGGAGGAAAAAATTAATTCTCACCAATCGCAATTTCTCAGTCTTCTTGTGTAAGTTTTGTTTGCCAGAATCAATTTCATTCTGAAGATTCGGGGCATACTTTCTATATATACAAGTCAGAATTCTGAAATGAAAAAATAAAACTTGTCATTTTTGATTTTTTATTAAACAAACGAAACAAAGTAACTACACAAATCCGTTGATTACGCCTCTGTGAAATCTTTCCACTCGGGAGGAAAATTTATGCAAAGTAAGCCCGAAATAATTTATATGGAAACGATTTTTCGAAAGATAATTCGCATTTTATGAAATGGAACAATCTTTCCATCTCCGACTCTTGATTCCTCGTCCAATTTTTAAGTTTTTATGAATTTGCTTGTGAAATTTTTCTTACCCTAGAATTAATACCAAAAGACAAACAAAGATTTTTAAAAGGGTTCCCACGCCGAAGAGAGCGCAGAGTAGAATAACACAGGCCCCAATGGCTCCATACACTGGAACACTCATCTGCAAAAAATCAAATGGAAATCGATCAAAAAATGTCTTTGCATTAATAAATCGAAACGTTTTGAAAAATGCGAAATTTTTTTTAACCCTCTGTGGTGACTGGGGGTCATAATGACCCCGAGCGTAACTTTGAGCTAGACTACAAGTTACTGGCGCTCGAGACGGTTGGCATTCTCTCCAACGGTGCTTTGGGATGCTCGAAGAAATTTTTTTTTTACACATTGCTTCCTTGCTGATTTTTTTCGCCATTTGAAAAATTGGAGAAAATTTTTTTGGCATGATATTCTCATCTTGAAAGGTTCGAATTAATATCCTGAATTTTTATGTGCCGTTCGGAACGATACTGGCCACGCGGCAAGCGTTTTAACGTGGCTAGGGTCATTTCGACCCCATTTTCACGTCATCATTTCGACTCTGAAGTTTGCAACGTTGAAATTCATCGAAAAATATTTTGTGTATTCATTATTTATTGAATTTTGAAAATCATGCGGCAATTTTTCGTGTCGAGTGATTTTTTCGGTCGGAAGACAGGATCGTTTTATTGTCCAGACCAAATATTGAATAATAATTATGAGCTCTACTGAAAAACGAACAGAATTTCGTTGTATTCCAACGATGCAAACTTCAACATCATCCAATAATCATTATCTCCCACAATACTCAAAGCTTTCCTGTCTCATTGTTTGTCTCTAAATATAGAAAGTTGAGCAACGAGAGAAATCAATAGTCTCTATACATCTTTTGTTTATTCATCGTAGGGATGTGTAAGGAATTATTGACAAGTGCCAAGTCACAATTCACGAGTTATCTCACATCGAACGTTGTCAGAATGTCTTCCCTCGCGACTCGCGAGCCATCACGAATAATCTCAATTCAGCATTTCGTATGATGTTGAATTGTTGCATTGTTGGAATGGAACGAAATTCTGTTCTTTTTTCAGTAGAGCTCATAATTATTATTCAATATTTGGTCTGGACGAAAAAGCGATTCCCCTTTGCAACCGAAAAACTCAATCAACATGAAAAATTGCCATGATTTTCAAAATGCACCAAATAATAAATGTAAAAAATATTATTCGTTGAATTTCAGTCGTGCGAACTTCAGAGTCATGTTTTTGTAGCAACAATTTGTCTCTGTACTCCCATTTTTCTAATATTTTAAAAAACACCCTCTCCTAACGAATCGTCAATACATTAGAAACAAATTGTTGAAGAACGAACTTTCTGATGGTCCGGCTTGAGGAATATTTGAAAAACAATGATAACGAGTAATCAGCAATAATCGTGACTGGCAAAGACGGATAAATGGCTTTTCTTGCTTTTTTTTTTGCTGACGTCTTTCGAACTATTAATCCTGACGCAGTAACAAAAAACTCTTCAATTTTTTTTCTACTTCTCATGTTTTCTGTTACGCAAATGCTACAACGAGGCTCGCGACTGTTCTTAATGATACGCCGAGCGTCAGGAATGTGTGATTTCCTCTTATCTCGCAAACGCATACAAATATTTGAATTTGGAGCGAGTGTCAAATGCGAATCTTGTTCTATTCGCCAACAAGACTCCCTGACGTGATAACGAACTTTTGTCTGATACGTAACCAGCTGATGAATGATTTTTACTGAAAATTTGGTTCGTCGGGTCTCGGGAACTTATTTCTTGGTAATTGAAATTTTTCTTGAGTCTCTGACGTTCATTCAGCAGATTGGAATTGTGCAAATTTTTTCTTTGCGCAGTATGATGATTTTTCAAGGTCGGGGTTTGCGAGAAGAAGCGACAGAAAAATTGGATCTGTCGCGTAGTTATTTTAATAAATTTTTTCTATTTGAATATTTAATGGAAAATCGTAAGTTCATGGGGGAAAAAAAAAACAGGGCATTTTCAATTTGAATTATTTCGCGAAATTTTTCGATTCGAAGTTTTTCTTTTTGTTGGAATAAAAAAAAAGTCACGTGTGTAATTGACGTACCTTTGGATTCTCGAGTAAGCCTTGCCGCGCATATTGCAAAACTTCGCGTTAATCCTTTCCTCAATATTTTTACGAATTTTTAGTAATTTTTTAAATAATCATTGAATCACTATTTTTAAATGATTTTTTGTCGCGTTTTAGTCAGCTAATCGAGACTTTATTAATAACATTATTGCTAATATTATTGAGAAAAGCGAAATGCAAAAGAGCGGAGACGTTTGCCGACATTTCCACGGATTCTGTGTGCGTGTGTTGGAAAATCTGCAACACTCGAGACTCCTCGCGGAATTTGACATGCGTCCGATTACCACTGTGAGGACGGCCGCCCAATTTTTTACGGAGCATCAGTGAAGCACTGTTTATAAATAAAAAACGCGTAGGCCTGCACCTATTTTCACTTTGTTTATTTATATTTTTGGTGCGTTGACGTGTTACGCGTTCGGGCCAAAGGCACGACACACGACAAGTCACTTTTTTTAAAGCCGATTTAAAAGTCCATGTTTGTGTTTCATTTCTTCGACGTTTTTTTCCATCGCGCGAACACGCGACGATGCACAAACAGGAAATATGTTGTCGGAACGCGCCGATCAAACGATAATAAAATCGCGTCCTCGCCGACGAGAAAGTCCCTTGACACTCGGCAAACTATTCATTATTGTTTTTTTTTACAGTTTATTGGCTTTTTCTATTCGCACTGTAAATTTCCATTTCTCCGGCTCATTCAATGCACACGCGGAATATCTTTCTGATGTACTGACGTACGTGTGGTGGATCATGAGAAAAAAATTCGATGGAAACGTCAGTGACGAAGCTTACTAATTTCGACTGCAGATGGCACTCATTTCTGTTTACAGTCGACGCTCCAATAATTTTACACGTTTTACACTTGTTGGCGCCGCATTCCCCCTCTCGCTCGCAGTTTTTCCTATTTCCCGACTATGAGGCATCGCGAGTAAATAAAATCTCAATTGCCGTTGCACATTTCCTCTCTTAGGGAGATAGCAAAACTCGGACAAGAAGAAGAAGAAGAGCAAATTAAATGTGAAAGCCATTATCGATCTTCTGAGCCTGATTTCCATTTTTCCAAATAATTACTGAAAATGAATGATTCCTTTGTCGTTTCCGACTATACCGACGTGTAAAAGCGAGTTCCTAAATATTTCTAGTTCCCGAAATCTACACTCACTATTTCAACCGCAAGTTCTCGCAATACGAAAACTCCAGTCGCTCCAGTCGAAAAACAAAAACAGTTGCGTGATTCGTTGGTCGGCTAATTTTTCAAAGTGCAACAAAACAAAACCGACGATTGAAATATAATTGTTGTGGTTGTTGTGGTGTGACGAATAATGTCAGACGAAAAGTCTAAGAGGTAATTAACTAATTAGTGATTCGATACTCCAAAACATGCAGTTCATGCAATTCCCTCAGGTTTTTGGCTGCCCAGTTCGGCATTCAACGAACTTAAAAAATACATTTTGAGGTTACGTTCGTTCATTCTTTGTGGCTAAAAATCAACAGAATTGATTTTCGAATAAGAAAATTCCACTTTTTCTCGGATACTGATAATCTTTCGGTGTTTTTTTCATTGAAGAACTCGTTTCTCTGTGATTACATTTCCTCATTTTTTTGTGGCTAAATATCAATGAAGTTGGTTTTAAAATTATTTAAAATTCGGCATTTTCTCACGAACTCATAACTTTTCGATGTTTTTTTCTTTCTTGAAGCACTCGTTTATTTTTCTTAAATGGTCTCGAACATACTTCATTATTATCCCAATTGATTATTGACTCGGCGAGTCGGCATAATGCTAAAAAATCTTGAACGTCAGTCCTTCCATTAAATTATAAATGAAAATAATATGCCGCATTGGATTTTGAAAATGCTGATTGATTATTAGCGGCGAAGATAAAAATGACGTTTCCGAGAGCAACTCTGGCGAGGAAAAAGCAAAGCCCAAATTGGAAGAGAGAGGCAAAGCAAAACAAAAATCAGAAGACAACAGCGTAGACAAAGTGAACGGAAATGGGAGTGATTCTGCAAATTGTTATTGGTACAAATTCCAATTTGTTTATAAAATGACGATGAAATTTTTGGCTTGCAATGAAACTTCCCAACTAACAGAGAACTTGATTTTCAGTGGCAAGGATAGAAATCTGAATATAGCGGAACTCCTGTGCGCGAGTTGTGCTCGCTGGTTCCATGAATCTTGCATCGGCTATCAATTGGGGAATATTGTCCCATTCATGATGAACTACGTTTTCATGTGCAAAAATTGTTCACCTACTGGTTTGGAGAACTTCAAGAAGAATCAAGCTCGTAAATATGCCTTCCCTGAACTTGCATTGACCATGTTTCTACAGCAAAAGCATTTATTTAATTTTTGGGCGACGAATGGATCGGAAATGAATTTTTTAAAATAATTTTATTTTTCACCAATTTTTTGGCTTCAAGCTAAATTGCCCCAGGCTCACGTGATTCTGCATTAAAAAAACAAAAAGAATGAGCCCAAGTTGAACGTTTTTTGTTAAATTTGGTCGGAGATATGAATTTTTCAAAATGGAGTCATACCGTTCTAGGATAATTGAACTTTCGTTAGTAGCTCGAATTTTCGATTTTTTTTTTATGTTTGCTTTCATAGTAAAAAGACTTGTTTTACAAAATATCAAATGACATAATGAAAACACTAACGAGCGAACGATAATGAAAAAATGTTTAAAACTTGAAATTTCAAACTTACAAATAATTTAAAAGAACTAACCACCGAATATTGTTATAAATTAACAATAAAACTTTGATAACTAGTGCAATATTTTTTCCTACTCCAACAACGATTTGAGTTGAAAATTTTGTTTCTTTCCGTACAGACTTTCCACAAATGTGCGTAACGGCAATAGCCAATCTCCTTCAGGACGGGCAGAAGGAGCCAGAGTTAAGGACGTTCTTTCACAAGGACAAAGATATCATTCCGTTTATAGAGTGTCATTGGGAGAGCATGACAACGATGCCTCGGAGGGTCACTCAGTCATGGCACGCTACGGTAACAAATGCATTAACATAAACAAATACGATTAATGGTCCTCGATGATTTTTTTGTAAGCTTCGGAATCTTCTAATTTAATTTACGAAAATTACAAAATCACGGGAATTTGTTGGCTTGAAATTGTTTCAAGGACCAATGAATCGGGTAACAAATAAATTTCAAAGAATTATTTAAAAAATAATTTGCTCGTCAGCCAAAATAATGGAAAAGTTGAAAGGTGAATATTTCGATTGCTCGGTTTATAGATTCATCGTGCACTCCTGAAAGATGTCGGTACATTATTTACTATGGATGAGAACAACACAGATGGCCAATTGTTCGGTTTGACAACACCGGACCTGGTGCTCATAAAGCCGAATTACGAGGCAATGATAAAAGGAGGCCAACTGAAAATCACAGAAATGGGAATTCAGCACGTTGGTAAGTAACTATTTCCAACATTTTACTTTTTCTTGAATATCAATTTGTTTTTTTTTCCGAAAATTTTTCTCCGCGTTAATCAATGCCAGATAAGAAAAGTTTCAACACCCGCAAGGATGTTATCCAACACTTATCTTATCGCGAGTCACCCGTGTACTGTGTCTAACAAATTCCTGTTATCACGTTCGTATTCCTTCTCGAACGGGCTAATGGCCAAGCAAGGTATGTGTCAGCGGATATCCAATCAGTTGACTTGCAAACATTTCATCTCCAAACAATGTATCTAAAAATACAATAACGCGTACATCTCAATGATAAATAAGAAAAATGCCAGCGTAGCAGCTTAGAAAGAATTTCCAATTAATCTCGAAAATACTTGTCATAAAAAAACTGTAAAATATTGAGCGGATTGTAAAACTCAACAATTCGAAAAGCAACCAAATAATACAAACTTTTTTTCTTATCGAGTTTGATGAACTTTGCTATTTATTCATTGAGTGTCCATATCTTGCGTCTATCCCCTTTTTGTTGAATAAATTTTAGCACCTCTCGGCACCGGACTTCGTGGTCGAAATGCAAAGCGGAAGTTCCCTGGTGAAGGGGCTGGAGCGGGTCCAGGAAAAAAGGGTCGTGGTTCCGACATGTCTACGCCAAAATTACCGGCTCATGGTTATCCGCTCGAGCATCCTTTCAACAAGGATGGCTATCGTTATATTCTAGCGGAACCTGATCCTCATGCTCCTTTTAGACAGGTAAATGGAACGTTACGTAATCCATGGAAGAGAAATCAAAATACCAACAAATAATATTATTGCAATACTGTTAGTTCGCGGATGATAAAATGCCATCGTGGACTGAAGTGCCCTTCGTTTAATCATATTCCCAAAAAAAAAATATATACCAGAAATTTCTGGTTTTACTTTATCAACCAATTAATTATTATTTATTTATCATTGTCATTTTATTGTTTTTGTTTATAAAATTGATAATTAATTAAATTGAGTATTTGATAATTAAGGAAAAACTATTCTCTCGGGCTCTAATTATTGAGTTGAGATTCAATGGAATTAATTCTGAATGCAATGTGAAACACAAAATCTTCGTTTCATCATATTCCCAAAAAAATAAGTACCAGAAATTTCTGGTTTTACTTTATCAATCAATTAATTATTATTTATTTATTTATCATTCTCATTTTATTGTTTATAAAATTAATGATTAATTAAATTGAGTATTTGATAATTAAGGAAAAACTATTCACTCGGGCTCTAATTATTGAGTTGAGTTTCAATGGAATGAATTCTGAATCTGAAGTTGTAGTGCCGTTTTTTCGGCTGGACTCGTACTTTAGAGTCTTCGGTGGCTCTTTTCTTCTGGCTTCGATAACTCAACGTGACGTTTTCCTGATTTTGAGTAGAATGCTAAATTCGACTTGTACTGATTATTATGTGTTTGGAAAAAAGGAATTCGATGAAAGCAGCGACTGGGCAGGAAAGCCAATACCCGGATGGTTATATCGAGCTCTGAGTCCGAGCACAGTATTGTTGGCTCTTCATGATCGTGCCCCTCAACTTCGCGTTTCGGAAGATCGCCTCGCGGTTACAGGAGAGAAAGGATATTGCATGATAAGAGCGACACATTGTAAGTCTCCTAAAATCTGGGAAAGGCTCGATGTCTATTGCAAATAAGGACTTTAAGGCGATCTGCCAGTTGCCCAATTGAGGGAGGAATGACGGATCGATCGCCTTGAAGCAAATAGTTGTGATTTTTCAATCATTAAAACTCAATTCGTAGGTGTCAGTCGCGGTTCTTGGTACTGGGAAGCTACGGTGGAGGAAATGCCGGAAGGATCGGCAACGAGACTGGGCTGGGGACAAGAATATGCTAATTTACAAGCTCCTCTGGGTTACGACAAGTTTGGCTACTCCTGGAGATCAAGGTTTGTGCGGAACCACGTGAGATTAAGAAAAAATAAAAAAAAATGATGTATTTCAATTTCGTAAAAAAAAAAAACAAAACCTACATTTTTTGAATCAGAAAAGGGACGAGATTTCATGAGAGCCGTGGCAAACATTACAGCCCGGGATACGGTGAAGGTGACACCCTAGGTTTCCTCATAATATTACCTGACACTCACGATTCATCGCACATACCCAATACGTACAAAGACCGGGTGAGCTAAAATTTATTGATTTCGAAACTCCGAAACTCCGCTATTTCTGCTGCTTTTCTAAGCAGAAAAACTCATACATTTATTCACTCTTTTTTTTTTAGAACTTTGCACTTGTCTTTATAGTTTGAAAACAACTACAAATTTCTGGAGGAAAATTGACAAATTATTTACTAAATATTAAAAAAATTGATCAATGATACTAGAAAAAAAAAACTTGAACCGTTTCAAATTTTTTGTACACTCAGTTTTCTGGAGACGAAATTATGAACGGCCTTGAGGCAATTTTGCGGCAGTTCGATCAGCTAATCAATTAATTCATCGATTTTTTTCAGCCTCTCGTGAAATTTAAAAGTCACTTGTACTACGAGGAAAAGGATCAAGTGCCAGAAGCTTTGAAAGCTTTGAAACCTCTAGGTCTGAGCAAAATAATTTTTTTCAAAAATGGTACATCCCAAGGCGAAGCTTTCATTGACATCAATCGAGGGGCCTATTTTCCAACTGTGTCAATTCACAAAAGTGCCACGGTTTCTGTTAACTTTGGTCCGAATTTTAAATGCGCGCCGAACGATCTCTCTTTTCGAGGAGTGAGTACAACATTTATTTACTATGTTATCATATTTTTTCGTCCAGTTCGAATGGTCGATCGACTTTTCGGCATGTTTATGGCGAAATCTGTAATTTAAACTCAATTCATTTGACAGATGTGCGAAAAAGCAGAAGAAGCAATGTCCGAACAATCCATGGCCGACATGCTCTACCTTTCCGAGAACGAGGGAAAATTGAGACTCGACACTTTCTCTTTATGACATTAATGCATATTTTCAGTTTGAAACTTCACACTCTGTTCGATCGCGAATTTTCTTGGAATTTCATCGTTCTCGAACCAAGGAAACTTGCATCTTCGCGTAATAATCTTGAAATAAAACACGAGAAACATCGTAATTTCACTCATTATTTTATTTTACACTTATAGGATTTTTAAATTTATTATTCATCTGCCAAAACCACCTCTACATGCTGGACTCGACTCCACGGTTTTGTTACCAGTCTCCCATTGCGATGGAGTCTTTGCCTTGACAGAAAAAATATTGGAAATCAGAGTCTTGCGATTATTAAAAACAAAGACAATTTTTTAATACGAAAATAAACTCGAAATTTCGAGATGTAATAAAGTTGAACAGAGAGGAAGAAGGACAAATTTTCTATTTTTTACACGAGGTTAATTTTGAACTCTTTCGTTGAATCAGATTGGTACAGAGAAATCGTTCCTTTTTCTGCACAGAGACAATCCTGAGCAGTCTTTCAATTGCCAAAGTTGAATGAGGCTTAAGATCGTCAAATAATTTCACATCAATTGTTGTTGTACACAGTGGCTAGTCGTCCGGATAGTCGGATGAATAATATTCGTCCGGACACGCTTCATCCAATGATATCCGCTTTATCCGGACGACCAAGGGTTGCTTATTCGTCCGGATGTGCTTTTTGTGTACGAAATATCCGGACGAGTAGCCACAGTCTTCTTTATATCGAGAATCTTACCACAATCGACAAAGCATGAACTCCGGAGTCCAATTCTTCTTGCAGCAATTCATTGACCATTCGATGCCTCTAAAGAAAAAGAAATAAAAATTATGGTGTATCAATGTTTCTAAGGATTTTATGCAATTCTTTCTGGGTCTCGGTTGCATAAATACATGACAACGTTTACAAGGTCGGAAGTTAGTCACCTTGATCAACGGTTGATTCTCGAATTTGTCGGATATGACGACAACTTTGAAATGAGTTTCAGATCCTTTTGGTACATTGTGCATGTACGATTCGTTCATGACATCGAGATGTTGTGGATGTAATGCCTCCGTTAACTTTTTCCTTATTGACGTTTCCATCGGCTTGCCTACCAAAGCGTTACTCGTGTTTCGGCAAGTTCGTATTACGCGCCAAAAACCTATCGAAGGAACAGAGAGGAATATGCGTGCATTGAAGTATCAACACAAAGCTCTTCAATGACACTCGGCAGAAGGAAAATGCTTCCACGTGTTCCAAAGGAAACCGTCAAAATTACCTCGATTTACCAAATTTGACGAGTTATACATGCGTGTTTGTTGCACCGTTCAAAAAATTCGACGTAATTTCAAATCTCAATAAATTTATACGTATTTCGTCTATGCGTTTCCACCTGAAATGATCAGCTGTTGCTTTTTCGTGTTACTGCCCTCAGAGGTCGCGAACTACCGCTACGATCGCGTTTGCGTTTCAACGCGAAGCACCCGCGCGCAGTTTCAAATTGTATCGGAAGGGAACTAGTCAGTGGAAAATCCATACTCTTGTATTTTAGTTCGTTTTCGAATAATTCAGGGATTTGCTCTATTTTGAAAAAATTCTCAGCAATCATGTACGCATTTTTCGGAATCTCAAGCTCAATAAATTTCCACGGCGCAATTGTAATTGTTGAACGAGCCTGAACTTTCGCATTTGACAAAAAGTTTAAATTTTTGTTTTAAGTTTTTCTTACATACAAAATGGTTTGCGAGCCCAAGTTCATTTAAAAAAAGTTGTTACAAATTGAGTGAAGAATATCATACTCCGAATCCAAGATTGTCCGCGGTATTTGTTATAGAATAAACAAAAATTTCGAAAGAATTTAAAGACCGATTTTTGGGAAAAACTAAATAAATCTTCTTCGATGTTACATAAAAGTGTATGCGAAGTTTTAAGAAGCTTCACCATTTAGAAATTGAAATATTTAACGTTCAATATTGGAACTTTTAACACACGCTCTTATGAGAAAGTACTGAAAATTGTAAATATGTCGACGTCGATATGGTGGAATCTCTTCAAATTCTCTTTGTACGGGATAAATTTGCGGGAATGCCATTGATAGAAAATTTGGCGTACAACGGCCTTAAACAATAAAATCTTTCATATTTGGTCGGTGAACAAGAAGAATCAGTCTTACGACAGAATCGGTTATTTATTCAATATATAAGCAGCGTGATTATCCACGATGATCATACAGAGTTTCCACTCATTGTATCAAATGATATTTAAATGTATTGTTTTTTTTTGTGTGTTTAATGCAAAGAAAAAAGACACGCTAAAGGCGATGAGCGGGCTCAATTCACTTCTTATCCTTTTCCTTGTCTTGTCCTTTGTCCTTGTTTTGCTGCAGAGAACTGACGGCTTCGCGGACGGCTTCAGACTGTGGATCGACACCAGGTAAATTTTCTAGAACCGCCTGCAGGAATGAGGGGTCAGACATGACGACTGAATAATCGTCCTCAACTTCCATTGCTTCCTCTCTTTGAGTTTCGAAATCCTCTGCAAATGTGGCAATTATACGGAATGATTTTTGTCGAACAATTATTTAGAGACGTAAATTTTGGTCGAGAGTAAAAAAATCGTAAGCTACGTACGTTGATCTTGCATTGACATTTGCATGGCGAAAGCGATTTGTTCTTCCTCGGTCATGAGAGCAAAATCAGGCACGTTCGCAGCAGTGGTACTTGGAGGAGTGACTTCCGGTACTTCGACAGTTTCTTCGGCTCCCCCAAGCGACATAGCCAAAGCTCGTTTCAGCATAGCTTCCTCGTTCGGTGCTTCTTTGATCGTTTCCGGTTTTGCTGGTGCCGCTTCGGTGGCTTGTGCTCGTCGTGCCTCATCTTCTTGTCTCTGTCTCTGTTCTTCCATTGAAACTCGAAGAGCCTACGACAGAGAAACAAATGGAATTATGCGATCCAGTTGATTGAATATTTTATTATCATTTCCGTTATTTTTACCAATGCAAGTTCCGGATCTTCGTTTGGATCGACGCCGAATTCGAAAGCTGCTCCTCCCATTCCAGCTGCTCCCATACCATCCTCTCCTTGAATTATCGGGGATGAAATCAAAGCTTCGGACAAATGTGGTCCCGGTGGTACAGTCACGAGATGACTCCCAGTTCCGTCTTTTCCATTCAGAGCGTTGATAAATACCGTCAATAAATCGTTATTCACAGATTCCTCCCCCAAACTGATTATGTCGACGTTGACTTTCTCCTTTTTCAAACGTTTTGCCAGTTTCACGAATTCTTTCTCATCGAGCTCAATAGGACTTCCGACAAACGCAACTATTCGCATCTTGTGATTTTTTCCCTGACGATGCTTCAGAGCCAACTACATACAAAAATTAAAATTAACGTTTTAAAAACCTCCATAAGAAAGTGATAAACGTTCAATTTCTTTTTGCAGTTCTGCTCAAAACAGTTTTTTTTACAGCTCTTTTTTCGGCAATTATTTTCGTTAAATAGCTCTTGAGATTTTTCATTCTTAACCCTAGAACGATAACCTTATTTTTTTGTTTACCTTTTCCGGTAATTTTGGGTCATAAATGTGCCCAATTTTGAAAAATTGATATCTCCGTTAAAATTTACCAAAAAGGGTTCAACGTGGACTCATTCTATTCGTTTTTTGATGCAGAATCACGCGAGCCTGGGGCAATGTTGCTCGAAGCCAAAAAATTATTAAAAAACGCGGTAAAACGATAAGAACGGGAGAACGAAAGGGAAAAAGGGCATGAAATTCACTGTGTTGACGGTTACCGTTCCAGGGTTATCAAGAACTGCTAAATTTTGTCAATAGAAAAGCAACTTTTTCCAGGACGAAGAAATACGTACATGAGCAATTCTTATTCCTGTGATGAGACTCAGATTGCCGTTTGGTTGGATCTGGTGCAACTTTGACAGAATTCTGCCAACGTCGCTAGTCAGTGTCGCTAATACCTCCACACTGGAAGAAGAGTCACACCTATATGAATACAAGCACGTATAGTAAATCGATTGCACAGTTTTTCCGTTTGAGCTATTTCATACTTTGCCAGGGTTATCAGTCCAACGTTGTTCTCCGGATTGGCTCTAGTCTTGGAATGGCACACCAAATTAACCGCGTCCTGCTGAGCTTGGAGACGAGTTGGTAAAAAATCGCCATTTCTCATGTAGTCGCTGTTGTCGACACTGAAAAGTAAAATGAGCTGCGTTGTTAGCGTCGCACCTCTGAACATTGGATTTGAGCATATATAGAAAAAATGAAGCAAAACTCTTGGAATTCTGAACAGACAAACGGTGTAGAGAAGATTTACTTTTCAGAATACAGGAAAGACATGAAATACACAATTTCCTTGACAGGAAAACAAAAGATTTTGAGTAATGAATTTTATCGATGTAAATTCCTGTACAGTCGTGATTAACCTAAAATTCAAATGTTGTGCAAAATCAGCTTAGCTCATGGAATTTACGAGGAAATTTGATATTGCACGTCATTCACGATTATTCGAAAAAGAGGTTGATGTGCATTTAACATGCCAACAACTAGAAGCCCTTTATGTTGACACGAAGCCGTTCAACTTTGCCTTGTCACTCTGATGAAAACCTCCCCATGAAAATGTTATTTCGAAGGGAAAGAATACCGAATGCAAATACACGTATGAAAATTAGATTATCGCAAAATATAATTTCTACACTTTTCATTTGGTTGTTGAGATATATGAATTATAAAAGGAATAAATATCACAGAACTTACCATATCATAGTACTCTCGAGCACCATCTTGGATTCACTAATATTTTCCGTTCGGACGGGGAGATGCAAGCTCTGCTGCAACTACGGACTGGATGAAGTGGACGTAGACCTCGAACGCCGTGGAATTAACGAATAATCCCCGAGCTTTTCGAATCGGCCGCTACGAAAACGCGCCACGTTATTTTCCTCGGCTGTCGGAGCATCTCGCTCGGAGTAGTTGGAGTCTCGACAAAACAATTTTTTAAAGTACTATGGCGAATGGCGATAGTCATGATACGTTATTGCACGTGTCGAGCGAATAAGTAAAATTGAATAAATGAAAAGCGTCGGATGGATTCGAGGTATTGTTAGTTGACAACATTGTTATTCCAATCATAAATAAAATCCTGTTTATTTGAAAACTAAAATTTCGAAAAGCACAACATAATCGACATTACACAAGGTCAACATGTTGTTTTACAATACCGGCGCAGAATTTAACGTTTCACATGGTTCTGTCCATAGATTCAAGTGTCTCAATATTTAACCGAAATTGTGTTGATTGCCAAAAACGATAGATACGAATAAAGTTGCGGGAATATTTCGACTCCTATGCTTGTTGAGTTCACAGAGAAGTCACATGGCAAGGCTAATCTCTCTCCGACTGGTGTAATAAGAAAAAAAAATACTTTCTTAGCATAATACCAAATTTTGGAGGAAAAATTGTAGCCATTCGAGTTCCGAGTCTCTTTAAATTCCAAATCGATTTTCGCTGCCTCGTACTGGATATGAATATAAAGCTCGATGACAACTTAACCCTAGAATGGTAACCTGGGGTTCAAGACGATCTCGCGCACTTTCTCCCTTCGTTCTCGCGTTTTTTACCGTTCAATAATTTTTTTACTTCAAGCAAAATTGCCCCAGGCTCACGAGATCCTACATTAAAAAACGAAAAAAATAAGCCCAAGTTAAACCGTTTTTGTAAATTTTTACCGGAGATCGGAATTTTTCAAACCGGAATAAGTAAAAAAAAATAAGCTCAATGTTCTAGGTCTAACAGCATATATATGTTTATTGTTCAGGTGTTCCTAACCAGCAGATAGAGAAGGATGCTCCTATTTTGTCCGACCTGTGGCAACTTATTGAGAGTAGAAACAGGAACGACAGGTTTGAGGTTTGCGTGTAACACTTGTCCGTACATATTCAACATTGTTAAAAAAGTGAGTACGCGCACATATCCGAGATTGAAGGAAGTGGACGACGTGCTCGGTGGAAGCGCGGCTTGGGAGAACGTAGATGCGACTGACGAGCGTTGTCCAAAGTGTTCGCACGGGCGTGCATATTTCATGCAAATCCAAACAAGATCAGCGGACGAGCCAATGACAACGTTTTACAAATGTTGCAATCCGCAGTGTTGTCACAATTGGCGAGAATAAAGATCGGTCATGGGATTGTCTTGCTTTCTGATGTTAAAAAAGGCGTCAGGAGAGGATCTACTTTTATGAACATAAAATATATCAATCCAATGGCATTTTATAAGAAAGGAGCAGAGGAGACGACGACTCTGTTGGGCCCGAATGCCAAACATTGGTTTGGCGGCGGGGTCAGAAGTAGCGCGCTGGCGATCAATGCGCTGGAAAAAGGAGAAGTAATAGCTGTGCCTACCGACACGATTTACGGTTTTGCTGCCCTGGCACAGAACAACGATGCGATCGACAAACTGTATGAAATCAAGGGACGTGAGAAAACTAAACCATTGGCTGTTACCGTTAGTTCCGTCAGGGATATAGAGGAATGGGCGGAGGTCGATCATTTACCACCCGGATTACTTCGTGATTTGTTGCCAGGTCCCGTAACGGTTGTACTCAAACGAAAGGCCAGCCTTAATCCAGCGTTGAATCCTGGCCACACAACCGTTGGCATTAGGGTTCCGCACTCAAAATTTATTCAGCACATTTGTAAAGTGGTTGGGCAACCTATGGCTCTGACGAGTGCCAATCTCAGCAACCAACGGAGCTCTCTACATCCCGATGAATTTGAACCTCTTTGGCCCAAGCTCGGAGCCATTTTTTATGAGAGGAAAAAACCTTCTCTGAACGACGATAGCCAAAGAGTTGGTTCCACCGTTGTCGACCTTACTGTACCTGGAGAATACGAGATACTTCGAGAAGGTCTTCGCTTTGATAGAAATATTAACATTTTGAAACAGTATGGTGTTCGTCGCGAGGCATCTGTGAAAGAAAAATCGGAAGAGCTTCCGCCCGAACCCCGCGAGTGAATCGATGTGAAATAATAAATGCTTCTATTTATCTACGCGATGATTGTTCATTTCGAAATTCTCCATCCTCTGAATAACTTTGTTGGCAAGCATTTTTTTTTCGCTGCAACATCAGCACCGAATCCTACACTTCCACAACCAAAGCTGATGCTTCTTTTTTCGAGGATTCTTAGTTTCGATGATGCAGAATTTCCTTTTAGGCCTCAACTTGTAGCTGCTCCTGCAGGAAAGTTCCTTAATATTGATTTTTCTATCTAGAGGAAAAAGAAAAGGAGAAAGGGTTTCCCAAACAGGGAAAAGGATATTTTGAGTATAGAAGTCTTGATTCAACGATATGGCTCGTAGCTTATTTATTTTCCAACGCAGGATACTATGGATGTGCGTAGTTGTTGAGTAGAAACACGGATGACTATTCGGCTATTTCGTTATGAATTGCGAATTTGAGAAAATTCTCAACGTTAAGCAAAATCCGATGTTTAAAGGAAAAAAAATGGGACTACAATATTTGTAGTGGGAAAACAACCGCAGAGAATCGTCATTTCATTCTTCTCAAGCTATGAATCAGTACAACGGCTACGTACGTTATTTTTCGGTGTTTTTCTACGAACAATACGCATAATGGTATGAAATCAGTGCTGGCATTTGAATATTGTCCTGTCGACGTGATACGTATCACATTAAAAGTCTTGCAAAATAGCTACAAAAAAGCAATCCTCTTAGAACATTCATGCAACGTTATAGAAATGTTATTGCTAATTTTTATTTTATCTGTACAACGATGTTACTCATAAATTTTTACAAGTGACCAAGTTAATTAGCTGCATTCGTTCAGTGACGAAAATATTTGCCATGTAAAACGCATGAAAAAAATGCATTTAGTTTATTTTTTAATTCTTATTACTCTCTTGTTGCTGCTTTTTAATCGAGGTCTCGAAACGTCAATACCATTTCGCAAATAAAGCATTCCAACCGTACCGATATCTTACGAACAAGATTATTGCCTTCGACAGTCACGAATAAACGCTGAAAATGTTGTTTCTTTGTGTACTCTTGTTAAATATTTATTACACAGTTTCGTAAAGAGTCGCAATCGAATATGTACATTGGTGTCGAAACTTTGTTTGCCTAGCTGGGTAAATTGTTTCTATTATGTATATGAGTGTCATTTTTCAATCTTACTTTATTTCATTTTTACCCCACGCTCCATGAACAGAGATTTCACAGCAGCCATGGCTACAGTGGCAGCCCGAATCAACAACGCGATGTCCGAAGTGAAAAACGAACAGAAAGTTAGTCAGATAAGTACAAAATAACAACTAAGAATACTTGCGATAAAACACAGCAGTGATAAACGCAATTGAAACGTAAAGTATGTACTAAGGTGTCTCGAATCTTCTCAGGGCTATTGAAAAGTTCATTTTTACTTGTTGCCTTTCAAAATTTTCAATCCTAAGCTACATTATTTATTGCAAGTCATGGATTGAGAAATTAATATAAAAAATGAAGAAAAAAAAATCATTATACGCTTAGACGCAGATGAATAAATTTGATGTTACATTCTAAAAGATCAATTTCCAACCAAGTCAACATTTCCATCGTTGAATTTCTATTTCAACGTTGCACATTTTTTCTCGTCGCGTCAATTAATCTCGCAAATTCATTCAATTTGACAAAACAAACGTTGTGATTTGAAAACTTATTCACACCTGTGACAAAAAGTTGAGAATAACACAAACAGAATAAATGTGCGAACGATTGATACAATAAATTTTCATCCTCGACTTTCTACGCAGATAAATATTCATGGAAAAATACATTTCATTCATCTTCTATATAAAATTCTCAATTTTTAGACCACATCGAATAGACACAGATCGAGTGAGAAGCATTCGGGATGTTCTTAACGCTGAAATAATCATGAATTAGCAATACTTCGTACACATAATTAAGGAAGTACGATCGCCTTAATCCCATAGAAAAGTCTCGCCTGTTATTTTCATAATCGAAACCGAAAAACCTTTTCGCTTTACAGCTTTTCTCGATAACAACTCTGCTCCCGAAATCTCCATCCTACATTTCATAACATCGTCTCATCCTCAATATCTCGAATCGTCGGGAGCGTCGGAACATTCTATTATTTTGCAGTGCAAAAACGCTACTAAAAGTTTATCACGAGCAGAGTATGATCTTGGTATGTTGAAGGATTATGGAGCGGCCCAGTCAAGTCTGGACCGCTCAATCTGAGGTACAGGAGTTTTCTTCAACAGTTTATAGTTTTGTAAAATGAACAATTGCACCGAAAAGTAATGACTGGCGAAGCATGTTGAGCTTAATGAGAAACAGGTTATTGTTACAAGCAACCCGACAGTTTCATTAAAAACCACAAAATATCGTCCATAACGAGGTCATAGAATTCATTGAGTCCAACTATCAGTTGGGCTGAAGTTTATACGATGCACGAGAACATTTATTACAGTCAGAAATGAATATAATAATCTAAACTATTTCTTCACTTTAGTGTGCAGTTTAAGAGCGTCCATCAGCACGAGGAGAGATATTGAGAATTAAAGAATCATGAAGAAGCTTTTACAGCTTAAGGAAAAAATCTATATGAATCGGTCGATTCAGAAGGCGAAGCTGTTATTGAGTGTAGCTCCGGAAGTACAATTTTTACATTCCAGCAGAGCAACGACTATACTCCCCACGGCTGTACTCGAATATTACAGACATTTCTAAACGGAAAATGATTTAATGGATTCGAGAGTAGAGATATTGAGAACGGAGTTATTATCGATCAGAGAGGTAAAGAGAGTTGACCTGCTCTTGTTAGTACACTGTAGAGGGCAAGGAATTTTAAATCGTCTGTTTGTGTAGTTACATACAGCTGGTGTGTCTGTACGGGACTGCTCGATCGAATTTCCTTCATTAATGTACCGGTGAAAACTCGATGTAGGTTTTATATGCTCCCCCGACTTCAAAACGATCAAGTGAGTGATATTTCTCGAAAACCATTAATTCTCATGATAATATTCCTTGAAACGAAATCAGTTGAAATGTTGATTTGCTACGATTGAAAATTTGACTCGAACTACGTTCAGGACGTGCCCTGTGCATACGATATGTGTCTGACACTAATTACATTCGTTTCTAAAGTGTCAAATATTAAAAAATTTCACGAGCACACAGCAGTCTTTTAAAAGTGAATAAATTTTCGAAAGAAAAGTAGTTGCAATGTTTGTTATTTCTACACTGCGAAAATGATTATTTACAAAAAATTGCGCATTTTGTTAAAATGGAAAATGAGACGATTGACTTTTGCTAATGAAATAATGTGATGAAAGGAATTGAAATTTCGTATTTTTTGGACACGGTTGTAAATTCTTACATTCATTTGATCAGCCATTCGATTTTTCCTTTTTTTTTACAATCCTCACACACTTACTTGTTTCGTTATCACAATACTGGGTCGTCACCGTCGCAGCTACTATACTCACATTTATACGCGGGACAAATGGACAAATCTATGTGTTTCATTTTTCTATTGTTTTTTTTTTTTTATCGTCTTGTTAATATAGATGTATAAATAATGATCGACTCGTTGATGTACTAATAAATATTCATTTTTTCGCGGCAGCATTCGAGTATTTCCACGATTGTTGAATTAAAAGAATCGCGAGCGACTTAGAATTGTGTAAAATGTATTAGTCGTTGATCTTTCCGTTTCATACACAAATTAAAAGATCGTAATGTGAAGAATTTTGTTTTTCATTAATAGCTTAAAACTAGCTCTTGCAAATTCTTTGGGAATCACCCCGCGCTCTCGTATGTTTATCGAACAATTACGAATAACTGTGATAATCGGATTATTATGTTTACGTTTTGTTTTTTTGTTTTTTTTTTTCATCGAGCTCTTTCAATTACTTACATATTATAGTCAACGTCTTTTTTGCTCCTTGTGTACGGTATATATATGCGTTCATATATATTTATAAAAAAACGAAAGAGAAAATAAAAATCAGTCTATTCTTCTTTAGCGGCGAACATTGCCGCTTTTTTACCTTCTAGCCGAAATATTCCTACCAGACTACTGCGCAATCTGGTATAAATTTCCTTTCTCACGGTGGCTGTGAATTTGGTCGCTAGGCACGTTATCGCTGCTGTTGCAAATATCAGATTGTAGAACAGGACGAGCTTGAAGTTTCCGAGCCACTCGATTCTTCCAAAGTCTCCCAATAGATCAAAGTTTGTCATGCCTGGAATTTATTGCAGAAAATATTAAAACATGGCAAACTTTACAAGTTATTTTAACATTTTTTCCTAGTTACGGTTCCTTTTTCATTTTCTATCAATTTGCATTGTATTGCCGTCACTATTTTGGGCTTAATGCGAACTTGTGAAAATAATTGATAATTTTTTAATGGAATAAAGTAGAAAAACACCGACTAGACGTTATATTTTTGTTTAGTCACTAAATTCCTTAGAAAATGAAAAAATTTAACGTGAAATTAGTTACTGACCCAATATTCGCGAGAGTAAGGGCAATGCCGAGCTCAGAACGAGTAGTAGCGCACAGTTAGCGATAAGATGAGTTAAAGGAGTGGAATGAAAACGGGGTCTGACTCTCCTCACGCCGGGAAGTGCGTAAAGACCGATGGCACTCGTAGCAGCAAGATAGAGAATCACAACGACTTCTACAGCCGCACCTATGGGTCCAATTTTCGAGAGCGAACTTATACCAAGCGTGAATTGCTGAAAGCAAACAAAATCATTTTTGCATTGAGGTGAACAAGCTTGTTGAATCGTCGTTCCTTTTCCACAATAATAAATCGTCAATAATAATTAATGAGAGGAAAACACTTTCGAACGGGAAATTCCTCAAATTATCAGAAATTTGCCCAAGGAATGTTGACTAGAAGGACGGGAAAAAGGAATTTTTATAGTTGCGGATTGCTGTACCATTGAATTTCGACAGTTTTTCCCATTAACTTCGATAAATGTGAAAAAAGAAAAAAGTTATTAAATTTAATGAAATAAGTGTTAATATTTACCCTCGTACTCAAGGGCAGAGCCTTGATGCCGATTAAAAGTTCTATAGTATTTTGTACAGCGACGAGAGCGGTGACCGTTGATAAAACGAAAAGTGCTAGCATAGCGAGAGGATACAACAATGTACGTCGAACCCACCAAGTTCTTCTCTGCTCGTCAAGTAATTTTCTTCTCGTCTGTACCTCTTCTAATCTTTGGGTAAGGCCACGTTGTAGAGCTCCGTTTCTTAGGCACATTAAACCGGGATTAGGACATAATAATTCCTCATCATCGTCATCGTCGAGGCTCGAGTTACACCCCGGCGGGGACATTGGCACCGGTGAAACATAAGATTTTCCCGTAGCCTTCGCGTGCTGAAGTCTGCAAAAATGATTTTTTCTCTTATCAAACTTTTCTGATTAAACTTGAAAAAAAAATGTAACAAATTTACGAATTCGGGAGAAAAAAACGAAATTGCTTGATAAAAATGTTATTTTGACTAATGTTATTCACTGTTTTCTGAATGCAGTATTTTTGCGATCATTAAAAACTGTCGAGAGAACAGACCTTCTGCTTATACAGTCTTCCTCCATTCTGTATGCGAAAAATTCCTCGTCCAAATTTTTTAGGAACTGAGGCTTGACGAGAAAAGATCCAACGACGCCAAATAGCCTCACGAAACCCACGGGAGTGCATACTGCCGAAAATATAAAAATTGAGTCCCAATTAATTTCGCACTCGTAAGGATTAATCGAGGTGTCAAATCATTTCGGGTACAAATAATATTTATACTCACGTAACAGTAATACGACTCCCACGAAAGAGACGCAAGAATACAAAAAGGGCAGGTAGTAACTCCATAAATCTAGAAATAAATTCGGAACCAAATTTTATAAGAAACGTTGTTGTCGTTAATGCCAGCAACCTATGAGACGTTTTGTTTCCACGTTTTGTTTCTATACTCGGGCTTCACTATGTTATAATGTTTCGATGATTGAAAAAAAACAGAGACATCAATTACAACAATTATCCAAACAAACAATTATTCGAAATTGGCTTTTTTATCGTAGACATAAATTATTTGCCGAATTATTTACATACCCGTAAATCAACTATACGACAGACGCCATTTGAAAAAAAAAACTGATCGTACAATCACTTTAATGAATGAGCAATTTCATATCTATGAATACTGTTTCTGACGGATTGGAATAGCAACGAGATTCGTTGTTCGCGGACGAGTAGACGCAACGTTTCTCGACGTTCCCATCGCCAACAGGAAGTAAACGCTTCCATACATCCGCATAATAATAGCCAATTATCCAGATTAGTTCAGCGGTAAAAAAAATCTACAAAACACTGATCGTTCTTCCATTATTTGTCCTTTATGAAAAGTTATTCAATACGTTGTTGTGATTTTGCTCAAATCTCACGACGTCTACAGTTGATTAAACAGAAAAATACAAATAAAAAATCTCCGAAGGAATGCAGTGAAACTTTAAATTCAAAGATTTTTAACACTTCTTTCTGTGAACCTGGACACACCGTTCTTTCAGCCTGTTATTACATTCCAAAAATTCTGAAAAAAACCGCAGGCAACCGTTCGAAATCTTCAACTTGGAATTTCAATTATAAAATTATAGAAAAATAAATGTTTTCTTTCATTTTTGATCCGATAAATCGACCGATCTGTCGTATTTGCCTGGACACGAATGACCCAAGTTTACAGACAGAGTGTTAATCGACCCAAGAAACTGAATTAATATTTTCATCATTTAGTTAGTGGCATTTTTTGTTCACTTACTGAGCAACGTGTGGAGGCTCGAATTTTGGTAGTCTATGAGGGCCGATAAGACGTAAGTCATTCCGAGTACGAGGGTCCCCAGTAGGCACAGTACGGTCACGGTCTCGTAAACCCTTGCCATCACGCCCTGTCAATAAATAATTCACTTAATCGCCTGCTGTCTAACCTTACGTTCACATTGAAAATGTTTCGTCTCGAGAATAATATTGAACAGAAATTACACAAATTCGTTAAAAAAGCCACTGTTTTTTTTTTCAATACTGATTAAAAATCGAGTTTAATCACATCGAGCTAATTAAAATTCTGAAAATCGAAAAATTTGCAATGTTTGTTCCGTTGATAATTACTTCGATGATTGTGACTTTCGAAAAACATGCAAATCACACTTCGATTGAGAAGAGACACAAAATGTTGAGAAAAAAATGGGCTCACTTTGCGATGGCCGACGAAACCTTCCGACTCCGTGAAGAGGTAGGCAAACGGTAGAAACACGAAGAGCGATAAATTCGAGAAAAGAAACACATGGTTCCACAGTCCTAAGGAAATAGATCGATCGTTAGATTACATTGTTTAAAAAATTACAATGAAATTTCCAAGATTGTGATTTGTGTGTTGAGAAAATTGGAAGAAGGCAGAATATTTTATAAAGCGTCTGCTGAATTCATGGATTTTCTTGACGAATTTTGAAAGGGATGCAAATTGCACGAAAAGTTGGAGGCTCTAGCTCACCTTGTATGAGAGAACTGTTGAGCCACTTGACGTAGTAACTGTTTGGATAGAGGAGGAGGATCTCATTACTGGCAATTGAAACAGGCAACAGTAAGGTTGCACCGACTGAAACAGCAAGGGCAACCGTGCACAGCCAAAGGCTGATTCTGTACACTGTCACCTCATCGTCGTCGACCGAAAAATAATCCTCACGATCCCTTCGTCGGAATCTTGCTATTAATGCGTAGCTCGAGATGTACAGGAGCAGGAACAGCAGAAGGAATATCTGTAAATAAAAAAATAAACGATATACGATCGAGTAAGCAGAATGATTCAGTCAAAATTAACCCTTATTATTATTATTGTTATTATTATTGACCTTATTATTTTTTACGTGTTCAGGTAACCTGGGGTCATAAATGACCCTAATTTTGAAAGATTCGTATCTCCGGTAAAATTTAACGAAAAGGGTTCAACTTGGGCTCATTATTTTGGTTTTTTCATGCAGGATCACGCGAGCCTGGGGTAATTTTGCTTGAAGCCAAAAAAATTAGTAAAAAATGCGGTAAAACGGTTTAAAAAAAAACGGGACGAGATTTAAAGTCGCCCGCGGGGACGTTTTTGGCGGCAAGTTACCGTTCTAGGATTAGCAAACGTAAATGTGTCCAGGGATTCTTCCCGCAAAAACCACGCAACAGATTTTGATAAATCTTCCACAGGAACGAAGCTTGTTAATCAAAATAGGCTGCAGGATGCAAAACGAATCGATAAATTATTCTTCATGGAGTTGCAGTGCACATTGCAATGCCATTAACTATTACGACAAAAGGTGCATATCTGAGTATGGAGATTTGAAAATAAGCATTACGTGTTAATAAGTATCTGAAAATTTATTGCGTCAATAAAGTATCAATGCACAATATCTCGATTAGATCCGATTTCTCGTGGCTTGCTGTATCGATTTTCAACGAGTCGGGCACGGAAGATTTATGTTTCAAAAACGCATTAATTATGCAACGATCGATGGAATCGAAACGGTTGTTTACTAGTCTTGAAGTGTAAAAAAAAAATCGAAATTCCCGCATTTTTGATTAATTCACGAAAATAGCTTCTTGTTATTCGAAATAGAAACTGCGCAGTTCATTTTCCTCGTTTCCAAATGGTCTCCATGCCGCTTTTTCATTTATCAGTGAATTTTTCGATCGAGACAGCGAATGAAAATTCATAATTTCACGTCACCAAATTCGTAAAAAAAAAATCGAAATTCGCGCATTTTTGATTAATTCACGAAAATATCTTCTTGTTATTCGAAATAGAAACTGCGCAGTTCATTTTCCTCGTTTCCGAATGATCTCCATGCCGCTTTTTCATTTATCAGTGAATTTTTCGATCGAGACAGCGAATAAAAATTCATAATTTCACGTCGACAATATCGTAAAAAATAATACGTTTGAAGGTTATACACGATATTTTACGATGTTCAAGTTTGCATCGTTGGAATGCAACGAAATTCCGTTCTTTTTCAGTAGAGCTCATAATTATTATTGAATATTTGGTTTGGACAATACAACAATCCTCTCTTGTGACTCCAAAAACTTAATCGACACGAATAACTGCCATGATTTTCAAAATTCAAGAAATGATAAAGATACAAAATATTTTTCGTTGAATCACAACGTTACAAACTTCAGAGTCATATTTTGATTCACTGGCTTTACGGTTTCTCGACCAAGGCCAGCTAAATACAATTTTACAGTAGAGATTTGTATAAAGAGCGAAGATAAGAGATTGACTATGATTGCTGGTATTCCTCACCGCGGTAGATTTCATCATTGTATTAAGAGCTTTGCTCAGCAGACGTTTGGTTTATACAGAAGTCTTCATTAGGGTCGATATTTACTTTTGAAATGGGTGTCGACCCGGCAATAAAAAATTAAGCAAAAGTAATTAAACCACGAGTTAGAAGCTCGTGATTTACCGAATATAATTATGATATTGAAGTTTGCATCTTTGCAATGTAACGAAAAATATATTTTTCATTTATTATTTTGATAATTAATTGACTCGTTCCAATTTTTCTAGTAAATTTACTTTTCGAATGGCAAAGAATACTTTCTCGTTATTGTCGACAATTACAGTATGAGCTGGTTGGTGCGATGCTATAAAAAATAATGAGTTTTCGTTGCATTTTGACGATGCAAACTTCAACATCGTATAGAATTCTTTTCTATTTTTTTTTGTTCTATTTTTTTTCACATTGATGCGAAAAATGAAGGTTTGTCAAAAAATGTCGGAATCACTCTCGTGTAAACATTCCGCAAGGATCTCAGAGATTTCTCCGCTGCATTTTAGAGTGTATATTTCTAGACATGTATTTTATAGCGCATGGTCAGGTCGGACGAGAGAGGTTGTCAGCTTCCCGTCTATCTTTGGCCGCGAGGGTAAATAAGCAGCAGCGACTTGACAAAAAGAACAAAGTCGAATGAAATGAAGAGAAAAGGACCAAGTCGCTGGGGGAGTGAGAGTGAGAGAATGCTATAGAGCGACTTGGCAACACGCACGTTGAACCCAAATCGACCGGTTTTATGTACCGGTACTACGAGACGAGCTATCTTACACGCGCTCCTTCACTCTTTCATCCTGTTGTCTCGCTCCCTTGAAACCTTGACTTTCGAGGCTTGCAAGGATGAAAAATTTCGCGATTCCGTAGAAATAGCACGCGAAGAAAATCGCAATAATAATCGAGCGATTATTTAATCACGTTAAATAAAAATGTACAAGAAAAATGAATGCAATTCCACGTTACGAAGTGGAAAATCATGCGAGGCTTGTGCAGAAACGTAGTTTCTTATTTTTTCCGACAGCACAATCAATTTCTTTAAAAATTACTGTATTTGCCGTTGACGTACCGAAACCTTTTGAATGTGTGTCTTGGCATATGAATGGAAAAAATAAACATGGATGGTACAGACTGGTGGAAAGATGTCAACGTGATTTATTCTGTTTACGCGCATTAAAGAGGAAGCCTCAGAAGGGACGACACGTTGCTTATTATTCTATATAGAGTTCTCGTCCAAATCTCGTTTCCTCTTTCTCGCGCGCTTTCGGTCTCCACTTTTCTTTCTTGTACGAAATAAAATATGATAAAAATATTTTTTCAACGTTGTCGAATTTGCCTGAAAGATACTTCGCACGCGTCGAGTTCCGAAGATTCATTTCCCCTTAGAGTTAATCAGGACCGTGAAAAACCCCTTGCCGTTGATCGAGCAAAGTCCAAGCTGTCGGTGGATGTCTGAGCGGTCACCATTCCAAATGATCCCTTCGCCCAAAGCAGTTCGACTTGGGAGATCGCCAGAGCAATGATCGATTACGTACCCATCGCTGTCGTTATCTTTTTTTTTTATAATTAGAATTACATGAAAGTAACCTCGTCGGTATAAAGTATCGGCATTCGTGTATGTTATTCGGAATGAAATAATTAATGAGCATGTAAAGACGAGAGTCAACACAAAGACTTGCATTTGTGTGTTATATCTTCCGTGTCGCAAATGCATTTGCAGACTTTTTTCCCTTTTCTATACAACGTGGGAAAGTAATTACTCGCGTGTGTGATATGTAAGGAACTGTGTGAAGATCTATGGGCCTCGTTATGGATGACACTCGCAACGTTGGGATCCAACAATTCATTTTCAAAAAACAATTACAATTTCTCTACCGATTTTGGGTTTGGATTCCGAAAAAAATCGTTTTATTGTCCTCAGTCCTGACCAAATAATGAAAGAGAATCTTGGGATCTGTTCAAGAAAAAACGAAATTTCGTTGCATTCCAACGATGCAAACCTTAATATTGTTCGTTCTGGATGCAAACGAGAACTTAGTGGAACAAAAGCCTTAACGAATATTTTCTTATTGGATAAAAAATTATCGATCAACCATCACGAAAATCGAACGAATTATTTTTTATTGTAAGCCAAAAATTTCAAAAATTCGTTTTTTTTTTAACAATTTTGAAGTTTCAATTTTTTAGCGTAGAACGATCGTTAAATGAATATGGACGCGGTGACGAACGTAAGTGTATGATTGCCATGAATCACGGTGGGATTTCGTAGATCTCTCGGCTTTTTGCAATGTAAAGGAATTATCACGGACTACGTATTCCACGCGATAATTTCAGCTGTGGCGATCTCATTTACAGATGCTCAAGATCGTTATATTCGTCACGCGTCCGTGAACTACATTTTTCTGCAACGTATTCACTTTTGCCTCTTCTATTATCGAAACAATGCGCTTTTCCTTCATCAACAATGACGATACGCCCTTTCGACATTTCGCGGACTAAAGTTACTTTATAAAGAGTATTCGCGTGTTTCGTTGGATTATGTACTGGCGTCGATCGATCTTGTAGGTCATTCGAATCGTGACTTAACTTCGTCACCACTAATCCAATGTTACCCGCGGTCATTCTATTCGTTTTATTCGACCATTAAACCAGATTTACTGATAAAGAAAACTTTCCTTGAAAATCTTAATGTCGTAATTTTCCAATATTTATTTTTCAATTTTCTCTAACACGATTGTAAACCATTTTCTTTTTTTTTAAATTTTGAACAAATTTTTGAATTTTTTCTATTCAATTCGTATTTAAATTTGAATCTGAATTTTTTTGAATTTGAATTTGAAAATTAATCTGAGTTTAAAAAAAAAATTGAACAAATTTTTGAACAAAAAAATTGATAAAGAAAAATGACAATGGAAACAAAAAATCCGAACACTTTCTTACAAAGTAGATGGTCAGACGCGTAATCGGGTGTTAAATGAACGTTTTCAAATCATTTGAATTGAAAATTATTTTGAAAACAACCTCGGACTCCCAAAGATTAGGAAACACGTTGCGGAAACATTTGCTGGAAAAGCGTTAAAAATGGCAACGATTTGTTATCGTGCCATTTTACCACGTGAAAGAAATTCTATCTGTCGCAACATCATGGTAAGGACGATCGATTAGGACGACGAATTATCTACACGTAATTTCCTTGATGGGAGATCGTTCAGGTTTTTACAGACTTTGTTAATTTTTGTTGTACTCAGCACAAGTAATGAAAAAAAAAATGTGTTAAAAAAAAAAAGAAACTGGATCGAGTCGACTAATAATTTTCTAGGCACGAAATCAAATTTCCTCGCTCAAGACTCAAAAAGATTAATTTTCAACCAAAATTTCTATTTCAATATTTATTCGGAAATATTTCAAAATTATAATGAAAAATAATTCATTATAATTGGAGAAGAAATTTTTTTCTTTCTCGCTGTTGTGAATGTTTTATTGACCGCGGTCGGTGAATCGATAAGTCAATAAATTGCAATCGATACAGCCGCTATCGATTTTTCTATTAATTTTTTTCCTTTTATGAATCGTAATCCCCAACGCATCAAACGACGTGGTATAGGTAATTTAACGATTCTTCATAACATGGAGCGGTGGGCACCGAAACGAACATGGACCTCGGTCGATTTTTTGTGGCCACGCACTCCCTGTAATCGAATCGATAAGAAAGCTCGAACGGAGTTCAAGTACAACTACTCACGTAACGTGAATAAATACGTGATTAGACGCGAGTGTGTAAGGAAAGACAACGAAATTCGTTGAGGATGAATGAGGTTTTAATTACATCATGAAAATATATTTCAATTAATTAATAACGCGAATTTTTAAAAATATGCTCAATCCTTTTTCTCAAAAATCAGACTTTCTCCCGATTCGACTTTTTTTTCGTGAGAACATTGACACAAATGCATCTTCTTAACTCAACAAATTCTGCCCAGAGGCCAAAACAGTACGAGCTCGAATTTATTGATGAAAAAAATACCGAACGTCATGATTTCGAATAATATTCAACCCTTGGACCTTCCACTCTGTGGTTTAGAACAATTTGAAATATTCATAACCCGAAATACCCGAAAATATTCATTTTTCGCAGTGAAAAGTGAAATTAAAAAAAATTAAGCACATAATTTTCGATTTTTTCGCTAAAATTTATAAAATATTATTGTGCTCGTATTTTGGAAAATCGAATCATGGATTCTTCAAGAAGATAGTATGGAACAAACCCAAAAAAATTGCAAGAAAATAATTCAAAGTGCTTCAATAATTTTGCACGGGGTAAAGTCAGCAATTTTTTGTTCAATTTGCTGTTTTTTTTTGATGTTATTTCGAGGGAAAAAATAAAAATAAATGTTTATGTAAAATATGCAAAAAGGTTAAATTCTCTAAACTCAACATTATGTGAATATTGATGCACGAATGGAACTGAATGGAACGGAGGAACAAGTGAAAAATTAAAGGTCATGAGTAGTCCTTCGCGCGGGCGATTAGTTCATCAGATGTTCATTTTTTTCACGAGCGAATCGGTACCTACGCCAAGTTTGAAATGCTTAGCCGGACATACGAAGGCGATCTTTTGATGGGCATTGTTTAGAGTTTTTCTTGATAGCCTCGCGTCTCTTGGCACACTCGTCCGTCGAGGTCAAGCCACGAGCATTCCGTCGAGTTCGTTAAACCGCGTGTTATCCAACACAGAAAAAGGCGTCGAAACAAAAAAAAACAATCGAAACCTGAAGCAACTAAAATAAAATGCGCAAAACAACAAAAACATTCTGTTGGCAGGAAATACCGCGGGAGCTCTCTCTGAAAATTGCTATCCTAGACGTTACAATCTCTTGGCGACTCATCGCATCGCGATGTGAGGATAATCGTTACTGCACTCGACCACACGCGGCTCCATTTTTTTTTTAAACTCTCTAGAGTCATGCGCAATGAAATTTGAATTTTTTAAATCCAAATTAGACATTTCTTCGAATTCTAGAATTTTTTTTTTTTTAAATTGATTAAAAAATTTTTTAGTCAATTTTAAATTAATTTACTGAAGATGTAAATATTTATTTATAACTGAGTCGTGAACTTTCAACCAAAACGATTTTAAAAAATGCATCAATACCATTTTGCAATTGGTTTGATCTTCCTAATCGTCGATTGACCTTGACTATTTTCCAAAGACGTCGTTTTTGATTATTTTTTATCGTTTCCAGTTACGAGAAACTTCACTATTTATCGCGAAATAAATTTCAGTAAAAACGGCTCATTGTGAGGTGGAATCTCGACAGGAGCAGTTGGCAGAGACGATGTAGATCTAAGTCTATACGATCTTGAAGTTCGCATCGTTGGGATGCAACGAAATTCTGTTTTTTCTGATCGAGACGATAAAACGATTTTTTTTTTAGAATCCAAAGACAATTTCGTTGCATTCGACCGAGGCAAACTTTAACATCATCAGTGTCGTGGACGTAGTAAGTTCAGCGAATTTCGAACAGCAATTCGCAAGCTTATCGGTAGCAAAAATAAGCTGCACTTCCGCTTCGAGCACGGAATAAAAAACTAACGAAGAAACTGCTAGTCTTGCTTACGTATCAATAAGGACGATACGTTTTCGGAAGGAATTCGAATGTCACTGTGTTTGTTTGAAAAACTACCAACCACGAGCCCAAAGAACGAGACGAATAAGCACGCAGTGAAAAATGTTTGTCCAAGTTATTGATCACGTCTAATCATTCGAGTGCATATTGGGTCAATCTGACCCAAAGCGTTTTTTCAAACCGTTCCGATTGGGTAAATATGCATTTCTTGTTTTTGTTTTTGTCGAGACGTTTTTTCTAGTAAATCTCTACATTTTATGGCCCCAAATTGAAACAATTGGCGACAGAATGTTGTTTGGGTCAAAACGACCCAGTATAGACTCGAAGGGTAAAAATAAATCCAATTTTCCAGTGTTCCACTTTTCATGACAAAAAAAATAGACGACACGAGGCAGCATCGCGTTTCTCTGCCCGCACTTCGAGAACAAAAGCATCGATGAGTCCATATAGTCACCGGAAATGTTTATAAGAGATTACCACTTTGCTTTCGAGCGATACAAAGGGCATCGATGTCTCGGCAAGGAGGAACGGGGCATTATTCCGAAGACCGCTTAACAACACACATCATTGTCCATTCTAAGCTAATTGTCTTGTCATTGTGTCGAGTGTGTCGAGTGGCAAAATAAATATTGATCACGTTAGCACGTTGTTCGATTTCTGCAGTCGATCGATACGCGGGAAGAAAGTAAATTATTGCGAGAATAAAATAAAACTTGCGAGTACATACAAATTTTCTCTTTTGTCTCTCAAAAAAATTTACATTTCGTCGCAATAAAAATTGTCGAAAAATCAAGGTCATTTGCATGTTTAATTCAGTAACGGTATTTCTCATATTTTCATCCAAGTGTAAACAATTGACCGGCCCGAGGAGAGAAAAAGAAATATCGATGCATTGCCACGATGTAAACTTCGACGACCTTGAAATGACACGATGAAGAACGTTGGTTGCTATCGAAAGTTGTACCCGCGCGGCAACATCGTCAGATTTTCGTTAAAACGTGCGAATCCGTAACATCGAGTATTCCGTTTCCGTAAAATTTGACTTGGAATTTTGCAACAACTGATTTGGTTATTTATGTTGCAATATGAAGTAAGATTCGAAGCGCTCACGAGTTCGAGTGAAATTTACGAACAGTTGGAACTAATTTGACTCGCAACGTGTCAATGCATTATTCTCAAACCTTTTTCTCGTGAAAATGTGACATTAAATTTACAAAGAATATCGAATGTGTGTGTGTTTTACTCTGGACTTTGGGCTACGACCTCTTTAGAGCAATCAAACGTACAGAGATATTTTTTTCCCTTACAGAGATTTATCTACATGAAGAGAAATGAGAAATACGAGAGCCCATCCGCATAACGTGTGTTTGGCGTTTCGTCGGCCATTTTACCGTTGCCAAGCCGTACTTTGTACCGGATTTCATATTTAAAATCAATCAGGCCCTCTCGATAATAATAAAAGTGATAAAAACGTTGTAGAGAACAAAGAATCGTCGAATCGTGATGAAATGTTTTTTTAAATCGTGTATTTTGGTTTTCCAAACGTCAAGAAACTGCGGGCTGTTAGACGATCGAACCTCGAGTCGAGCGAATATTCAGTCTCCCGAAACAAATTTCAAAACTGTCGAGAAGAATAATAATAATCACTGTTCTTACAAATTGCCCGTCGTAAAAAATGCGTTTCCATTGAATAATGCGATAGACGAAGGGGATACTCATTACTGGGGCGAAGGAAGATAGCCTCGTTAGAAAATAGCTCGTCCCAGAGGGGAGAAGAGGGGAGAAAACAAGAAGTTGTGTCCCAGATAGCGACATTTCAAAGTGCCAATGCACTCGTTAGCTTGTCTGTTTTCTCCGTCGGTTTATTGACGTCAAGCGTTCTCGAAAATATCACTACCGTGTGCATGGATACGTGGACGAATGAATGAAAACAATGCTACGAAAAAAACGAATAAAAATGGATCGAAATAACCTCGAATAGTAAATAATAAAGTAGCGAACTTGATGAAAAATATGTGGAGAACGATAAAACGGAATTACGGGAATTGATCAGAAACGTATGTAACGCTTTTATTTGGCAACGAAAAGTTTGACGGGCAGAAGAACGTTCGAGTAAACAAAAATCCGGAAAAAATCTATTTCGATACGATGGTCGAAAAAATCCAATTTTGTCATTGAATAAAAATAATTTTCGAAAATAAAAGTTCCAGCTCCATTTCCGGCAAATGATTATAAAATTATTGCAATGACGTTGTTTTTATTTATTGTGTCAACAATTTGGCTGGTTATAATCGAGCACGAGTACGACGAATGCCGCGCTGACACAGTTGATTATTTAGTGGAACGTTCGTGAGAATTCGCAACCGATTGAACGAGTTTCATCACAACGGTTTAAAAACATCATCCTATTAATACGCGAGCAATCGCCTGTTATGATTTTCAAGAGATCCGAAAAAATTAAGGAGCTTGGCTACACACGACGAGATGATAAGAATTTAATTCAATTTAGTGATGAAATTCTTTAGCATCAAATACGATGACACCATTTTTTTCACACTTTTCGTCTTCGTAGTTGTCGAATAATTACTCGAAAACTATGTAGAAGAAAAATCTTAAAAAATTGGTATATATTTATTTTTGATACTAATGAATATGCTCACCAATTTTCATTAAATTTTAATAATTTCGAATTTTTCCATGCTTTTAACATGGCGACATTGCAGTGTGTAGCCAACCTCCTTAATACGCGTGAGGAATCGGTTGTTATGATTTTCAAGAGATGCGAAAAAATTGATACGAAATAAACTAGTCGGTCGCGAACGTGACGAAATTTTGAGGTTATGTTCGTACGCAGCACTCGATGACAGCTTTCGTTCAGTTTGATCGCACGAATGCTTTCGTTGAATTTATTATCGACACAGTTGCTGCGGATATTAAAAGTCTCGGCAGAACATTTTTCTTTTCTTTGACGCACAAAAAGCCATTTTTTACGCCAGATTCACGATATTGAGGGTCACTGTACCGAGAAACAAACTCAACGACTTATTATCTTGAGTTGACATTGTGGCTTCAATGTTGTAAATCTCCACGACTTTCCAGAAAATACAGAAGCTTTTTCGACAATTCGAAAATAGCGAAACGGTCTCTCAAAAGTGAATCTCAATTATTTTCGACAACTTTGCACAAAGCATAAAAACTTTGAATTTTTAGGTCGATGGAGAATTGTAAGGCTTCGTTTTTCGAGAATAAACGATTTTTCGTACAAAGGTTTAAAAGTTGTATTGTTAGGCACACGGTTGACACCGTTGTAAATCAGGACCGTACCAAAAAGCACAATTGCCCTAACTACGAGGAGTAACGTGATTTTTGAAAAATTAAACAAGTTTACTGTGGAGATGTTTGATGGATAAAAGGACGAAAATATACTTACGATATTCTCTCTGACGGTATTGTGAAATAATTGTTCCCTGATATCAGCCTCATCTTCCATCTTCACCTGTTTGTCAGTGGATTTTTTTTGGTTAAATACACGAGCGTTGTTTCTCTCACAGACATTTTATATCACATTTATATTATTTTTCGTCGCGAGGGTCACGCTAGTTTGATTGTTCAGTGAGGGCGGGCAATATTTTCGCTCCGAATAATCGTCCGATTTGATTATTTATTGAAACTGTTCGCAGCACTGCTACGTTCTCGAGACAGATCATTCAATTATTTTGTCGTTTTGTTTTTTTTCACGCGTTTGTCGAAAAACCATGAAGATAACGCGTACTCTTCGACGTTAGAAGGCATTTACTAATTCTTTTATTCGCTACGTCGTGTTTACGTGGGACGCACATCACACGACGATCGATGCCCAACGACAGTTGGCAGAACACTGACCGTTCTATGGAAATGGAAATTATAGTCCTTTATCCCCCCTCTGCCTTCTCGCTCGTGAGATCTCGTGGACACTCTTTATTGCGTTTCGCTCGAAAACAGCGCTGTATGTCTACGCTTGCTGTTTGACCGACCGCAATAATCAATGAAATCTGCGTTATCGACGTGTCGCACGAAGCTGCCCGCTTGGTATAGGGAATGCGGCTGAGCAACGTGTAAGTGTTACCGATGGATAAAACGGAGCATGCTATACATAACATCTGCCGTGATATCTTGAACAGGATAAACAGAACCAGAGGCCCAGAGGATAGATCTACGAAAACGCGTCGTCGTAACTTGGCATCACAGGATCGAATTTTTTTTTTTTTGATAATTGTGCATAAATATTTATTTATGATCAAGAAACGTAATCGCGACTATAACTCTTCACGAGGACACGCAGTGGAATGCGAGATTTATAAGTTTTCGAATTATTTTTTTTCCATGAGAAGCGTCTCGGCATCGCACGAACTAGCGGGTGCGCCCGACCAATTTGGATATCGAGATTTGGATCCAACTCTTCCCGGACGAACGGGAGGACTGACGCGTGATTATGAAACGAGAAAGACGCATTTTTTGATTTAAATATATTTGTATTTTCTTTTCTGATTGAATATTTTTCGTTTCCGTGTTATACAATGAACGAATTCGTGTGGATAGAATATCGTAACGTTGATTTACAATGTCGATGATGCAGTACATGTTTTTAGTTGTTTCGCCTCTGTTGTAACGAATTTTGAAAACCCTTCGTCCTGCACATTGCATCTGTACCGATCGATTGAAATAAAAATAACTTAATAACAGCAATTGTCGCAATCACTTTATAATCGTTAAAAAACCGTTATGTTCATATTTGTTTATGTACATAAACGTGTTATAGATCCAGCGTGGGTTCAGTAGTTCCTCAAAAAATGGAAACAAACCGCGCGCGCGTCCGTTTATTCGTATCGTTACAAATGACAAAGGTTGACAAAAGTATGTTCGCTCAAAATCCAGCTCGCAGAGATTCAATTTCCTTAGCTGATCAATATTCTTCATACAGAACCAGCAACGTATGCTTTTCGTTGCGCGAAAATTGAACGAATAAAATCCGATTATGAAGAAAGAGTTTTAGACACTTGTCTGTCTATTATGAACACTCGAAATGAATTTTTGAATGCAGACCATTGTGGAAACATATGTGCGAAGAAGTTTCACAAATGAGCACGAACTACATGAAACGAAATATACAAGAATCGTTATTATTGTTACAACAATTCGTCCATGATTGATCGAGACATAATACACTTGAAAATCCTTTTTTTCATTACCACCAACTTAAACATTAATTTCTGTATTCTTATGTGAATAATATCATAACAACTCATTAATATTTAACGATTTGGTCATTTCCTCCTATGCGTATCGCGTAGAAAACCATTTTGGGGGTCGTCATTTTTGCCGGCAGGTGGAACTCCGTCTCAAGCAGTACGAGCAGTACACACATTTGTCACCAGGGTTCGCATGCCGATTCCGCCTAAAAACAGACTCAACAGGACTCGAAAAACGACTCGGTCGAAAAAAAGTGCGAAGAGTCGACAAAAATTAGATACTGAACAAATTTCACAATGATTCTTTACGCCGAACATGGCGGTTGGATCTCAATATCGATCAGTGATTGAAACAACAATGATAATTTCCTTAAGGTATAACTATCGCAGAATGGGTTGATTTGGAATTTTCTTGAAATTTAGTGTAAATATTCTTGACATTAAAACGAACAACTTTCCTATGAGACGAAACATTTTCTGCCGTCTAGAATTTGAGATATTTCATTTCCAATTTTCTATTTTTCCCATCTAAACGCATGTAAATTGAAGTGACGTTTCGTTAAAAAAGTTGCAAGAAAAAACAAAAGAAACGCGACTTCAATTTACATGCGTTTAGATGGGAAAAATATAAAATTGGAAATGAAATATCTCAAATTCTAGACGGCAGAAAATGTTTCGTCTCATAGGAAAGTTGTTCGTTTTAATGTCAAGAATATTTACACTAAATTTCAAGAAAATCCTAAATCAACCCATTCTGCGATAGTTATACCTTAAAACGCGACGTGAGATTCGTCGGCGTAATATAACGTCGATATTAGTCAATTTTTCGATGCGTATCCATCTAGTGTTTTGCTTCGTGTTTCTTCGGTCCGCTGCATATTGTATTTCAAACAAAAAAGTTAGTTACAAGGTGACCTCGATCGAGGGTGTGAATGTGTGACAAATATTTGAAATTTCAATAGTTATGGATCGAGCGAGTAACTACGAATTATTGGTCGCGCGTGAGTCTTCTGATAATTTTGTGACTAAAAATTACAGCAATCGGCCAATCGTCGAGTGTGGAAGATGCTGCAAACGTGTGGTGTCTACACATTCGCAAGAATGAACTTACGTGGTAAGTCGAACTGGGAGATCAACATTTTTAATTCTAGAATATATACGTTTGTTCGTACATGTACAGGGTGTCACACCACAACCAGCGAATGAACCAACAGTCCGAATTCGAAATCGGAAAATCTGATAGTTTTTTTTTCGTCAGGTTCCCTGCTGATGAGATTTGATTTTTGCAAAATAATTCATGAGGTGGGCATCTTTGTGCATGTTGGGATAGTGGTTGAAAATAGGACACAAGTGTCGATTGAATCGAGTTTCAAGCAATGGGATTTCTTGGAAAAAGTATCAAGAGCGATCGTTTCGAAGGTCATTTTCGTGCCAGTCTCAAGCCTGAACTACTGCAGATAGAGAAATTTCGTAGGGAGCTTTTTCATAGGAAATTTCTTGCTCTACAAAATTGCTCCAATGACTTTTTGCTCTATCTCTGTCGGTTCCGGTGCTATGCACGATGAAAGAACGCTTCTGCCGAAAACTTGAATTTTTCGTGTGTCGGAGCAGGCGGCGACGAAAAGAGTATCAAGGACGCTGCTTGTGGTGTGACAATTATACGTATACGTATTAAGTATGTACGTGTACTCGAACCTGAAATTTCGAAACAGCGGCGAGATGGGCTCCGAATTGTTGTTATAAAATAAATAAAACGTTTCGCACGCTCCGGTGTTTTCGTGTCCGCGCGCGTGACGCAAGTCAGACACTTCCCTCACCACGCAGCGGCGGCCGATCCGCGTTTCGGAAAGGAGCGAGGAAAACTGCGGGAGGAAATGGATCACGAAATCCAAATAATCACAATTTTCTAAAATTTGGTAATAACATTCTTTGGCATCAATTATAGAAACACAAATTTTTTCCAAATTTTTACCACGTCGTTATCGAATAATTGAGAGTTAAATCGAACTTTTTACGCACGAGATGTAAACCTGTATATATGTAAACTCAAAGCTTATACACGTGAACTTTAGTGTTCAATTAATCAATCGAGCACTATGTGTCGGAAAGATCGAAAAAAAAATTTGTATCGTCATATACATTATTAAAGAATATATTTACCAAATTTCATGAAATTCTTATCTTTTTGAATTTTGTTGTTTTTAACACAACATCGTATCGTCGTGATCCAACCTGCTCAACAGAGGTCCCGAAAAAAAAGGTTCGAGTGTAAGAATCGTGATGTGACTGCAGCGAATGACGAATCGATGATCGTAATATATAGTGAGGAAGAAAAATCGGCGCTCCAACACGCGATCGCCAATATTTGCACTGTTTATATAATTATATTCATTGAAATCCATTTTCCGATTACTCGCGCGTCACGTCCAATGTACAGAGCTGACTGTATTTACCGGTAGTGTGTATGTGTCTGTGTGTGTGCTGAATGTGCCCGTATCATATCACAGAGAGGCGTAACAAAAATATAAAACAATTTGAGTATTAGAGTATCTCTCTCGCGCTTAAGTTTTGTTTTTTTTTTCACGCTCATCAAACATGCATTCGTGTGCGACGGCTACGCGTGACTTTGCCACCCGTTCCACAATCACAACTACCGTATAAATATGCGTTTTGTTTACGTGCCCATTGAAAAGCGAAGCTCCTTGGAAAAGATGGACATTTCGTTGAACACGATTAACCGAATGTATTTGGATGGTCGCAAGATTTTTGCTGTTCCACGAGCGAATTTCGTTCCTCTGGAAAGTGCCAGCAATGGATACGATCGTAGTTTCTAATCGTGTCGCGTTCTAATGAGAAAAATTTAGTCGTTTTCGGAAAAAAACTGGTTGATTCATTTTCAACGAAAAATCGCCATGTTTTCCAAGGAATTTGACTTTTTAGTGCGGATTATTTATACACGTGGAAATAAACCCTTGCGATCGCTGATTGTCATTAAAAATGAAAAACAAACTTACGAAGAACCCGTTGATCCGATTCTCGCGGAATCCATCGGGCGTCGAACATTGTAATCGATTATTTTCTAGTTTTTGCCCTTAATCGATATCCAATTATGTCTAAAACACGTTTTTTTCGCGAAGTAAGGAAATCTCGTGCGTTCAAGGGTTTAAAAACGGTTGGAGTTGTTACATTTTCAAGATGGACGAGTGAGGCTTGATGGAGTTTTTAATTGTGCCAGGTTGTCTTTTTTTTTATTTTTGTAGGAATATTCTTCGATCTTTTTAGCATTCGAGCAATTTTTTCGAGGGTCAGAAAGAATTGATGAAAAAAAAACGTTGGATACAGTTTTGGGAGGATGTATTTTTCGATGTTTTTTTCGAGTATTCTTTTTAAGGAATAATCGAGCCAATAATAAAATGTTTGACCTTCGCATCACTCCACAGGTCAAGCTGCCCGCTTGGCAGAGAAAAAGGGCCGAAAGGGTGTTGTTATTTTTGTACGGGGAGAGGTTTATAAAAGTCGAATGTTTCCTACTGTGGAACGGGTTGCTACGCTCTATTATTGTCATCACTCTTTGCTCTCTCTCTCTCTCTCTCTCTTTGCTCTATTTTTCTTTCTGTTTCTCGATCTAAATTATTTTAATCGATCCTTCGTCCGGACCATTCTGATGTCCGCGATCGATCTGGCCAACAGCGAAAAGAAAATTTGTAGGTACGGGAAGATTGAGAGGTTGAACGCGTGAATATTGATGGCATTATTGTGTTTTCCCTCCCGTTGCTCTAGACGAATATTCCGACTACATTTTTCGCTGACTTTTGAGAATGCTCTTCAGGATTTTGAACATTTCGTTAGTACGGCGAAAGGAAGTGTAGGCAGAACGTTCGTCATTCTCCCGGACCATCTTTGCTCCCTTCTGAATTCCTAGAGATCGCGTCCTTTCTCGAGAAACCTGACGATCAGTGTGTACTCGACTTATACAACGGACTCTTCTGGAAGAAGCGCTTTCGTGATGGTATCGTGAGTTTCGCATCCTCTGAATCTTCAAGCCTTAATAGTCACACTTCCCGATTGTGACGTAATAGTCATTGAGGGTGTTATCAACCCCACGCACTTTGGAAGGCGACAAGTAGTTGAAAAATCGAAAAAAAAAAATAACATAAAAATACTAAAACGTATTTTCGACCCTTGAGAAACGACCATGATGACTGTATTCAATTCGTGCAATTTTTAATATAAAAAAAATGTCGAAGAAAAAAATTCTGCAAAAAAAACTTTTTTTTTTTTTTTTTACAAAAAATGATGCAGAAATTGTAATTATCAATTTGAAAGAAAAAAAATCGTTCCATAAGTCTGAAACAACACGCCTTCAGGAGGGACTGGTTGAAATAGCGACCGTTCCAAAAAGTATACCGGAGGTTTTACCCCGTTTGCTTCTTACGGCTTCCAAAACTGAACTAACGTGCCCTTTCAAACAATAACGATGGGGTTCCCCACTAGAAAGGTTTAAACTACCGACCGAGGTCGTCAAACGTCTCATTTTCTCAAAATTTCTATTCCGTATCGTCGGTCGAAAGCGGCTGGAGTAAAATTTACCCCAAGTGACCATTAAGGGTTGAGATAGTTTGGTCGATTCCCCGGAATACAACAAATCCCAAAAAAAATTCACTATTATAAATACAATCGAGAACTTCGGAGAAAAAAAAACGATTAGAAAAATCTCGATTCCTGCTCGGCTGTCACGACGTCAGGATGAAAAGCGAGGAATCTAGAAAGCGTTTCTCCAGAAGAGTCCAAGCAGTCTATGCGCCCTAAAAAAACTAGGCGCGCGCATCGAGACCGCCTAACCGCGTACGTTGATTTCAAATTTCCGCGCCATTTTCAATCGAGCGTTTAAAACGTTCGATGATCGTTTAATCGCCTGCGGCCAGCATGACCGGATATGCAACAATAAACTTCGAACGCGTCCGTAGTCCTCCTCGTATTGTAATAAAGATGCACGTATATTTTTTCTTCTCGTTATCCTTCTCATTTTATCGATAATAATATTTATCTTGATCATTCAAAAGATTGTTTTTCTTTGTCAATGATTCATCTTCAATTGTATAGTAATGCTTATTCTTATGTGGTAGAGTGTATATGTATAGATATATATATATATATATATTTTTTTTTAATAATAGAATCGAATGAGATTATTTCAGCGATATTAGTCCCATAGTAGTTGGCGATAGAAAAAACCTGATTAATGCTTTCGATTATTCTTACCAATGTGTTTTTTTTGTCATTTTGTTTTTTTTTAAGTTTGTCAATGGAAAAAATTGTATAGTAGCATGTAAAATTTGGTTCGTTTTTATATTTATATATGCACATGTATTTTTACCACATACATGTATATGTATATATATAAAGTACGATGTAATAAAGTGATGTATTTTTAAATCTTTTCGTTTATATAATATGTATGTATAGAGGTTTAATTTTCAGTTAATGGTGTATGAAGAGGTACAAAAGTGTTACAGTGTATAGTTTAGTATATAGGTTAAGTAGAGGCTATGAGGTTGTGTGGGTATAGTAGGGGCTGGGCAAGGCTCGCGTTACCTCCGTTCCTTATGACGTTTTTTTTCTCCACCGTCACTAAAATTCCAATTCTTCGGTTTTCGAGCCCCCTCCCCTCAATGATTCTTCGTATTTTGTTGTTGTTGTTGTTGTTGCTTTTTTTTTTTGGTTTCGTTAATTAAACACAATTGCGAACGATTGGAAATTTGTCTTTTTTCTTGTTCGTTTAAAACTCGAAATTCTGTATTTAGGAAAATGAAAAAAATTGAACGATCGGTTAATTTTCGTTTCAATTAGCGGAATGGATCAAAGCTCTCTAGGTCTTCTTTAACGCGGAGATGAGAAAAAGCGCTGTGTCGCCAACTTGGTTTATCTAGTTATTCTTTCTCAAACGTGGGCATCTCTCAGTTCTCTTGGAAAAAAGAAACACATGTACGGGTTGCGAGTTTTTTCATTCTGGGGAGTTTATAATTATTATTGAACTAAATTAATAACTTTATAAACGGCATTAACTGGAAATTATTAAAATCAGAGTCACATTGGAAATCGAATTTTTCTGGAATAGGTGGAGATTTTTTTGATTACGTTCGACTGAACTATTTGTGGGTAATAAGAAAATTTCCGTCACTTCGACAGAAAATTTTTCTTAAAGCTTTTTCAACGACCAATTTTTTTTCCTTTCCGATCGTTTATTTTCTCGACATTCTTCGGAGAAACTAAACAAACTGTTGGAATAACAAGAATGTCAATATCATCCAGAAATATACGGCCGACCGTATTCATATTTTTTGAATTTTTTTTTTCTCAAGGTTTCGTCTTTTGAAATTTCAAGTATTTCCGATTTACAGAGATTGACAAATTTTTGTTTCCCACGAGTGCAAAATAGTTTGAAGTTTTCATGGAAAATGTGAAAACTGAGAATAAAAAATATAATTTTAGAGTGTAGAGAGTTTTTTTTCCAAAGTCAACGAGCCATGCCCACCTTTGATATTCATTCTCTGTCGTCCAACACTCTTACATTCATATACACACAGCATACACACTTGATTACCAAAGTTACATGGATCCGAGCTTCAACGTGACCAATTAGAAAACATTTTGCACGGTCGGATGCGTTAGCTAATAAACTCTGTACAAACGTTAACATTTCATTGGAAACAACAACATTAAATTCTAGCAAATATCTCTCTCCCTCTCTCTCTCTCTCTCTCTTTTTCATTTTCGTTCAGCAGGCCTCTTCGAGGTTCCTTACCCGATATTTCGTCTCGATTAATGCATCGTCGATGGCATTAAACGAACGAAATTCACACTAGAAAGGGAGAGTCGCAACGCGATGCCCAAATATTTAACGACAAATTCATTCAAAAGCTCGCATCGAATTGTATTGTTGGAGCTCTGAATGGGCGCTTGGAGCAGGCTCGTCAATCTGACCGAAATAAACAAAAAAAAAAATCGTAGTTCGCATTTGACGACGAAACAGCGTTAATAAATCGCTAACCGTCATCGACGACGTTCTGATAAAAAAAACCTCGAAAATGATACAGCGTTTAAAATTTCCAGCCATTGTCACTGGGAATACGTGGCTACAAAAAATCCGACCGTTCCATCGTGTGATTGAAGGTCAGGGCTGTTGGTAAGTTGAAACAAACGAAAAGTGTGGCTCGAAGCCTGTCGCTTGCCATATCGCCATTCGGTCAAACTGACGAACCTCCTCGACGGAAAAATAATGAGATTGTTGGAAATAAACGATTGAGAGAGCCACGGAGAGCGGAACCGCGAATGCTCATGAAGGATTGTTCTGAATACACGATCTGCAAAGTGGATACACAACAAGCTGCACCGATACACATGAGAAAACAATAATACTGTATACGGAACGATGGAATCACGAGGTTTTCATTGTTCCAACAACAAACCTGATTTCCTCGTGTTGAATGGATCGCGTTCTAGATTCTTTGTGCTCGCGTCACAATCTTCATCATTTTCTTCTCTCTCTCTCTCTCTCTCTCTCACTCACTCACTCACTCTATCTTCCTTGGAGGAAAAAACATATCAAGAAAAGTCATTTTGAGCACGTAGTTTTGTGGGCGGCGAGGACTGATTAACAGTATACAAGTTACACATTACGATATTTTTAACGAGACTCATTTTCTCAATGGATGCCACATAGCGACAGGACGTCTCAATGCAGCGAGCATGTGCCTCCAATGAGCCAAAGACTTTCCATTTGCTGTCGAACCGACGATAATATGACCGACCGAGAAGGCCTTTGAAGTGCTCTGGGTGGTCGGATCGGTTTCGGCTACGGTCAGTCTCAGCTGGATAGTCTGATATCAATCAAGATGATTATGTTTCGTTTACTGTAATGATGCCTATCATTTGGATGAGACGAAAGGAATCATTTAGGGAACGAACCTGCAATGCATGTGGAGGAACGCTGAATATGATGGCCTCGTTGAATATGGGGCTCTTCTCGCCTTTCTTCGCCGTAGTCCTTTTCTTATGCATCTTCTTGCCCTGCTGCAGAAGGTAAACTTTGACGAAGAAATCGCCTGGCACAGTAGGATTCGCGCCACGTAAATTCCGTGCCTTAACAACGACCAATGTTAGTCTTTCCGCAGTTGGAAGATAACTCAGCGAGAACATGAGTTCCCCGTGATAAGGAAAAGGTAGAGCACCAGGACCAATTAGTGGTAGCCACGTTGTCGCTGGTGGTCTCGCAGCTGGACCAAGCTTCAAGCTCGTTTCTCCTATGAGAGTCGCTCCACCTCCTATGCTTATCTCCACCGAGAATATCTGCCGAATAATAAATAAACAAAAGCATAGCAGTGTTTTTTACGTCGAAAAGACACCGTGGCTTTGCTCCGTTCAATTTTTTTACCTGGACAAGAAGAGTCCTTCCGATTGGCCCACCATCGAGGGGAAACAAAAATTTTTCCTGATAACTCGGTGATGGTGAACTCCGGTAAAGCCTCGTTTGTACATGAGTTTCTCGGTCCGGCAGGAGACACACTCTTTGGGTGATTTACATGAAAATTTAACGAAATTTATTGAGTTCCATTGTATCAGCAGGTGGTAACGGATTCTGATTTTTCATTGATCTCCGGAGAAATTCTATTTAACCCCTACTAATAGGCAAACATCCAGATTGTAACGTAATAGTTATTGGGGGTGTTATCAACCCCACGCACTTAGGAAGGCGATCAATATTTGAAAAATCGTAAAAAAAATAAAAATAAAAATACTACACTTGTTGGCTTACCTAGCGAGTGTATCCTGAGCCGGACGTCCATCGGGTGCAACGAGATCACGAGCCTCGAGAACGCTGACGGCTAAATCTCCCTCGCAATCGGCACCCCGTCCACCCCAACGTTCGTACTCGAGACCAACACAAACGTGGCCGACCATTGTCGCGTTCTCCAAATCACCGAGATTCACGCTCGTATCGGAACAAACACTTTCACAGCTGATGGCTCTCCTGAGATTCGATTCATCGGGTGGGGGCTCAGGTTCCAGTCCCTGCTGGGATCCTCGACGATTCAATATCGGTTGACCCGTGCTATCGACTCCGAGCTGCTCCAGACCACTCATCCAACCAGCAACGCCATAAGGCTCGTCGATGTTCTGAAACACGAACATGTTCTTCTGCACGCGTCGGTTTTTCACTACCTTTCTATTAAAACTAAAACAGATTGCCATGATTCAATGGACATCAATTTCACCTGAGACAGCCTCCTTTTCAGCTGGACTTCCTCCAGGGCCGCGTAAAGGTCTTGACTGCTCCTTCTTCTGCAAAAAGATAAAAATGTCATTCGCGTACCAAAGGTAAATGGCAAGTTGCCTTTGTCCAATAACGACAAGTTTACCTCGTACTACCTTCCGGACCTTCCATCTCGAAATGTCCTTCGTGAAGCCCGTTTAGTCTCTCCATACTTTTTCTTCTCTGTTCGATACTGTTGAAAATGTCCTACGCAAAGAGCAGAGTATCTTTAAAGTTAGCTCCCTCGTCATATCAGTCCCGATGCGATCTCAATCGATCCACGTACCTCGGAAGTTCTCGTGAAACTTGGATCCGACATGTAGGGATAAGGCTCTTGACTCAGGTCTCTGAGGAGTAACGGTGAAGCCGGAGGGTCTTGTAGACTATTGTAAACCTGCAAGTGTTGGCGTTGATTAGAAAGTTTCGATAACGCGTTTTGATCGGCGAAAACGCGTGCAGGCGTTGGACGTACCTCTTGAGCAGTACGGTGAGCTTCGAGGTTGAGTTCCGGGCTATAAAGATCAGAACCTCGTCTCGTCGAATCGGAATGAAAGGCCGCTACTTCGTCCGGTGGATCATCCTGCTCGGTGGTAGTTTTGGATTCCATTAGGGACATCGTAGATCTTGTTATTGTCGGGAAGGCGAAGCGAGGCACTTGCTGCTGCGCCGAGGAACGTACGGAGCTGCAAACGAGATGAAAATGTTTTCTTTGTTCGGGAAATCGTCTGCTCGTGCGACGAATGAAAGTTGAAATGCGTTACTTATAAAATTCCGAAGCGTCGATGTAACTCTGAGACGTAACGGATCTAAGGGCACTGAATATTCTTTCGCCTGTGGTTGGGGCGGTACTTTGTCCAACGAGATCACGAGGTACATCGGGTGGGGCTGGTGGCGGAGGTGGCGGACTTTCGGACGTCAGTTGGGTCGTCCTCCGATCGATGTTTGCTACATCTTGATGATAATCGTGGTGAAGCTGGTCGAGTCTACGGTACATTGCCTCTTGGTCGTCCTGCCTTGTACCTGGAACACCGACTGACGATGACTCGGTGCTCGCGGTGTCATAACCATCTGCTAGATCAGGCAGACTCTCGATGTACTGAGAGACACGCTGCTGGACTTTGGTCAGGATGTCCCGGGACTCTTGGCGGGAATGCTGCTCTTCCTTGTCGAAATTGCTCGATTTTTGGGAGTAAGGTGTCATCTCGATACTTTGTGGAGACTCATCCGAGCTTCTTGAGCGGGAATCGTTGGGCCAATTCTCTGAATTGTGGATATGGAGCTTGGCAACCATCGCCTGAGGACCGTAAATCGATTCCATGATGGTACGATGAGCGCTCGAGTTGTGGAGATCGAAGCTGTCGCCTCGGCCGTTGTTTGCCGTGTGTTGATGCAAATTGTTCATCTCATTGACGGCGTTGCAGGTAGAATCAATAGTCGGGGGATCTCGGTCGGTATTATTATTTACACCTAGTGGCGTCAAGGACGATTTTTCTTGTATGAATACCTGGCCATTCGATGATAGCGCGTATCTGACGCCCATGGGAACGTCTTTGGGGATCATGTCGAATTGTCTGTAAGTTCCAGCGTCACTAGATCTCTTTGATCTCGGAGTTGTGTAGACGTCTCTCATGTTCGGGTTATCGTGTCGTTGGAGGTCCCTGTTCTCGTCATCGTCCTCTTCATCCTCGCCATCGTCATCGTCATCAGCCTCGTTTGCCTCGTCTTCGCAGTTACGATTATCGTATCTCGGGTCAAAATTCATTCCTGGCACTCGTGGCCGGACTTCTCCGAGTGGCTGGGATAACGCGTAACCGGTTGACTGCTGCTGCATGCTCTCCGGTACCGGGCGCATTGTTCTCGACTCGTAACGCTGGTTCTCGCTCGATTGATTCGGAACGTTCGACAGCTTGTAAGGATTGTTGTTGCTATAGATCGAGGGGGCGTTTGTCATGTCGTCGCCCGGCTCTTGGAAGAGGAACACGGAGCCCCCGGTATTTGGGGCTCGGAGAGCCATGGGCCCCGAAAGACGCGGCACCGGTGGAACCGGCGGAGGTGTCAAAGGCCCTGGGCCACTAGAGTGCATCATTCTCATGTATTCCGAGGCGGCCGTTGGCGCTTGAAGCGGCGAAGGTCGCGGACGTCCTGTTGCTCTTGGCTGCGGGGCTGGCCTTAACGGTTGGGGTGGAATCGCGTTTGCGCTACCCAGCGGCGGATGTAGGTCTCGATCCACCGCCTCGAATCTTCAAATTAACCAGAAATACGTCATTATCGTAATATTGTCATTGATACTTGTTATAGATCCCGACTTTCGTGCCTCATACGGCTTCGTTCATTTCCTATTCAATACTCCCTCCCTGCTCTGCTCATTTGAACAAAATCCAGAATACCATCTGCATTGAGCATCCTCTACCGCGAAGTTAAGTTTTAATCGATTAACCCGAACCCGTATAGCTGCCTCGAGGGAGCAACAGCAATTTGTGGTATCCTCCATTCGCTATACCCAACCGTACAGAGACTTGAATGAATTCAAAATGGAATGCGGAGTGATATAGCAGAAATTCTTGACCAACCTCGTAAAGGCTCCCTGGGCGTCGAGCCTCAGATCACTGTCGCTATGAAGAAGGTTCTGCGAAGTATTACCCGGCTGTCGATAAAGTCCCGGCACTGTTTGAGCCGTCGGATGCTGCGCTTTAACTAGGCCAACCTGACGAGAACAACCGTTTCAGAAATCGCGGTCAAACATATGCGAGCTTTATTCAAACTTGCGCGCCACATTATCCTCGATACTGACCTTCTCTTCTCTCGGTGCCCACAACCAGGACAATCTCTGACGCCACTCCTGGCATATGCTCCAGATGTTTCTTCTCCCCCATTGCCACTCGAAACGCCTGTTCAATAAACACCACCCACCACACCGTGGTTACCAAATGATTCTTTGCCAAATTCCCAGGGTTACGAATTTACTTTAAACTTTAGTCTCGCAAAAAGGTCCTTGATACATGGCGTATACGGGTCACTTCATGAATTCTTGGACAATTGTTGAGTAACGTCAGAGTCACACCCACAAAAAAAAATCCCTCTCGATCTACCAGCATTCTTGATCCTATTTTCTCGTCGTGCAGTAATGAAATTTCTATTTAATTCTCTCAGGAACGTTGTATGGCGACGGTCAAATCTAAATTTTTATTTTCAGTTTTTCTTACACATACAGAATAGTTTGCGAGCCTAAGATCATTGAAAAAAGTTGTTACAAGTTGGCAAAAATATTGCCCGAGGCGATCTGCATTTGTTATATAATAAACAAAATTTCGAAAAATATTTACGACCGTTTTTTTTTTGAGAAACTAAATAAAGCTTCTTTGATGTTGCATAAAAGTGTATGCAAAGTTTTAAGAGGGTTCACCATTTAGGAATCGAGATATTTTATATTGAAAATTGCAACTTTTAACACACGGTCTTATGAGAAACTACTGAAATATGTGATTTTTATAAATAAAAACATCTCGACTTCTATATCGTAAAACCTCTTAAAATTGCGTGAACTATTAAATATCACTTGAAGGAATTCTATCGGTAGAAAATTTTGCATACAACGTCCTTGAAAGTGTCATCGTTAAAGCTTCGGGCTCGATCGGAATTACGATACAAATTGAGCATTGAGTACACAAAAATTGCGAGAAGCACAATCGATTAATTATTCCGTGCTGACAATGTTCCAGAACAAGAAATTGATCAGGGCTTTTCATGGGCATGCGGGATTACAGGCTTATGGAAATTTAGTTGAATAATAACACGATCGAACAGGTTAAGGCCATTTTAATCAATAGTATTCCATTTAACTACAAAAATCATTAAAAACCAAAACACTCGACTTTTTCCATTGATCGAATTTACAAAAGTATCGAAAACGAACGGATGATTCCTTCAAGTTCAATAAAGCTTGATCAGAGGTCGTGAGACACGAAAAAAAAAAACATTTTACGCGATCGAATGTTGAATGCTTTTTTTTGTGGACGAACATTTTTGAAAAAGACTCTAGATTCAACGTCAGAGGATCGTTTTACCCTACAGCTTTCATTATAAAGTAACATTCGAAGCAAAGTTTTACATGTGCAGGAAATAGTCGTCACTTTCCAACCCTTAATTTACTCCTGGTATATTATCTCTCTAGAAGCGTAACTATGGTAAAGCGAGTCTCACTGACTTATTAATTAAGAACAGATTGAATTAAGCCTCAACAGAAAGGTAGAGAGAGCGAGAGAGAGAGAGAGAGAAAGAGAGAGAGAGAGAGAAGTGTGTAGTGCAGACCTTCGACAGAGCGTGAAAATTGCCCCCGCAACGACAATGACCAGTGCTATTACGAGAGCGACGACCGCCCAGCCTCCGTACTGTGGTTTCAGACCCATTCCAGTTAGCCTCCGCTTTTCAGCTTACGTGTAATCGGTATGTAGTTCGTTCGGCGATTACCTCACTGCTTCACACACCTGTTACCTGTATCACTTAACACAGAATAGAAAAATCATTACAAACGGCTCATTCAATTAAAAATCGATTCTTTGCGAATAGGATTTCAAAAACAAAACGAACGCGCTCTCGTTAAGGTAACAACTCGAAAGAACCGTTTCCAATTTTCACAAAATCATTTCTGTTTCGTTCGACACGAAACCATTTTTATTTTGTGAGCTTTAAAACGGAGCATCGTTCTGAATGAACATTCTACCAAAAAGCCATCGTTTAGTTTCGTAAACATACGTCGCTTCTTCATAGAGGAAGCAATGGGACAGTGGAATTTTTTTTTTTTGCGGGTTCCCAATGTCAATGTGCTCAAAATGTTCCAAAACATCGAAAAATCATATGTAGAAATAATGTCCGGATGTGTGTGTGTGTGTATGTTCTGGCACTGCAAAATTCAAACGTTTATAACTCGAGAACGGATTGAGATACAGGGCTCCTGTTTTGCACAGATGTCAATCTATACAAGCTCTTCATTCTTGGAGAATTTTGTCGAAATAGCAAAAAAATGCGAATTCTACGACGTTTTGAAATTTTCAAAAAAAGGGTGTCGACGCTCTAGCTTCCGCAATTTTTAAGATTTATTACTAATTGTTTTTTTATAAATAGAGCATCATAATAGGAAGGTTGGTATTGAATTTGGGAAATATCGGTTGAACGGTTTGAGTTTTATGATTTTTCGAATTTTACGAAAATCCGAGATTTTCGCAAAATCGTCCAACCGCTTTAATTTTTTCAAATTTTATTAAATATTGTGTACGAGTCCGTACTTTTTTTTATTATTGTTTTAAAAAACAACAGTCAGTTAAAAATTAAAAAATAAAGGAACGTTTTATTTTTGTGAAGATACATATCTACACTGTTCGTTATCGTCATGCCTAAACATTTGCAACACGTGTAATCGACAATGGGAAGAAAGTTGTATACGATAGAGAAGAGCAATGCAATCTGCATGAGATCCGTGCAAATGTCAAGTGAGTAGCTCAAAGAAGGGCGCGTTCATAAACGTTGTACAATGTAGAAACAAATAGGTCAGCACTGCTGGTCGACCAACTCTCGAGGACTTGCAGCTCAATGGGTCAAGGTCATTTGCAGTAAGAAAAAACTGCTATAGATAACGAGCCAAGGACATTTGTTAAGGGGATGAAAAAGGGAGCACTTTGTGTGATTGCGATTTTCCTAGTGAGTTTTTTTTATTTCCATTATGAATTTTCAAGTTGATGGCAAATATGTACGAGGAGTTGTAATATTTTTAACACTTCGTGTGTAAACGTTTTTTCCGTACGTTCCGTCCGTAAACCTGGACACACCGTTCTTTCAGGCTGTTACTCCAAAGATTCAAAAAAAAATGCAGGCCATTGTTCAAAATCTTCAACTTGGAATTTGGATTATAAAATTGTAGAAAACCAAATTTTTTCATCCATTTTTGGTCCAATAAATAGACCGATCCGTCGTATTGGCCCGAAGACGAATGACCCAGGTTTACAGACGAACTGTTGAGCAACATCTGTGCGAGTCTCTGTTGTGGCTAAACGTTGGAACGAGAATTGCCAATCGGTAGAAATAATGGCATGTCGTGAACGACTTTGAAACAGCAGACGAGTAGAAACTCAATGATTCATACAGTGAGCGAGTTGCAAAATGTTTGGAAGGAGTTTCGGACTCTGCTTTCTTCATCGATCCGAATGGCCACGACTTTGTTGTTATGTACGTTGCGCGTTGTGCAAACGGAGTGTTCGTGTGCATCGTGGTTCTTTTCGGACTTTTGTCAGGCTAATGGTTATTTGACAATGCGATAATGACAGGATTGCCCAGGGAACGAGGCTCATGAAAGAAATGATAAATTGATGCGAGAAATACGACAGATGGGAGCGCGGAGGGAGCCCTTAACATTATTCCATCACCAGACTGGTATAGTCTTGCTTGATTATTTATACGGAACTGTGAATTGCGATAGAAAAACAAGGTCGCCTGAGGCTGCGGGCATTTCGCCGGTATCATCGATCGGGCAACTCCGCGTGCGTATCCATTCGCGTGTATGATATTCTTCGCCGCAACATTTTGGCACTCGTTGCTGCAAAGTCCTTACGACACACACACTTTGGATCGCAATCCTATGGGATCTCGAACGATTTAGATGCCGCGGTAATCGTCTGCGGTGCTAACCGGATGTGTGCACGTGGCCACGTGGATTCGGTAACAACATTTATAACTGTAGAAAGTTGTAATCGCTTTTGGTATTCAAATGGCTCCCCAGAGGCTCCGAACAGGGCTCACAGTTCGTAAACTATTTCTAAGGATACGTGCCCTAAGAGCCTGATGTAATATCCCAGGCGGACTATTCCAAAAGACTCATAAGCTCACCGAAGCTGCTTCCCGGAGCGCTGAAGCTCGTCGTTTCGGGGAGAAAAAACGTCTCGAGCTATTTTTCATTACGACGTGTATATAGCGTTCATGCAATATTCACAAATTAGAAAAACGCCAATACACGAGGCCCCTATGAGCAGGGGGAGTGGCCAACGCCAACAGCGATATCTCGCACAGCTCCTGCGTAGAGTCCTGAAGCTTCACATCTAATTGGCTGGCGGATACCGGTTAATCGCTCGACAACGGGATCATCGGACGGAAAATTGCACGAGGATTTTTTTTCTTTGGAATTTTTATACCGATCTCGCTCTGCCTCACCGTTTTCTGATCCTTTAATGAGTTTGTTCTCGATACAACGTTGCTTCACGTATCTTAACCGTTGACCGGAAGTATAAAAAATTCATGAAAATGACAAGGCGATCTGGTCGAGCTTTTATAGACTGAGCCATTATTAACTTTCGCTATACGTTTGTATCGGAAGGGTGCGTGCAAGTGAAGCTCTATCTGCCGGAACACATCTCCGGGTTCGTCTCGTCCGGACCCACACCTTACACTCCCTTGACAAATTCGATTACGTATCACTAATGCAGGTGCTGAGTACATGCTCCGATGTTAATGCAGCACCAACCCCGAGGCTTTTTAGTTTCCATTTGCTCATTTTGCTGTGCTCCTCTACGTGCACGTACGACGAGTCTATTATCAACGCGAAACCCTCTCTGCTCTCTATTATTGTTAATACGTTCATCCTCGTCTCCACCATTTGCCCACCCCGGTTCGTAATTTCATATATTTTTTTTTTTATCAATCCACATTCTTTGAAGGAGAGAGCATTTTTAAAAAAGTTGCTTTGATCGAATAACTTTCGACTAATTGGGACTGGAGTGAAAATTGTCATCAAGTGTCTCGACCCACAGTCACGTTTGCATCGAAACATGTTTTTGCATTTATGCTGAGAGAATCGTTCTCTGCAAAGAACCATAAGAATTAATCGAGCTATTCGGAACGAAGGCCCTCGTCGTAATGTTCGATATGAAATATTCATGTTTGTATGTGAACATCGTTCTTACATGGACGTCAATGGGGATATTCACCTTCTAGGTTCTTGATCCAAAGCATTTGAGGTCGAGAGGCGCAACAGCTGATCGCAAATCGGGGCCAAACACAGCAAAGATTTTTTTTTCGATCTAATTTTCGTTGCTCCACCGCCTACGAGGTTTTAACGCCTCGGGAATTGAGCAAATCAATAATTGGGTTGAAAGTATTTTTTCCTTCGATTCAATCGAGCCATCAATTCACACAAATCACGCAAAATAAATTTTTTTTAACGAACTATTCGAAGGATCGATTGATAAAAAAAAAATACGACACTTCCCAGGATGTCAAAAATCAAACGCACTTCGCATATGAATCTGCAAAAAAAGTAAAAGGATCTTTGACATTTTGGAGAGTCGTGGAAAACATGGAAAACATGGAAAAAAAAAATTATTTCAATCAACTTGATCCTCGCGCGGTGGTCCAGAATAAAATCACAACTACGCCTTGCCAATGGGAATTGGCTAATGGAAAAATGTCCACGAGAGAATGCGTCATCTGGCATTTATTGTCTTTTACCTTTCAATGCTATTTCATTAAGTGCTATTCAGTGCAAATCGTGCCATCACGTTGTTTTCAACCAACATAGGACTGCCTTTAACGATGCTTGCCTCTCACATACGCGACTCCAGTAATCGAAGAATTTAATAGATAAAAATACGATTCTGGTGAATAGAACAAAAAAAAACGTGAAATTTTTTTCATGAAACTGAAGTATCCAACGATATCGTGATGAAAATAATGATGTCACGATAGTAGGAATAATCCAAATAATAGAGATACGTATTTCATGCAGCAACGCGAAATTCATTATTAAAAACTCTGCAGTCCCTTTTAATGCCAAATTTACGTTTTTATAGGAACGAAAAATCCAATTAGCAATTATGTGGACGAGCTTGCTGTGAGGCTTTGGCAACCTCCCAGGTCAAGCGACATCAAGCAACAAAAACTTTGTAAAAATGGGTCGACTTTGTGAGCACTGGGTTTGTGCAGAGCTTTCTGGAATCCTCGTACAAACACAACGCAGTTTTCGTATCAGAAAATAGTGGTTGTATAGCCATTCCAGGGGCTCGCACAGAAACGTGTGCAAGTTTACGAAACAGTGCGGAACTCATGCGGGATCGCTTTCATGGGATGCAGAAATTTCGAGGGCTCAACGAAACCCACGAAAGTCGAAAAATCGACTTTTTCAAATTATTCTTATTCGACGACAAATTCTTATCACATTAGATCTGATCAATGTATAGAGAAATTTTAGTAATAACAAGCTCCGGAACCGTCAACCATGAAAGCGATAATTTCATTGGCAGATGATTGTATTGGGATTTTCGAACAATTTTTAGCATTTTTTTTTTCAAGATTCGAATGCACCTCGTCTAGGTTTGTAGCTTGAGAGATATTTCAAAAAATCGCCACAGATATATATTCTAACCTCGATCGTTTTACTATTTTGCTGCTAATCATTTTGCAAATTGCTGTATTGAAAAAAAAATGAGTTAAGGATGTTGAGTACCTAAGAAATTTGTTAACGTTAGTTGTTCAATAAATAGCCTAATACTTCATGTAAAAATATACCAAATTTTAAGAATTTTATCATCATTTAACCACCTTAAAGGTTGACATAAAAAATGATAAGAAAATTCTGAAACTTTAGTATGTTTTTGTCCGAAGTATTTTGAGGTCGTGTAAAAATTTCCCAACGATTAAGAAGCTCGTTTTTAAAAAATTAATATTTTGTTAAGAACAATTTTTTAACCGAATACAAAAAGTATTTATCAATAAACTTTGTTTTGTTTCCGTGGCTTTCAGTATATTGTAGATGTTAAAAAATGGAGAAGTCAAAAACAAAACTTACTGCAAAGTAATACCAGTTTCCATGAGACTATACATTTGATGACATTTAATTTATTAATGTTAATTGTTCAATAACGAGCTTCCTAATGGTCGTTAAATTTTTACACGATTTCTTAAGAACTTCATACAGAAACATGCAAAATTTTCAGAATTTTCTTATTATTTGCGATTTGGGACTCAGCATCCTTAAACAGGAAATTGGTGAAGAATCTTTCAAATAATCGGATGAGACGTGCTGCATAAAAAATTGGTTTAAAAAATACGAATTATCGTTGGAAAAATCTTGATGAGATTGCGTGTGCCTTCAGAAAATCAGCATCCAACGTAATCTTTTTTTATTTCTGTTCTTCTACGTGAATGAGACATGCTCTGACACAAATTCATATTCACTTTGGCCTCGTGCACGGAGCTTGTGCTAAAATCGTTGTGAAAACCTGGCACCCATTCGTCCAGCATATTGCAGTTGTTGCCTCGAAATATACATCGCCGACGAATCTCTGTCTTCTTTGTATGGAAAAATGGAAATGAAAATGGAAGGATGCAAGAAAAATTTGCTAGCAGCGCGTTTCGGATTTAGAGCTTTTTTAAAACTCGTCTACAACTTCCTGTTGACACATTCGATTATGATGCATTGTTTTTGTAAACCCTCTTGTTGACAGAGTTCTTGAAAAAAGTGGCATGTTGTTCTCACGTTTTGAGTTCCACGCAATCAAACAAATTGTACTTCCGGTTGGTCCTCTCCGAGAATTCAAGGGAAGAAGAGGGAGCTTGTCGCTTTTCCACGTTCCATATCATTATTTGCTTTTCCACCGAATTTAAGAATCGTGCAGCTTTCACTCTCGTTCCACGCGCAATTTCGTTGTATATCATGTCTCGGCACACACGAGTATCGATCGGCAGCAGGTTTACCGCCAGGCGCACACGGGGCCAAGTACAAGTGGTGCACACCAGGAAGATACTCGCGCGGTACAAAATTTAGGCTGGATGCTCGTCCGCGCTCACTCTCTTTGACAAATGCTTTGAAAACTCATCCACGATGCTCGAGTCGATACGAAAACAGACGGAGAGAAGGGGGTGGATAAAAGAAGAGTAAAAATCCAAAATATTGGAAAAAACGACATTGACGTTTAGCACGAATTTTCATTTTTTTCAATAACCGTAGAGCGAGCCGTAAGTCCAATTTTTTTTTCCTCATCTATGCCGGAGATTGGTAATTATGAGGATAATAAAAAAATCGACGAATATTTCCTCCGTGATTTTTGGTAAAATGCAAGAACCGTCTAGCAATATTCGCTGTAAATAAAAAAGCCTTTCGACGTGCATGTCTTTATGGGCCAGATATACGAAAAATAATTGACGATGTTAGTTGAAGAAAATGAAAGATTTTCAACAGTATTTCTCGGTCTGAATGTGGGAAAAAAAATTGGTCACTAGCTAAAAAGCAAAAAGAAATTTCGTTGCATACCAACAATGAAAACTTCGACATCGCACGAATCCATCCAACCATGCATTCCAACCTCCACCCACCCGAAACAACCCCTTCATTGTTGGAGATCGAGCACAGAGCGCAGTCACAAATTTCTCTCGGGATGCTGATATCTTTCTCTCTCTCTCTCCCCTCCTCTATTTCCTCCCTACTCCTTTTCCTGGCCCGTTTTTTTTTTACTTTTATTATGATCGCGACCATGGAGAGCCAGCAGATCAAAACTGCGGCTATGATGGCGATGTTCAAGCGTATTGAGGCCATTTTCGGCAATGCGGAAACTTCTCGGTCATAGTTACTAAACCGTGGTAGCGAAGATGCCGCAGATGAGAAAGACAGATGGATCAATTTACGTTGCCCGCGTGTCTTTTATAGAGGCAACAGTAGACTGCAAACGAGTGTCGAGAAAACATCGAAAAAACTGCTCATTTAGGGTATAAACCCAACAATTAATAACAATCCCTAAAACAACAATAACACGAGCAACGATAATAATGATTCCATGAGAAAATGGCGCATCGAGATGAAATAAAATTTGCCAAAGACTTGCCATACATTCGAAGAAATTGAAAAATTGAAACTTTCCTTTCTCTCTGGCACCATCATGATTTTCGAAATAATTCGTCATCGACCAACGAATATATTTCTGATTCGGCCAAGCTTAGCGATGAAATTGTTCACCAATTTTCATTGGTGCACGTTAAATGCGTAACAATTGATTCAACTTTTCACGTTTCATTCGACTGTTCAAGTTTTTTTTTTCCTACAAATCATCGTAATTTTTTATTCATTTCTGAGAAAAATAATTAGCGAAGCTTATCCCGGCGGATGAAATGATGAATGTCACTGCTTCGTAACTTATTTATCTTTCGTTTAGGTTTGTGCAGGATATTTGGCGAGTAGCGAACATTTTTCCCGGGCATTGGATTGTTTACTTTTATCATAACATTTGTTTGTTTATTTTTTGGGCAGGAGGATTTCTGGCGCGGTTTATTAATTTAACATTTTCTTTAAGCAGTCGAATGCAAACGAGACTATCTTCATTGTTCGTTTGTTTACGTTTGTTCCTTTCAGCAATGGCTGCGCGCGTGAGTGTGTGTGTATGTTTTTTTTTTAAGTTTCATCGGTTCAGGAATTTGCTTCTTGTCATTACATTTATTCGCCTCACCGTGGTCTATTTTTTTATCTTCTCCCTCAGCCCGGCGTGAACTATACACTCGTTGCCACGACCCGTAGTTATTATTTATAACGATGATCCGTAACTCTTCTTTTCCACTTTTTCCACGTAGCTTCATCTTCCTCCCACTCAAGCTCGACTTTCGCACGAGCTTCACGACTTTTGGGCTCGCGCCCGCGGCCGCGCGAC